>CM046881.1:568688634-569888634 GCA_025667525.1 Glebionis coronaria
TTTAGGGTTATGAATTGAAAACAAGAAAAAAAAATCAAAAACAAATAAAATGGAAATAATGATGATCCCTCCGGATCACCAACATGTAGGCCGATGACTGGAGGATGATAAATTTTGAAAATTGATCTTACCTAGAGCTGTGACACAATGTAAAATATTGAAGTGTTTTATTGATTGAATCATAATTATATATACTAAATACGTAACTTTTACAATAAGCAACCTAACCCTAATGGATCCAAGCCGACAATCGGATTTAGGCCCTAATCTAATCGGTTTTCGGTTCATTTTTCTGGTTATCAGTTTTTCCGTTTAGGAGAGAGGATCGGCGGTTTTGTCAGAACTTTTAATTAATCCAAATTATTAATAATATAACACTACTCTATAACGGAGTTACTTTTACCCAATGTTTTAAAACCCGGGTCTTAGATTGACCCGGTCGAATCGCCGGGTCCGGGTCAACCCGGGTCGACCCGGGTCAACCCGGGTTAACCCGATTTTCTAAAAAAAATATTTTTTTTTATATTTTTAATAATTAATAAAATTATACTTATAAAAACTACAAAAACTTACTTATATTGAAAATATAAATTGTTTACCAACCAAAATAATATGTAAAAATAAAATTTCGTCGCAAATATGTAAAATTAAAAAAAAAAAAAAAAAAAAACCCAAAAAATTTGAAACCCGGCCGGGTCTTGAGAACCGGGTTGACCCGGGTCACCCCAAACCCGCCGGGTCAAGCCGGGTTTCGAAAATATGAAACCCGGGTCAATATGACCCGTTTTTTTCGGCCGGAACCGGTTCAACCGGTTGACCCGGCCGGGTCGACCCGGGTCTGAAAACATTGCTTTTACCTATATTTCTTCCTAGCTAGCTACCTCGTCTGGCTTGCATTTATACTCACTCGCTTTTCTGTATCAACCGTTGTACACCTACCTTATTTATTGGATCATTCCTCCATCTGTTCTTACCCGCATTTACTTTTTACAGTATCTCAATAACAACTACAAATAGTCTGGCAAGTAGTATATATGTTGTTTAATGTTATACATGGTTTGGAGTATAAAAAACAAGGTGTTCGAGAATAAAGGTTGTAATCTAACAACGGTTTGTGATGAAGTACACATTCTAACGTTTTATTAGGCGACGAATGAAGGAAGGCAGTCGACATGTTCATTGTTAGAGTGGACTCAAGATCCGAGTAAAACCTCTAAAATTAGTGTCTGCAAAAAAACGAACTAAAACCTTTGCGCATATTGGAACGTCTTTAACAATACATGATCTCGTAATTGAAGTAAAACATCTTTAAACATGATTAGGTTTGTTCTGTAACCTTAAGTGCACATGTTTAAACGCCTTTAACAAAATGGAACATGTTTAAATCAGAATTTAAGTATTACTAGACCCACTTTTGAATTGACATCGCCTGATAGAAGACTAGATTATATTGAATTTAAGTAGTGGGGTTTGACTTCGTTATTATTTATTCGACAATTTCGAGTAAAAATGATGTTTGGAATAATTCGACTAATAGCATAAATAGAGAAAACTTTTTTTCTCGCAATAGCAATGTGTTCGGGAAGAAACAAACTTCTCGCCACAATTCAATGATCTGATATGTGTCGTAAGCTCACAATTTGTGTCACCGACGTTAATGGTAACTTGATGTTCAAAATCAAAGGAAAGTTACTGAGTCTTAACAGCAAACGTCTCTTAGTTGATGGTCTTGGCAGTTGGCAATCGTATCCTCACTTTAAACAAAAAGGTTATGTTTCTTGTTGCAACTATGTTATCGATCCTAGGGAGTACCATTTGCTTTAGACACAGTTGAACACTAAGTGCATACTACTCTTTCACATTTTTTTGCATATAAGTTATGATACATGGAGACTAATATGTTGTTTATGTGTTCAGCTATATAGTGGACGCAAAACATGGCAATGCTTTAGAGGCGATAGTTCAGACCCTAGAGATCACTTATCCATCTTGTTGCAACTATATTATAACTTTCGGAAAAGCATTATATTTGTATTCTAGTATCTGCTCTTAACTAGATGCACAACCTTGCCAAGCCCGGTCCAAGATAGCCTTTTAGGCTAATTACCATTTACGATCCAACCCACCATGCATGGTCACATCAAGTTAAACCCGAATCGATCAGCCCTTGAACCAGGAACAGCAAACCTCGAGAAAACCAGGTTTCAAATTGAAGGCGTTAACTCAAACCAGATACATCTTTGTTACGTTATTCATCGAAAGCACTTGCCTCATCATGTAAAGAAGCTGGTTTGAGTTCCAATTCAAATGCTAATAGTATAGTGCACGTTATCTCATGGTAGCTTGCATACTGGCACACTTTACCTAATCGTAATAAAAGCCATGTTACTTCTCATCATAAAACTGCATTAAACTTTTCAGCTACCTCAACAATATCAAATACATCCTCACTCACACGAATCAAACACACATTTACAACAAAAAGTTACTGTATATTATATTGTAGTAGTAAATAATTAATTGTATGATGAACTCATAAACGCTAAAAAAAACATTTTACGAAAAACATGGACTGTGAAAAGCTCATAAACTTAAGATCTTAGGCCTGCTGATGATAAGTTTTATGTGATAAGCATGTATTATAAACTTCTCTCGCTGATGAATTTTAGGTTGTTGCTAAGATTTTTAGCTTGTCTTTCCTTATAAACATTTTTCTCTCAGATTGGAGGTATTTTCAAAGAAAGACCATTAAATTGTTCTAATATTGTGGCGCTTATGAGTTGAGTCACAAGTTAAAAACATTGGACTTCACTCTCTTAGTTGTTGAACACTTGTCATGTTAATGAGTTGTGGGGACGTTTTGAACCACCAAATTAACTCTCAACTATATTCACAGAGTATCTTCAATTTTCATCTACCAACATTTACATCATCTATCTGTCAAAGTAAATATATCTATCTGTCAAAGTAAATATCTTTTGCTATAAATGAGTTCAATTGGGTCAATAAATGATATAGTTAGTCATAAAAGCCATGACAATTTCAATAACAAATAATCTGGCAAGTAGTATGTTGTTTGATGTTATATTACAAACTTAGTTGATTTTGTAAAAAAAACAAGAAATCATCATAACAGAAATTGCCAAAAAAAAACCTTAATTTGATCAACATCTTGGTACAAAATTCAAACATGACTTGAACTTGTTTAGGTCCAACATTACTAGCTAGTGTTCGCACTAGTCATACCATTAAAGATAAAAAAAATACGAGACTATCACATGTCCAACCCAAATTAAAAGCAATTAACTCCTTTTTGCCCTACTTAAGAACGGGCAGTAATATATTATCTTCATGATTAATAAGTTTTATTTAGCTGTGATATTTTTATTCCACTTTTTGATAGTTTTATTCCACTTTTAATTATAGAGCTTTGATTTAAGAAACGCTAAGAGAGAAAACTATAAAGTACGATGAATATTATCGGATCACGATGATTGTCGAATTCATTTATATGAATCAATCTCTTTATTGTTTCAAAGGGCATATTTTTTCTTCCGTCTCGCTCAGAGAATAAAAAATTCACGGGTCGGCTCTGCTAGTCATATAGGCACAATGGTCCCAAAAGGCATATAAGTTTTGTAGTTGTGACTTCAGCAATACTACTTCATCGTTTCGGTTCATGACTAGAGGAATACTTATTTCCATCATGAGTTCAAGACTTGAACACGAAAGGGTTTTGCTAACTAACCAATGCTCATTGGCTAACGTTAGTTTGTAATAAATAAATATGTTATATTTAAACACTACTCATTATAATGTATATCAAATGTGCTTTAATGTTAATTAAAAATTTTGTGTTTATTTACACACCGATCTTCGGTGAGCATTACTTAGCAAAACAAAAACATAAAACCAAAATCATTATATATCTATGTCTAATCAGAGCTCCTCGTATGATGATTTATCACTCAAGTCATAGACAAAATGCTACTCTCGCGGCACCAAGAACCATACTCTTGCTCGCGTTATAAGTCTGGCGTCGTATTTGCTAGCCTAAAATTCTGGCCATAACACGAGCCCACGACGCGAGAACTGTACCATAGCTAGCATTGTGGGCTCGTGCTGTGGGTTTTTATTTTTTAATTTTTTATTAAAAGTGTGACCACAATAACACCAAATCTTATTTTAACCAATGAGCGTGCTATGAAGATTCTGTTATGGAGTTGGTAGGTGACGTGGTGGCATGCACTTTTTTCACGATACACTGCACCTTGTGCTGTAAATGTGTTATTAATATTTCTAACTACACTTTGAAAGATAAAAGTTTTCATTTATTGACATACTAGATGATACTTTGAAAGATAATTTGATACATTGACATATTAAATGAAAGAGTGTGAGACTACCTACCACAATTTATATTTTACAACAATATTTAAACGTGTTGAGTTTCTTGAATATTTACTACCTAACCTTCTTAGATGTAACTAGTAAACTTTAAAAATTATCTCTCAAATACCGAAGAAAATTCATATATATCTAACTTAATTCGTATTACAATTTTAAATAGAATTTAATCTTGCGACTAGATGCAATAATCATGATAGGATTAACCTAAAAAGAATTTTCAAAAACAAAATTCAGTATAAGAGACCAAACTTGAATCCGGACCCGACTAAAATTTTTGGGGTTGGGTAAATCATATTAAAAACTTGCCCTTAGACGATGTTTTAACGCCAACATGATGCGGTTTTAAAAACCATCCTACCTAGGGCTGAGCATCAGTCCGGGACCGAACAGAACCGGCTAAGACTGGATCAGACCGAGGACCAAAATGATTCAAAACCTTGGACCGAGATCGGACCGAAATAGTCCGGTCCGGGTTGGTCCAGTCTGGTTCGGTCCGATCCTATTAGGTATAATCGACAAAATTTTGATAAGACCGAACCGGACTGATCGGACCAAATAAGTCCAAAACCCGGACCAAGATCCGACTAAAATTATTCAGTCCAATTCGATTCGATCCAATCTGATCCAAATTAATTTTGGGTATGCCGTGCTCAGCATTAATCCTACCAATAAAGTATATGATCAAAATATTTGAAATGATACATCATTACTTACACAACAACTTTCATCTGCCTCATTACTTCTCATTACTCCAGATCTGTTTCCCTCAACTACCCTTGAAACACTCTTCAAAATTGACCAAAACACACATCTCATGAAATAAATGTCATATTTAAACACTCTTCAAAACTGCATCCACCTACTCTATCTCACATATCTCTCTCAAACACACACATCTACACCATAAACTTTCCACACACATTTTTCTCTCATTTCATTGGGTGTTTGTTTGTTTGTTTTTTTACCTAAAACTCGGTTGGTGATGAACAGTCTTGGCGAGGGGTGGTGCCATTTATCATTCTTACTTTTACTTTATGATGCACAAACGAAATATATGATGATTTTTTGTTGAAATAGGTAGTCTCGGAAATTAAGGTATCATTTGTTTTTTTTTCAGAGACAAGATAAATTGGTAGTTAGGTTTTAGAGTTTGAATCTATTAAAGAGTAGGTTTGTTTATTTAATTGAGAGTATTTTTTAATCGATAAGACTGAAATTAGTGATTTTTGCAAGAAAAAAGAAATTAGGGTTTTTTTAATTTGGGGTTTTAAAAGATTGTCTTGTTTGTTCAACACAGTACACAATTTTAGTTTTTGTAGTTCCTTACAGGATTTTATTTTTTAACCGAATACTAACGATTATTGTACTTTTTGTCTTTATTTATAGAGTTGTTTTTCTGTACTAGTGCAATAGTTTCAAATTTTGAGTCAAATTTGCTACTCGTATTAGTTTAGTCCAAGTATAGGAAGACAAATACAATCTGTTATGGTTCACATTTCGCAAACACTGTTCACGTGGATCATTTTTAAGTAGTCACTGTCTTGTTTTAGGAACATGGTTAGCCTGTTTTTTAGGAACACTTGATGCTGTATCTCGAAGACTTTTGACACCTATGATTATCATTGACTATACAGGTATCGTGTACTGGTTCTTTCCCATTGAACACATATCTTCCTAGCGGAGATATGGATGTTACAATGGCGACATTTTCTGATCCAAGTGCGTGTATATCAAGCGTGAAGGCTTTTTTTGGATAACTACAATGTCAACAATCCTCAAGCTTACCCACGTGATAATATCCGCATGGGTAAGGACTTCATCTTTGCTTTTTGTGTCTGAGTGGTATACTGAACTAGTATATTTTTTATACTTTTATCTTATTTATTTATTTGAAACAGGTGGATCTGAAAATTGGGAATGACCATTTTTTCAAGAGGTCAATCCTTCTCATGAAAGCTTGGCTTGAGCAGGAAAAGGATATTGAAATCACCGGCTCGTCCAACGGCCTATTGTCGTCCTATGCACTTGAGGTTATGATACTGTACATCATAAATCGATTCCATATGGAAAATAGGACCCCTCTTGAGTGTCTTGTAAAGTTTTTTGAGGAGTTTTGTGAGTTCGAGTGGCATGCTTATCAAGTCACTGTAAGGGGAAGAAAGAAAATGGCATCAAGCAGAGGTAAATACACATATATTTTCTCTCTTATATATGTGAGTTAATTGCATAAATCGTCCCTGTGGTTTGTTCGATTTAATGAAATTGGTCCTTACAAACTTTTATTAACGGATTTTCTCCCCATGGCTTTTGACCCGTATCAGGTTTGGTCTCTTGACCACTACGCCCGTATCGGATTTGGTCCTTTGACACTAGTTTCTTTTAGATCTATGCACTGCAGATTTGGGTTTTTTTAATTGTTTTTTTCTTTCAGGTGCCATTGCTGTAATGTTGATGAATGTAATAATTGGTCTTACACCCAGATTCCTCTGTTTAAAATAGTTGATCAGGTATAAAGTTCATTTATCTCTTTTCTAAAATCATAACTTGATAATTGATGGTCTCGGATTATTTGTTTTTTAAACATTTGTGTTTGAAATTGAGGTTTATTTAATCGAATTAATGTTAATTTAATTGAGAGTTTTTTTAATCCATTTAGATTGAATTGGGTCATTTAACCTATTTGAAATTTTTTAGGGGTTTTAAAGGATTGAAATTGGGGTTTTTTTGCAAAAAAAAAAGAAATTAGTGTTTTTCAACAAGTCTATTTTGTTGTATTAAATGATTATATGCAACTTTTTATATGTTATTAGAATGATTATTAAGCCTGTAAAGAGTCTAGTAAAAAACTTGTAAAACTAGGGAACTCGATACCTGACTTGTCTTTTTGATAGGATCGACTCGCGAAAGTCCGAGAATGATGACAAGTCTCATGGAAAATCAGGGCCGAGTTATTATATAGGAACAATAAAAAGAAAACTTGACTAGAATTGGATGCAGGCCAGAGATTTAGACTTAGGATTTAATATGCTACCCATTGCTAAAATGGTTTCTTGCTTAATTTAAAGCTAGCTTTTGTTAGCTATTGTCCTTCCCGGTTGTTCATATTTAGGAAAAAAAATGGAGTCGAAGCTTACCTACATGAAGGAAGTAACTCATTGTTTATATGTGTTAGTTTGTGTACCCATCGTCCCATCGTACTTGTTCTTGTTAGTTTTTGTGTTTGTAATTGTGTAGTTGGAAAAAAGCTTAGAAGTAGTAGCAGATTAAACAAAGGCCTGTATGCATCTTCTTTGTAGATCCTTTATAAAGAATGTATACGTAGCTGTAGAGAAACAGAGTATTGATGGTATAATGGTCATTATAAATTGTGAACACTCCCGTTCATTATTGTCCTTTTGCTTTTAACGAAATAGCCTAATGAAGTTAATATCAATAAATATTTTAATATTAAAAATACTATTGTTAATTAAATAATTATTACTATATTAGTAAATTATTAATAAATAAATAATAATTAATAAAATAAGAATTATTTTAAAATAAAAATAGAAAGTGAAAAATAGTAATAACTAATATATTTATTATTATAACATATTATAGTTTCAAGAAAGCTAGAGAATTGTGTTTTGTTTTTTATTAATATTTATATTATTATTTAATATTATTATATTATTATTTATTATTTTGATTATTATAGTATATTAAGTTACTTATATATTTTTTATCGTAATTATTAATTATTTATTAATGTTAATTTTTATATTATTATTTTATAATTATGATTTTGATTAATATTTTATTTTTGTTTTTCTTAACATGACTTCATTATCACACCTCACAAACGGAGGAATTTAGAACACAACAAGTTACATCGAACACAAAGGGCAAAATTAAAAGTGATTTTCCAAACAAAGTACACAAAGTAACAGGTTGAAACAAACCAAGACATACAATATAAGGATTGTGAAACGGAAGCACCAACATAATGCAAGGGTGATGGAGAATCACGAATGTGAGCTTTTCTCAAACACAACCATATGAAGGTGGTGTAGCCTAGAGCAAAACTACAAAAGAGATCACGAACCATACAAGGAAAATAAAGCCTAACATCCCTAAAAGAGCCAAACCTAAACCAAACAAATCTAAATCTAAATCCCAAGACTGCAGCAAAGCATCCTGTAGCATCAGCAAACCATCTGATGGAGTGGAAGCTAGGAAGCGCAACAGATCTAAAATATCTGAGATAGTAGCAGCACATCAGATGGTGTAGCGACTGTGGCAGATGAAAAACGGTAGTGGGAGATGACAGATCTGATGGCAAGGTATTATTATTATGGGATGTAGTAGAAAAGACTATGCACAATAGGGGATCCGAGCGGCCGGTCAAAACCGACCGCCGGAAATGATTTTGGTAAATGCTG
The DNA here is from genome assembly GCA_025667525.1 of Glebionis coronaria. Lineage (NCBI taxonomy): Eukaryota > Viridiplantae > Streptophyta > Magnoliopsida > Asterales > Asteraceae > Glebionis > Glebionis coronaria. The sequence continues at coordinate 568,697,466 of CM046881.1, forward strand.
GTGAGATGTGTGTGGGGGTGGGGAGAGAGTTCTATATTTTATTTTTGTTATTATTTTTATTATTATTAATTATTATTTAATATTATTTATATATTATTTATATTATTAATATTTTATTAAAATCATTAGTATTACTCTTTTATTATTATGTTTTATATTATTTTAAATGTTAGTACTTTTTATTAATTTTTCATATTTTATAAAAAAATTAAATTACATAAGTTTATGAGTTTATTCAAACACATCAACAACACATTACAATTAAAACACATTACAAAACATATTTCATTTTATTAAATTATAATCCCTACTACATATAAAGGGTTTATGACTTTGACTTTAAGTAATCTATTTGGGGAAATATAGGAAACTTATATGGAAATATAGGAAAACTATATGAAAATATAGGAATCTTTAAGTTGACATTGCAAGGAAGTAAATGAGCCAGAGAAATATAGGTGGTTAGATTTGAAAATCTCATTAACGCTGATAGCTGTCACATTTTTATATAAACAAAACCCTAATCCTTTCAAACACAAAAAAAAAACACCGACCCTTTCAAAACCCTAATCCTAGTTTGTAGGGTAGAAACTAGGATTTCCTTATAAACATGTTTTCACTTCATGTTTCAATCGATGTGGGACAAAGTATTTTTTAAATATTGTGTTTCACGTGACTCACTTTGAGACATGATATCTCATTCATATTAACTTCATATTGGACATACTTTAGCTCGTTGCGAAGTTCTCTTCGATGAGAACGCAAAGCTAGTAAGTACTACGAATATATATAACATATACATATATAAAATTATGCCCAAAGTATTGCAAAAACCATATTTTGCAAAACATTTTCCAACAGGTATAACTCGGGGGTCGGATTTCTGTAATATTAAGGTGTTGTTCTTAAAAAAAAAAAAAAAAAAAACCCGTCTATAATGAAAGTCTGACAAAAAAAACTATTATTTCCTTATAAGTATGGGCCTGTAATAATATAAACATGATGGGCCTGTATTAACCCAACCCAGCTCAATTCCATATATATCTGTCACCTTTTAGGGTTCGGAAAACACACCTAAGTAGTAGTATTAAAATATTCACAACCGCCACCACCGCCACCACCGCCACCACAGACCACTAAAGGTTTGTAGTTATTTTATGAATGGCTTTTTTAGATCTATTTGTATTTTCTGCAGATCTGTTTTTTTTAAACCTATTTAACTGTTTTGTTTTAGGTGATGTTGATGAAAGTTGAAATAATTGGTGTTGTTGATGTTTTCTTAGAGACGACCTTTCCTGCTTGCCTTTACACCCGGATTCCTCTGTTTAAAATAGTCAAAAAGGTATAACTTTCGTTTATCGATGGGTCTCGGATTATTTGTTTTTTTAACATTTGTGTTTGAAATTGGGTTTTTTTCTAAATCGAATTAATGTTTATTTAATTGAGAGTATTTTTAATCGATCTAGATTGAAATTGGGTCATTTTACCGATTTGAATTTTTTTAATCGAATAGAGTAGACGTGCTCGCCACGATGATCAACATACTCGAAACCGAGTACAATCAGAAGGTAAAGAGTTTTTTTAGTAAATTAGCGTAACGAGAACGTGTAATTTGTAAAGATAGAAAAAAAAGTATTAAAGTTAGAAGGGGGTTTTGTTGAATTTACATAAAAATGGAAGGTGTGTTTCATGAGTTTAGTTAGATTTTTAATCAAATTCGGGTTTTAATTAGGGTTTTAAAAAAATTGAAATTCAGGGTTTATTATATACTTAACAACAACTTGTATATGTTTATTTTGGAGGGGTTGGCAGCGGGTAGTTTTTCATTATCATCTACTAGTATTGTTAAGCTAGTGTTGTATCTAATTAATACGTTTGAAACAGTCGGATATGAGAATTGGGCTAGACCACTTGTTTAAAAGATCAATCATTCTCATTAAAGCTTGGCTGAAGCACGAAAACAAGATTAACATACTTAGGTCGTTTGAAGGGCTTTTATCGACATATGCCCCAGCGATCATGATCCTCTATGTTATCAACAGATTCCCTTTGGAAACTAAAACACCAATCCAGGTAGAGACATCAAATATTTTATTTTATTCAATTATTATATGCAACTTGTTATGTTACTCTAGTAGTCCTAATTAGAATGATTATTAAGCTTGTAAAGAGTAGTAAAAAACTTTTAAAACTAGGGAACTCGGTACATGACTTGTCACTTTGATAGAATTGGACTTTGACTCGCGAAAGTCCGAGGATGATGACAAGGGTGATGGAAATTAGGGCCGAGTTATTATATTGGAACAATAAATCGAAAACTTTACTTGAATTGGATGTAGTTCAGAGATTTAGACTTAGCATTTACTATACTACCCATTGCTTAAACAATTTCTTGCTTATTGTAAAGCTAGGTTTCCTTAGCTGTTGTCCTTCCCGGTTGTTCATATTTAGGAAAAAAGTGGAGTCGAAGCTTACCTAGATGAAGGAAGTAACTCATCTTTTATATGGTTTTTAAATTCCTGCATTCATTCAGCTTTTGTGCATTCCTCTACCAAATTTTTCAAGAGTATATCTATCACATTATTTTCAAATTGATGATCGTGCAAACACATTCACTTCTTGTTATCTGAAAGATAGAGCACCAGTTCCCAAAAGTATGTGGATTTCGTGTGTGCACTTGTTAGTTGTTAAGCTCAGGTTAGTTTGGGTAGCTTCTAGTTATTTCTTGAGGAAATATAATTATGTTTATGGTGTTCACTGCCTTTCGTTTTCTAATCTATAATTATATATATGTTAGTTTGTTTAACCCATCATACTTGTTCTTGTTGGTTTTTGTGTTTGTAACTGTGTAGTTGGACGCCTGTATGCATCTTCTTTGTAGATCTTTTATAAAGAATATGTACGTAGTTGCAGAATTTAGAATATTGAGGTATAAAACCTTTTATTCCTATTTCAAGGGGAAGCATGCAGAAGGGAAGAAATGGGCCAACCTCAAGAAAAATCAACCACTGTTGTGCCCAAAAGGATATCGTGGAAACATAGACCAATGGCAAAAAGAGAGAGATTCTGAAAAGCTTTGCACAGATACCCGATCGTCGTGGGAGAAATTATTGCTTGGCAAGGTGAATACACGATAAAGTAAAAGGATTAAACATTATCTCCTGAAATGCAAGTTATTGCGGACAAGTTGGTAAGGTGTTGCTAGCTTCATCCTTTATTGTTAATAGTTGATTAAGTTTTAATTATTTCTGAGTATTGTATTACTTGCATAAATTACAGATTGAGGCACATACACGATTAGCGAACGGTTCTGAAGTTGAAGATGGTGTAGATCCACTAATAATGGTAGAAAGACCGGATCATGGTGGTCGAATGATACGACCCTGGAATTATTAGTTATGACATTATTATTAAATAAGTATTAAAATAATATTTATTTAATAATAATGTCATAACTAATAATTCCAGGGTCGTATCATTGAACTAGGGGGTGGGACACCTTGTGGGCTTTAAACAGGGGATTAGAGGGGTATGTTGCGAAAAAGAGAAGGTATCGCGACATACAAAGGTAACGACGATTATAAAGAAAAATCTAAAGGAGGTACTTGTAGAAGTGAAGGCTGAGCATGCAAGAGCAGTAAACGAGATGAAGTCCAGGCAAGAGAATGAAAACCACGAGAGCCCGCTAACGAGGAAATGTAGTTGTGACTTGGCGTCAATTTTGATGTATTTGACAATATACAGGTACATGTATTTACTTTTTTAACTCAAAACACAGTTATTAATATGCATATAAATTTTGATGTTACATAACCTGCTCATATTTTTACTGTCAAATCCTTCATTTGTATTCTTTTGAAAGGTGAGCCATGTCAAATTTTCAAAAAGATGTCTATTTCTTTAAGAAATTTTTTTATTTTTGGAAGTTTTGATCAGACGATAGTATAGGTAAAACCAACTGAAGTGTGTGGTCAGTTTATTTTTGGAAGTTTCGCCCGTGCCTGTTTAGCCCGCGTCCGTTTAGCCCGCCGCCCGTTTAGCCCGTTGCCCGTTTAGCCCGCCGCCCGTGCCCACCCTCCCGCCCATTTTGCCACCTCTACTAGTAGTAAATAGATAAATGTGAGAAAAAAAGAAGCTTCATTTGACCTCCTTTATTTTCCCAAGATCTCACATCCACAAAGTTTGAAGCCTTCTGGCATCTTTGGACAATCTGAAACTTGTAGTTTTGTATTGCTATGATCTATTTCTTTTATCTAACATCGCTTATGGATGTTTTTTTGTTAGATGTCGTGGAATGATAAGAAGCCTTTTACTACTAAGGAGTTGGACGACATCGTGGGCTCGTGCATTTTAGTATGTGGCATCTAATGATTAGTCATGTTAGTGTTACGGAAAGGTCGGCATGTGGTCATGTCATTTTTGTGCATCTCTTTTCACCTAGCCCAACAAAACACTTGATGTGAAACTGCTGTGATCATTAGTGATATTTGGTTTGTTTATTAACTGTATTAAACTGATGTGAAACTTATCTTTGATGTTAATGGATTTTGTATAACTTTCATGGTCTTCATGGTGGTGTTATAAATTTGTTTTTAATAGTTTATTTTTTCTGTATTGTTCAACATTACTAGCTAGTGTTCGCACTAGTCATACCATTAAAGATAAAAAAAAATACGAGACTATAACATGTCCAACCCAAATTAAAGCAATTAACTCCTTGCTCTACTTAACAACGGACAGTAATATATTTTCTTCATGATTAATAAGTTTTACTTAGTTGCGATAGTTTTATTCCACTTTTTGATAATTTTATTCCATTTTTAATTATAGAGTTTTGATTTAAGAAACGCTAAAAGAGAAAACTATATAGTAAGATCAATATTATCGGATCACGATGATTGGCGAATTCATTTATATAAATCAATCTTTTTATTGTTTCAAGGGGCATATTTTTTCTTCCGTCCCGCTCAGGGAACTCAAAATTCACGGATTGGCCCTGCTAGTCATATAGTCACAATGGTCTCAAAAGGCATATAAGTTTTGTAGCTGTGACTTCAGCAATACTACTTCATCGTTTCGGTTCATGACTAGATCAATACTCGTTTCCATCATGAGTTCAAGACTTGAACACGACAGGGTTTTGCTAACCAACCAATGCTCATTGGCTGGCGTTAGTGTGTAATAAATAAATATGTTATATTTGAACATGACTCATTATAATGTATATCAAATGTGCTTTAATGTTAATTAAAAAATTTGTGTTTATTTACACACCGATCTTTACTCGGTGAGCATTATTTAGCAAAACGAAAACATAAAACCAAAATCATTATATATCTATGTCTAATTAGAGCTCCTGGTATGATGATTTATCAGTCATGGACAAAATGCTACTCTCACTACACCAAGAACCATACTCTTGCTCGCGTTAAAGGTGTGGCGTCCTATTTGCTAGCCCAACATTGTGGCCATAACACGAGCCCACGACGCGAGAACTGTATCATGGCTCGTATTGCGGGCTCGTGTTGTGGGTTTTTATTTTTTTTATTTAAAGTTTGACCACAATAACACCAAATCTGATGTTAACCAATGAGCGTGTTATAGAGATTCTGGTGTTATGGAGTTGGTAGCTGACGTGGTGGCATGCACTGTTTCCACGATACGAGCCCACGGTTCAACAATGCACGTTGTGCTCTAAATGTGTTATTAATATTTCTAACTACACTTTGAAAGATAGAAGTTTTGATACATTGACATACTAAATGACACTTTGAAAGATAGAAGTTTTGATACATTGACATACTAAATGAAAGGGTGTGAAAAGTACCTACCACAATTTATCTTTTACAACAACATTTGAATGTCTTGAATTTCTTGAATATTAACTACCTAACCTTCTTAGATGTAACTAGTAAACTTTAAAAATTATCTCTCAAATACTGAAGAAACTTCATATATATCTAACTTAATTTGGATTCTAATATTAAATAGAATTTAATCTTACGACTAGATGCAATAATCATGATAGGATTAACCTAAAAAGAACTTTCAAGAACAAAATTCAGTATAAGAGACTAAACTTGAATCTGGACCCGACTAAAATTTTTGAGGTTGGGTAAATCATATTAAAAACTTGCCCTTTGACGATGTTTTAACGCCAACATGATGCGGTTTTAAAAACCATCCTACCTAGGGGGCTGAGCATCGATCTGGGACCGAACCGGACCGGACCGAGGACCAAAATGATTCAAAACCCTGGACCGAGATCGGACCGACATAGTCCGGTCCGGGTTGGTCCAGTCCGGTTCGGTCCGATCCTATTAGGTATAATCGACAAAATTTTGGTAAGACCGAACCGAATCGATCGAACCAAAGACCAAATAAGTCCAAAACCCCGAACCGAGATCCGACTAAAATTATTCGGTCCAATTTAATTCAATTCGATCCAATCTAATCCGGATCAATTTTGGGTATGCCATGCTCAGCCTTAATTCTACCAATAAAGTATATGATCCAAATATTTGAAATGATACATCATTACTACACAACAACTTTCATCTGCCTCATTACTTCCGATCTGTTTCCCTCAACTACCCTTGAAACACTCTTCAAAATCGACCAAAACACACATCTCATGATATAAATGTCACATTTAAACACTCTTCAAAACTGCATCCACCTACCACAATAATATCTCACATATCTCTCTCAAACACGCACATTTACACCCAAAACTTACCAGCTACCACACATATTTCCTCTCTCATTTCACTGGATTTTTGTTTTTTTTTAATCTAAAACCCGGTTGGTGATGAACAGTCTTGGCGAGGGGTGGTGCCATTTATCGTTCTTACTTTTACTTTATGATGCACAAACGAAATATATGATGATTTTTTGTTGAAATAGGTGGTCTCGGAAATTAAGGTATCATTTGTTTTTTTTTCAGAGACAAGATAAATTGGTAGTTAGGTTTTAGAGTTTGAATCTATTAAAGAGTAGGTTTGTTCATTTAAATGAGAGTATTTTTTTAATCGATAAGATTGAAATTAGTGGTTTTTGCAAGAAAAAAGAAATTAGGGTTTTTTTAATTTGGGGTTTTAAAAGATTGTCTTGTTTGTTCAACACAGTTACACAATTTTAGTTTTTGTAGTTGCTTGCAGGATTTTATTTTTTTACCGAATACTAACAATTATTGTACTTTTTGTCTTTATTTATAGAGTTGTTTTTCTGTACTAGTGCAATAGTTTCAAATTTCGAGTCAAATTTGCTACTAGTTTGGTCCAAGTATAGTTAGACAAATACAATCTGTTCCGGTTCACATTTCACAAACACTGTTCACGTGGATCATTTTTAAGTAGTCACTGTCTTGTTTTAGGAACATGGTTAGCCTGTTTTTTAGTAACACTTGATGTTGTATCTCGAAGACTTTTGACACCTATGATTATCATTGACTATACAGGTATCCTGTACTGGTTCTTTCCCATTGAACACATATCTTCCTAGCGGAGATATGGATGTTACAATTTCTGATCCAAGTGCGTGTATATCAAGCGTGAAGGCTTTTTTGGATAAATACAATGTCAACAATCCTCAAGCTTACCCATGTGATAATATCCGCACGGGTAAGGACTTCATCTTTGCTTTTTGTGTCTGAGTGGTATACTGAACTAGTATATTTTTTATACTTTTATCTGATTTATTTATTTGAAACAGGTGGATCTGAAAATTAGGAATGACCATTTTTTCAAGAGGTCAATCCTTCTCATGAAAGCTTGGCTTGAGCAGGAAAAGGATATTGAAATCACCGGCTCGTCCAACGGCCTATTGTCGTCCTATGCACTTGAGGTTATGATACTGTACATCATAAATCGATTCCATATGGAAAATAGGACCCCTCTTGAGTGTCTTGTGAAGTTTTTTGAGGAGTTTTGTGAGTTCGAGTGGCATGCTTATCAAGTCACTGTAAGGGGAAGAAAGAAAATGGCATCAAGCAGAGGTAAATACACATATATTTTCTCTCTTATATATGCGAGTTAATTGCATAAATCGTCCCTGTGGTTTGTTCGATTTAACGAAATTGGTCCTTACAAACTTTTATTAACGGATTTTCTCCTCATGGCTTTTGACCCGTATCAGGTTTGGTCTCTTGACCACTACGCCCGTATCGGATTTGGTCCTTTGACACTAGTTTCTTTTAGATCTATGCATATTATCTGCAGATTTGGGTTTTTTAAATTGTTTTTTTTTTCTTTCAGGTGCCATTGCCGCAATGTTGATGAATGTAATAATTGGTCTTACACCTAGATTCCTCTGTTTAAAATAGTTGATCAGGTATAAAGTTCATTTATCTCTTTTCTAAAATCATAACTTGATAATCGATGGTCTTGGATTATTTGTTTTTTAAACATTTGTGTTTGAAATTGAGGTTTATTTAATCGAATTAATATTTATTTAATTGAGAGTTTTTTAATAAATTTAGATTGAATTGGGTCATTTTAACCTATTTGAATTTTTTAGGGGTTTTGAAGGATTGAAATTGGGGTTTTTTTGCAACAAAAAAAATATTAAGGTTTTTCAACAAGTCTATTTTGTTGTATTAAATGATTATATGCAACTTTTTATATGTTATTAGAATGATTATTAAGCCTGTAAAGAGCCTAGTAAAAAACTTGTAAAACTAGGGAACTCGGTACCTGACTTGTCTTTTTGATAGGATCGGACTCTGACTCGCGAAAGTCCGAGAATGATGACAAGTCTCATGGAAAATCAGGGCCGAGTTATTATATAAGAACAATAAAAAGAAAACTTGACTAGAATTGGATGCAGGCCAGAGATTTAGATTTAGCATTTACTATGCTACCCATTGCTAAAACGGTTTCTTGCTTATTTTAAAGCTAGCTTTTGTTAGCTGCTGCCCTTCCTGGTTGTTCATATTTAGGAAAAAATGGAGTCGAAGCTTACCTACATGAAGGAAGTAACTCATTGTTTATATGTGTTAGTTTGTGTACCCATCATACTTGTTCTTGTTAGTTTTTGTGTTTGTAATTGTGTAGTTGGAAAAAAGCTTAGAAGTAGCAGATTAAACAAAGGCCTGTATGCATCTTCTTTGTAGATCCTTTATAAAGAATGTATACGTAGTTGTAGAAAAACAAAGTATTGATGGTATAATGGTCATTTTAAAACTGTTATGTATCTTAAGACTTTATTTATATAGAACATGAATTGTGAACACTCCCGTTCAATATTGTCCTTTTGCTTTTAACGAAATAGCCTAATGTATATTTTTTTGGCAGGTTATATATAAAAACTCTATTTCAAAGGGACGTCATGCTTCATCAATACTAAGAAATATCACTGAATGCATAATTTCTCCTCTGGAGTTTGGTGGCACAACTATCGGTTCTTGGACGTACGCTTATGTAAGTATCCCACAAAATGGTTTGTTTTACATTATAGTGTAGTATTATCATATAACCTCTTACAAGTTTCAACCCATTTGGCTGCAATTTCAAAACAATAAAAGGGTTTTTTTTCTTTAGAATAGTATATTGCAGCCCATTCGTTTATGTTGTTATACACTAATAAAACATTTTATTCCTATTTCTATGGGAAGCTTGCAGAAGGGAAGAAATGGGCCAAACTCAAGAAAAATCATTCACTTCTGGGCCCAAAAGGATATCGTGGAAATATAGATTAATGGGAAAAAGAGAGAGCTTCTAAACAGCTTTGCACAGATGGCCATAAGATACCCGATCGTCGTGGAAGAATTTATTGCTTGGCAAGGAGAATACACGATAAAGTAAAAGGATTAACATTAGCGCCTGAAATGCAAGTTATTGCGGACAAGCTAGGTAACGGCGGTTTAAAAGAAAAAATAAAGGAGACACTTGCAGAAATGAACCTGCGCATGCTGAGGAACTTGCAGAAATGAAGGCTGAGCATGCAAGAGCAATAAACGAGATGAAATGCTGAGCATGCAAGATCAGTAAACGAGATGAAAGGCTGAGCATGCAAGAGCAATAATAAGTAGTGACTTGGTGTCAATTTTGATGTATTGGACAATATACAGGTATACTTTATTCACTCAATTTTATTAACTCAAAACACACAGTTATTAATATGCATATAAATTTTGATGTTACATAACCCGCACATATTTATAATGTCAAATCCTTCATTTTTAATTCTTTTGAAAGGTGCTATTGCTACTGTTTTTGATGTCACATCCTTCATGGATTTGGGTAACCAAATAAAAAATCAGAAAGTGTGTCAACCATGAGAGCACATACGGACTAAAATCTTAAACAACAATAGTGCCTTAAATGTGTGATGGTTGTGCTAAAATTAAGTACACCCTACATATATACTAATCCATAACTGCACTTGTAAATCACTATTCAAATTTCTGCATTTTGTGTATGTTCTTTTTATCTTTTACAGTAAGTTAACTGGAAGGTAAAAAAGAAGTCTAGAAGTTAAAAGATATTTTAAACATCAAATATCTATCTAGTGTGCTATTGATATTCATGTTTATATGTAGATTTTTAGATCGTACTTGGAGCTATCGTAGCGTATGTACTAGATTGCTCATTGGTAATAATTTTGCATTATATGTTTTGTAGGAGGCAAGCAAATGCAAGTTGTTTGTCCCCTACGGGACTGAGAAGTTTTTTTGTGTCCGGCTAAGCAAGTACATGGAAAGTCAGTGCTACAAGGGCATGCGAAGGTGCATGTAAACAATGTTGAAGCCGATAACAAGAATAGAAGTAACAAAAGATAGAAGTTATAATTTGATTAAAAGGGTTACAAAGGAAAAGCCACTCTTTTGTTGATAGGAGGATTCCGAATGAGGTGTGCCGAGCCACATATTGATATTTGAACTTTATTCAAGGAACAAAAGATAAATGTAACTACTTAGTTAAACTTGTACATAGCTATTTTCTGAAGTGATAAGCACACGTTTTTACAGCTGAATAAAGACACTATCTTTCTATTATGCGTCTCGGCATTTACCATGTTTTCACACTCCAATATTGATATTAATCATGCAATCTTACCCAGTTTGGACTTAATTTGATTCGTGTCTTGGTAATGTCTTTGTAACTGCTGTCATACTCCACCAGAAATGTCACAGCGTGTAACTTTTCTTTATAATGCAATGTAACTCTTACATTAGTGGTCCCTCGTTTGTCTCTTATCTCGGTTAGGGTACTCTCCACCTCCATGAATTTCATAGCACATTACTTGACTTCGCATAATACATCAGCAATAATAGGTTTGGAAGAATAAATGATACTAAATAGATAAATGTGAGAAAAAAGAAGCTGCATTTGACCTCTCTTTTTTCCCAAGATCTCACATCCACAAAGATGATTAGTCATGCTAGTGTTTCGGAAAGGTCGGCATTAGTGATATTAGTTTGTTTGTTAACTGGTATCAAACTGATGTGAAACTTATCTGTGATCTTAATGGATTTTTTATAACCTTCATGGTGGTTTTGTTATAAATTTATTTTTGTTTTTTACATTGTTCATGTCTCGAAGAGCCATGTTGTTAAACCCAAGAACCAGGCTCTAATCTAGGTTAAAAATGTTTTTTGGAATAATATTGAGTAAGGTTACAGTATGCAAAAAGTCGGGCTATATTAAATATCATAAACCCCGGCATTTTTAACCATTAAACCGGGCTCTTCTTTTGATTTTTGTAGCAGCGGAGCTCCTGAAACAATGACCTTTTTATGGGTTACCAACCAGCTCATAGGCCTCATCGATCGGCAATAGTAATATTTTGATGGTTATCTGCAAATGGTACTAAGCTTAGAGAGAAGGGTGTCACAGCGAGGTAACCCTCGCCGAGTCGACATGGCACCCTCTACACCCACCCCTTATTCGCCGTGCACATTTCACAAAAACGACGAACCGACGAAGAGGAGAGAGAGGGAAGCTTTTGTTTTTCTTTCTCTTTTTTATTTATTTGTTTAATTTTTTCTGTATTTTGAAGATGATTTCCTGTGTGTGTGATGTTGAAAATGAAAGCAATTTTTTTTTTAATTTATAAATATTATATTTACAGCTTTGATGCCTGTGGTTTAATGTTTATTCTAAAGTTTATAATTTTTGTAATTTTAATGAATATATTCTCTCAATGTTTGACCTATATTTCTGACAACTTATTCATCAATCGACGGCGGATCAACTACTTTTGATCAACCAACTGCTACTTTATCTAAGGAAGAAACACCATTTTTTTTTTCTTAAATCTTGTGTTTTGCTTTTTGATTGTACTTGTTTCTGTATTTTTTTTATTAAAATGTTTATATTTGATTCATACTTGTTTATATTAGATTTATGTTATGTATTTTTAAATGCAATTTTCTATCATGATTCTCTTAGTATGTTTTTTTTTTCATAATCTCATCTATCATGTTCTTAAGTAATTGATTCATGATTAATCGTGGGTAGAGATTAACTGATTAATGGTTAATTGATTCATGATTAATTATTTACTAAATCAGTAAAGAATTTGATTGATTTAATTGATTCATGATTAAGGATTTAATTGACTAATTTCCTAATTATTTTTTGATTTAATTGATTGAATTGATTCATGAATAAGGATTTAATTGACTAATTTGCTAATTAATTTTTTTGATTTAATTGATTGAATTGTTTCATGATTAATTCTTTGCTAAATTAGTGTAGGATTTGACTTTGATAGTCAACGATATTCAGTTTTCAGTAGGTAAGATTGTTGGTGGTGGTGTTGTATTAAGGGTTAGCATCACTGTAAGTTTGGGATACTAAAAAAGGATAAGACATAATCCTTTCTGTGCACAACTCTGGCTGGCTTAGTTAGTAGCATACATTAGGGCTAGCATCACTCTAAGTTTTTATTGTGAAAAAGTTTTGGCCATTTTAGACATAAGTTTTGGCCGTTTTTATTGTGAAAAAGTTTTACGTTTTGCTTAGATTAATGAGTACCCCTAGTGAATGGTTATGTGCTTATTTGGACTCCTTGTATGACTTTTAACCTTTATTTCAGCTTATTGTATCTTGTATGCTTGATTGCTTATTTGTAAATGTTTATTTGGTGTTATTATCTATTTGTATTTGATTAATTTTTGCTTGTCTTGAGTACTTTGTTTATTTACTTTCATTATGGTGTTAAATCCCTGCTGGTCATAGTTATACTCTCCACTTTCTAATTTTACAAGGGCGTTTGGATTAACTTATTTCGTTTTTAAAAATCTTATCTTTAGACGTTAAGATCATTTGTTTGAGGAATATTATAGCTAATATGAGTTTTTATTTCACTTTGAAACATCAAAACAAAAAAATAGTGCGAGATCTTTTTCTCTGTCATGACAGCTAAGTAGGATTACAATTAGTGAGTAGGTTGTTTTATCTCCAAAATAAATGGTATCTATTTTTTCAAGCCTTGTTCGTTTTAGAGGTTAAGTGTGACAACATCATTTATTTGAGGAATATTATAGCTAATCTCAGCTTTTATTTCACTTTGAAACATCAATACAAAAAGAATAGTGCCAGATCTTTGTTCCTTGTCATTGCAGCTAAGTAAGATTAAAATTAGTAAGTAGGTTGTTTTAGCTACGTAATATAGGCCTTAATATATTTGTACTGATGTTATTCATTGTTTTAGAATGAAACTTGTACCACTTCATCAATGGCGCTAGTTCCCAGGAGTATTTGCCAAAGTAGATAAAATGTTGTAGGCCTTTTGCTATCCATACGATAGGGAAGACGATCAATCACCACTACCTTTCTTGTGAATAATTAGTCTTCTTGCCCAATAATTGAATCTAAATAGAACAACAACATCTTTTCGTTTACTCTTTTTATGTAAGAATCTCTTATTTTGCCCCTCGCCTTCACTTTTTCATGGCTATCAATATCATCAATAAAATGATCCTTTTCAGTCTTTACTGAGTGAGCCTTTTATTTTCTGTTGAATGGTCAAATTTTTCCTACCTATTTGTAACTTCAGGCGCTTATTGGTGTATCAAAATCACTCTGAATACTCTCACTTTAAGTATCAATTACTCTTTTTTAGTTTTGAATATTTGGATTTATATGTGTGGATTATTTCATGCATTTAGTATCTTGATTGGTCCAAGTGAGGATTCTATTCAGATACTCAAACTCAAAGTGAATGTTATAGTATTTAGAGTGATTCAAAATATTTGCTACCCAAAGAATAGCCAAAAGTTACAAATGGCTAGGAAAAAGTTAGAGCAATCAACAGAAAAAAAGGTTTGCTTAGTATAGATCGAAAATGATCATTTTATTGACGAAATTGATACGCATGAAAAAAAAGAAAGTGAGTGGCAAAATAAGAAGTCCTTACATAAAAAAGGGTAAACGAATAGATGTTGTTGTTCTATGGATGTTATATTTGATTTAATTATTGGGCAACAAGACTAACTTTTGCAAGTCAAACAACCTATGAATCATTACATTTTGACTCATGCTTGTCATCTTTTTTGTCTGTTTGTTACATTTTTCCATGTCTCCAACACTGTCTAACCTTTTTAATAATTCTTATGTGATTAGGAGTATCACGCTACGGTGCACGTTGAGCAATCTCTATTATTTCCCTATGATTAAGGATAGGTTAGGAATTTATCATAGTGAATTATTTCGTTCTACATGCTTTGGTCGTTGGTTGAATTTAACTTATGTTGACTACGAGGAAGGTCTCATCCATTATATGATACATAAGCAAAAGTTCTCTGATACTCATCACTACGATTTACCACTCATTTATAATGTCAACAGACATACCCTACATTTTGGTCGTCGTGAATTCTGTCTCATTACTGGATTTAAATTGGGACATTTAGCTTTCGTAAGTTTAGGGAGGGTGAAATCAGTTTCCGTGATCGAGTATTCCCTGAAATTTTTTTGGAGTGTGTTAAGATCCTAGACCTTTTAGCATGGATTGAGGATGAAGAGCATTTTTCCAAGTTGTCTGATGAAGACTCCATACGAGTTTGTCTACTATTATCTTTGGAAGTGATTTTATGGGTCATGAGCTAAAATCAGCTATTGACGATGTTTTCCTTAGAATGGTTGATAATGTGGGTGAGTGGAACGCTTTTAATTAGGGTGAATACATCTGGCGCGAGTTATATGCTTCCACCAGAAATGTGCAATCAAAGAATCAAGATTGTCACATGAAAGCCTTGCAAAACCCCTCAACTTCCGTCATATACTTCATTTGGATTTCTTTTGTGTTTCAAGATTAGTATTTTTACATTAACAGTTATATTGATATTTAAAGAATTATTGTTATTTTCATGTTGATCTATAATTTTTATACTTTTTAGATCTGGATTCCAGAGTCTTCAAGTGTGTGTGATCGTTGGTTTAGGAAATCTTGTCAAGAGATCCCGAGAGGCTGTTTTTGGTCAAATCACTCAACCTTTCAACAGTGGGAGTATTTTGGCGAACTTTTTCCACAAGTTACTTATTCTCTGTACATTATTAGTTTTACCAATGATTAGTCATAAACTGTTTCATGTCACAATTAGATATCTCACGTGAATTATTTTATTGTTAGGCCAAAAAACCAAACAGTGACCTATACCCTACAAGAGCTGAGGGCCAACCAGATTGGTATACATGCAACAATCATTTTTTTCAAGTGGTATACACCTAGAGCGCCACCTGTTGAATATGGATGTCTTTTTGGCGAGTATCTAAAAAATTGAAAGCATCTCGCTTGGCTAGTGAAGAGTTTCAAGCCAGCCAGAGTTGTAGTAAAGATGGGGCCCTTGTTAATCTAGTTATTACGTTGGAGAGCTTATGTGAGAGTTTGATGATTCTACCCAAAGAGATAAAAAGTTTGAATGTCCGGATTTACAAGATTGAGACTATCCTTGATGTAATCTTTGAACCCAAGCAATATTCCTTCAAATTTTTTCATTAAGTATTCTACTAACATTTATATTGGTAACAGTTTATGACTCGTAAACAGAAACCCTGTATTCAGAAGCCCAAAGTAATTCCCGTTTTAATATTTATTGTTCATGTACTTATTATCTTGCCTACTTGGTCAATTTTTAGTTTACTTTGTTAAAATACGTTGACCTGCTACATTAATTGGTGTCTGGGATACTGAAAAAGCAAAAGCTTTGGTCTATTGTTTGTATTTTTTGGATTTTCATGTTATTAGTCGTTTAGACCTAAAACAAGTTATGATTTTTAATTTTCTATTGTTACAAGAGATAGCGGAAAGTGTTGCTAAGGAATGTGATCTGACTGCTAAGTATTTGAGTGACGAAGACAGTGTCTTAAATGATTTGGTTGATCATTTACATGATTTTGTTGGCATGGTTAGTGAACGCTCTACCATTGAAAATTTAAAAAATTGTAATTTTTAATGACTACTGATATTTGTAAATGATTTTTTACACGCAGAAAGGTGATGTTGAAGGGTCCCAATCAACCAATGAATGTTTTTAAGCTGAGAAGCTAGTTGCTAAACAGAACAAGCTTGCTGACGTTAAGAGAGTGGGGAACAAAATGTTGTTGGAAGAACAAAAAAGCATGAAAAGTATATATTCAGACATGCAATCACATTAAACTTGCCTTAGAGAAATATGGAACAAACAAGAGGCGACATGTTAATGTCCGCATGCCATTTTTTGTAGAAGTTTCAGACCACAAAGTCCCAAGCTTTAATACACTGAGAAATCAAAAGAATTTGCTTGATACAGATATTCTTGAAAGATGTCAAGCACTTGAACCTTGGATAGAGGTATGTCGCACACTACTTTATTTGTATTTGTTTTTGTTCCCATTTACTTACAGTAATTGGTTTTATTAAAGCTATTGACAAAGTTTTTTGTTATTACTACTTGGAGAAGTTTTTGCTTACCACTGGCTGGCGTAATTGCAAGTTTCCTTGGTCCAGTGACATTGTGGTTGATCGTAGTTTCTGGGACAGTTTTATTGGGGAGGATGAAAATCGTATAGGTTGGTTTCTGGATGAGGTAAGCTAGATTATCATAAACTGTACACAGTTTATTGTGATTAGTATAGTATGGGTATGTTTTTTTTGACAAAGTGTTTTTGATTGCCATACAACACATTGACTTAAGGTCGTGGTACATCTGGCGATTTAGGAAATCTTCTCATGACTGGTCAATTGTTAGTTGTTACTTTCTTACGTTTCTACTTCAAGACTCGATTCCTTTGTTCTATGCAACCATTGAAATACACCATTTGGCATGAACTGATGTTGAGCAGGTAATTTTTTTACACAGTTGTTTGGTTAATTATTATTGTCATCGAAATGGGTTAATTATAAATGTAAAAAATTTATAGTTCTTCATTCAAATAAATGAACCAAAGACACACTGGTCTCTTGGGCAGTTTGAAATCAGAACCGGTAATGTGACGTTCTATGATAGTCTAGTGCCACAAAGTCTAGTGGCTTATGGAGAAGAAATCCGTCCATGGTACGTTAACATGAGGAAGTGTCTAGAGACTAATTGATGGTGTGAAGTGGTATGGGGATCCCATAAAATCTTTTTTCTCAACGTCTCGAAAACCACCGCCAGTCTTTTGTTTACCTCATATGATTTTGACTTGTTTAATTATGACTATTATTAACCAACTGAGCTAGCTCAGTTGGCCACCAAGGGTAACCTTGGAGAGGTTTTCTTGGAGAGGTCTCGAGTTCGAGTCTGACTAAGTACCTTTAGGGGCTTGAATTAAATAGAAGCAGGTTTGGGGTTTATCCCCTAAGGAGAAGGTTCGAGGCTTGCATACTGCCCAATTGGATGTCACTGTAAGCTCGAATTACTAACTACTAACCCGCCGTTCAAAAAAAATTATGACTACTATTACAACTCCATATTTGTTACCTTATCAGAGAAAAGGTTGCCTCAGGTTTAATTAAAACTATCAAAGTTGATTCTGAAAATCAAATTGCTGACATTTTGACCAAAGGTTTAGGTTCCTTTCAGCATAACAAGTTGCTTCATCGTTTAAAATTGAGTAATCTGTTTGGAGAAAAAGTTTGAGGAGGGGTGTTGAATGTATTAACCTATTGTGCAAACTTTCTAATAGTTGAAGGGTTACTTTTGTAACTTTTTAGCTACTTTTCTTTGTCTGTCAATTGTGCAGGTCTTCAAGGGGTGTTTGTGCTAAACCTACATAGTTGCTGGAGTATATATTCTTCGCTTCTCAGTTGCTATGGTTGAATAACACATATCTTATCGTCGTTCTTCTTCTTTTTTCTCTCTCACTAAACAAAAAAGATGTAAACATTTAATCGTTTGATTCGGTTAGTAGTTTTAGTAGTTTTAGTAGTTTTAGGTTGTTATTATCTTGTATTGTTGGGTTTCATCCATTTTAGGGACAACTCTTTTCTTTTGTATGTTGATAGCACCCGATTGGGGACTATCTGATTTCGATTATAAGTTAATATAGCACGTGGCGAAGTTGGTTGAGTGCAAATACTTTGTGGTGTTACTTATTTTTACACACACGTTTACAACAAAAACTTACCACATACATTTGGTTTTTGATATTTTTAGATCTAGGACTCGGATTTTTCTTTCTCGATTGGTGATGAACATTTTTGTCAAGGGGTGGTGTTATTCACTATTTCTGCTTTTGCTATTTGATGCACAAGCAATTTTTTTTTCTCTCTTTGTTGAAATAGGTTGTCTCGGAAATCAGGTAAAATTTGTTCTCTAGATCTCTCTTTGTGTAGTATTAATTGTTTTTCTATTCTTACATATGTGTTTGTCTTAAATCTGTCTTTGTGATAATATTATTTGTTTTTCTGTTTTTTTACATTTGTGTTTGTGTAGATCTGTCAAAGTATTGAGGTCCTCTCATGTTTTGTTATCGACATATGCACTTGAGGTCATGATATTGTATATAATCAATACATTTCATTTGGAAAATAAAACCTGACTACAAGTAAGACTTCAACCTTTTGTATTCAGTAGTAAAAGATTATATGCAACTTGTTACTATGTTATTAATGTGTCATTTACCAGTGTCTTGTGAAGTTTTTGGAGGAGTTTAGCTCATTTGAGTGGCACAATTACCAAGTCACTATAAGTGGATGAAAAAAATGGCATCAAAAGTCTTAGGTGTGTGTAAATCAAACAATAAATGTATATTTCCTTGTTCATTTTTAATAAATTTAATAACAATGCCTTATCGTATGTGTTGTGGACTCCATAGCCGATCCTGTCTTGGATCAAAAGTTTTGTTTTTTTGAACAAGGGGATATAATCATATGTAATCTGATGGATGCTCTCAATAACGTCGGTAAAAGCGTAAAGAATAAGGACTTTTTTTCCGGGGACTGGTGAAGGGATACAAGAAGATTCACAAGATTGAAGCGACCACTGAATTGATTAGTAGATGCCCGACTTTCTTGAAATAGGTGGTATCGAAACATTTGTTGTCTAGATCTGTCTTGTGGTATTTTTATTTTTATTTTGGTATTTTTAACATTTGTTTGTTGTTGAAAATGCATTTACTTTGATAATTTCTTACTAGTAGAGGATAAATTGGTGGTTATGTTTTAGAGTGAATCCATTGAAGAGTATGTTGCTCTTTCCACCTGAGTTTTACTCATTTATGACAAAGAGTGTAAAAAAATTAATGTATATTGTAGTAGTAAATAAATGTATGATGAACTCATAAACACTAAAAAATATATTATGAAAAACATGGACTGTGAAAAGCTCATAAACTTAGGATCTTTGGCCTGCTGATGATAATTTTTATGTGATAAGCATGAATTATATACTTCTCTCACAGATGAGTTTTAGGTTGTTGCTAAGATCTTTAGCTTGTCTTATAAACATTTTTCTCTGAGATTAGAGGTATTTTCAAAGAAAGATCATTAAATTGTTCTAATATTATGGCGATTACGAGTTGAGTCACGAGTAAAAAACATTGGACTTTTGCTATGAATGAATTCAATCGGGTCAATATAAGATATAGTTAGTCATAAAAAGCAATGACAATTTCAACAACAAATAATCTGGCAAGTAGTATGATGTTTGATTTTATACAACAAACTTCATTGATTTTTTAAAAAAACATGAAATGATCGTAGCAGAAATTACCAAGAAAAAACCCCTTAATTTGATCAACGTACAAAATTCAAAAACATGATTTGAACCTGGTTAGGTCCAACATTACTAGCTAGTGTTCGCACTAGTCATGTCAATAAACATAAAAAATCTGAGACTAAGACCTTTCCAACCCAAATTAAAAACAGTTAACTCCCTCCATCTCTACTTAAAATTTCGGAGGGTAATATATTTGATTAACAAGTTTAACTTAGCTACTATAGCTTTATTCCGAGCTTTGATTTATCAAATGCGAGCGAGAAAACTATAAAGTATACATCTTATGAATATATCCAATCTCGATATAGGATTGGTGAATTCATTTGTATAAATCGATCTTTTGATTGTTTCGTGGGCATAGTTTTTTTTGGTTTTGCTGAAGGAAATTAAAATTCAGGGTCGGCCATGCTAGTCATATAGGCACAATGGTCCCAAAAGGCATATAAGTTTTGTAGTTATGACTTGAGCACTACTAGTGCGATCGTTTTGGTTCATGACTAGAGGAATACTTGTTTCCATCATGAGTTCTACACTTGAACAAATAAGGGTTTTGCTAACGAACCAATGCTCATAGAAGATATTAATGTGTAATATATAAATATGCAATATTTGAATATGACTCATTAAAGTTAATGTGTATTAAATGTATTTTAATGTTAATTAAAAAAATTGTATTTTCTATTACACACTAACCTCTACTCAACGATCACTATTTAACAAAATAAAAACATAAAACCAAAATCACTATATATCTAGGTCTAATAAATGTGTCAATGATATTTCTAGCTACACTTTGATAAGATCGAAGTTTTAATACAATTACATACTAAATGGAAGGGTGCGAGAAGTTACCTACCACCATTTATATTTTACAATAAGATTTAAACGTCTTGAATTTCTTGAATATTAACTACCCAACCTTCTTAAATGTAACTAGAACTTTAAAAATTATCTCCCAAATATTAAATTGTTTTATATATATTAATTTAATCCGGCTACACTTTTAAATAAAATTTAATCTTATGACTAGATGTAGTAATCATGATAGGATTAACCAAAAAAGAAGTTCAAAGAACAAAAGTTATTATAAAACGACCTAATTTGAATCCGGACCATATTAAAAAATTTAGGGTTTGGTTAATCACATCAACAACTTGACCTAGTGTGTAACGTGAGGGTCATGCTTTGACGATGCTTTAGTGCTGACATGATGCGCTTTTTAGAATCATACTACCAATTAAGCATAGGATCCAAAATTTTAAAATGATACCTCATTACTTACACAACTTTCACCTACCTTATTACTTCCGATCTCTTTCCCTCAACTACCTCATTAAACATTCTTCAAAATCCACCATTTCACACTCTTTTCAAATAGTTCGAAAAACATTTTCTTCATTCTAAGTGATGACTGTGGTTGCATTTACATTAGTAGGTGATCTTGGACCAAAGTTTTAGGGAATATCATATCACACATGCACGCTCAAAATCATTGTATATTTCGCTTGTATTGAATGTCATATCACACTTGATAGAGTGCCCATGAAAGCTCAACATCCATCTAAGTGTGTAAACATGAGAATACACATATGTAAAAAGATAGTTTTTGTGCCCAAAGAAACATATTTTATAGCTCAATTTTTGCGAAACTCATTCTTATAGTATGTGACTGTTGTTAAAATATTGGTTGAAGATTTTTAATATCCACGACGGGATGAGTAACTCATTCTACTACTTTGAGTTGTATTAGGCGGTACCCGAAATGAGCAGTTACCAACGATTTGAGTCATGGTTTACTATTGTAAAAAACTAATCGAATCAAATCAAACGAATAATAACATACATCAAAACGTATTATATTGTTAAATTAAATAACATTGAAGAGTGTAAGTCATAGTAAAGTTATTTCATCGCAATAAAAACATTCAAGTTACGATATTCTATAATATGTAATTTACCTACGTTAGGAAATGGACACATTATATAAGTAAATATACAATATGTATAAAAGTATTACAACAATATAATTACTACTTGTATATATTAATCAATGGTTTCTTGAAATCTGCATATATTATACACGGTTCGATTCATGAAACTGTGAAAAACTAAAAACAAAAACTATAACGGATTCGTGGTAAAAGGTTATTTCTTGTTTTAGATTTTCTCGGTTCGTCGTTTCGGTTTTCAGTTCATTTTCTGGTTATCGGTTTTTCAGTTTCGGAGAGAGCGGATCGGCTCGGTTCAACGGTTTTGTCGGATTTTTTATTAATCCAAATTATTAATAATATAATACTACTCTATCACGAATTAATCACGGAGTTACTTTTACCTATATTTCTTCCTAGCTAGCTACTGTAAAATATTAAAATGATTTATACTAAATACATAGCTTTAACAATAAGCAACCTAACCCTAATGGACTCCAGCCCACAATCGAGTTTGGGCCCTAATCTAGTCGTCTAACATTCTCCTACAGTTTAAGCGACAGTTTTCGGGACGAACAAACTAGAATGAACGTTGAAAGTAACTCATTTTTCTCATCTTCTTTTTTGTTTGTTTGTTGTAGCTGAAACATAATTGTTTTGCCGGCATAGTTGCTTATTGCTTGCGACATCCTCCTTTGCGTCGGTTGCTATGCCTTTAGAAGGGAGCGGCAGTTTGATGATCAACTTTTGTTGTCAACGACAATGATCTTTGAAAACGAACACAAAAGATGATGGAGAAAAAAAATGACCAAACATAATTTTTTTTTTGACGGCTACAGTTTAGGGTTATGAATTGAATACAAGAAAAAAAATTCAAGAACAAATAAAACGGAAAATAATGATGATCCCTCCGGATCACCGACATGTAGGCCGATGACCAGATGAGAAATTTTGAAAATAGATCTTACCTACAGCTGTGATATCATGTAAAATATTAAAGTTTTTTATTGATTGAATCATAATTATTTATACTAAATACATAACTTTTACAATAATCAACCTATCCCTAATAGATCCAAGCCGACAATCGGGTTTGGGCCCTAATCTAATCCGGTTTTCGGTTCATTTTTCTGGTTATCGGTTTTTCGGTTTCGGAGAGAGCGGATCGACTCAGTTCATCAATTCTGTCGGATTTTTTTATTAATCCAAATTAATACTATTCTATCACACATTAATTACGGAGTTACTTTTACCTATATTTCTGCCTAACTAGCTACCCTCCTCTGACTTGCATTTATACTCACTCGCTATTCTGTTTCAAACGTTGTACACCTACCTTATTTATTGGATCTTTCCTCTATCTGTTCTTACCCGCATTTACTTTTTACAGTATCTCAAGAACAGTTATAATTAGTCATAAAAGCCATGACAACTTCAACAACAAATAATCTGGCAAGAAGTATGTTGTTTGATATTATACAGGTGTGGAGTATAAAAAAAAGTGTTCGAGAATAAAGGTTGTAATCTAACAACGATTCGTGATGAAGTACACATTTTAACGTTTTATTAGGCGACAAATGAAGGAAGGTAGTGATATCTTCATTGTTGGAGTGGACTCAAGATTCTAGTAAAACTTTTAAAATCTAAATCTTGTGTAAAAAAAAACGAAAACCTTTGTGATTGTTTAAATGTCTTTAACAATACATGATCTCGTAAATAAAGTAAAACGTCTTTAAAACATGATTACGTTTGTTTTGTAACCTTCATGGCGTGTTCCCGAGTTTTATTTTTGAAAGAAAAGAGAAAAGAAGTGAGAAGAAAATAAAATTAATTTGTGTTCCAGAGTTATTTTCCGGAGAGAAGAGAAAAGAAGCGAAATGTAAGACCCTTTTTAGTTGGTGAAAATTTTCCCATTTTTCCAAAAAAAATTTCATTTGAAAACTAAAAAACAGAAAAACAGTTTAGTAACATCATTTTTCGAAAATTTTCTAAAATTCCAAAATTTTCATTTTCCAAATTTATATAGAAAATTAGAAAACCCCATATTATCCTTTTCTAGATTTTGTGTTTTTTTTCAAAAAAAGAAAACTCACATCTTTTCTAGAAATTTGAAAACAGAAAAATATGAAAATTTTTCCACAACTAAACACCACCCTAAATTTGCCTAAACTTCTCTTCAAAACTTTATAGTGGGATGATTTGGAGAGAAATTATATTAGAAAGTTTTCAATAAACATAATTACTTTAATGACCATGTTTACACGTCTTTAACAAAATGGAACATGTTTAAATCAGAATTTAAGTATTACTAGACCCACTTTTGAATTGACATCGCCTGATAAAAGACTAGATTATATTGAATTTAAGTAGTGGGGTTTCGGAAATTAAAATTAATTACCCGCCCTGCGACGGATAGTTAAAATCTTCTAACTAACCGAACCGAACCGACCCATGAACACCCCTAAAACTTAGTTGATTTTGTAAAAAAACAAGAAATCATCATAACAGAAATTGCCAAAAAAACCTTAATTTGATCAACATCTTGGTACAAAATTCAAACATGACTTGAACCTGTTTAGGTCCAACATTACTAGCTAGTGTTCGCACTAGTCATACCATTAAAGATAAAAAAAAATAGGGAAAATCACTTATAAATGTAGTAAACTTACTACTTTTTATGGTTGTGTGTACTAAACTATTTTTTTCTCATTATGTGTATTAAACTTTTAAATTTGTATCATTGTGTGTATTTTGTGACCATTTTACCCCTATTTCTCTCAAATTTTGAAGGGTAAAATGGTCATTTTATAAGGCAAAATCGTCTCAAAATACACACAATGATCGAAATTTAAAAGTTTAATACACACAATGAGAAAAAAATAGTCTAGTACACACAACCATAAAAAGTTGTCAGTTTACTATATTTTTAAGTGATTTTCCCAAAAAAATACGAGACCATAACATGTCCAACCCAAATTAAAAGCAATTAACTCCTTTTTGCCCTACTTAAGAACGGGCAGTAATATATTATCTTCATGATTAATAAATTTTACTTAGCTGCGATATTTTTATTCCACTTTTTGATAGTTTTATTCCACTTTTAATTATAGAGCTTTGATTTAAGAAACGCTAAGAGAGAAAACTATAAAGTACGATGAATATCGGATCACGATGATTGTCGAATTCATTTATATAAATCAATCTTTTTATTGTTTCAAAGGGCATATTTTTTCTTCCGTCCCGCTCAGAGAGTAAAAAATTCACGGGTCGGCCCTGCTAGTCATATAGGCACAATGGTCCCAAAAGGCATATAAGTTTTGTAGTTGTGACTTCAGCAATACTACTTCATCGTTTCGGTTCATGACTAGAGGAATACTTATTTCCATCATGAGTTCAAGACTTGAACACGAAAGGGTTTTGCTAACTAACCAATGCTCATTGGCTAACGTTAGTTTGTAATAAATAAATATGTTATATTTAAACACTACTCATTATAATGTATATCAAATGTGCTTTAATGTTAATTAAAAAATTTGTGTTTATTTACACACCGATCTTCGGTGAGCATTACTTAGCAAAACAAAAACATAAAACCAAAATCATTATATATCTATGTCTAATCAGAGCTCCTCGTATGATGATTTATCACTCAAGTCATAGACAAAATGCTACTCTCGCGGCACCAAGAACCATACTCTTGCTCGCGTTATAAGTCTGGCGTCGTATTTGCTAGCCTAAAATTGTGGCCATAACACGAGCCCACGACGCGAGAACTGTACCATGGCTAGCATTGTGGGCTCGTGATGTGGTTTTTTATTTTTTAATTTTTATTAAAAGTGTGACCACAATAACACCAAATCTTATTTTAACCAATGAGCGTGCTATGAAGATTCTGTTATGGAGTTGGTAGCTGACGTGGTGGCATGCACTTTTTTCACGATACACTGCACCTTGTGCTGTAAATGTGTTATTAATATTTCTAACTACACTTTGAAAGATAAAAGTTTTGATTTATTGACATACTAGATGATACTTTGAAAGATACTTTGATACATTGACATATTAAATGAAAGAGTGTGAGACTACCTACCACAATTTATATTTTACAACAATATTTAAACGTGTTGAGTTTCTTGAATATTTACTACCTAACCTTCTTAGATGTAACTAGTAAACTTTAAAAATTATCTCTCAAATACCGAAGAAAATTCATATATATTTAACTTAATTCGGATTACAATTTTAAATAGAATTTAATCTTACGACTAGATGCAATAATCATGATAGGATTAACCTAAAAAGAATTTTCAAAAACAAAATTCAGTATAAGAGACCAAACTTGAATCCGGACCCGACTAAAATTTTTGGGGTTGGGTAAATCATATTAAAAACTTGCCCTTAGACGATGTTTTAACGCCAACATGATGCGGTTTTAAAAACCATCCTACCTAGGGCTGAGCATCAGTCCGGGACCGAACAGGACCGGCTAAGACTGGATCAGACCGAGGACCAAAATGATTCAAAATCCTGGACCGAGATCGGACCGAAATAGTCCGGTCCGGGTTGGTCCAGTCTGGTTCGGTCCGATCCTATTAGGTATAATCGACAAAATTTTGATAAGACCGAACCGGACTGATCGGACCAAATAAATCCAAACCCCGGACCAAGATCCGACTAAAATTATTCAGTCTAATTCGATTCGATCCAATCTGATCCAAATTAATTTTGGGTATATCGTGCTCAGCATTAATCCTACCAATAAAGTATATGATCAAAATATTTGAAATGATACATCATTACTTACACAACAACTTTCATCTGCCTCATTACTTCTCATTACTTCAGATCTGTTTCCCTCAACTACCCTTGAAACACTCTTCAAAATTGACCAAAACACACATCTCATGATATAAATGTCACATTTAAACACTCTTCAAAACTGCATCCACCTACTCTATCTCACATATCTCTCTCAAACACACACATTTACACCATAAACTTTCCACACACATTTTTCTCTCATTTCATTGGGTGTGTTTTTTTACCTAAAACTCGGTTGGTGATGAACAGTCTTGGCGAGGGGTGGTGCCATTTATCATTCTTACTTTTACTTTATGATGCACAAACGAAATATATGATGATTTTTTGTTGAAATAGGTGGTCTCGGAAATTAAGGTATCATTTGTTTTTTTTCAGAGACAAGATAAATTGGTAGTTAGGTTTTAGAGTTTAAATCTATTAAAGAGTAGGTTTGTTTATTTAATTGAGAGTAGTTTTTAATCGATAAGATTGAAATTAGTGATTTTTGCAAGAAAAAAGAAATTAGTGTTTTTTTAATTTGGGGTTTAAAAGATTGTCTTGTTTGTTCAACTCAGTACACAATTTTAGTTTTTGTAGTTGCTTGCAGGATTTTATTTTTTTTACCGTATACTAACGATTATTGTACTTTTTGTCTTTATTTGTAGAGTTGTTTTTCTGTACTAGTGCAATAGTTTCAAATTTGCTACTAGTTTAGTCCAAGTATAGGAAGACAAATACAATCTGCTATGGTTCACATTTCGCAAACACTGTTCACGTGGATCATTTTTAAGTAGTCACTGTCTTGTTTTAGGAACATGGTTAGCCTGTTTTTAAGTAACACTTGATGTTGTATCTCGAAGACTTTTGACACCTATGATTATTATTGACTATACAGGCATCATGTATTGGTTCTTTCCCATTGAACACATATCTTCCTAGCGGAGATATGGATGTTACAATGGCGACATTTTCTGATCCAAGTGCGTGTATATCAAGCGTGAAGGCTTTTTTGGATAACTACAATGTCAACAATCCTCAAGCTTACCCACGTGATAATATCCGCACGGGTAAGGACTTCATCTTTGCTTTTTGTGTTTGAGTGGTATACTGAACTAGTATATTTTTTATACTTTTATCTGATTTATTTATTTGAAACAGGTGGATCTGAAAATTGGGAATGACCATTTTTTCAAGAGGTCAATCCTTCTCATGAAAGCTTGGCTTGAGCAGGAAAAGGATATTGAAATCACCGGCTCGTCCAACGGCCTATTGTCGTCCTATGCACTTGAGGTTATGATACTGTACATCATAAATCGATTCCATATGGAAAATAGGACCCCTCTTGAGTGTCTTGTGAAGTTTTTTGAGGAGTTTTGTGAGTTCGAGTGGCATGCTTATCAAGTCACTGTAAGGGGAAGAAAGAAAATGGCATCAAGCAGAGGTAAGTACACACATATTTTCTCTCTTATATATGTGAGTTAATTGCATAAATCGTCCCTGTGGTTTGTTCGATTTAACGAAATTGGTCCTTACAAACTTTTATTAACGGATTTTCTCCCCATGGCTTTTGACCCGTATCAGGTTTGGTCTCTTGACCACTACGCCCGTATCGGATTTGGTCCTTTGACACTAGTTTCTTTTAGATCTACGCATATTATCTGCAGATTTGGTTTTTTTTTAATTGTTTTTTTTCTTTCAGGTGCCATTGCCGCAATGTTGATGAATGTAATAATTGGTCTTACACCCAGATTCCTCTGTTTAAAATAGTTGATCAGGTATAAAGTTCATTTATCTCTTTTCTAAAATCATAACTTGATAATCGATGGTCTCGGATTATTTGTTTTTTAAACATTTGTGTATGAAATTGAGGTTTATTTAATCGAATTAATGTTTATTTAATTGAGAGTTTTTTTAATAAATTTAGATTGAATTGGGTTTTTTATAACCTATTTGAATTTTTTATGGGTTTTGAAGGATCGAAATTGGGGTTTTTTTGCAAAAAAAAAAATATTAAGGTTTTTCAACAAGTCTATTTTGTTGTATTAAATGATTATATGCAACTTTTTATATGTTATTAGAATGATTATTAAGCTTGAAGAGTCTAGTAAAAAACTTGTAAAACTAGGGAACTCGGTACATAACTTGTCATTTTGATAGGATCGGACTCTGACTCGCGAAAGTCCGAGAATGATGACAAGT
Organism: Glebionis coronaria; assembly: GCA_025667525.1. Classification (NCBI taxonomy): domain Eukaryota; kingdom Viridiplantae; phylum Streptophyta; class Magnoliopsida; order Asterales; family Asteraceae; genus Glebionis; species Glebionis coronaria. The sequence goes on from CM046881.1 coordinate 568,726,521, forward strand.
CTGATGGAAAATCAGGGCTGAGTTACTATATAGGAACAATAAAAAGAAAACTTGACTAGAATTGGATGTAGGTCAGTGATTTAGACTTAGCATTTACTATGCTACCCATTGCTAAAACGGTTTCTTGCTTATTTTAAAGCTAGCTTTTGTTAGCTGCTGCCCTTCCCGGTTCATATTTAGGAAAAAAATGGAGTCGAAGCTTACCACATGAAGGAAGTAACTCATTGTTTATATGTGTTAGTTTGTGCACCCATCATACTTGTTCTTGTTAGTTTTTGTGTTTGTAATTGTGTAGTTGGAAAAAAGCTTAGAAGTAGCCAGATTAAACAAAGGCCTGTATGCATCTTCTTTGTTTTATAATGGTCATTATAAAACTGTTATGTATCTTAAAACTTTATTTATATAGAACATAAATTGTGAACTCTCCCGTTCATTATTGTCCTTTTGCTTTTAACGAAATAGCCTAATGTATATTTTTTTGGCAGGTTATATATAAAAACTCTATTTTAAATGTCACTGAATGCATAATTTCTCCGGAGTTTGGTGGCACAACTATCGGTTCTTGGACGTACGCTTATGTAAGTACCCACAAAAATGGTTTGTTTTACATTATAGTGTAGTATTATTATAACCTCTTATACAAGTTTCAACCCATTTGGCTGCAATTTCAAAACAATAAAAAGTTTTTTTTTCTTTAGAATAGTATATTCACTACAAAATAAATGATATTTACTTACTCAAAGTTTTGCTTACTAATAAAATTTATAATCATTTAAGTCACTATAACTTTTCCTTACTAAAATACAATGCATATAAAAGTAAGCAAAAACATTTGCTTACTCTTTTTCCTACTAAAAAAAGAGTTATTAAAAGTTTTACACTTTTGCTTACTCAATATTGAGTAAGTAATGACCTTTAGTGCTCCCCTCTATTACTTACTCTTTTGCTTAAGAGTAGGAGTTGATAAAAATTAACTTTTGATGACTCTTTTTAGTAGAAATTAATAGAAAATACTTTTGCTTACTCAATATTGAGTAAGTATAGACTTTTAGTGCTCCCCTCTATTACTTACTCTTTCACATTTAATTAAGTAAGCAAATGTCATAAATTTTGTAGTGATTGCAGCCCATTTGTTTATGTTGTTATACACTAATAAAACCTTTTATTCCTATTTCAAGGGGAAGCATGCAGAAGGGAAGAAATGGGAAAAAGAGAGAGCTTCTGAAAAGGTTTGCACAGATGTCCATAGATATCCGATCTTCTTGGGAGAAATTATTGCTTGGCAAGGAGAATACACGATAAAGAAAGTATTAACATTAGCGTCAACTTGCGGAAAAGTTGGTAATGCATTGCTAGCTACATGCAGAAATGAAGGCTGAGCGTGCTGAGGAACTTGCCGAAATGAAGGCGGAGCATGCTGAGGAACTTGCAGAAATGAAGACTGAGCATGCAAGAGCAATAAACGAGATGAAAGGCTGATCATGCAAGAGCAATAATAAGTAGTAGTGACTCTGTGTCAATTTTGATGTATTGGACAATATACAGGTATACCTTATTCATGACTCAACTTTATTAACTCAAAACACATCGTTATTAATATGCACATAAATTTTAATGTTACATAACCTGCACATATTTATAATGTCAAATCCTTCATTTTTAATTCTTTTGAAAGGTGCTATTGCTACTGTTCTTGATGTCACATCCGTCATGGATAAAAAAACAGAAAGTGTGTCAACCATGAGAGCACATACATACGGACTAAATTCTTAAAACAACAATAGTGCCTTAAATGTGTTATAGTTGTGCTAAAATTAAGTACAACCTACATATAACTAATCCAGAACTGCACTTGTAAATCACTCTAAAAATTTCTGCTTTTTGTGTATGTTCTTTTTATTTTTATTAGGATATTACAGGAAGTTAAAAGATATTTTAAACATCAAATCTCTATCTAGTGTGTGCTACTGATATTCATGTTTCTATCTAGAAGTTAAAAGAATAGGGCATGCAGGATGATAAATAAACCCAGTTAAGTAGTTCATTCATGTACTTCTAGAAATGGTAAGATCACACACATGCTCCTGTACATTATTGGCCTTAAATATATGTCGTTTTGACACGTTTTTGGCACAAATTGTATAAGTAAAACATGGACAAGTAATTAAGAAGTTATGTTTTGATTAAAAGGGTTACAGAGCAACCGCATCACACAAATCTTGGCACTAAAGAAGTTTTAGTAAATCGGAGAGGAAAAACCACTCTTTTGTTGATAGGAGGATTCTGAATGAGGTCTGGCAAGCCACATATTTATATTTGAACTTTATTCAAGTAACAAAAAATAAATGTAACTACTTAGTTAAACTTGTACATAGCTATTTTCTGAAGTGATGAGCCGAGTAACAGACGTTTTTACAGCTGAATAAAGACACTAACTTTCTATTATGCATCTCGGAAATTACCATGTTTCCACACTCCCCACTGTAGTTGGCTTGTAAAATATTGATATTAATCATCCGATCTTACGCAGTTTAGACTTTAATTATTTGATTCGTGTCTTGGTAATGCTTTTGTAACTGCTGTCATACTCCACCAGAAATGTCACAGCGTGTAACTTTTCTTTGACAGAGTGTTGATATAATGCAATGTAACTCTTACATTAGTGGTCCCTCATTTGTCTCTTATCTCGGCTAGGATACTCTCCACCTCCATGAATTTCTTGACTTTGCATAATACATCAGCAATAATAGGTTTGGAAAAAATAAATGATTTACTAAATAGATAAATGTAAGAAAAGAAGAAGCTGCATTTGACCTCCTTTTTTTCCTAAGATCTCACATCCACAAAGTTTGAAGCCTTCTGGCATCTTTGTACAATCTGAAACTTGTAGTTTTGTATTGCAATAATCTTTTTTTTTATCTAACGTCGCTTATGTATGTTTTTTCATAGATGATGTGGAATGACAAGAAGCCTTTTACCACTAAGGAGTTGGACGACATCGTGGGCTCGTGCATTTCAGTCTGTGGCATCTAATGATTAGTCGTGTTAGTGTTTTGGAAAGGTTGGCATGTGGTCATGTCATTTTTGTGTATCTCTTTTCACCTAGCCCAACAAAACGCTTGTGAAACTGTTGTGATCATTAGTGATATTTAGTTTGTTAACTGAATTAAACTGATGTGAAACTTATCTGGGATCTAAATGGTTTTTGTATAACCTTCATGGTGGTTTTGTTATAAAATTGTTTTTGCTGGTTGTTTCTGTATTGTTCATGCCTGGAAGAGCCATGATTTTTTAAACCAAGAACCAGACTCTAATTTAGTTAAAAATGTTTTTTGGAATAATATAGAGCAAGGTTATTCTTTCGATTAAATATCATAAACCTGGGCACTTTTAACCTTTAAACCGGGCTCTTCTTTCGATTTTTGTAGTAGTGAAGCTCCTGAAACGATGACCATTAGGTATTGCAAACCAGCTCATAGGCCTCATCGATCGGCAATAGTAATAGTAATATATTGATGGTTATCTGCAATAAGTTGGTGCAAATGGCACTAAGCTTAGTGAACAGTTGATGGTGAAAGTATGTGAATTATATTTTACATGTATTGGTGAAAGTCGACACCTTGAGCATTGGTCCGGACTGACTAAGGCCAGACCGAAGACCGAAATGGTCTAACACCCCGGACCGAGGACCAGATCGAAACGGTCTGAGTCGGTCCGGTTTGGTCTGGACTTCGTTCTAGTCCGGTCGACGCCTTGTGTTAGACAATCTGTAGTTGGTCATAAAAGCCATGGTGTGGGGTATAAAAAAAAAAGTTGTTCGAGAATAAAGGTTGTACAGTAACAATCTGAAAGTTTGAAGCGTTCTTGCATCTTTGTACAATCTGAAACTTGTAGTTTGTATTGCAATAATCTTTTTTTTTTATCTAACGTCACTTATGTATGTTTTTTCATAGATGACGTGGAATGACAAGAAGCCTTTTACTACTCAGGAGTTGGACGACATCGTGGGCTCGTGCATTTCAGTCTGTGGCATCTAATGATTAGTTGAGTTAGTGTTTCAGAAAGATCGGCATGTGGTCATGTCATTTTTGTGTATCTCTTTTCACCTAGCCCAACAAAACACTTGATGTGAAACTGCTGTGATCATTAGTGATATTTAGTTTGTTTGTTAACTGTATTAAACTGATGTGAAACTTATCTTTGATGTTAATGGATTTTGTATAACTTTCATGGTCTTCATGGTGGTGTTATAAATTTGTTTTTAATGGTTTCTTTTTTCTGTATTGTTCAACATTACTAGCTAGTGTTCGCACTATTAAAGATAAAAAAGAATACGAGACTATAACATGTCCAACCCAAATTAAAGCAATTAACTCCTTCTTGCCCTACTTAACAACGGGCAGTAATATATTTTCTTTAAATTTTACTTAGGGGGTGTTTGGATGTGCGGTTAGGAGGAGATTATCTCCAAATCTCAGTTCCAAAATGGAGATAAGTTAAAAAAAAGTGTTTGGGTAATAAATGGAGATAAGTGATTATTTGCGTTTAGAAGCTCCAAAATGAAGTTTTGAAAAAGTTAGCGGGGAGCTACTTATTTCATTTTTAAAATGGAGTTTTGAAAAAGTAAACTTTCAAAATGGAGTTTATTATTAAATAATCAAATTTGCCAAACACTAAAAAAGTGATTATTTGATTATTGCGATTTCAAACTGGAATATCAAATTCAAACACTATTTTTTAAAATGGAGTTTTTAAAATGATAGATTTTTCAAAATGGAGTTTTCAAAATGAATAATTTGTTTTCAATAAGCACATTCAAACACCCACTTGGTTGCGATAGTTTTATTCCACTTTTTGACAGTTTTATTCCATTTTTAATTATAGAGCTTTGATTTAAGAAACGCTAAGAGAGAAAACTATATAGTAAGATCAAACTGATGTGAAACTTATCTTTGATGTTAATGGATTTTGTATAACTTTCATGGTCTTCATGGTGGTGTTATAAATTTATTTTTAATGGTTTCTTTTTTCTGTATTGCTCAACATTACTAGCTAGTGTTCGCACTAGTCATACCATTAAAGATAAAAAAAAAAATACGAGACTATAACATGTCCAACCCAAATTAAAGCAATTAACTCCTTCTTGCCCTACTTAACAACGGGCAGTAATATATTTTCTTCATGATTATTAAGTTTTACTTAGTTGCGATAGTTTTATTCCATTTTTAATTATAGAGCTTTGATTAATAAGGGGCATATTTTTTCTTCCGTCCCGCTCAAGAAATTCAAAATTCACGGATCTGCCTTGCTAGTCATATAGTCACAATGGTCTCAAAAGGCATATAAGTTTTGTAGTTGTGACTTCAACAATACTACTTCATTGTTTCGGTTCATGACTAGAGGAATACTCGTTTCCATCATGAGTTCAAGACTTGAACACGAAAGGGTTTTGCTAACCAACCAATGCTCATTGGCTGGCGTTAGTGTGTAATAAATAAATATGTTATATTTGAACATGACTCATTATAATGTATATCAAATGTGCTTTAAAGTTAATTAAAAATTTTGTGTTTATTTACACACCGATCTTTACTCTGTGAGCATTATTTAGCAAAACGAAAACATAAAACCAAAATCATTATATATCTATGTTTAATCAGAGCTGGTATGATGATTAATCACTCAAGTCATAAACAAAATGCTACTCTCACGGCACCAAGAACCATACTCTTGCTCGCGTTATAGGTCTGGCGCCGTATTTGCTAGCCCAACATTGTGGCCATAACATGAGCCCACGACGCGAGAACTGTACCATGGCGGCATGGCTCGCATTGCGGGCTCGTGCTGTGGGGTTTTATTTTTAAAATTTTTTTTATTAAAAGTGTGACCACAATAACACCAAATCTGATGTTAACCAATGAGCGTGTTATGGAGATTCTGGTATTATAGAGTTGGCAGATGACGTGGTGGCATGTACTTTTTCCACGATACGAGCCCACGGCTCAACAATGCACGTTGTGTTCTAAATATGTTATTAATATTTCTAACTACACTTTGAAAGATAGAAGTTTTGATACATTGACATACTAAATGAAAGGGTGTGAGAAGTACCTACCACAATTTATATTTTACAACAACATTTAAACGTCTTGAATTTCTTGAATATTAACTACCTAACCTTCTTAGATGTAACTAGTAAACTTTAAAAATTATCTCTCAAATACTGAAGAAACATATATATCAAACTTAATTTGGATTATAATTTTAAATAGAATTTAATCTTACGACTAGATGCAATAATCATGATAGGATTAACCTAAAAAGAACTTTCAAGAACAAAATTCAGTATAAGAGACTAAACTTGAATCTGGACCCGACTAAAATTTTTAGGGTTGGGTAAATCATATTAAAAACTTGCCCTTATGACGATGTTTTAACGCCAACATGATGCAGTTTTAAAAACTATCCTACCTAGGGGGCTGAGCATCGATCCGGGACCGAACCGGACCGGACCGACGACCAAAATGATTCGAAACCCTGGACCGAGATCGGACCGACATAGTCCGGTCCGGGTTGGTCCAGTCCGGTTCGGTCCGATCCTAGTAGGTATAATCGACAAAATTTTGGTAAGACCGAACCGGACCAATCGAACCAAAGACCAAATAAGTCCAAAACCCCGGACCGAGATCCGACTAAAATTATTCGGTCCAATTCAATTCGATCCAATCTGATCCGGATCAATTTTGGATATGCCGTGCTCAGCCTTAATCCTACCAATAAAGTATATGATCCAAATATTTGAAATGATACATCATTACTACACAACAACTTTCATCTACCTCATTACTTCCGACCTGTTTCCCTCAAGTACCCTTGAAACACTCTTCAAAATTGACCAAAACACACATTTCATGATATAAAATTATAAATGTCACATTTAAACACTCTTCAAAACTGCATCCACCTACCACAATAATATCTCACATATCTCTCTCAAACACACACATTTACACCATAAACTTTCCACACACATTTCCTCTCTCATTTCATTGGGTGTTTGTTTGTTTGTTTTTTTACCTAAAACTCGGTTGGTGATGAACAGTCTTGGCGAGGGGTGGTTTCATTTATCATTCTTACTTTTACTTTATGATGCACAAACGAAATATATGATGATTTTTTGTTGAAATAGGTGGTCTCGAAAATTAAGGTATCATTTGTTTTTTTTTCAGAGACAAGATAAATTGGTAGTTAGGTTTTAGAGTTTGAATCTATTAAAGAGTAGGTTTGTTTGTTTAATGAGAGTATTTTTTTAATCGATAAGATTGAAATTAGTGGTTTTTGCAAGAAAAAAGAAATTAGGGTTTTTTCAACAAAATGATTTTGAAATTTGGGGTTTTAAAAGATTGTCTTGTTTGTTCAACACAGTTACACAATTTTAGTTTTTGTAGTTGCTTGCAGGATTTTATTTTTTTACCGAATACTAACGATTATTGTACTTTGTGTCTTTATTTATAGAGTTGTTTTTCTGTACTAGTGCAATAGTTTCAAATTTCGAGTCAAATTTGCTATTAGTTTAGTCCAAGTATATGAAGACAAATACAATCTGCTATGGTTCATATTTCGCAAACACTGTTCACGGGGATCATTTTTAAGTAGTCACTGTCTTGTTTTAGGAACATGGTTAGCCTGTTTTTTAGTAACACTTGATGTTGTATCTCGAAGACTTTTGACACCTATGATTATTATTGACTATACAGGCATCCTGTATTGGTTCTTTCCCATTGAACACATATCTTCCTAGCGGAGATATGGATGTTACAATGGCGACATTTTCTGATCCAAGTGCGTGTATATTAAGCGTGAAGGCTTTTTTGGATAACTACAATGTCAACAATCTCAAGCTTACCCACGTGATAATATCCGCACGGGTAAGGACTTCATCTTTGCTTTTTGTGTCTGAGTGGTATACTGAACTAGTATATTTTTTATACTTTTATCTGATTTATTTATTTGAAACAGGTGGATCTGAAAATTGGGAATGACCATTTTTTCAAGAGGTCAATCCTTCTCGTGAAAGCTTGGCTTGAGCAGGAAAAGGATATTGAAATCACCGGCTCGTCCAACGGCCTATTGTCGTCCTATGCACTTGAGGTTATGATACTGTACATCATAAATCGATTCCATATGGAAAATAGGACCCCTCTTGAGTGTCTTGTGAAGTTTTTTGAGGAGTTTTGTGAGTTCGAGTGGCATGCTTATCAAGTCACTGTAAGGGGAAGAAAGAAAATGGCATCAAGCAGAGGTAAATACACATATATTTTCTCTCTTATATATGTGAGTTAATTGCATAAATCGTCCCTGTGGTTTGTTCGATTTAACGAAATTGGTCCTTACAAACTTTTATTAACGGATTTTCTCCCCATGGCTTTTGACCCGTATCAGGTTTGGTCTCTTGACCACTACGCCCGTATCGGATTTGGTCCTTTGACACTAGTTTCTTTTAGATCTATGCATATTATCTGCAGATTTGGGTTTTTTTAATTGTTTTTTTTTCTTTCAGGTGCCATTGCCGCAATGTTGATGAATGTAATAATTGGTCTTACACCCAGATTCCTCTGTTTAAAATAGTTGATCAGGTATAAAGTTTATTTATCTCTTTTCTAAAATCATAACTTGATAATCGATGGTCTCGGATTATTTGTTTTTTAAACATTTGTGTTTGAAATTGAGGTTTATTTAATCGAATTAATGTTTATTTAATTGAGAGTTTTTTTAATAAATTTTGATTGAATTGGGTCATTTTAACCTATTTGATTTTTTTTAGGGGTTTTGAAGGATTGAAATTGGGGTTTTTTTGCAAAAAAAAAAATTAAGGTTTTTCAACAAGTCTATTTTGTTGTATTAGAATGATTATTAAGCTTGTAAAGAGTTTAGTAAAAAACTTGTAAAACTAGGGAACTCAGTACATAACTTGTCATTTTGATAGGATCGGACTCTGACTCGCGAAAGTCCGAGAATGATGACAAGTCTGATGGAAAATCAGGGCTGAGTTACTATATAGGAACAATAAAAAGAAAACTTGACTAGAATTGGATGTAGGCCAGAGATTTAGCCTTAGCATTTACTATGCTACCCATTGCTAAAACGGTTTCTTTCTTATTGTAAAGCTAGCTTTTGTTAGCTGCTGCCCTTCCCGATTGTTCATATTTAATAAAAAATGGAGTCGAAGCTTCCCTACATGAAGGAAGTAACTCATTGTTTATATGTGTTAGTTTGTGTACCCCTCATACTTGTTCTTGTTAGTTTTCGTGTTTGTAATTGTGTAGTTGGAAAAAAGCTTAGAATTGAAGTAGCAGATTAAACAAAGGCCTGTATGCATCTTCTTTGTAGATCCTTTATAAAGAATGTATACTCCCATTCATTATTGTCCTTTTGCGTTTAACGAAATATCCTAATTTATATTTTTTGGCAGGTTATATATAAAAACTCTACTTCAAAGGGACGTCATGCTTCATCGATACTAAGAAATGTCACTGAATGCATAATTTCTCCTCTGGAGTTTGGTGGCACAACTATCGGTTCTTGGACGTACGCTTATGTAAGTACCCCCAAAAATGGTTTGTTTTACATTATAGTGTAGTATTATCATATAACCTCTTACAAGTTACAAAACAATAAAAATATTTTTTTTCTTTAGAATAGTATATTGCAGCCCATTTGTTTATGTTATACACTAATAAAACATTTTATTCCTATTTCAAGGGGAAGCCTGCAGAAGGGAAGAAATGGGCCAAACTCAAGAAAAATCCTTCACTTCTGGGCCCAAAAGGATATCGTGGAAACACAGATCAATGTGAAAAAGAGAGAGCTTCTGAACAGCTTTGCACAGATGTCCATAAGATACCCGATCGTCGTGGAAGAAATTATTGCTTGGCAAGGAGAATACACGATAAAGTAAAAGGATTAACATTATCGCCTGAAATGCAAGTTATTGCGGACAAGTTGGTAAGGCGTTGCTAGCTTTATGTTGCGAAAAAGAGAAGGTATCGCGACAAAGCAGAGGTAACGGCGATTTAAAAAGAAAATATAAAGGAGGCACTTGCAGAAATGAAGGCTGAGCATGCTGAGGAACTTGCAGAAATGAAGGCTGAGAATAAAAAGCAGGCAAGAGAATGAAAACCCAGAGAGCCCGCTAATGAGGAAAGACTCTGCGTCAATTTTGATGTATTTGACAGTATACAGGTACATGTATTTACTTTATTCACTAACTTTATTATGTCAAGTCACACTTATTAATGTGCATATAAATTTTGATGTTACATAAACTGTTTTTGATGTCATATCCTTCATGGATTTGGAAAACCAAATAAAAAAACAGAAAACATGTCAACCATGAGAGCACATACATACGGACTAAAATCTTTAGCAACATTGTGCCTTAAATGTGTTATATTTGTGCTAAAATTAAGTACAACCTACATATAACTAATCCATAACTGCACTTATAACACTATCAAAATTTCTGAGTTTTAATCATAATCACTACTTTTCATCAAACTTACTACGTGATGTGTATGGTCATTCCTAAAGTATATATGATGGTAATATTGTTATTAAACATTATGTAATTGACCTTCATGGTCATTACACGTAAACTATTGGATCATAGGAAGAGATTTTTTTAATATTTACACAGAATGCATAATATCGGGTTAAACCCGAACCGATAACATATAAAAATATAACTCTAACCCGACCCTATAAGGCTATCGGGTTGACCCGATAAACCCGATAAGCATATTTGGACCCATTAGAACCTGACCCTATAAGGTGTTATCGGCTCGGGTTCGGATCAGGTTGGGTCAACCTGTTTGACACCCCTACTCTCCACTGTAGTTGGCTTCTGAAATATTGATATTAATCATACAATCTTACCCCAGTTTGGACTTTAATATTTTGATTCGTGCCTTTGTAAATGCTGTCATACTCCAACAGAAATGTCACAGCGTGTAACTTTTCTTTGACAAAGTATTATATTTTCACGTGTTAGGTTCACCGAATATGCAACAGGGTTCTTTGTTGTATACAATGTAACTCTATTACATTAGTGATCCCTCATTTGTCACTCTTATCTCGTCTAGGATGCTCTTCACCTCCATGAATTTCATGGCACGTTACTTGACTTTGCATAATACACCAGCAATAATAGGTTTGGAAGAATAAGTGATATGCTAAATAGATAAATATAAAAAAAAAAATTAGCTGCATGTGACCTCTTTTTCCCAAGACCTCAGATTTCTGGCATCTTGTACAATATGAAACTTGTAGTTTTGTAGTGCAATAACTTTTTTTTATCTAACATCGCTTATGGATTTTAATTTTTATAGATGTCGTGGAATGATAAGAAGCCTTTTACTACTAAGGAGTTGGACGAGATCGTGGGCTTGTGCATTTCAGTCTGTGGCATCGGATGATTAGTCATGTTAGTGTCTTGGAAAGGTCGGCATGTGGTCATGTCATCTTTGTGTGTCTCTTTTCCCCTAGCCCAACAAAACACTTGCTATGAAACTGTTGTGATCATTAGTGATATTTAGTTTGTTTGTTAACTGTATTAAACTGATGTGTCTTTGATGTTAATGGATTTTTTATAACCTTCATGGTCGTGTTATAAATTTGTTTTTAATGGTTTCTTTTTTCTGTATTGTTCATGCCTCGAAGAGCCATGTTTTTAAACCCAAGAACTGGGCTCTAATCTAATAAAAAAATGTTTTTTTAACAGTATTGACCTGGGCATTTGTAACCTTTTAAACCGGGTCTTCTTTCGATTTTTGTAGTAGCGAAGCTCCTGAAATGATGACCATTAGGTGTTACCAACCAGCTCATACATCGATCAGCAAAATAGTAATATATTAATGGTTATCTGCAATAAGTTGGTGCAAATGGCACTAAGCTTAGTGAACAGTTGAAGGTGAAAGTATGTGAATTATATTTTACATGTATTGGTGAAAGTCGACACCTTGAGCATCGGTCTAGACCGAATCGGACCGACTAAGACTAGACCGAAGATCGAAATGGTCTAACACCCCAGACCGAGGACCAGATCGAAACAGTCCGGTCCGAGTCGCTCCGGTTTAGTCTGGACTTCGTTCTAGTCTGGTCGACGCCTTGTGTTAGACAATCTGTAGTTGGTCATAAAAGCCATGGTGTGGACAGTATACAAAAAAAAAAAAGTGTTCGAGAATAAAGGTTGTACTGTAACAACGGTTTGAGATGAAATACACATTCTAACCTTTTATTAGGCGACAAATGAAGGAAGGCGGTCGATATCTTCTTCATTGCAGGATTGGACTCAAGATCCTAGCAAAACCTCTAAAATCTAAATCTTAGTGTCTGCAAAAAAAAAGCAAACAAAAACCTCTGTCTGTGTGCATGTTTAAACGTCTTTAACAATACATGATGATCTTAAAGTAAACCATCTTTAAAACATGGTAGAGAGAATTCCACGTATTAGAAAATGAAAAAAATTGTATTTTTGGAAATGAAATTCAAAGAGATAGTTTATTGAATTTCTTGGTTTTGTTTGGTAGCGTTAGATTTGAATTTTAAAAATACAAATAAAAAATAATAATAAATATTGATAAATAACAATTAAAAAAGTAATAAAAAAATATAATAATAATAAATAATAAATAAAAAATAAAAAATAATAAAAATATACAAATAATTATAATAATATTTAGGACACGTGCTGCTGTTCATATTTTTAATAAAATTAATTTTACTATAGCTAAAAGAGTGGAAGCTTAGATTGTATCTCGACTTTCAACATATCAATATAAAGAATTATTATATTACCAATATGGGATGATGATTCACGGTGTTGGTCAATTCCATCATTTTTGTCGCCTAATAATCAGTATCGACCCATATTAATTCAACATATTAAAGTTGAATTGTTGGTCTTCAACTGTTTGTATATAATCCATTCGATCTACTTTTCTCACATTAGCCAGCATCTTTTTTTTGGGGGTTTGCTTCTCGATAACACCTTTATGGCCTGTTGGTATTTTAGTTTTGTTTTTGCCTTCTCATGGTGTGATATTTTTGTGGTTCGAGCATATGGCAATTGTGAGGTTCCATTGTCCTTTTGTGGGACTTAGCGGATGTCAAGATGGTGGTGGAAATGGGCTTACCAAATTTTCGTTGATTACACATTTTCGTGACCGACATTGCAATGGTGAGGCACAAGATATTACCAAACACTCTCTTACTAATGATTTGGTTGTTTTTTAGAGGGCTGGGTAACTCTTAAGAGCATGGGGATTTGGTTGTGTGGTTTTTGTTTCAAAACGCATACTCTTCGGTCTAAGTGTCGTCATAGAAAAGGTTCAGATGTTGTACCACCACCAGATAATGGTGATGGTGTTGTTCAGTTTGTGATCTATGACATTTCAAAGCCACAAGTCCCCTCTTGTTTTGAGCCGCTTGATCATGTTTCAGATTTGGTACACGACCAACTTGGTAATTTTACTTTGGCCCTTCTTGATACTTTATTTTCTAAGGGGTTGCGTACTGTGAAATCCATCCCTCTTAAGTGTCGTTTGGGATTTTATCGGGTCTTGAAAGGAGCTCTCGATAAGGTAATTTGCAAGCCTGATGATATCTCTTGTTGGGTTAGTTTGTTAATCTTGCCTATTTGTCTCCTTAAAATATTTTGTCCAATGAGTAATCTTGAATGCAAGTCTGCCATTAAGCGCCAACGTCAAGAAGAGAGTATCGCCAATGCCATTCGTATGCGGAGTGTGCCTGGAGGTAGTTTGCAGCTTGTAAAGGAGGCCTTGGCCGAATCTTCTCATCATATGTTAGATATTAATGAGGAGGACCTTAATCTCGGTGAGCGGAATATCAAACAGTGTAAGAGGAAGATCTGTGATGGACATTATACTGTAGTTGTCAGAGTTATTTCCTCTTCTAGTGTTGTTCCTTATAATGACGCAACTCTTGAAGAATTAAAGATTAAGCACCCTTTCAAGTCTTCTCCCTCCTTGCCACTTACACCTGCTGATCATCATCAACTCGTTTCATCTCCATATGTGGTTCTAGATATGATTAAGAGTTTTCCTCGAGGCACATCTTGTGGACAGGATGGGTTGCGTGACCAACACCTTATAGATTGTTTAAGTGGAGCTGCAGTTGCTATTTTCGATGGCTTAGTCTCTTCTATCACCCAAGTGGTGAATCTCTTTATCGTCGGGAAATGTCCCAAGACATTTGGCGAGTATATTGCTAGTGCTCCTCTCACACCGTTGGTTAAGTCGGGTGGTGGCATTCGTCTAATAGTTGTTGGTACTATTTGGAGGCGTCTGGTCTCCAAAGTTTGTGTTGTTATGATTGGTCATTCGTTGGATGGTTATTTGGATGGGTTGCAGTTTGGGGTTAGGGTGTCGGGAGGAGGTGAGGCTATACTCCATGTCGTGAACTATTTGGTTGAGGGTCGTGGAGATGATATTGGTCTATCAATGTTGCTGGTAGATTTTGAAAATGCTTTTAATCTGGTTGATCGAGAGGTTATTGTTAATCCCAATCAATCCATAACACAAGATTTAGAGATAGAAAGAGAAGAAAGCAGAGAGAGAAACTAGAGAGATAATGGTGGAAGGTAAATACTTTAGAGAGAGAGAAAGTAAATGAACCAACACCCTCTTCCACACATGGAAGAGGGTTTATATACCCATGAGCTTGGTGGGCTCATGGGCTTGTTTCATTGGGCCGGGCTTGGCTTGTCTTTGGGCTTAAAGCCCCTAACTTATACAATATTAGCTTAAAGTCCAAGCCCGGTTATCCCGACTGACCTATTACAATACAAGACCTTTAACGACTAAGATGACCTATTACATGTTTGTTCGACTATATAAAATATAGGGCCAACAATCTCCCCCAATGTATCGGCCATCTTTAAAGCATAAGATGATTGAGTGAATACATTCTTGTGTAGGCGATCTTCCTTCTTGGGTCTTGTATCTTGGTCTTGATCTTGTTTGTAACGGCTTTGTTCCTTCATGCCTTTGTAATCTTCATCTTCAGCCTTTGTCATTTGACTTTGAGTGCTTGAGATCTTCAGTCTATCCTTGATAGTGTTCATCTTGTGCTCTTGTGACAAGATAACTTATTACATTATTAAGTATCTTGATTATCGTCATCTTGTGCTCTTGTGACTTCTGAATCGAAATATTTATACTTTGTTGATTTCAAAAGGCTAACAATATCCCATACAAATATAGTTGTAGTTAGTCCTTCAAATATCCATCAGAGTTGCGGAAGTCTTTAACTTGTAGTATGAACATGTAAAGACGACTTTGGTTAGTACACAACTACGCCACCTTCTTGATATGCAACAACATATATAGATACAGACGAAATGGATTTGTACATTTCACCCTAACTCGGTAACGTTTTACCTCCGGTCGGTTAGGGATGGCAAAAGCGCCCGAAACCGATGGGGAAAACCGAAACCCGAACCGGTTGGGTCGGGTTTGGAGTCGGGTTGGCGGGTTTGGATACGGGTTCGGGTTTTAATATTCTTTTTTTCGCGGGTACGGGTTTGGGTACGGGTTTTACTAATACCCGCCCTTTAATATTATTTTCTTCGCGGGTACGGGTTTTACTAATACCCTCCCTTTGGATACGGGTTTGGATATGGGTACGGGTTCGGGTTCGGGTACAGGTTTGGATACGGGTTCGAGTTTTAATAGTTACCGTACCTGTGATCGGGTAGATTAAATTAAGAACCTCTTTGACAGGGTTTCCCGGAGGTAGTAGCTAGTTTTCTTTACTCGACCGTCTCAAAGCAGACTGTGAACGTAAAGAGTGAATCATAAGGATAGATTATCCTTCTAATTAAAGTCGTCAATTCAGAATTCCTAGAACAAGTTTGATTCTATAAGAATCGCACCATTGTTGCTTTCCAGTTTGTCACAAGCTCGATTCATAAAGAATCTTGCGAGTCACCTACCGCAATGCTGTTAGATGTTGACACTGGAAGGATTTCCATTCGTCACTGTGAGCACTAAATAGTGTCACCCCGAATGTTCTAGCAAGATCACACGGATTTTACGAAGAGGCCTGGAATCAGGTTTGAATCAATTAAGAATCCAAACTTAGTTGCATTCTAGTTATCACAAGTTTGATTCGTGTAGAATCGTACAAGTTACCTACCATGAGCTTGTTTGAGGCTGACTCAAGCAGGATTTCCATCTTCATTGTGAATCGCATCACTCAGATGTTCTGGCAATATCACAAGGATAATGCGTAGGTTTCGATTGTGTCCTAATAAGGTGATAGATTGATCTCTTTTGGCTCTAGACTCAATAAGTGCATTTTAGTAATCGGAGGCTGGAGCAGACTGCCACCTTTTCAATATTAACTAACTCGGAGTGAGAAAGTCAATAGATAACGTGTTGATCTCCGTGGCAATGAGACAAGTTTCTTTTGAGAGAAACCCGAATGGCTGGGAACGGTTGTGCATCACACACTGGGTCCATGATGCTAGTCTTCAATAGATGTATTGACCCGATTAATGCATAGGGTGCATAGAATATTCAACTCCTTCAATGCTTACCAATACGTCATCACTAGCACCTTGTTGTGATTGTTCCAGTGCTAGCCTAAGTAATTAGTCCGCATTCAGCTTCATTCCACTCCATCTTTCCTAAGGACAACTATTTCTAGCTATGGAATGTCCTTGGGTAGATCCCTCCGGTTCTGGTTGGATCATAGGACTTAGTTTCCTATCCTAGATCACCTTTTGACTCCATCGTTCCGTCGTGGATAGTAGGTTGTTAGGGTATCGATCGTAACCATAAAACCATTAAAAACCATTCATAGTTCTTTATATAAATCAAAGCTTTTAACACTTTGAAAGTTTTACATTTCCGAAATACTCCCCCTACACACATGCATCGATATTCGAAATAGTTTAGCATGTGAAGGAAAGAGTTGCACTTGAGTCTTTAAGATCTCATGTAGCGATATATTACATTTTAATCACATTTCTCCCTCTATCTCTAATATAAAAACATAATATTTGAGATACCAATTGATTAAAATATGACAATTTTTTGAAACTGATAGGAGATAAAGATGTGTGCACGCATGAATCATGGAACTTTTGTAGTCGGGTTGCTCCCCCTCAACAATATATGTGTGTCTTGAAACAAAAATTTGACAAAATTTTTGGAATAAAAACACCACAAAATATGTTGAGATACGGAGTTGAGATGCCTTATCCGATATGTTATATTACATATGACAGTTTTAAACCGTTTTTGGAATGTGTTGGATACATAAAATATGACAATATATGATATGTACCCAACAACATTAAAGGCTTGATTTTAAAACGCTCCCCTAAAAAATTGATCAAAGTAACATATGACATTTTTTAGATATAAAAACCATTTTATGAGGAAGGGAGTGTTGAACACACAATTTTGAAAGATTTAGAAAAATCTTTTGAGAAATTCTTGAAAAATTGTGTTTAACGGTTTTAAAATAAATTCCGATTTACATGAGCTCAAAACTTTGAATGTTTTGTGACTAGCTCATGACCGAGAAAAAATAATTTCCCGTTTTGAAGGATAAGTTATTGTTGATCCCAAAGTCAGATCTTAAACCTTAATAGCTTGTTTAAGGGTTGTGATAGAGAGAAAGAATTCAATCTAACACTAGAGAAACTTTGCAAAGCAAAGTAACTAAACAAGATGCGGAATATAATGTTTAGCACAAGAACAAATGAGATTCAAACGTTGAACTTTAATATATCAAAGATATACGAATACCCAAAGTGGTATTACGGTTTACAAAACCTTAAAGTAATAATAATGAAAAACGAAATGAGAAAGACACACTTTGCATGCTAACCTAGTGAGTCCTTTTATAGATACAAGGACCCACGTACAAGATCACTACTAACAAACTATGGAAAGTATTAAGGAATAATAACTGAAACGCGTAAAAATCTATTCCATGTTTATCTTGACGGCAGGGCCTTTGACTCCAGCAGGGGAACGGATCCCCCTGCCTTTGTTATCTAGCAGGGGGAACTTACTCTAGCAGGGGTATGAATAATCAACTAGCAGGGGAAACAAGTAAGCATAGATTTATTCCCAACAATCCTCCCCTAAACTTGTGCTTTCCCCTAAAAGACAAGTTTCTGAATAAATGCTAGTTGATGAGGATGCTTACAAACTCTCTGGCCAAATCTGACTATGAACCATTCTTACCAGATCATAAGCAACAGGCTTTTTGGCATCAACAATTAACTTAGCCTGTGCTAACTTCTTCAAGGTTTCCTGAGAGAAGGGATAATACCTATGATTGAGTAAATAAACACTCACACCTTCCATTACTACCTCATAGACCCCAGAATTTGTAAATAGCTTCCAATACACCAAATCTCCTTTATTCACTGCATCAAATAGAGGATCAAATAATTCATGTTCATGCATTCTATGCATGCACTCCCAGATTACCCAATCCTTCTCCACACCATCCATGGTAGGAGGTTTTGCAGCAAACGTTTTCTTCAATATTTTCCACAGATCTTCTAAGTCTTCACTATCCAAAATTTGAAACATGACATCTAGGCTTAGAAATGTCTGTGCTGTATTGTCAGCCCTTGTAAGCTTCCACCAAGTTCTCCCTTTATGTTCATAAACAGCATACTCTATAATAGCAAACTTCTTTCCAAGTTCACTAGGTGAGATTTCATCATTTTCCTGCAAAATCAGCTGTTTATCAATTTCATCATTTGATGGCCCTTGAGACTCTTTAGTGATTATGCCCACTTGCTCCATTCTCTTGAGTCTCTTTGCTGCTCTTTGTGCATTAAGTACAGACTTCTCAAGTACTTCTGGAAAACTTTCACCTGCTTGGTGCGATGCCCCTGCTTGGGATGATGCACCTGCTTGTGTAGTCTCTCCAGCTTTTCTTTTCTTTGTTGCTCTAGCTTTCTGTAGCACTTCACTTTGTCTCCTAAGATACTCAGCTTCCTCAGGAGTGTTGATGGTCATCCAATCCTCCACATCATACAACTTTAGAACTGGTCTGACTGCTCTCTTTATGGCTTCAAAGCTCATATCTCTGAAGTCACCATCCTTCCACTTTCTATGCCTTTTAAGCAGAACTTTGTAGTGATCAAGTTGCCCTTTCTCTGACGTTCGATACTTCTCACTCTGAATTTGCATTACCCTTCTTTCCAGATATTCAGTTTGATATTTGTAAACAAGGCAAGTCAACTCATACCTGTCTTCCAAAGGAGCATTTTTCAACTCCTTCTCCCATTGATCAAGAAACTCTCCAACATGAGGTACCCTGTCATCTAGTTCCCTATGCATAATCTCAACCTGTTTTAGCATATCTTTGGGCCTCATCTTCTCCATCCTTTGATCCTGCATATCCATTTCCTCTTGTTGTAGCCTGAGAGCTATTTGTGCATCATGTGCTTCTTGGACCTTCTGCTGTTCAGGAGTCAGATGCTTGGATTTTCTCTTGGGCTGTTGCACCATGATTCCTTTTCCTTTGTCTTTTGGATCCACTGCTGGTGCTGGTTTTGCTTTAGATGCAGGTTCTTTGATTGTTATCCCCTTCTGAGCTGGTTGCTTTCTGTTCTTCCTAACAAATGTTTGAGTAATGTTCTTAGCAGGGGATAAACTTACAGCAGTGGGATCAGCAATGGCAGGGGAAACTTTTGAAGCAGGGGCTTCTTCTTGATTGCCCATGGTGAGCAATGTTTGAGCAATATCTTTGGTTGCACTCCCCTTGTCACTTCCCTTATCAGCACTTTCTCTCTCCATTCCTTTCTTAGCACTTGTTATCTTTCCATGCTCCCCACCAGGATATGAATAATACTCAGTAGATCCTTCTGTGTGTGGAATTTCCTCCCATTTGGAAGCATCCTCATCTGTGGAAAGAATCAGTCTGGGCTTTCTCCTCCCCTCAAGAGTAGCAAGTCTGGTTTCCAGGTGAGAGATAACTAGACCTTGCTTTTTGACATCTTGTACTAGTTGTGCATTCTGCCTTTTCAGACTCATGCACATTTTCGTCAATTCCAGATTTGTCAAAGGTTTCATACTGCTCTCAATCCTAGAAGGGAATTTATCCCCTTGTTGGATATCATGGAGTGGGGGAGAGGACTTATTGATGGTGTCACTATCCTGCTCACCCCTTGAGGATGAGACAGTAGTGGCAGCCAAACCCCCAGGTTGCTCCAAACTCTTGGAGACTCTCCTTTCTGCTGCTTGTGAAGATTCACCAGGCAAGGGAGACCTGGCAAACCTAGATTTTGAATGCCTTTCTTGTTGTGGATCAGCAGGTGGTAGGTTCTTGGCAGGGGATTCAGCGGGTTGATTTATGGCTGTTTGATTTTTGGCTTCTTCCCGTCTGATTTGGTCTAGCATAATTGAAGTGAATGGAATGTTTCTGCCAGAAAACAAAGGTGATGGTGCAAGTAATGTGGTGAAAAGTTTGGTTGTGTGTTTGGTTGCTGAAAAATAGTTTCTGTGTGTAATGGGACCATGATCACTCATATTCAGCAAAACTTCTATAAACCTTGGATACATACAAAACTTTGAGGTGCTTGAAACATTTTTAACCATGCCTTTAAAAATCATTTGAGAAAAACAATACTTCCTTCCTGTTGCAAAGCAGATCAGGGCAGAAGCTATCTCACTACCAACCTCATTAAAAGCAGTGGTTTTGGGTGACAGACATTGCATAATAGTATGAATCAAAAATTTCCAATGAGGGGCAAACTGGCCTTTAGCAAACTTTAATTTTTGATTTTCAGAAAGTTTATACCCCAATTTATCAAGACCTTCAAAAATTTCAGCCTCAGAAAAGTTGGTTATTCCATCCTCATCATCAAGGAGGAGATTCTCCCTGATGGAGGCAAGTGTGATTACCTTGGAATGACCATCAACTGTGCTTTGAATTATGACCTCTCCATTCACTGTTTTGGTCATGGCTTTAGACCAGAACTGTTGAATGTGTGAGGTATAAATGCGAGGATTGATGAGAAGGGCCACTCTGAAGTACGAAGACTTTAGAAAGGCCACAGCCTCAGCAAACTCGGCTGGTTCATCATGAAGCAAAGCAATTTGGTTATGATTAGGAGCAATTTGGTTCATCATGAAGCAAGGCAGGGGAATAAAAGATAAAAGCAGGGGAAACTTTCCTAGGGGTATTAAACTAGTCATGGAAGGACTAATGCTAACTAGCTCTGCTCTAATGCACACACTTGTATACACAAGATAGATACATAGAATCTCAAGAGTCCTCTATTCAGCAATGGTCCCAATATAAAAAGTTAATACATAAGTCCCCCTACACCAGGTAATCCCAAGAAATCATGCATACCCCAGTCACCATCCCAACCTTGTCCCTTACTTATGGTCAGTTAGTCTTGGCAGTGTATGCCATAGATCTATATTTGAACAGCAAGCTGTTTATAATAAAGAAATGTAAGCACACACTACAGTGCCTCAAGGTTTCAGAGTTCTGACAAGCTTTGCAGCAAGTGATCATTAACCTGAACTCTCACTCACCAGTGGATATGATGTAAGATCATATATGAGCATCCTAAGGATACCCTGAGTCCTAAAGGTGTGACCTAACCTCCCCTGAAACATAGAGTATATACCTGATTCACCAACAAGAATAGTATGTACCATATGAACCTCTGCATTGTTAGTCTAAAACCACATAAAACCACTTTTGTAAAAAGAACACACCCATCTTAAGAGAAAAATTCTCTTGGCAGGGGAATGAACCCCAGGCAGGGGAATCAGTGTTAAAAAGCAGTGGAATGAAAGAAATGGTAAAATTGACTAACAATTATACAACAACAGCAGTGAAGTAACCCTGATTATACATGACAAAATAGACATCATATTTTTAAGGAGTAACCATTCCAATACCTGCAACCAGATACTGAAACCTCCCTACATCAAAAGCTTTTGTTAAAAGATCAGAAACATTAAGTTCTGTATCAATTTTCTCAGGGACAATCAGTCCTTTTTCAAAACAATCTCTGATAAAGTGATGTCTAATTTCAATGTGTTTGGTTTTGCTATGAAAAACAGGGTTCTTTATGATGCAAATAGTGCTGTTGTTGTCAATGAATATCTTGGTTTTAAGAAAGTTATACCCATAATCAAGCAATTGATTTTGCACCCAAAGAACTTGACCACAGCATGCAGCAGCTGCTACATACTCAGCTTCAGTTGTGGATGTTGCCATGATAGTCTGCTTCTTACATTGCCAAGATATAAGCCTGCTCCCCAAAAATTGGCATCCCCCTGTTGTAGACTTCCTATCATTGTTGTCACCAGCATAATCACTATCTGAATAAGCTATCAGCTCAAATGGTGACTCCTTTGGATACCAGAGCCCTAAGGTAGGATGACATTTTAGATACCTAAAAATCCTTTTCACAGCAAATAAGTGACACTCTGTTGGTGACACCTGGTATCTTGCACATAAGCAGACTGCAAACATGATGTCAGGTCTTGAAGCAGTGAGATACATAAGAGACCCAATCATAGACCTGTAATTCCTGACATCTATAGGCTTTCCAGGACCATCCTTACCCCCATGGATGATCCTTGTCCATTGGAGTGGACACTTTCTTCCCATCAGACATGCCAAACTTCTTTACAATCTCAGTCACATATTTGTCTTGTGAGATAAATATCCCATCTTTCCGCTGCTGAACTTGTAACCCCAAAAAGAAGTTTAGTTCTCCCATGGCACTCATTTGAAATTTATCCTACATCAATTTGGCAAACTCTTTGCTAAGCATGGAGTTAGTTGATCCAAAAATGATGTCATCCACATAGACTTGTACTAGCAGAAGGTCACCCTTTTGTTTCTTGATAAACAGGGTCTGATCAATCTTCCCCCTGCTGAATCCATTGTCTAGGAGATATTTGGAAAGAGTACCATACCAGGCTCTGGGAGCTTGGTGAAGGCCATACATGGCCTTTTTCACCTTGTATACTTTGTCAGGATGTTCTGGATCTTCAAACCCTGGTGGCTGCATGACATAGACTTCTTCATCAATGGTTCCATATAAGAAGGCACTTTTCACATCCATCTGGAAAACAGTGAAGTCTATGAATGAGGCATAAGCAAGAAATAATCTAATAGCTTCAATCCTGGCTACTGGAGCAAACACCTCTTCATAATCAATCCCTTCTTCCTGAGTATACCCTTGTGCTACTAACCTTGCTTTGTTCCTGACAACTATTCCCCTTTCATCCTTTTTGTTCCTGAGTACCCACTTGGTCCCAATAGGCCTTGCCCATTTGGGACAATCAACCAGAATCCAAACCTCTTGTATGTCAAATTGTAAGAGCTCTTCTTGCATAGCTTCAACCCAGCTTGGGTCATTTAAAGCTTGAAAAATCTTCTTTGGCTCTTCTTGTGACAAAAATGCAGTAAACAGACAACATTGCATGTTGTCATGATTGAACTTCATGGTGATGTTAGCAATGAAGCTGTGCTCCTTTGCTGTATACCTTGTATGTCTGGGGGCTTCAGGATCGCCAATGATCTGAGAGATAGGATGGTCCTTATTGATTCTATAGGTAGGCTGCATGATGACTTCTGTTTCATCTTCTTCCAAATCAGAATTGATGGGGCTATTTTGATTAGGAAAGAAGTCCTCAAAGGAACTTCCAAATGAGACAGCATGACCTAAAGATGGATGCTTGTGAGCAGAATGAAGCTCTGAATAACTAGGGCCTCCACTCCTGATGATTCTGCTTCCACTGCTGGATATGATAGGACCATCATTTATGGGTGTAGATGATGAGATGAGTGGGGATTCTCTTTCTGCATCAGTAGTCTCATTAGCATCATGATCCTTTGTGAAAGAGGAATCAATTCCTCTAGCAGGGGAATCCAGGATTCCACTGCTTTCAGCCATTCCACTGCCTTCAGTCATAGCAGGGGATGAGATTGGTTGTTCTATTCCTGAAGCAGAATTATCTTCTTGTTTATCGGCTTCACTAGGAAACAATGAGGGTACATTCATGTACCTCAGAGGTGACTTCTCAGCATCAATTGTTTCTTGAGTACCTGAAATGTTAGTGTTCTGCAAGACAACAGGTACATAATTCATGGACTTGGAAAGTACATCTATATCAAAGAACCAGTCCGGACCTGTTTGAACATCTTCAGGTTTGTCTTCAAGAAAATTCACATGAAGATTTTCTGTGATTTTGCTTGTCTTCTTGTTGAAGACCCTATATCCCTTGCTGTTTAAGAAATAACCCACAAAGTATCCATCATCACCCTTTTCACTAAACTTACCAAGATTGTCAATGGTGTTCAAGATGATAACATGACACCCAAAAGGTCTGAAAAAGTCAATTAAGGGAGGTCTTCCATTAAACAGCTGATAAGGGGTCTTGTTGTGTGCCTTGATAACCAAGGCCCTGTTTTGTACATAGCAAGCAGTGGATACAGCTTCAGCCCAAAAGATAACTGGAAGTTTGGAATCAGACAACATAGTTCTTGCAAGAGTGTCCTATTCCTTCTTTCTGCCACTCCATTCTGTTGAGGCGTTCTAGCAATGCTGAATTGCCTCTTGATGCCTTTGTTTATGCAGAAAGAATCCAGTTTCTGATTTCTGAACTCACCACCATTGTCTGATCTTATGGTAACTACCTTCATGCTTTTTGACAGTTCAATTTGAGTGATGAACCCAATGAGTACATCAGCAGTGTCACTCTTTTCAAATAGAAAGAATGTCCATGTAAATCTTGAAAAATCATCAGTAATCACTAAGCAGTACCATTTCTTCATTATACTTGCCACAGAAGTAGGACCAAAAAGATCCATATGTAGTAGTTCCAATGGCTTGGTGGTGGACATACTTGTTTTTGACTTGCAAGATGCTCTGTGTTGCTTCCCTTTCAGACATGCTGCACAAGTATGTTCAGTGGCAAAAGACTTGGAAGGAAGACCATGAACCAGATTATGCTTTACTAGTTTGTTCATGTTCTTGAAATTAAGATGACCAAGTCTTCTATGCCATTTCTTACATTCATCTGCTGAAGCTTTGGCAATGAAACATGTTTCATTGTCTTGGAGAGAGATGTCCTTGAGATCAATTGTGTACATGTTCTTCTGTCTTGGTGTTCTGAGAACAATTGGAGTGTCTTTTGGCAAGACAAACTCCTTTCCTAATACCAAGCATTCAGTGTCAGTAAACAAGACAAAATTCTTGTTATCAGTCATCTGTGACACACTGAAGAGATTATATTTGAGTTCTTTCACCAAGTACACATTGTCAAAAGTCATCCCATTTGTGACAATAGTTCCTTTTCCTGTTATAGTTCCATGCCCATCTCCAAAAGAAACACCATCATTGTCATGCAGGGGTACAAAGTTAGACAAGTAAGCTTTGTGTCCAGTCATACTTCTTGAGCATCCACTATCCCAATATGCTCTATCATCCCTTGTCTTCTTTGTCACCTGTAAAAGGAAAAACAAATTAGTTTTTCTTGGGGACCCAAGCCATTACAGACTTGGATCTACCTCGTGTATCAATGTAGGATAGCTTATCGAAAACTAGAGATACACCATTAGATTGAGTACCCCTTTTGGGTGCCCAAACCCAACGAGCTGAGGCTTTCACAGCTTTTCCCCATCTTCCCATGTTCCTAGAATGTACAACTTTTCTAGCAGGGGATACCCCAGTTTTAGCAGGGGAATCCTTATTCTTAGCAGAGGGAACCCACCTTTTGTTTTGGCCTCTATTCATGTGTTGGTAAGGTCTTGGGCCAGATCTATATGCAGTATAAGGTGTTGGGGTGGTCACAGAAGTGTTGGGCTTTGGGTGAACATCATTTTCCTTTCTAAGGGCTGGAACAACATATTTCTCAGTTACTCTATTTCTCAAGGCAGGGGCAACATACTTGGCAGGGGAAAAGGATTTTGCCCCTGCATTTAGAAGAATGGCTTTAGGTTGCATATCCTTTAAGGGATTTGCAGCCACCATCTCCATTGGTGCCTTACACTCTTGATAAGTGTGTTCAAAACTGCCACATGTGAAGCAGGGCTTGGTATTGATCACAAAGTCTTTTCCTAATTGATGAGACTTTTGGTCATTCCAATTTCTTTGATTACCTCTGACATTCCTATACATACCAGCATATTTAATGGTAGGCTTAGGAGACTGTGGTCTAGCCTTAGATTTGGGAGAGATGCTCTTAGAATTTGGATTGCTGCTAGAAATTCCTTCTTTTGAAAATCTAACAGGGTTGTCAATTTGCTTTAAGCCAACCTGTTCCTGTTTAACATCCCTAATGACACTAGTTTTAACTAGAGACTCTTCTGTATCAAGGTTATTAGGTATATAAGCACTCAAGTCAAACTCAATGTCATCCTGTTTTTCAAAACAAGGGAGACCAGTCCATGACAAGTCTTTTCTAGGATATGCAGCATGGATGTTAGCAGGGGGTGGAGGTATAGTAGCATTCATATTCTTAATTCCAAACCCTGTTTTGTCCTTAGGAGATTGACCAATTTCAAATGCCTTGGTTAAATCTTTTGAAGCTTTTCCAAATTTTTCAACAGTTTCCTCATCTATCTTTTGGTTAGCTTTGAAAATTTCAAGTTCAGCAGTTAAAACATTTATAGATTGGTTATTCTCCTTGGCATCTCTTTCTAGAATCACAATGTGATCCCTATACTCACTTTCTCTTTGCCTATACTCTCTTATGGTGGACTCTAGTTGTTCTAAAGCACGTTTGTAATTATCAAGATCATTATCACAATTGATATAGTCAGCTTTTACCTTTCTGATTTGATCATTTAAAGATTCAGTATTTTTCCTACAAGCTTTAGTACAGTATGAGTCATCATATACCTCATTGTCAGAGCTGGAACTTGACATGGCCATAAGTGCAAAGTCTTCTTCCTTTTCCTCAGCCATCAAAGCTTGATTTCTTTCCACACTTTCTGTCATAGCACTCCAGTCCCATCCATTTGCTCCATCTATCCCCTGCATTGCTACCATGGCTTTAGCACCAGAATCCTCATCTCTTGTTTCCTTTCTATGGCTATTTCCAGACTTAGGTCCTCTGTATTCCCTGGAAAAATGACCCTTCTTGCCACAATTGTAGCATTCAACTTTTGCTTTATCAAACCCAGCCACATCAGATGGATTAATTGTGATCTTCTTCCCATACTTCTTGTGGAACCTGTTTGCTCTCATGCTGAGCAAAGCCATATTCCACTTGATATCCAATTCTTCTAGCGCTTGCTTACTGATTTGACTCAGATCTTCATGTAACACTGTAGATCCTTGTGGCCCTTGAGATGCTATAAAGGCACATGCAGTGTCAAGGCTGAATGTGGCTGGTCTTTCTTCATCATAGGAAGATCCAGACCTGATAGCAGGGGAATAAGTAGCAGGGGCTACTTCTATTCCACTGTTCTTGGAGATTCCACTGCTTTGTGATATGAATGCCATGTTAGCAGGGGAATCAATGACTCCACTTGAGTTGGTGGGAATTGTCCCTTTTGACTTCATTTCATTGACAATAGGTTCAAAAACTTTTAAGTTATTGTATATGTCATCAATGTTCTTGTTGTCCAAGTCATCCTTATTCTGCCAGATTGCCTTATAGACAAACCATTCTTTCTGGAGGCTGTTAAGAAACCTGGTATTCACCTGCTCTCTTGACACCTCAATATCAAAGAATTCCAAGTGGGCCACCATGTCTTGAAGCCTATTGTAAATAGCTCCAATTGATTCATCACCAATTGCTTTGGAAGAAGCAAAATCATCCAGCATTTGGTTCTTCTTCTTCTTCTTTGTGGCTTCATTTCCTCCAAAGGTTGTGCCTATGGTTTCCCATAGTTCCTTAGCTGTTTTGTATTTCCTGAATCTGAGTTGATGTCTATCTGGTAGGGCCAACAGCAATGAGCTATGAGCCCTGACATCATGCCTTCTAGCCAGTATTTCCTTATCACATAGAGCAGCAGATTTCTTCTTGTCCTTACCTTTGGAACTTTCACCTTCATCCTTGCCTTCTTCAACTGCCACCATTTTGTTGAATTGATCACCAAACTCTATGATCTCCCAGAGAACATAGTGTTCCATTTTCAGGTATTGTTGGATTCTGAATTCCCATAATTCAAAGTTTTCAGGATCCAACATGGGTAACTTGAGGGTATTGTGGTTGTTGCTGTTTGTGGATGAATCTGAAGACATGTTTGCTATGAGGATTTTGTTCTTGATTTAGACAAAGTTTCTCAACAAGCTCTGATACCACTTGTTGATCCCAAAGTCAGATCTTAAACCTTAATAGCTTGTTTAAGGGTTGTGATAGAGAGAAAGAATTCAATCTAACACTAGAGAAACTTTGCAAAGCAAAGTAACTAAACAAGATGCGGAATATAATGTTTAGCACAAGAACAAATGAGATTCAAACGTTGAACTTTAATATATCAAAGATATACGAATACCCAAAGTGGTATTAGGGTTTACAAAACCTTAAAGTAATAATAATGAAAAACGAAATGAGAAAGACACACTTTGCATGCTAACCTAGTGAGTCCTTTTATAGATACAAGGACCCACGTACAAGATCACTACTAACAAACTATGGAAAGTATTAAGGAATAATAACTGAAACGCGTAAAAATCTATTCCATGTTTATCTTGACGGCAGGGCCTTTGACTCCAGCTGGGGAACGGATCCCCCTGCCTTTGTTATCTAGCAGGGGGAACTTACTCTAGCAGGGGTATGAATAATCAACTAGCAGGGGAAACAAGTAAGCATAGATTTATTCCCAACAGTTATCATCTATGATAATCTTTCCTTAAGGTGAAGTTCGAGTTCTAAGCTGACATTTACTTAGAAATCATTTTTCATGAACTTAAAAACTTGGAATGTTTTTATAGGAAGCTCATGACCGAGAAATATTAATTTCTCATTGTGAAGGATAAGTTTTCGTCCATGATAAACTTTCCTTATTTGAGGTCCGAGTCCTAAGCTGGGATGCGCTTAGAAGTCATAATGAGAGGAATTATCAAGCAGATTCATTTTCAAGAACCTCCAAGTCTTCTGGAGTCATATAATTCATATCAATACGGCCAACGAGATACGCAAACCTATCTTGCGTTAGAGATTTTGTAAACAAGTCTGCTATCTGGTACTCAGTTTCGACAAAGTATAATTCCACGATACCACGTTCCACTTGTTCCTTGATGAAGTGATATCTGACGTCGATGTGCTTGGTGCAGTGTGTTGAACTATGGTCGACTTTGATTCACAATACATAGGTATTTTATCAAAGTGGAAGCCATAATCCGTGAGTTGAGTTCTCATCCAAAGGACTCTAGCACAACACGCGGATAGAGACACATATCCTGCTTTTGCGGATGATAGCGAGGTGCAATCCTGCTTCTTTGACGACCAACTCACAAGCTTGTCTTCTTTTAGAAATTGTACGCCACCAGAAGTGCTCTTTCTAGTATCAAGGCAACCTGCATGATTAGAATCTAAAAAAGCTATTAGATGAAAACCGGTTTCCTTCGGATACTAGAGTCACATGTGAATGGTATTCTTAAGGTACCGAAAGATCCGTTTAACCTCCTTGAGGTGCTTTTCAGTAGGCCTGGCTTGATATCGTGCACAATAACATGTGGCATGATGAATATCAGGCCTGCTGGTTGTAAGGTACATGAGAGACCTGATCATACTGCGATATCGCATTTGATCTACGAGAGGTGAATACAAGTCAGTGTCTAGGGATGAGGTCGACAAAGGTGTACCAACGCGAGCACATGAGGTCATACCATGCTTTTGAAGTATCTCTTGAGCATACTTAGCTTGGTCTATAAAGATACCACGTGGGGATTGATTAATCTGGAGGCCTAAAAAGAATTTTTGCTCCCCCATCATTGACATTTCAAATCTGTCGTGCATTAGTTTTTCAAAACGTTTTGAAAAGGTTCGTAGAACCAAAAATAATGTCATCAACATAAACCTGCACCATCAATATGTCATCCCCATATTTATTAATAAAGAGAGTATGATCAATAGAACCTTTGGAGAATCCTTTGGAAACAAGAAGTTTGATAGTTCTTCGTACCACGCCCATGGAGCTTGTTTAAGTCCATATACAGCCTTCTTGAGACGGTAGACTTTGTCAGGATGATGTGGATCAACGAATCCTTTTGGCTAATTCACATACACTTCTTCTTTCAAATAACCGTTGAGAAAATATGTTTTAGCGTCCATCTGATAAACCGTGAAGCCCTTATGTGCAGCATAAGAAAGGAATATCCTGACTGCTTCTAAACGAGCGAATGGAGCAAATGATTCATCAAAATCTATTCCTTCTTGTTGACGATATAAATTAACCGCAATAAGAGATTTGTTTTTTATGATTGTTTGTTCTTCATCGAATTTGTTTTTCCAGATCCATTTAAAATCGAGAACCGATGTTCCATATGGTATGTCAGCAAGTTCCCATACTCTAAGTCTTTCAAATTGATGAAGCTCGTCTTTCATTTATTTAATCCACGCGTGATCTTTCATGGCTTGTTTGATGTTTGTAGGTACAGTGAAACTCACGGTGAGTGCATACATACATACATCGCCATCAGTTTTGAGTTGTCGGCGTGTTCGAACCGGTTGTGAAAGATTTCCAATAACTTGTACCAATGGATGATCACGTGTCCAATGGTGAGTGGATCGATATCATTGATAGAATGTGTGCATGTTTGACGGATCAACATGTTGAGTAGAAGACTCTCCGACTTCGCGTACCGGTGTACCGAATGGGTTAATAAGTTCGTCTTTGTCAGACTGTGCATCGACTACTTGATCATTGTTTTCTCCTACAACATTAACGGTTGGTGATGTTGGTTGTTTGACGGTTTCTTGAGTTTGTTGAGTATCCAATGGAATTGTCTCTTGAGCAACGGTTGCTGAAGTAGTGTCTTGTTGACTTTGTGCGGGTGCAGCAGCAGTATTGACAGCGGAAGGCTTTGACACAACTTGGTTGTTTCCATAGTAATATTCATCAAACATTGGATCATATAAATCAACCAACTCATTCATTTGTGTCATACCCGTCGAGTCTGCTGTAGGGATATTTTCTTGACATTCTTGCACGGGACGTACACTGTTTTGTGTTGGTGCCATTGCTGGACATTGAGGTGCGGGACTTGAGCTATTGTGATCAAGTACCATTTGTGGCAATTCGTCAAAGTTCACATGAATTGTTTCGACAATAATCCTTGTTCTTTTGTTGTAGACCCGATATCCTTTCGACAATGTAGCATACCCCACAAAAATACATGTATCACCTTTTTCTTTCATCTTGTCGAGATTCTCACCGTCTTTAAGAATGTAGCATAAAGATCCAAATATGTGAAATAATTTAATAGTAGGTCCTCTGCCATTGATGATGTAGTAAGGTGTCTTTTCATGTCTAGGGATGACGAGAGAACGATTCTGAGTATAACAGGCAGTTGTAATTGCTTCAGCCCAGAAGAATAGTGGTAATTTTGATGCAAAAAGCATTGTTTGAGCTGCCTCAACCAGAGTACGGTTCCGTCTTACGACAAGGCCGTTTTGTTCAGGAGTTCGAGCAATTGAAGTTTGGTGTTCAATGCCTTCTTCTTGAAAGTAGGCTTGCAGAGTCTTGTTCAAAAATTCAATACCCCTATCCGTTCTTATCGTTAAGACTTGAGCTTGAAGACTACGTTGTATCATCTTGAGAAAGTTTTTGAGAACCTCCGGTGTTTCGTCTTTCGACCTTAAGAAGTAAATCCATGTATATATGGAGTAATCATCAACAATCACGAGAATATACTTTTTCCCATTAATACTCTCTACACGCATGGGGCCACATAAGTCCATGTGTAGAAGTTCCAATCGTCCTTTTGAGCTTGGGGTAGTCTTGGTTTTGAAAGACTTTCATTTTTCTTTCCCCAACTCACAAGAAGAACAAAGATGGTATTTGACAAATTTTAACTTAGGAAGATCGGTCACAATATCATTCTTCGAAAGCAAGTTGATGGTGTCAAAATTGAGATGTGACAATCGTTGATGCCATAACCATGCTTGAGATGATGAAGCTTTAGCCATTAAGCAAATTGGATTTTTTTGAAGATGTGTCTTGAAGAGTTACTGTGTATAGATCAGAACCACGAGAACCTGTAAGAAGGTCATTCCCATCATAGTCTCTAACATATCAAGTAGTTTTCCAGAAATCCACTTCCAAATCCGCATCACAAAATTGACCAACCGAGAATAAATTGTGATTCAGTCCTTCGATGTAATAAACCCTTTTAATAGTGAGATTTCCTTTAACCAAATCGCCATATCCAAGTATCGGTGCAAACTAATCATTTCCAAACCGCACCGTACCCAGAAACTTCTCCACGAAGTTACTGAGAAGCTTGAGATTGCTCGTCATGTGCTTTGTGCACCCGGAGTCCATGATGAATAGAATGATTTCGACGAGCTACATAAGAATTAGGAGACAATGTAGCATTTGACAAATGGGAGCCCTTGATAGATTCGGGTGCCAAAATATTAGTGGGTGTTAGCCTCAAAATATTGAGTCAAACAAGAATGATCGGTCATAGGTTTATTATGTATCGTTTATTAGAACGTTGTAATAGGTAGTATAATAGTTGTGACAATACGGGCTTGATGGCTAGCTTAAAAGGCCTCTTTCAAGGTACTAAGCATTTACTCAAGCCTGACCCAAACAATATAGTCCATAAAAAGCCTACATGTAGGCGGACTATATAAAGCCCTTCCTAGCATGTTAGGGTTAACCATTTTTCATTTTTTTCTTAATCTAATCCTCCCTAAGTTTCACACTTCTCTCTATTTTCTCTCTCTAGTTTCTCTCTCTAGAATTCGTCTACTTTCATCTATTCTTCTTCTTTAATTCGTGTATAATCATCACAAAATATGAGACAACATTTGGTATCAATCGCCACGGGGTAGATTAGTGATTGTTTTTGTTGTGTTCGTGAGTTTTTGATCATCATTCCTCTCGTTTAAATTTATTTTTGTGTTTATCATGCTCTAAATCTTCATACAAATCTCCTGCATAGTTGTGGTAGGGATTTAGGATAGTTTTTTTGGTGAAAAAGCGCGAATTTTTGGGGTGTTTGGCTCGATTGAAGCGAAAAAGTACAATTTTTTCCAGATTTTCACGAAATTAACAGATTATTGCAGAATACATTCCTCAATATTTATCGCAATTTCTAGGGTTTTAAAATCGATATATTACGGAAAGTTCAATAGGTATTGCGAAATCCTTCTCTTCGGGTTATTGCGTAATCCTTCACTTTGGGTTATTACGAAATCCTTCACTTTGGGTTATTGTGAAATCCTTCACTTTGGGTTATTGCGAAATCCTTCACTTTGGGTTTTTGCGAGATCTTTGGCGCGAGGTTATTACGAGATCTTGTCAATTGGACTATTGTGAGATCTTTTCCGAGAATTTACAAATATCCCGAGATTATTAGGGGATTTGAACTACTTTTCTCTACAACAACAATCACTACAACATCTGCTTATGATTCGTATTCATTTCAAAATTTCAGAGAATATCGAGATGGATTCGACTACAGAGTATCGTGTGATGAACAACAACATCATGGTGACAGGTAACAAAGAGAGACCACCAATGCTCGTGTCTGGTCCATATGCACAATGGCAATCACGTTTTATTTGATACCTTGATACTAAACCAAATGGTGATGTTCTACGCCGTTGCATCAAAGAAGGACCCTATACTCTTACTACAATAACCATTCCTGCAACTCTAACAACCAACTCGACGCCAGGTGTTGATGAGCAAACAATTGAGGAAACATATGAGAACACTACGAAAGAGAACCGTGCTTGGATTGATGCATAGAAGGAAGCAATCTATCTGATTCTAAGTGGGATTGGGAATGATATTTACTCAACGGTCGATGCCTGCTCTACTACAAAAGAAATGTGGTTTGCCATTGAACGCTTGCAATAAGGAGAATCACTTAACAAGCAAGATGTCAAAACAAACTTGTTCTAGAACTTTGGAAAGTTTAATTCATTGGATGGAGAATCGATTGATTCATATTACTCCAGATTCTACAAGATGATGAATGACATGACACGAAACAACTTGGAAGTCTCCACCATGCAAGTCAATGTGCAATTCCTACAACAACTTCAACCAGAGTGGACATGATTTGTAACTTTGGTGAAACAACAAAATAAGTTAGACGAGGTCGACTATCACATGCTCTTTGACATTTTGAAACAATTTTAGAATGAGGCAAATGAACTTCGAGCTGAACGGGTAGCAAAGACTGCTAATCCACTTGCTTTGGTGTCTACCACTCAACATTATCCAAATCATCGCTCTCGTGCTCCAAAGTCATACTCTACTCAATCATCATCACCAAGATACTCCACTGCATCCAAGACATCTGCTCCCACAAGATCAAGAGGTAAAGAGCCTAGAGCACCATCACCATCATCTGAGCACTCATCCAAAGAAGATAGTGATGAAGAACAAGCTCAGAAGGATAGGGGAATGGAGCAACAAATTGCTTTCATCATGAAGTCTTACAAGAAGATTTACAAACCCACAACAACAACCTCCGAACTTCATCTAACACACGAAACAGATATGTTGAAAGCCCTCCAAGGTATGATACACGTAGGCGTGGGGAGAGTACTTCGAGGTATGATCGACGTAATCCAACGCATGTTGAGGGTTTTGTACATTATGATCGACAACCTGCTACATATGATAATCAGAGGGTTGTTACTGTTACTGGGAACAGGGAAACGGTTGGTACTCAAGTGGTTCAGTAAAGTGGGATTCAGTGCTATAAATGCAACGGATTTGGGCATATGGCAAAGGAATGCAGAAAGCCGAAACGGGTTAAGGATTATGCATATCATAAGGAGAAAATGCTGCTATGCAAGAAGATGGATGCAGGGGTCAAATATTCGGCAGAGGAAGGAGCAATGCTTGATGACACTGATGATGAAGTCTCCGACCAAGAACTCGAAGCACATTACTCGTACATGGCAAAGGTTGAAGAAGTTCTCAAAGTCACTGAAGATGACGATGGTCCTATTTTTGACACTGAGCCAATCGATAAGGTACAAACTAACGACGAATATAATGTGTTTGGTGATACTCATGAGCATAGTGATCTACCCACAACCATTACTGACACATGTATGACGGAAATGGTTGATAGCAATACCACACCTGATTCATCCGACATGTGCAATAATGAGTCTGAGGATGATCAACATGCAAATGAGTATGATGGTGATGAGGAGCGTATTGCGCTTGCTAATTTAATTGCTACTTTACAAAAAGATGTCAAAGAAACTAGAAAGAGTCAAAAGCAATTAAAGAAGGCAAACGCTACGCTCACTCAAAATTTTGAAGAAAGCAAAGCTACAGTTATAAAATCTAGTGAGCTTCTTGCAAGCTGCAGAGCTGAGCTTATTCAAAAAGATAAAGAGCTTGTAAGGTACAAAGGGGGTGTCATTACTACTGTAAAGGATGTTTTCGAAACTAAATAAAATGAAACTCTTAAGCTTTTAGAACAAGAGAAACGTAATTATAACACCTCTTTAAGTACTGAACGACACAAAACGTATCTTGCTACCACTAAAGTGAATGAGCTAACTCAAAAGATTGATTTTCTTCAGGAGGATAAAACTAAACTAGTCACTGCAAAAACGGAAGAGGTTGCAAACTTGCAAAAAGCTTTCAAAACTAAACAAGCTAAAGACATTGGCAAAGTCGTGGAACTTGAAACGCAAATTGATTTTTATAAGAAAATTGTTTATAAAACAAATCAATCTATTTAAACCATGAGAATGTTGGCACCTCGTTCGTTTTTCAAGGATAAACCTAGTTTTGCTTGTCCTAAGTACCTTGAGCAAGCTCAATCTAAGAACCAACGCTTATATCTTGAAGCGTTCTAATGGACCGATATTGATTGTCTTATTGTTAGGCCCGATAGTGATGAGTCTTTAATTTTTGAAGAGGAGAGTAGATCACCAGTAAATAAAGACTTTGTGAAACCATATAATTATGCTTATGAAAATGGTCTTTATGAAATTTTCAAACTACAAAAATAGAAGTCTCCTGAGCGATTATTTTTCGAATGTGAACAAATAAGAATTAAATGGAGACAAGTTTTTGCCACTAAGAAAACTAATGTTTCAAAATATATTGGGTGCTTGCCGCATCAAGCTTCTATAAGCAAGAGTAAGCAAGCACTTAGTATTCTTAAGAGTAACATTGAAAATTTCAAAAAGGTTGTTGACAATGACTGGAAAAAACGTGAACTTTTGAAAGGCGATAAAGAAATTCCTCACGATATAATTGTGCTTGTAAAACTATTTTGATTCCGCTTGCGGAAAAAACAAAGAAACATGCTTTGGAATTTGAAACGTTAATAGAGCGAGAAATGTTTGACGATTTGAAATATGTGGAATCTCTTGAAAAAGAAATTGACGACCATCAACCCGAGAAAGACGAGTTTTCTATAGCATATGATCTACTCTTACAAGAATGCCTCTCCAAAGATGTTATGTGTGTTTATGTTACATCTTGTGCTGATATTGATGAATATTCTGATGTTGCATGCAAATATCTTGATAAAGCCAAAGAGTGTGAAAATCTTGAAACTAAGCTTTCGGAAAATGTTAATGACAAGGATTTATATTAATTAAAAACCGATGTGATTACCTTCAAAAACATTTTCACTCTCTTGAGCTTGCTTTGCAAAACAAAATTGGAAGTTTTTCACGTGATACACCTTTGGAAGTAAAATTATCTGAGTCATGTCGATTATTAAACGAAAAATGTCTTGACATTACGGATTTGAAAGCTCAGTTACAAGAAAAAGATATGGCAATTGAAGAGTTGAAGAAACTCATTGCTAAGATGGGTGGGAAAATTGTGGAACCTATAATTAAGCAACTTGTTGTGAGACAACCCAATGCGTATAAAGTGACTAAATCCTCTATCTTGGGAAAACCATCTGTTTTCTCAAATTCTTCATTTGCAACATCTGGGTTTACCCCCAAGACGGATGGGAAGGATAGGTTACCACACATTCATCCTAAAATGGTTATTCAAGCACAAAGCACAAATGTGATCAAACCAGGGATGTATAGATTGGCCACTAAACCCACACAAAACAAAGATAGTCAATCGCCTCAAATTTTTAGAAACACTAATAGACGTGTGTCTTTTACTATAAAAGTAGTCCCCACTGCTAGTGTTAGCAGGCCTAAGCTTAAGCGCACTTAACTGAATGATAAGGTTTGGCAAAACAAGCGTAAAAAGAAGATGAAGAAAGTAGAAGACCACCCTAGGAATTTGAATGTTTCTAAGAATAAAATGTCTGTAATCGGATGTAATGACGATTTAAATGATTCAACTGCTTTGAATGCTTTAAAGTTAAGTTTGTTTGTGTGAAATGTGGAAAATGTGCTAATGATGATCATTCTATGTGTGCTATGAATAATGTCAAAGGCGTAGATACTAGAACTAAGAATCAAATTGTGATGCCTATTAGGGCTAGTAAACCCAAACGCAAAGTGAACCATTTTGGTGCTACCCCCCATAAGAAAAGTAATGCATCAGACTCCACTACTAAGAACACTAGAAGCTGAATTAGGGAATTATATGAGTCTGCTAGCAAGTCTTGGAAATGGTGGTTTGCTAATCAATGTCCTCCAGGATATAAATGGATGCCTAAGGTTATGACAGAAAATGTGACTACGAGTCTTAGCATGCCTTTACGTGTTGAAACTAGGGACACTAATGATTCGGATGTCACAACTAACATGGAATCCAATTTAGCAAATGCTCCATCGCGTTCTAATTCTTCTGCAGGTGATCGACGTAATTCTCTTCATACTGGACTCCGGGTGCACCAAGCACATGAAGGGGAATCTCAAGCTTCTAATTAACTTCGTGGAGAAGTTCCTGTGTACGGTCCGATTCGGAAATGATCAATTTGCACCGATCCTAGGATATGGAGATTTGGTTCAGGGGAATATAACGATCAAAATGGTATACTACGTCGAAGGACTCAATCACAATATTTTCTCGGTTGGTCAATTTTGTGATGCATATTTGGAGGTTGCATTTAGAAAGAAGACATGTTTTGTTGGTGATTATT
Organism: Glebionis coronaria; assembly: GCA_025667525.1. Lineage (NCBI taxonomy): Eukaryota > Viridiplantae > Streptophyta > Magnoliopsida > Asterales > Asteraceae > Glebionis > Glebionis coronaria. The sequence goes on from CM046881.1 coordinate 568,764,790, forward strand.
CTGGGAATGACTTACTCACCGGTTTATGGGGTACATATCTTTACACAATTTCACTTCAAGATACAACTTCTACAACTCCAATTTGTTTCATGGCTAATGCTTCAACGACTCAAACATGGTTATGGCATCAACGTCTATCTCATCTCAATTTTGATACCATCAACTTGCTTTCCACGAAAGATATTGTGCGAGGCATTCCAAGCTTGAAATTTATCAAAGATCAGCTTTGTTCTTCTTGTGAGCTTTGTAAAGCTAAATGAGGTAGTTTCAAGACAAAGACTACACCAAGCTCTAAAGGACGGTTAGATCTTCTTCATATGGATTTGTGTGGTCCTATGTGTGTTCAAACTATCAATAGGAAGAAATACATTCTGGTTATTGTCGATGACTACTCAAGGTAGACATGGACTTTCTTCTTGAGATCCAAGGATGAAACACCCGAAGTTCTTATCAACTTCATTAAGCAGATACAACATGGTCTTTAAGCTCAAGTAAAAGTAGTACTTACTGATAGAGGCACATAATTCTTGAATTCAACTCTGAAGAATTATTTTGAAGCCGAAGGGATTGAACACGAAACATCTATTGCTAGAACACCTGAACAAAACGGCGTTGTTGAAAGGCGAAACCGTACTTTAGTTGAGGTTGCTCGAACATTATTATCCGCTTCAAAACTACCACTATTCTTTTGGGTCGAAGTCGTGTCAACCGCATGCTACACACAAAATCGTTCCTTAATTATTCCAAGACACGAAAAAACACCATATCACATAATTCATGATCGTAAACCTTCATTAAAACATCTTCACGTTTTTGGATGTACGTGTTACATAATCCGCGATGGTGAAAATCTAGATAAAATGAAAGAGAAAGGTGATGCATGTATTATAGTAGGATATGCAACTCAGTCTAAGGGATATAGAGTGTACAACAAAAGAACAAAATTAATAGTCGAGACTATTCATATCAGATTTGATGAATTGCAAGAAATGGCACTTGAACAAAGCAGTTTAAGTCCCGAACCACAATGACTAAATACTTTTGTGCACAACCGCAAGGAAGTCGGAACTCAAGACCACAACAATGAACCATCAAGTTCAAAGTTGGTTCAAGGAAATGTTCCAAGAGCAGATATGACAGTCGACACGACAATTGACGAGTTGGAAATGTTATATGGACCAATGTTTGATGAATATTTCATGGGGAAGAAACATGTTGTATCAAAGTCTTCCGTTGTCACTCATGCTAAGAATGATGATACCGATCATCGTCAACAAAATGATACAACTTCATCTACTTCAACACGGGTTGCTGTAGATTTACCTCCTCATAATATCTCTTCAACAATCGATCCTACAACATCCATAACTACCGTCATTGCTCCAGAGAACACAAATCAAGCAGACAATGCATTATCTAACGATGACGATTTTCACAACCCATTCGGTACACGAAACTGTAGAGTCCTCTACTCGACATGTAGATCCGTCAAATATGCATACGTTCTACCAACGACATCCGTTAACACATCATTGCACCTGAGATCATCCTTTGGTTCAAGTAATTGGAAACCCTTCACAGCCCGTTCGTACAAGACGACAACTAGCAACAGAAGGCGATGTTTGTATGTTCGCACTCACCGTGAGTACAGCTGAATCGAAAATCATCAAAGAAGCCATGGTTGATGTGACAACCGTGGTTTTGAGGTTCGTCACTTGGTCTTACTTTTAGGTTATTTTATGTGTGACTACTTGATTTTTGTGCTTACGTGTTTATTTTGTGTGAACGAGGTTGGTGTGATTATCGTTTATGAGTATAGAGTACTCATAAGTATATCGAGGAACGGTTAATTCATGTTCATGAGATCACAATTAGTGACTATGAAATGAAATGGTGATATTTTGGTGGTTAAGTATACGTATAAGTATTATAGTAATAGTGTATTTTTTTAGGATTTACGGTTTAGCATTTAGAGGTCTCGGAAGAGGTAATTAGTCATATGAATATTTTTGGGATGGTTTTAAGTCATTTAGGACTTAAATATAAAGTTTATTTCAAAATTTGAGATTTTTTATAAAAGTGTATATTTTACGACTTTTACGGTAAAATGCGTAAATTTGACTAGTTTTACGGTTTTGAGGTTCTGGAGGCTTTAGGAGCTGAAATAAATTAAGAAAAATTAAGGTAATATTATTATTACATATATTAATAATAAAAATAAATAAAAAACGAATTTTAGGGGTGTTAGGTCGGTTTGGGAAAAAAAAAATGAAAAAGAGGAAAAAAAAAGGAAACAAGTGTTATAATTGGACTAGGATTCTTGTGTACACTATATAATGTTTTACTAAACAAAAAATAAAAAACATAAATCCCTGGAGCTAATAAAATTCGTGGGTTTCACTAAAAAAAAGTTAGGGTTCTTCATAATTTTGGGGGTTTTTCATCTTTCATTAATCATAAGGTAAAACCTTCAAATCCCTTTTTAATTTAATTGTTTTAATGATTTCTTAATCATTCTTATGATGGATTAGGGTTAGGGTTTATATAAAATCAGTAAATTAATGATGTTATAATCATAATATGATGATCATATAATATAGGGCTTGTATTAGATGGGGTTATGGGTAATTAATTAGTTCAATTTGTTTAAAACCCGTTTTTAAAAACTGGGTATATTTTGAGCCAATTGTTTTGATCATATCGGGAGTTCTATAAACTCTTATTTAACGATCCAAGTACCCCTGGAAAGCTATTTGAAGTGGATTTCCAATGAAAGAAACGAGAACTAAATTGGAGGTCGGGAAGTGGGTCAAAAACAGGTTACAACAGTCGGAGGTCAAAACAGTTTTGAATTCAGCCTGTTTTCTTTTTAAGTTTTGGGTTGTTTGGGGCACTTAGGGTTGCATTGGGATATTCTCACGAACGTGAGAGATGGTTTATATATTATAGTTAATATCTGCACTTGGGCTAAGGTGGTGGTTTAGGGTAAGACCCATTAATGGTAACAAACTTTTAGTACGTTTAAAATCAGGAAATCTGGAATGACAAAAGTAGATATATATATATCGGGGCCTTAACAGTAGCTTTAAGGTTAGGGCAAGTGGGAGGTGTTAGCCAACATATGTAAGGGTATGAATATTCCTTTTACAGAAACCATGGGTAGGTTTAAGTGGGCGTTTGACCTAAAGTTTTTAGACCTAAAACTGAGACTGTTTTGGGTAAAATACGAACGGGTTAGTTATTAAACTTAACCAAGTTAAGGACTTGTTAAGGAAGGGTATTGGGGTAATTAGAGCTTATTAATGAGGTATATATGTGAGAATATGCTAGAAGTCCATCATAGGTTAATGAGCCATCTTAGTGATTGGTTCGTTTATTGATTTCGTGTTTTTGGTTTGTTAGCTTGTTGCTAGTGCAAGGACGTGTGAAGGAGCTATCAGGTGAGTTTCATAGTCCCATGTTTACTATTGATTTTGACTTCCAGATGGGATGGAAGAGACACTGTGTTGAGTTATTTTCTAAATTGATGTTGTGAATGTGTTTGTGATTTGAGATGGACTTGTGTGTATATTATGTGATTAACTGCTATGTGATTTTTGATTGTGTGTGATTTGGATTGGGGGACACGTGTCGTCTCAGTTATTGTGGTTTGACAAGGTAGTGGCCTTGTGGTTTGACAAGGAAGTGGCCTTGTGGTTTGCCAAGGTAGTGGCCTTGGGATAGGTACATAGTGTGATCATCTATGGTACCATGTTGTTTGGCAAGGTAGGAGCCTTGGATTTTGGTTTAGAATGATTGATCTTGAATGGTAGTTGTTAATACATAATTGTAGCACATTGTCCATATGTTCTTTTGTTGATGATTGTTATTCACAGCTTGTAACTGATTTAGTGTTGGAGTCTAAACCTATGACTCTCACCAACTTTATGTTGAAGTGTTTTAGTGTCTCTTTCAGGTGATGCTTTGGTTAGGCGTGAGAACTTAAGTGGCTAGGACTTGGAGAGAGAGTAGGAATGCATATAGAAGGATATCCCCGTTTCCTTCTTAGTTTTATTTGTTTGTTCATTTTAATAAGTGATACTGTTGGCACCTATATGTTTGTTTGTTTGTGTTATTTGTTTGTCTTGGGTAAGAGGTAGGACTGTTACCTATTTACCTAGACTCCTGCATTGTTGAGATATTGTCATGACATTTGTGTCACCATTTTATGACATTTCTTATATCATTTAGTTATCTCTATAGACACGCTATTGTTGTGATGATATCCATACGTCGTGCCCCATATTCCGCCATGGTGGGGTGTGACAGAATGGTAATCAGAGACAATGGTTATAGAGAATTAGGTTGTCTAGTCGCGTAGCCTAGTCTATAGCTTAAGGGTCCCTGCATATAGGCGTCATAGGAGTATGTGTGCATTTATTATAATTGATGTGTTTGGATGTTATTTATTGCGATGTTTTGACTAGTATGAATTGAACCGTAGTATGTTCATACTTAGTCACATGTTATTTTCTTTTCGGGTTTATGACTAGTGCGGGTTGAACCATAATCGTCCACGCTAGTCACTGTTGTATTTTGCTTCAATTGTACATTATAGTACATAATTTAGTACAAGGTAGTTTCTATCTTTTATCGAGTTATTTTACATACCTGAGGTATGTTACTTTTCTTTTGATGTTTAAGTCATGTTCCCTAAGAATCGTGTGGTGGTTCGAGCTACTAGGAGTACACGGGTAGGAAGGATTTTAAGCTGTTTCCACTCTTACGGGCGACATGACTTATAACTGATTATGTTTTCGTTTTGGATTTAGTCTATGCTGTTTTAGCTAGACTATGGATTTTTGTATTCCAAGAGTATTACTATGTTATTTTAATAGATGGAGTTTTTGACCTTATTGTTTATGTGGTTATGAGCTTATGTGAGTAGATGGATTTATGTGTTATATGTTGTATTGATTCTTATAAGTGTCATCATAGGAGGGAGTGCATTAGGGAAAGGGTAATTGTATAAGTATGGTGGCCAACATAGTTATGCAAGTACCACAACTTCAATGGGTTCCCAAGTATGGTTGCATGAAAGAGGGTTAGTACATGCTTGTATATGATGAGATGTAGAATTTGGGTATACGTATTATATATGAGTTTATGTAATGGTTACCTACGATATGGCTATTGTTCTTTTTGTGTTATATGTTTTGGGTTATAGATGTGTTGTGTAATTTTGGGGTCACACGATATGGTTTGGTTTTGGAGGTGGGCTTTATGCCTTGTTGTGGCATGGTGAGATGGTGATTACTCATATGGAAAAACGAGTGTATGACGTGATTGGTTGATCCGACATGTATAGTAACGAGTATGTTTTGGGTGATTTAATACGTATATATATATGCGGATGTATATATACTATTATGTGTTAAGTTATGGTATATGGTCGTTCACTAGTTATTATAACTTGAACGTACTGTGTGTTTGTTCGTGTTTTATGGTGCTGGAGTTTGATGGAGTTTCAACGACGTTTGGAATCTTTTGAAGTGTGTCTTGTAGCGTATTCTTTGAGTTTCGTATTTCACGTGTACATTTTAAAATGATGTTCTTGGTTTTAAGTCTATTGAAATAACTTGGGATTTCTTTTGAGATAATGAAATCTTTTGTGTTGGGTCTTACATTTCTTTTGGTCGGTATATATTGAGAAAAAGGGGGACGTGGAAATGTATTATAGGGTTAGATAGTTGGTTGTATTCGGTAAAATAAGGGTAAGGTGTTGGAGTCGTGTTTGAAACAAGATGTAACATAAGACTTCTTTTTAATCAACACTTATATATTTCAAATTCTAAAGGACTTTCTTTAAAATAAAGCGAAGTAAAATTTCTTTCTACTTACATAGTTTATATAATTGGGTTTAGCCGATTCACGTCATTTATAATTATTAATACAAGGTTAAATTGAGTTTATAAAGGTTACACATACAATTATATCTGTCATTTAAAAGGATTACATTAATCATTAAGTTTATTCTTTAGTTTTTTTTAAAACAATTAGTATAAAACTGATCTGGTCATAACTTGTTCGTTTTTAGAGCTTTTTGAGTGATTCAAAAGCCAAAAATTATGTAATCGGAACGTACTTTTCAAATATTCAGAATGTATAGTCATGGGAGGTTAGTATCTTGGCCGAAATTATTGTGCAAGTGTCGGGTTAGAGGTTGAGTTTGAATAGTAGTTTTTTTTTTGATATGGGATGCACGGGATACTTTGTTTTTGAGTTGAGTTTTGAGTTCGTCAAGAGGGTTGTTTGTAGATTGTTTGAGTCACATGGATGTGGGAGGTAATAGTAAATAAAAAAAAGATATATATTCTTTTGGAAAAGTCGATCTTTTGCACGGTTTAAATAATATGTCGCGGGGCGTAATATGTATGGTTGCCATTGGGTGTTTCTTGGATTATTTTTCGTTGTCATGGGTCATTTTGAATTGATACATGTTCTGGGTTTGAGTTTTCTTTTGAGTCTCGTGGTTTTTGACTTGTTTTAATTGGTGCACATGAAATGTCGTTAGTTATCCGTTGGTTTGATTCGTTGATCGTATTTGATGGATTCAGGATGTAGTTTTGGTTTCGTATTGTTCGGGAGCGTTGCGGTAGTCGTATGAAAGACTTGGTCGCGCCTACACGCTTAAGTAGGTGACCATGAGAGAACGGTCGGAATACCCTTAGTGGGGAGGAAAGAAGTTCGTAGACGAACTAGTGTGGTCATGAGGTCTCTTAGGAGTACCAAGGAGATGAATAGAGATTTGTGGGATATTAGCACAAGTAACGCGCCATAGAGAGTGTTGGAAGGGGAAGTAATACCTCAAAGGCATTTATGATTGTTCGTAGGGCATGTAAGTTTTCCGAAAATTTCCTGAAATTTAGTAGGTTTGCCTATTACTGTGAGGTAGAACCATAAATAGAGCAAGTAGGAGAAGTGAGAGGAGTTGTAGTTAGTGCCCTTCTAAGGCAAATCGTTGATGGAGTGATTTAAAAAAACAAAAGTTGTTAGAGATTGCAAGGAATGCCGGATAAAAGTTGAGTTGCTTAGTAGTAGATTGGATGTGGAAAGAGGTTGAGTGGTCTGATGAGAGGAAGTACCGGTCTTTTAAGATGCGTGTAGAATTTTGCAAGTAGAACGAGGTAGGAATTTATTCGTATTGCCACTAAGAGAGGGTGCAAGGAGGACATAGTCGAAGGATGTTGTATGAACGCTTTGGGTTTACGGTTATGTATTTGGCTTCACCAAAGCACTAGTGGTTTTCATGGTGTCAATGAACCAAGTGTGCATGAACGTGTATAAACGAGTTGTCATCGGGAGCGTCGACGACATATTGAACTACTCAAATCTGAGAAGGAGAGTGAGGCGAATTATGTGTTGGTTTTGGAGTGGAGTTATACGTGAGATTTTCGAGTGTGAGTTTTTAGTATTAAGTTTACCATGATGAGTAGTTAGAGATGATGGCGTATCATGGAACCAGCAAAGGGCGAAGTGAAGAAGGATGAGGAAGCGTTTTGGAGGCTGAAGAGGTGGATTGGATAATGAGCCGATCTTGGCATTATCGGAAGGACCAGATGAATTCGCGAAGCATGACGATACGTGGAGCAAGGATTTGGACGCGTACGAGGACGACAAAGAAAGGCGATCGCTTATACGTTGCAGGAACTGAAGATTTGGAAGAACTAGATGGACTTAGTTAGTGGGGCTGGATTGTTATATCTGCCTAGAATGCTAAAGGCATTTGGTGTACGAGACGTGGAGAATGATCTATACGGATCATGAACGTCTCCAACACATATTCAATCATCTTGATTGAACATTTGGCAAAGGAGGAAACCACTAGAGTTAGTGACAAAGTTATGTAGGGAGTTTCACCCATAGTAACGGGTGGTATGTTTTGGTAAAATGGAAGAGTTGATGTAGAGTTTTGTAGGTCCATTTATGATCTTTAGAAAGATCGGACCATTAGCTTATGAGTATAGAATTACCTGGGGGAAATGAGTTGTATACATGATACATTTCATGTATTGGGGTTGGTAAATGTTGTTTGAGGATGCATATTTGCATGTCTGGTTATTCGGGTTTTGTGCTAATAAGAGTCTTTGTTTTATCGAAGAGTCATTTGCGAGATTTATTGACTGTGAGGTCAAGAGTTTGGCAATGGGTTTAATTATTTTTGGTTTGTACATGTGGTATCTTGAAACTTGAACTAAAGTTCACGTGGAAATGAGAGGAGTTCATTTAGAACAAGTATCCTCGTGTGATTTGTTGTCTGTGTGTTGATCCTAAGGAGTAAATCTCGGGACGAGATTTATATTAGGAGGGAGTGATGTGACAACCGTGGTTTTGAGGTTCGTCACTTGGTCTTACTTTTAGGTTATTTTATGTGTGACTACTTGATTTTTGTGCTTACGTGTTTATTTTGTGTGAACGAGGTTGGTGTGATTATCGTTTATGAGTATAGAGTACTAATAAGTATATCGAGGAACGGTTAATTCATGTTCATGAGATCACAATTAGTGACTATGAAATGAAATGGTGATATTTTGGTGGTTAAGTATACGTATAAGTATTATAGTAATAGTGTATTTTTTTAGGATTTACGGTTTAGCATTTAGAGGTCTCGGAAGAGGTAATTAGTCATATGAATATTTTTGGGATGGTTTTAAGTCATTTAGGACTTAAATATAAAGTTCATTTCAAAATTTGAGATTTTTTATAAAAGTGTATATTTTACGACTTTTACGGTAAAATGCGTAAATTTGACTAGTTTTACGGTTTTGAGGTTTTGGAGGCTTTAGGAGCTGAAATAAATTAAGAAAAATTAAGGTAATATTATTATTACATATATTAATAATAAAAATAAATAAAAAACGAATTTTAGGGGTGTTAGGTCGGTTTGGGAAAAAAAAGAAAAAGAGGAAAAAAAAGAAAAAGAGGAAAAAAAAAGGAAACAAGTGTTATAATTGGACTAGGATTCTTGTGTACACTATATAATGTTTTACTAAACAAAAAATAAAAAACATAAATCCCTGGAGCTAATAAAATTCGTGGGTTTCACTAAAAAAAGTTAGGGTTCTTCATAATTTTGGGGGTTTTTCATCTTTCATTAATCATAAGGTAAAACCTTCAAATCCCTTTTTAATTTAATTGTTTTAATGATTTCTTAATCATTCTTATGATGGATTAGGGTTAGGGTTTATATAAAATCAGTAAATTAATGATGTTATAATCATAATATGATGATCATATAATATAGGGCTTGTATTAGATGGGGTTATGGGTAATTAATTAGTTCAATTTGTTTAAAACCCGTTTTTAAAAACTGGGTAGATTTTGAGCCAATTGTTTTGATCATATCGGGAGTTCTATAAACTCTTATTTAACTATCCAAGTACCCCTGGAAAGGTATTTGAAGTGGCTTTCCAATGAAAGAAACGAGAACTAAATTGGAGGTCGGGAAGTGGGTCAAAAATAGGTTACAACAGTCGGAGGTCAAAACAGTTTTGAATTCAGCCTGTTTTCTTTTTAAGTTTTGGGTTGTTTGGGGCACTTAGGGTTGCATTGGGATATTATCACGAACGTGAGAGATGGTTTATATATTATAGTTAATATCTGCACTTGGGCTAAGGTGGTGGTTTAGGGTAAGACCCATTAATGGTAACAAACTTTTAGTACGTTTAAAATCAGGAAATCTGGAATGACAAAAGTAGATATATATATATCGGGGCCTTAACAGTAGCTTTAAGGTTAGGGCAAGTGGGAGGTGTTATCCAACATATGTAAGGGTATGAATATTCCTTTTACAGAAACCATGGGTAGGTTTAAGTGGGCGTTTGACCTAAAGTGTTTAGACCTAAAACTGGGACTGTTTTGGGTAAAATACGAACGGGTTAGTTATTAAACTTAACCAAGTTAAGGACTTGTTAAGGAAGGGTATTGGGGTAATTAGAGCTTATTAATGAGGTATATATGTGAGAATATGCTAGAAGTCCATCATAGGTTAATGAGCCATCTTAGTGATTGGTTCGTTTATTGATTTCGTGTTTTTGGTTTGTTAGCTTGTTGCTAGTGCAAGGACGTGTGAAGGAGCTATCAGGTGAGTTTCATAGTCCCATGTTTACTATTGATTTTGACTTCCAGATGGGATGGAAGAGACACTGTGTTGAGTTATTTTCTAAATTGATGTTGTGAATGTGTTTGTGATTTGAGATGGACTTGTGTGTATATTATGTGATTAACTGCTATGTGATTTTTGATTGTGTGTGATTTGGATTGGGGGACACGTGCCGTCTCAGTTATTGTGGTTTGACAAGGTAGTGGCCTTGTGGTTTGACAAGGTAGTGGCCTTGTGGTTTGACAAGGTAGTGGCCTTGTGGTTTGCCAAGGTAGTGACCTTGGGATAGGTACATAGTGTGATCATCTATGGTACCATGTTGTTTGGCAAGGTAGGAGCCTTGGATTTTGGTTTAGAATGATTGATATTGAATGCTAGTTATTAATACATAATTGTAGCACATTGTCCATATGTTCTTTTGTTGATGATTGTTATTCACAGCTTGTAACTGATTTAGTGTTGGAGTCTAAACCTATGACTCTCACCAACTTTATGTTGACGTGTTTTAGTGTCTCTTTCAGGTGATGCTTTGGTTAGGCGTGAGAACTTAAGTGGCTAGGACTTGGAGAGAGAGTAGGAATGCATATAGAAGGATATCCCCGTTTCCTTCTTAGTTTTATTTGTTTGTTCATTTTAATAAGTGATACTGTTGGCACCTATATGTTTGTTTGTTTGTGTTATTTGTTTGTCTTGGGTAAGAGGTAGGACTGTTACCTATTTACCTAGACTCCTGCATTGTTGAGATATTGTCATGACATTTGTGTCACCATTTTATGACATTTCTTATATCATTTAGTTATCTCTATAGACACGCTATTGTTGTGATGATATCCATACGTCGTGCCCCATATTCCGCCATGGTGGGGTGTGACAGAATGGTAATCAGAGACAATGGATATAGAGAATTAGGTTGTCTAGTCGCGTAGCCTAGTCTATAGCTTAAGGGTCCCTGCATATAGGCGTCATAGGAGTATGTGTGCATTTATTATAGTTGATGTGTTTGGATGTTATTTATTGCGATGTTTTGACTAGTATGAATTGAACCGTAGTATGTTCATACTTAGTCACATGTTATTTTCTTTTCGGGTTTATGACTAGTGCGGGTTGAACCATAATCGTCCACGCTAGTCACTGTTGTATTTTGCTTCAATTGTACATTATAGTACATAATTTAGTACAAGGTAGTTTCTATCTTTTATCGAGTTATTTTACATACCTGAGGTATGTTACTTTTCTTTTGATGTTTAAGTCATGTTCCCTAAGAATCGTGTGGTGGTTCGAGCTACTAGGAGTACACGGGTAGGAAGGATTTTAAGCTGTTTCCACTCTTACGGGCGACATGACTTATAACTGATTATGTTTTCGTTTTGGATTTAGTCTATGCTGTTTTAGCTAGACTATGGATTTTTGTATTCCAAGAGTATTACTATGTTATTTTAATAGATGGAGTTTTTGACCTTATTGTTTATGTGGTTATGAGCTTATGTGAGTAGATGGATTTATGTGTTATATGTTGTATTGATTCTTATAAGTGTCATCATAGGAGGGAGTGCATTGGGGAAAGGGTAATTGTATAAGTATGGTGGCCAACATAGTTATGCAAGTACCACAACTTCAATGGGTTCCCAAGTATGGTTGCATGAAAGAGGGTTAGTACATGCTTGTATATGATGAGATGTAGAATTTGGGTATACGTATTATATATGAGTTTATGTAATGGTTACCTACGATATGGCTATTGTTCTTTTTGTGTTATATGTTTTGGGTTATAGATGTGTTGTGTAATTTTGGGGTCACACGATATGGTTTGGTTTTGGAGGTGGGCTTTATGCCTTGTTGTGGCATGGTGAGATGGTGATTACTCATATGGAAAAACGAGTGTATGACGTGATTGGTTGATCCGACATGTATAGTAACGAGTATGTTTTGGGTGATTTAATACGTATATATATGCGGATGTATATATACTATTATGTGTTAAGTTATGGTATATGGTCGTTCACTAGTTATTATAACTTGAACGTACTGTGTGTTTGTTCGTGTTTTATGGTGCTGGAGTTTGATGGAGTTTCAACGACGTTTGGAATCTTTTGAAGTGTGTCTTGTAGCGTATTCTTTGAGTTTCGTATTTCACGTGTACATTTTAAAATGATGTTCTTGGTTTTAAGTCTATTGAAATAACTTGGGATTTCTTTTGAGATAATGAAATCTTTTGTGTTGGGTCTTACATTTCTTTTGGTCGGTATATATTGAGAAAAAGGGGGACGTGGAAATCTATTATAGGGTTAGATAGTTGGTTGTATTCGGTAAAATAAGGGTAAGGTGTTGGAGTCGTGTTTGAAACAAGATGTAACATAAGACTTCTTTTTAATCAACACTTATATATTTCAAATTCTAAAGGACTTTCTTTAAAATAAAGCGAAGTAAAATTTCTTTCTACTTACATAGTTTATATAATTGGGTTTAGCCGATTCACGTCATTTATAATTATTAATACAAGGTTAAATTGAGTTTATAAAGGTTACACATACAATTATATCTGTCATTTAAAAGGATTACATTAATCATTAAGTTTATTCTTTAGTTTTTTTTAAAACAATTAGTATAAAACTGATCTGGTCATAACTTGTTCGTTTTTAGAGCTTTTTGAGTGATTCAAAAGCCAAAAATTATGTAATCGGAACGTACTTTTCAAATATTCAGAATGTATAGTCATGGGAGGTTAGTATCTTGGCCGAAATTATTGTGCAAGTGTCGAGTTAGAGGTTGAGTTTGAATAGTAGTTTTTTTTTTGATATGGGATGCACGGGATACTTTGTTTTTGAGTTGAGTTTTGAGTTCGTCAAGAGGGTTGTTTGTAGATTGTTTGAGTCACATGGATGTGGGAGGTAATAGTAAATAAAAAAAAAGATATATATTCTTTTGGAAAAGTCGATCTTTTGCACGGTTTAAATAATATGTCGCGGGGCGTAATATGTATGGTTGCCATTGGGTGTTTCTTGGATTATTTTTCGTTGTCATGGGTCATTTTGAATTGATACATGTTCTGGGTTTGAGTTTTCTTTTGAGTCTCGTGGTTTTTGACTTGTTTTAATTGGTGCACATGAAATGTCGTTAGTTATCCGTTGGTTTGATTCGTTGATCGTATTTGATGGATTCAGGATGTAGTTTTGGTTTCGTATTGTTCGGGAGCGTTGCGGTAGTCGTATGAAAGACTTGGTCGCGCCTACACGCTTAAGTAGGTGACCATGAGAGAACGGTCGGAATACCCTTAGTGGGGAGGAAAGAAGTTCGTAGACGAACTAGTGTGGTCATGAGGTCTCTTAGGAGTACCAAGGAGATGAATAGAGATTTGTGGGATATTAGCACAAGTAACGCGCCATAGAGAGTGTTGGAAGGGGAAGTAATACCTCAAAGGCATTTATGATTGTTCGTAGGGCATGTAAGTTTTCCGAAAATTTCCTGAAATTTAGTAGGTTTGCCTATTACTGTGAGGTAGAACCATAAATAGAGCAAGTAGGAGAAGTGAGAGGAGTTGTAGTTAGTGCCCTTCTAAGGCAAATCGTTGATGGAGTGATTTAAAAAAAAAAACAAAAGCTGTTAGAGATTGCAAGGAATGCCGGATAAAAGTTGAGTTGCTTAGTAGTAGATTGGATGTGGAAAGAGGTTGAGTGGTCTGATGAGAGGAAGTACCGGTCTTTTAAGATGCGTGTAGAATTTTGCAAGTAGAACGAGGTAGGAATTTATTCGTATTGCCACTAAGAGAGGGTGCAAGGAGGACATAGTCGAAACTGCTAAGGATGTTGTATGAACGCTTTGGGTTTACGGTTATGTATTTGGCTTCACCAAAGCACTAGTGGTTTTCATGGTGTCAATGAACCAAGTGTGCATGAACGTGTATAAACGAGTTGTCATCGGGAGCGTCGACGACATATTGAACTACTCAAATCTGAGAAGGAGAGTGAGGCGAATTATGTGTTGGTTTTGGAGTGGAGTTATACGTGAGATTTTCGAGTGTGAGTTTTTAGTATTAAGTTTACCATGATGAGTAGTTAGAGATGATGGCGTATCATGGAACCAGTAAAGGGCGAAGTGAAGAAGGATGAGGAAGCGTTTTGGAGGCTGAGGTGGATTGGATAATGAGCCGATCTTGGCATTATCGGAAGGACCAGATGAATTCGCGAAGCATGACGATACGTGGAGCAAGGATTTGGACGCGTACGAGGACGACAAAGAAAGGCGATCGCTTATACGTTGCAGGAACTGAAGATTTGGAAGAACTAGATGGACTTAGTTAGTGGGGCTGGATTGTTATATCTGCCTAGAATGCTAAAGGCATTTGGTGTACGAGACGTGGAGAATGATCTATACGGATCATGAACGTCTCCAACACATATTCAATCATCTTGATTGAACATTTGGCAAAGGAGGAAACCACTAGAGTTAGTGACAAAGTTATGTAGGGAGTTTCACCCATAGTAACGGGTGGTATGTTTTGGTAAAATGGAAGAGTTGATGTAGAGTTTTGTAGGTCCATTTATGATCTTTAGAAAGATCGGACCATTAGCTTATGAGTATAGAATTACCTGGGGGAAATGAGTTGTATACATGATACATTTCATGTATTGGGGTTGGTAAATATTGTTTGAGGATGTATATTTGCATGTCTGGTTATTCGGGTTTTGTGCTAATAAGAGTCTTTGTTTTATCGAAGAGTCATTTGCGAGATTTATTGACTGTGAGGTCAAGAGTTTGGCAATGGGTTTAATTATTTTTGGTTTGTACATGTGGTATCTTGAAACTTGAACTAAAGTTCACGTGGAAATGAGAGGAGTTCATTTAGAACAAGTATCCTCGTGTGATTTGTTGTCTGTGTGTTGATCCTAAGGAGTAAATCTCGGGACGAGATTTATATTAGGAGGGAGTGATGTGACAACCGTGGTTTTGAGGTTCGTCACTTGGTCTTACTTTTAGGTTATTTTATGTGTGACTACTTGATTTTTGTGCTTACGTGTTTATTTTGTGTGAACGAGGTTGGTGTGATTATCGTTTATGAGTATAGAGTACTCATAAGTATATCGAGGAACGGTTAATTCATGTTCATGAGATCACAATTAGTGACTATGAAATGAAATGGTGATATTTTGGTGGTTAAGTATACGTATAAGTATTATAGTAATAGTGTATTTTTTTAGGATTTACGGTTTAGCATTTAGAGGTCTCGGAAGAGGTAATTAGTCATATGAATATTTTTGGGATGGTTTTAAGTCATTTAGGACTTAAATATAAAGTTTATTTCAAAATTTGAGATTTTTTATAAAAGTGTATATTTTACGACTTTTACGGTAAAATGCGTAAATTTGACTAGTTTTACGGTTTTGAGGTTTTGGAGGCTTTAGGAGCTGAAATAAATTAAGAAAAATTAAGGTAATATTATTATTACATATATTAATAATAAAAATAAATAAAAAACGATTTTTAGGGTTGTTAGGTCGGTTTGGGAAAAAAAGAAAAAGAGGAAAAAAAAAAGGAAACAAGTGTTATAATTGGACTAGGATTCTTGTGTACACTATATAATGTTTTACTAAACAAAAAATAAAAAACATAAATCCCTGGAGCTAATAAAATTCGTGGGTTTCACTAAAAAAAAGTTAGGGTTCTTCATAATTTTGGGGGTTTTTCATCTTTCATTAATCATAAGGTAAAACCTTCAAATCCCTTTTTAATTTAATTGTTTTAATGATTTCTTAATCATTCTTATGATGGATTAGGGTTAGGGTTTATATAAAATCAGTAAATTAATGATGTTATAATCATAATATGATGATCATATAATATAGGGCTTGTATTAGATGGGGTTATGGGTAATTAATTAGTTCAATTTGTTTAAAACCCGTTTTTAAAAACTGGGTAGATTTTGAGCCAATTGTTTTGATCATATCGGGAGTTCTATAAACTCTTATTTAACGATCCAAGTACCCCTGGAAAGCTACTTGAAGTGGCTTTCCAATGAAAGAAACGAGAACTAAATTGGAGGTCGGGAAGTGGGTCAAAAACAGGTTACAACAGTCGGAGGTCAAAACAGTTTTGAATTCAGCCTGTTTTCTTTTTAAGTTTTGGGTTGTTTGGGGCACTTAGGGTTGCATTGGGATATTCTCACGAACATGAGAGATGGTTTATATATTATAGTTAATATCTGCACTTGGGCTAAGGTGGTGGTTTAGGGTAAGACCCATTAATGGTAACAAACTTTTAGTACGTTTAAAATCAGGAAATCTGGAATGACAAAAGTAGATATATATATATATATCGGGGCCTTAACAGTAGCTTTAAGGTTAGGGCAAGTGGGAGGTGTTATCCAACATATGTAAGGGTATGAATATTCCTTTTACAGAAACCATGGGTAGGTTTAAGTGGGCGTTTGACCTAAAGTGTTTAGACCTAAAACTGGGACTGTTTTGGGTAAAATACGAACGGGTTAGTTATTAAACTTAACCAAGTTAAGGACTTGTTAAGGAAGGGTATTGGGGTAATTAGAGCTTATTAATGAGGTATATATGTGAGAATATGCTAGAAGTCCATCATAGGTTAATGAGCCATCTTAGTGATTGGTTCGTTTATTGATTTCGTGTTTTTGGTTTGTTAGCTTGTTGCTAGTGCAAGGACGTGTGAAGGAGCTATCAGGTGAGTTTCATAGTCCCATGTTTACTATTGATTTTGACTTCCAGATGGGATGGAAGAGACACTGTGTTGAGTTATTTTCTAAATTGATGTTGTGAATGTGTTTGTGATTTGAGATGGACTTGTGTGTATATTATGTGATTAACTGCTATGTGATTTTTGATTGTGTGTGATTTGGATTGGGGGACACGTGCCGTCTCAGTTATTGTGGTTTGACAAGGTAGTGGCCTTGTGGTTTGACAAGGTAGTGGCCTTGTGGTTTGACAAGGTAGTGGCCTTGTGGTTTGACAAGGTAGTGGCCTTGGGATAGGTACATAGTGTGATCATCTATGGTACCATGTTGTTTGGCAAGGTAGGAGCCTTGGATTTTGGTTTAGAATGATTGATCTTGAATGCTAGTTGTTAATACATAATTGTAGCACATTGTCCATATGTTCTTTTGTTGATGATTGTTATTCACAGCTTGTAACTGATTTAGTGTTGGAGTCTAAACCTATGACTCTCACCAACTTTATGTTGACGTGTTTTAGTGTCTCTTTCAGGTGATGCTTTGGTTAGGCGTGAGAACTTAAGTGGCTAGGACTTGGAGAGAGAGTAGGAATGCATATAGAAGGATATCCCCGTTTCCTTCTTAGTTTTATTTGTTTGTTCATTTTAATAAGTGATACTGTTGGCACCTATATGTTTGTTTGTTTGTGTTATTTGTTTGTCTTGGGTAAGAGGTAGGACTGTTACCTATTTACCTAGACTCCTGCATTGTTGAGATATTGTCATGACATTTGTGTCACCATTTTATGACATTTCTTATATCATTTAGTTATCTCTATAGACACGCTATTGTTGTGATGATATCCATACGTCGTGCCCCATATTCCGCCATGGTGGGGTGTGACAGTTGATCATGGTTGGATTGAATCGATGCAAGATGTACTTCTTCAATTTGAAAGACTTAAAGTCTGGGAACTTGTTGGCAGACCATACGATGTGACTCCATTAATTCTTTGTTGGATCTGGAAAAACAAGATGGATGAAGAAAACACAATCATCAAGAACAAAGCTAGGCTAGTGGCTAAGGGTTATGGCGAGAAAGAGGGAATTGATTTTGAAGAATCATTTACACCAGTGGCTCGTATGGAAGCAGTCAGGATTTTCTTTGCTTATGTTGCACATAAGGGATTCACTGTTTATCAAATGGACGTGAAGACAACATTTCTTAACGGTCCTTTGAAGGAAGAAGTCTATGTCACGCAGCCGAAAGGATTCGTTAATCCACATTATCCTGACAAGGTGTATCGTCTCCACAAAGCACTATATGGACTAAAGCAAGCTCCAAGGTCGTAGTACGATGAGCTCTCGAAATTTCTGGTATCCAAAGGTTTCTCAAAAGGTTCCATTGATCTTACCTTGTTCATATACAAATATAGGGATGACATTTTGCTTGTGCAGATTTACGTTGATGACATTATTTTCGGGTCTACAAACCAAAAACTTTCAAAATGGTTTGAAAAACTAATGCACAACAAATTTGAAATGTCAATGATGGGCGAACTAAAATTCTTTCTAGGAATTCAAGTTCACCAATCCCCATGTGTTATCTTTATTAACCAAGATAAGTATTGTCAAGAGATAATCAAAAAGCATGGTATGACCTCATGTGACCCAGTTAGGACACCATTATCCACCACATCCCTAGATGTAGACTTGGAAGGAAATGCAATAGATCAAACGAAATATCGTTCCATGATTGAGTCCCTCATGTACTTGACAGAAAGCAGACCAGATATTGCACATGCAACATGCTATTGTGCACGATATCAAGCCAGACCTACTGAAAAGCACCTCAAGGAGGTTAAACGGATCTTTCAGTACCTCAAGAATACCATTCATTTGGGACTCTGGTATCCGAAGGAAACCAATTTCTTTCTAACGGCCTATATAGATTCTAATCACGCAGGGTGTCCTGATACTCGAAAAAGTACTTCTGGTGGTGCACAATTTCTAGGACAAGATAAGCTCATGGGATGGTCTTCCAAGAAGCAAGATTGCACGTCACTATCATCAGCCAAAGCAGAGTATGTGTCTCTATTTGCGTGTTGTGCTCAATTTCTTTAGATGAGAACACAATCACGGATTATGGCTTCCACTGTGATAAAGTACCTATGTATTGTGACTCAAAGTCGGCCATAGCCATATCCTGCAATCCGGTACAACATTCCCGCACGAAGCACATTGATGTCATATATCACTTCATAAAGGAACAAGTTGAACGCGATATCGTTGAATTATACTTTGTTGAAACGAATTACCAATTAGCCGACTTGTTAACGAAAGCTCTGTCGAAAGATAGGTTTGAGTACCTCGTTAGGAAAATTGGTATGAGATGTTTGACTCCAGCAGAACTGTAGATTCTGGCAAAGTTATCTGCTTGATTCATCTATCAAACATCTACTTGTAAATATCATTGAAAAAGCAAAATACAAAAATATAAAACATATAAAAGCAAAACATAAAATTAGAAATCTTTGAAAATCCAAAAATATATTCTTCTCGACGTGTCTTTCAGTATCGATAATATGGACGTGCCTAGAAATGTCGGTCAATAACGACTCGGGTCTGTACATAAAGCTCGAATGAAAGTTGTAAATATTTTTCAAAACATGTCATTTCTATTTTTAATAAAGGAAAATGTCTGTTTTGTACAATTATTTCCAACAACGGGTAGAGCAATTTATCTTGGGTTGAGCTTGTCACAAAACATTCAACGTTTTGAGCTCAACAAAATGGCTTGTAATCACTTTCAGATTGCAACCCGGGTTGATATTCACGGGGGAGTGTACGAATTAGTACGCTTACCCTCAGCAAAAGAAGAGAAATCTTCTTACACTTGAGTGGATTCGTCAGGACATTCAAAGTCTATGAACTCAAGTTTATGCTTTAGAAATACCATGTCACCAAAAATAAATGGTTTTTGAAAAGCGTTGAACACAATTTTTTCAAGAATTTTTCAATGATTATTCAAAATATTCCAAAAATTGTGTGTTCAACAACTCATATCCTCAAAAGTTTAATGTGGATCATATCCTCCTAATGACAATTCAATTGGATCATTTTTTGAGGGGGAGCTTTCCAAATTCATGCTAAGTTTGACACATTTTTCTCCCGAAGATTTTCAAGACTATTACTATTCACAATATATTTTATTCAAAATTAGTATCTCTAATATCAAACGATTTTATATATTAGAGATAGGGCAGAAAATGTGATTAAAATGTGATCTATAGACTCAAGCACTTTAACTCTTACCCACATGTGCGAAACACTTACGATTATCGATGCACATGTGAGGGGGGAGCTTTTCTAAAATGACAGAACTAGCAAGGTGTTAAATGTTTTTCAAACACTTTGTTAGAATTTAAAGTGGTTTATGGTTACGATCAAATACCCACAACATCTTTAATACACGACATTATTGGTGTAAAAAGGGTGGTTAGGTTTAAGTCCTATGATCCAACCAGAACTAGAGGGATCTTCCTAGGGACAATCCAATAGATTATTAGAATTCCTTAGGAAAGATGTAGTAGAATGTGAACGTAGCTAAATGCCGACTAAGTACTGATGCTAGCACTGGAACAATCACAACAAGGTGCTAGTAATGATGTCTTGGTAAGCATTGAAGGGGTTGAAGAATGAAAAATAAAATGTAAGGATAAAGGGTGTAAAGAAAGAAGCCCTCCATATAACTAGGGTAGAAACCAGGTCAACACATCATGAAGACAACACATCATGAAGACAACACATCATGAATGATGTAATGCACAACCCTTCCCCAGCTGACTCGTGCTTCTCTCCAAAGAAGTTTGTTTTATTGTCACGGATATCAACACGAATTCTATTGACTTTCTCACTCCGAGATAGTTGATATTGAATAGGTGGCATCTGCTCCAGCCTCCGACCACTAAAAGTGCACAAACCGAGTCTAGAGCCTAGAGATCAATCAAATCTCGTTAGGACACACAGAATGACAAAGAAGAGAGTCCTACGCTATATCCTTGCGATATTGCTAGAACACTCATAGTGATACTACCTAGTACTTACAATGATGAGTGGAAATCCTTCAAGTGTTAATATCAAACAACACTGCGGTAGGTCATGTGTAAGATTCTTTATGAATTAACAGTGGTTTGATTCTGAACTGATTCAAACTCTTTTCAGGTTTCTACGCAATATCTTTATAGTCTTTCCAGAACATCCAGAGTGATATCCATTAATATTCACAGTGACGAATGGAAATCCTTCTAGCGTCAACCTCAAACAGCGCTATGGTAGGTGACTTGCGAGTTTCTTTATGGATCAAGCTTGTGTCAACTGGAAAGCAACAATGGTAAGATTCGTTATGAATCAAACTTGTTCCAGGAACTTGAATTGACGACTTTAATCAAGCGGATATTAATCCAATTGATTCACTCTTTATGTTCGTAGTCTTGCTTTGAGACGATCGAGTAAAGTGAATAGCTGGTACAGCTGCGAAATCCTGTCAAGGAGGTTCTTAATTGAATCTACCTAATCACGGGTACGATATTTGATATCGTCTAACGGTCTTCATCGACCGGAGGTAAAACGCTACCGATTTAGGACAAATGTCAAAGCCTTTTAGTCAGTGTCCATGTTTTGTCTCAAGAAGGTGGCGTTACGGTGTACTCAGCAAAGTCGAAGGTTCAAAACCACATACTCATGCCCAAAGATATATTAGACAATCAAGAAAGCTAAATACTTCTGCAACTCTGATGATCAAAATCTTCCTTAACTATTAATGTTAGAGGAATGACCTCTCTTCAAAGGAGATTGTTAGCAAGCTTTCAAGATGGTGAATAGTGTGAGTATGTGGATGAAGACACAAGATCGTAAGATGGCTAAGACAAGTTAAGGATGGTTTGAAGATCTCAAGATTAAAATACAAAGTCGAAAGACAACTACAAAGGCTCAAAGATCACAACATGAAGGAACAAGACTACTATTATACGTTCAAGACTCAGTTATGGCGAGATTAGTAATCTCTACAGATCTCCAAATGACGAAGGGGAATGACCTCTCATTGGGGGAGATTGTTAGCCTTAAAATATTGAGTCAAACAAGAATGATCGGTCATAGGTTTATTATGTATCATTTATTAGAACGTTGTAATAGGTAGTATAATAGTCGTGACAATACAAGCTTGATGGCTAGCTTAAAAAGCCTCTTTCAAGGTACTAAGCGTTTATTCAAGCCCGGCCCGAACAATATAGTCCATAGAAAGCCCACATGTAGGCGGACTATATAAAGCCCTTCCTAGCATGTTAGTAAGGGTTAGTCATTTTTCATTTTTTTTCTTAATCTAATCCTCCCTAAGTTTCACACTTCTCTCTGTTTTCTCTCTCTACTTTCTCTCTCTAGAATTCATCTACTTTCATCTATTTTTCTTCTTTAATTCGTGTATAATCATCACAAAATATGGGACAACAGTGGGCCTAGATGCAAATCCTAGAGGCAAGCTGATATTCATAGACCCAATTACTAAAGTGGTTAACTTAGGTACCCATTTGTATCCAGGTGGCGTAAATCTCGAATACTCCCGTGTATATGTCCTAATCATGTTCTCATGAAGCTTCTTTAACTTGTTTTGTTTACGCAGAGTAGTAGATTCTAACGTACTTAGTTTCTTAAGTGGTTGAGCAGTGGATTGGTTCAAAGTTCTTGTGGGTTTTCTAGTACTAGTAGGCACAAGAATAGGCTTCCTAGTTCTAGCATTCACGCCATTATGATTAAAAGCACAAGCATCATGATTGAAAGTACGAACACATTTTCCACATATAACACAAGCAAATTCAACCTTCGAGGTCCTAACATTTTAACCGTCATTACATGCAGTTACATACGTTTTATTCTTAGGAAACTTAAAAATCCTACGGTGGTCTTCTACTTCCATATTCTTTCCTTGACTATTGTTAGGCATGACCTTATCTTGCATTCTAGTGCTCTTCAGCTGTGGTCCGCTAACGCTAGTAGTGGGAATTACTCCTGTAGAAGAAGACACACGTTGATTAGATTTCCTAATATTGTGAGGTAACCGCGATGTTCTAGTTTGAGTGGGCATAGTGTTCATCTTATAAATTCCTGGTGCTATCACATTTGTGCTCTTATCAGTTCCTAGCTTAGGCAAAGTCTGTGGGTGTTTTCCCAAAACAGATGTTTTATGGCATTTAACCGCATTCGGTTGATGAACGGCGGATGGTTTACCTAAATCAGACTTGCCTTTCATTTTCTCAATGAGTTTTTGTAACTTACTGATGGTTATGTCCCTTTCTTGTAGTTGAGCTTTCAAATCATTTATTTTGAAACTTTTTTCATTCAATTCACCAAACGAAGAAGCTGCAAGTTCTTGACACTTTTTATGATTATGATATTTAACACCACCTTATAAAGCAAGTTCAAGAGAAATGGAGTGTTTCTCAAGTTGGGAAAAACTTTTCGAAAGTTTGTTATATTACTGAACTTGTTTCGAAAGCTCAACTTCAAGATTTTGACATTTAGCGTTCGTTTCTGACACTAGACATGCTACATGACATATTGATCAAGATCGGTATACACACCAAGTATAGCAATCATATGGTCAGCATAATAGTATTCCTTTGAAATTCGATCAATTTCGTTAGAAAGTTAGTGTTCTTATGTCTTTATTTTAGTTTGAAGAAAATCAACTTCATCTTCGAGAGATTTAACATATGTTAAATCAGTTATCATTTCCCCAATGAGAGCATTATAAAACATTTCCACATTATTTGAAAGATCATCAATGGTTGGAACAATACATTGTTGAATGATGAATTCTACTTGTGGGTGAGGTTTAATATTCTAAACGGTATCTCTAGAAACTTTTTCATAATCGGCGACACCTTTGTACAAATTTAAAACCCCTTGTTTTATAAAATCAAATTGCTGAACACTTTTACTTTTTTCATCCCATTTACGTTTTTCATCCGAGATTTGTTTTTCTAACAAAATTGATTGCTTCTTGAAACCCCTTTTTAAAGAAACTTTCTTTTCCGTTTCATGAATCGTTGGTGGAACATTTGTAAAAAACTCTTGTTCTTTTGAAAGTTATTTTTGAGGAACAAACTTAATATGATGATTAGAATCATAAAGGTTTATCAAATTACTTAAGTTGGATCGACTTTCTTCGTGATGACGAATGATTTCGTCGTAGTCAGGGGAAAGCATAAGGGCAAGATTATCATTATAACAACCGATATCATAAAGAGCAGGCTTGATACTTTGAACTTTCTTGAGATATTCAGGCTTAACAAAACTCATTTTCATATTTCTATTGAGCATGTTCATAGTTTGAATAGACTGACCCGTTTTGTAAACATTGTTTTTTAACGTTTCGACTCTCTTTTCCAAAGCAAGAACTTTTTCGATATCCATTTCTTCACGAGTTTTATATTGTTCTTTGTTAACCGACTCTAATTCAGAAATCTAGAGTTTATGTAGCAGCAGTTGTTCTTCAAGTTTCGATATCTTTTGTTTTGACATATGAATTTCATGTGTTACTTCAGAACAATATTGTTCGTTGAGCACCTTACGTTCATATACCAAACCGTTAACTATAGCAACTCGTCGGTCAATTTCTTTTACATATCACACTCTTTAAGCCAGTCTATCTCCTCGGCTAAGGATGTGTTTGCTTGCTTCAAACGTTTATTAGCCTCTTTGTTTTCATTGATTTCATGTTTCAAAGTTTCAATAATAGACGCAAGCAGATCACGGTCCTTATCTGATTCAGTATCTTGAGCAGCATTACCGTCATCATTACACATATGTTGTGAATCCGTAGAGATATTGCTATCCTTCGTGTCCATTACATATGTGTCACTGATGCTTTCGGGTTGCTCAGGATGCCGTCGCTCATTAGCGAACACATTATAGTTATCGTGTGAAGGTACCTTTTCAATTGGCTCAGTATCAAAGATAGGTCCAGAATTTTCAGCGGTCTCTGGAATCACTTTTTGAATCTTTTCCATGTATACATAATGTGCCTCCAACTCTTGATTATCGGCTTCATCATCAGTGTCGTCGCGCCAATCAACTTCATCTGCTGTGAGAGGAATCCCTGCTTCTTTTTTCTTACATATCAACATCTTTTCCTTATGATATGCAAAATCCTTAACCCGTTTTGGCTTCTTGCATTCTCTAGCCATATGTTCAAATCTCTTATAATTAAAGCATTGAATCCCAGTCTTTTGCATAATCGGAGTGCCTACATTTTCTCTAGCCCTAACTTGATCCGACATCCTCTGGTTATCATACCTTGCATTACGATCATACCTTGGAGTATTGTCAACTTCCTTATATCTAGCATTGGATGATGATCTGAGGTTGTTGTTGGTAGGTTTGTAGATCTTCTTATATGTTGGGGTGAGTAAAGACATGAGTTCCTCAATCTTCTTGTCCCTTGAAGTTTGTTCATCGTCATTGTCTCCATCTAACTCGGTGTCATACTTTGGAGGTGGAGTGGGTACAATTGCTTTTGCTTTGTTTCTAGTAGTAGCTAGAGGTTTGGTGGACGAGCTCGATGACCTTGAGGAATGAGGAGGTGCTTGTTGATGGTGAACAGGTTGTGTTGAAGTAGCAGCCACAAAAGCAATAGAGTTAGCATATTGTTCTGCCTTTTCGGCCCTAAGTTCATTCACTTTATTATGATGTTGTTTCAAGATATCATAAAGTTTGTGATAAGAGATATTCTTGATATCTTCCCTTTGTTTAGCCAAAGTCACAAACCTTTGCCATTCCGGTTTGAGTTGAAGTAAAAACTGAACATTTGGTATCAAG
The DNA here is from genome assembly GCA_025667525.1 of Glebionis coronaria. Classification (NCBI taxonomy): domain Eukaryota; kingdom Viridiplantae; phylum Streptophyta; class Magnoliopsida; order Asterales; family Asteraceae; genus Glebionis; species Glebionis coronaria. The sequence continues at coordinate 568,790,477 of CM046881.1, forward strand.
AGCCTATAGTGGATAGGTGGTTGATTGGTTTTGTGGTGTTATATACATATTTCGTGTGCTTTTGATCCCATAAACTCTCGTCCCAAAATCTTTTTTATGTTTTTAACACAAGATTTAGAGAGAGAAAGAGAAGAAAGTAGAGAGAGAAACTAGAGAGAGAATGGTGGAATGTAAATACTTTAGAGAGAGAAAGTAAATAAACCAACACCCTCTTCCACACATGGAAGAGGGTTTATATACCCATGATCTTAGTGGGCTTATGGGCTTGTTTCCTTGGGTCGGGCTTAGCTTGTCTTTGGGCTTAGTGCCCCTAACTTATACAATATTAGCTTAAAGTCCAAGCCCGGTTATCCTGACTAACCTATTACAATACAAGACCTTTAACAACTAAGATGACATATTACATTTTTGTTCGACTATGTAAAATATAGGGCTAACAGTTATGTTACAAGAAGTTCGTCTTCGTTGTCCCTCGATTTCACGTTGGGTGGAATTCTGCTACTCTAACCCAACTAGATTGTATTACAAGGAACACACCTTACGGTCTTTCAAAGGGGTGCAACCAGGTGATCCTCTTGGCCCTCTTCTTTTTTCCTTAGTGTTGCATCCTTTGATTTGTAATGTTAGAGACTCTTTTACCCTTTGTCTACAAGCTTGGTATCTAGATGATGGCACTATTATCAGAGACACCTTGGTTGTGGGGAAAGTCTAGAGTTAATTATGGAGGATGGTCCTCGTTGTGGTTTGCATCTCAACGTTGATAAAACTGAGGTTTTTTTCCCTAAGGAGGACCCTAGAATCAGGCTTGATGGTATTTTTCCGCCTAATATATGACAACCCATAAATTTCACATATGTGTTATAAGCTATGATTGTCTGAATATGAAAATGTGGCTAGAAATTTTTACTTTTTTACCTTACTTAGTAAGATGAACTGCTTCTCACAACCTGAACTTCCATTACAACATATCCCTATATGTTGTCAACACAAGGTATATATCAAGTCTCAGATCTAAAAGTGATCTAATAAGTTCAATATTGATAAGAACATCTCAAATGTAACTATGATACCCTAAATTCCCTTAGAAACCCTAGAATCTCTTTTAATGAGTTTTAAACTCAAGAATAGTAAACTATGAATGGAGAATACATATGAATAAGTCATTATGAACAAGCTGTAAACTATACTTGGAAGACATAATAATACCTAAGAATGGTAAGAACAAACTATACAAAGCTAAGTACAAGTAAATGTACATAATAGTGTAGATAACCACCTAGAAACCGTTGGTAAACAATATTTCAAGCAATGTAATTACATAATATCTATGTACAAATGCAAATACAATATACTAAGTATAATATACCATATAAAGGAAAGGTAACTGATCATAAAATGCTAATATTCACTAATTCAAGGCTAATTACAAGTTAAGACCTAATAACCAAGATTAGCATATAAAATCCATTTCACAATGAATTAGAATCAATCTTTTGCAACTAATCATAATAATCAACTATATATCATATTAAGATTATGCATTCACTTAAAGTTAAGTTACAAGTTGGTAAAGCATAATGTAAAGTTATCAAAGCATAGGATCTTAAGCTCCCATAATTATCCCTAGAATATGATCAATCTATACAAACCCTTAAACTAAGAATGTAGAAAACTTAGAAGTCATAAACATATTATAAAAACCCTAAAATAAGTGTACTAAAGATATAAACCCTAATTACCCAAAATAGAAAGTCATTAGGATTAATGACATAGAAACCCTTGTATTAAGAAATCTACATGGAATCATCACCTAGTATTTTAGGACAAATCTACAAACACCCATAGCACTTCATTAAGGTTATAAGATTATGATAAGACATGTACAAGTACCCTAATGCACAAGGTACAAGATTTTAATGCATGGCTTGTAAATTAGGTCAAAATGGGTAATTTCACCCTTTGGACATATTTACTTAAAATAATTATTAAAACCAATGTAGGGACTTAGTAAACACATTCAAAACAATGTAGGATGTATAAATTGAGTTTACATCAGTAGCTAATTGAAGGATAATCACTTTTACTAAGACTTAACCCTAAATCATTAGAAACCCTAACCCGCCTAAGGTTTCTTCCCATTTTCACATCAAACCTTTATTAAACTTCAAACCAAAGACCCAAACTTCTTAATAACAATATATATATCCTAATTAAATCCTAATCTATCACTAATCACATTCCTAAACCCTTATTCACCAAAATCACAAAGTATACAGTTACAAGCCCTAGTTTTTGATCCGCCTAGCTTTTTCCCTCCAAAAATGCATTCAAACACTTTCCCACCCATTTTTAAACTTAGGATAAGTACTAAGAGATATTTTGAGATATTTATAAGTAGGTAATGCACCTACTTGTGTGCTACACATCATTGTTCCAATCTATATCTTGACGTGACCTTTCTTAGCCACATACATAGATATCTTTTAATCCTAGACCTCATGACTCGTTATTAAACTTGCATAGATATTTCTTAGGATTCATTAGTCACCACTCCCTGGTTCTTACACGTTATGGGGTAAAACTTGGAGCTTAAGGGTTAAAAATAGTATAAATAGGAGTCTTTAGCTTTATTATAGAATCATCCCTCACTTTCACTTCTAAACACCTATAAATTATGTTCCTATGTAAACCCCGTAAAAATAATATCATAAATTAATTTTATTTTTTGGATATTTTTGAAGTATATGATAACGTTAATTATTATGACGTTTAACGGTTTAAGTTGAAACCAATATTGAACGTTTTATTTTTACGTTCTGACGAGTGACGAGGACTACTAGTGATCGCGATGCCAATGGATGCCCAAATATTATATTTTAATATCGATTATTTCGATATTTGATATTTTTGAAATTTTTATTTCATTACGTATTAAGTCGAGTCGAACTTTATAATTTCAGCTTGTGTGCGTTTAATTATTAAAACGATCGATTTAACCAACGAAATTTATATTTTTATGAACTCGGGATGAAACCCGACTCTCGTAAATATTTAGAAAATTGACTGATAATCATTTCCCGCTTTTTAACTAATATTTTACAACTTGATCCACAAGAATGCACAATTGGCAAAAATTACCTCCACCCACCATATAAAAGGCCCAAAATAAACACATACACATAATTTTTCACCAAAATTCCTTCTCTCCTCTTTTCTTTCTTCTTTTGCCGTGGGATACAACCAAACAAACACCCTTTGATTTCAACTTTTAAGCTTGAATCTTTATAATCCAAGGTAAGACCCCATCCTAAAATTTGATTGTGATCATTTTGGTACCATTTTTACAAACATGCAACAACTTTTTTTTTTCAAAATCTTTACATGATGAACAAGTGGGTTTGATCCATTTTATAGGTAAACAATTGTGTTATTAATATTATAAAGGGGATTATGAGTGCATGCATGTATTATTTTAACCAAATGAATTCTAGGATGATCAAGTGGTGTTAGAGGCTGTTTTTGATATTAGGAGTGATAGATTAGGTGTTAAAATGAGGTGCATGTTGATGCATGTTGATAAAAATGAGAGATTGAGTCATTTTGAAAAGGGTATTTTTAGGCAGATTATTTGTTTAATAAATTCGTGGGTTTGAGTTGACATAGGCTGAGAAATGATATGAATTAGTTGTATTAATCTTCAAGACGCTCGTTTTGCCGCTTGAATGAGCTTCTAACTCATTACGGATCAAAAGTTATGCTAGTTTTAGTATTCGTGTACTGGGAGACGCAAATCGGCACAATCCGAAATTGTGGCTGATTTTGGGTCGACTCTCGGGGACTTTAAGCTTGATTAGATAAATGATAATACTGATTATTAAGTTTTATAAACTTAATATGATGAGTCTAGTAGTGGTTTTAAAATGTGGAATGTCAAAATAATACTTTTAAAGTGGTCTAAATGATTTTATGAAACAAGTGTACAATTTTGTCCCAAATTTAGAGTCGAGTAAAGCGTCGAGCTGATGGGTTTTAGAGTGTTAACTTTGGCTCAAACTTTGGTGTGGTCTTATGCAGGTTATAAGTGACCTTGACACCAAGTTTCATCTAAATCGGACAAGTCTAGATAGGGTAGATCGGTGTGTACATTTGGAGTGTACATGCTGATTGGTATTTGGACACTTAGTTCAATGCTCGTGTGACGTGAGTTTGAGTGTTCACTATTAGATATAGTGACTTACTCAAGTGTTTAGTTATTATATAAATGACTTAACTACTGGTCCAATTAAGGTATAAGAATAGTTTGACTTGCGTTGACTTGGCGTCGTATGACGGGTCAATTTCAAGTGTACAAGTGTTTAAACGGGTATTGTTGAATAAATGGGTTAGTATGGATTCATTTGGTTAGTGTCAATGGTTTTGAAATATAAATACTTTGAAAATGTTTAAAGTTTGAAAATGTTTAAAGTCATATTATACTTAGTATATATCGATATTGAGTTCGAGTCTTAACGCGCGCCTTATTTTGATAGGTTGCGGTTTTCGTGTTTCCCGGGCATCCATATTGTCGGCGATCGTCTTACCACTACCGTTTCTACTCAAATTATGATATTGTGATTCACTTACCTCCTGGCTAAGGTGAGTTCATAGCCTCGCATTTAAATCCTTTAATGTTTTTCAAACACGCGAGGGGGATACATGCTTGTTTTAGAAAATCGAACACAAGTAGTTTTATTATGTGAACGTTGCTATGAGTGTTGTGTTGTGGCCTTTCCTTCATGGATCGTTAATTACCGATAACCGGTAAACGCTAGTACAATAATAATTGATCTGTTTTGGCCTAACGACCTATCTGGAGTATGTTTTCTTGCGAGGAGCATACGAGGATATATTGTATTTAGTATTGGGAGTGCCTCACTCCAGGTTGGACACATGGTTAAGGTTCGGTTCGTGGCTCTAGCATCGTTTGATTGTTCTATGAATAAAATGTTTATTAAGCTTGTGTTCAAAGTTATTGTTTATAAACTCTATGGATTCACTCAGCATTTTGTTGACTTTTAAGCATGTTTATCTCAGGTTTATATTGGCATGCTTGGATAGGATTGAATGCGGATATCGAAGGAAGTAGACTTGGTGAACATTGTACATTGGATAAAAATATTTTATTTTAAAAATATTAAAAAATGTATATTGCAACTTATTTGAAAATAAGTTTTATTAATTTATTGGGACCTTGTAACTCTGATCTTTCGATGAAATCATCGATTGGTAAACGTTTCTTTTAAAATACGTTTACTGTGACTCGTGAGCTTGTATTATGAAGTAGCATCCCAATGTTGTATTCCGCTACGTTGTAAATTTGGGGGTGTTACAGATTGGTATCAGAGCTCGAGTCATAGCGAACTAGGTCGTTTTTCAAAACCTGGACTATGACTGGTTTCTAAAAAATTTCACGAGTCGTTCATCGATGTCCGATATTCACGCGTGCAATCCTTCCCAATTCTTTATGTGCTTTGTGCTAGGCCTTTAATATTATATTTTATACCATATGCGTGCGTGGTATAAATTGTAATTATATATGTACGATACCGTTCTTTGACGAACCATTAGATCTCTATTTACTGTTGGGAATAAAATATGGGTCAGATCACCAAACGCTGATAAGAAGAAAGTCAATGCTGATAGATTGACTTTGGACGCTGATAGAAGTCAACGCTGACAGCCTTGAAGATTGACACTGATAGAATATCTTTTGTTTATTTGTTTCTTTATTTATGTATGGTAAAGATAAGCACGACATTGTATTTTCTATTATTATCTTTACCTAGAATAGTTGATTCATAGCTTATTGTACAAGACTTCTTGTTCTATAAAAGAAGGTCTTTTAGGTTAAAGTCATATATCAGTTTTCATAGTATTCGCAAGTTAAACCTTTCATTGTAATCAACACGATTATTCTAATACAAGTGAAAGTTTGTTTAACATCATTGTGTTTTAAATCAAGTGTTAATTCCGCATAACACTTTGTTACTTTATTCATAAGCAAAGGTTTCTCTACGTGTAGTACTTGATCTAATCTCGTATACACAAAGCTAATCGATCTAAGTTTGGGATCAACAAGTGGTATCAGAGCTTGTTGAGAAACTTTTGATCTTTAAGTAACGCAGAACCCTAAAACACCAAACCCTACAAACCCTAAAAACACCATGTCTGGAACAAATCAACCTCCTGCTTTGCTGCAAAACAACTTCTCAAATCCTAGTATCAAAATTCCCATGTTTGATGCCAGGAACTTTGAACTTTGGAAGTCCAATTTTGAGCAATACATAGCTATTCATGACTACACTCTTTGGGAAATTATCGAATATGGGAACACATTCGATAAAGCAGCAAAGATTACTGCTGCTATTGAGGCAAGGTCAGCTATTCCTAATTGTCCAGAAGCTGATAAAGTGGAAAAGCCTGATGATGGGAGAGCGGTAGCTGTTGAAGACATAGCCAAGAAGAGGGTGGACATGAAAATTTTGAACATCTTGAAACATGCCCTAGGTCATGAGAATCAGCATAAGTACAAACGTTTTGATTCTGCAAAAGAGCTTTGGGAAGCTCTTGAAGTAGCACATGGTGGCAATGCTGACACAAAAGAAGAAAAGAAGAAGCAACTCTTGCATGAGTATGCTGTCTTTAAAGCTCAACCTAATGAGAATCTCAGCAGTGTGAGAAGTAGACTTCTTGACATCACAAGTCAACTTTCCTTCATGGGAAAACAGATTGATGACCCTGAATTGAATGCTACTTTTCTCAAAAGCCTTGGTGATGTATGGAAGATTGAGACAAGATCTATTCTTGTCAATAACACCCACAAGACTTCCAGGTTTGATGACATCTTCAACAAGTTAAGGCTGTTGGAGAATGAATGGCAATTGGAGAGTGATAACAAATCTTCCAGCAGCAACATGGCCTTCTTTTCACAAAGTGAAGGCCAATTTGATTCCATGAACTTTTATGGACATTCAGCCTCTGGATCTCAAAGTGTCAGTGCTGGATGTCAATCTGTCAGCGCTGGATCATATCCTGTCAACGCTTTGTACTCAAGCGCTGACACACACAATCATGGCGCTGATAGAATTAAACCTGCTGGTTTTGATCTTGATACTGTGTGTGCCTTCATTGCTTCTTTGCCTAGTGATTCAAGGATCACTTATGAAGATCTTGAGCAGATAAGTGATGAACAATTGGAAGAGATGGATATAAAGTGGACTATGGCTCTTGTAAGTTTAAGAGCAAACAGGTTCAATAAAAGGTTCAAGAAGAAGATGACCTTTAATGCTAAGGATGTTGCTGGATTTGACAAGTCCAAGGTGGAGTGCTACAACTGTCATAGGATGGGGCACTTTATGAGGGAATGTAGATCTCCAAGGAGATCTGATGCTGGGAAGCCTTCTAGCCAAATGATTAAGAACCCAGATCCCAAGGCCATGGTTGCTGTTCAACAAATTGATGGCGTTGGGGAATGGGATTGGAGCTGGATGGCTAAGAATGAGGAAGAGGACAGAGCTTTGGTTGCTGAAGTTAAAGAAGAGCATGCTGAATATGCTCTCATGGCACACTCCTCCTCTTCATCAGATAATGAGGTATATGATGATGCTTTCTGTTCTAAGGGTTGTCGTTTAAATACTGAAAAATCAAAACAAGAGATAGTTAAGTTATTAGATGAAGCAAGTACTCTAAGGTGCAAATTATCTAACTATCAAATTGCTCTTACCCAAACAGAAAAGACAGTAACTGAGTATAAGAAAATGGAGTTTGATTTAAAGGATCAAATAAATATCTTAAAACATGAGTTACATCAGAGTAAGGATGTTCAAGATATAGTAAATAGGGTTAATCTTGATTTGATAGCTCAGTTAGAGGAGGCTAACAAAAACAAAGATAATGTGAGTCTTAAAATCCAGAGATTTGATAAGGCCACACAATCCCTAGGAGAGTGTGTTAGTAAACAAAGAGACTCTAAGGATATGAGTGGGATTGGGATAAATAACTATAATGTTGTTCCACCACCAGCTGGGGATTTCTATGGTGTCCAATCAAAGGACTTATCTTGGACTGGCTTGCCAGAATTCCAAGAGGAGGAGTTTATTCCTCCACCTAGAGTGACTTCCCCAGTTGAGGAATATCAGCAAAAGCTGACTGACCTAGAAGAGTGGAAGAAAGCTAACCACACCTTGTTTGTTAAGGGAGGGTTATTGTGTGAAAGTCCAAATGAGCCCACACCAATCACGAGCCTTGATCCTAAACCTATTAAGATCACACACCCTACCACTGGCAAACCTGTTGACCTTGGCCCACAAAATGTTAGAAAACCTAGTGTTAAATATGCAGAGATGCATAGAAATTCTAGGTCACCAAAAAGCCAAGTAAGTAATCATGGAACAGGCTTCTTTGCTTCTAGACCTAAGACTATGTCTAGAAAAGCTTGTTATACATGTGGTAGCTTCTCACATTTGGCCTACAAATGTGTCAATGCTTCCAATGTCAACGCTGACAGGAACCATTTCAGCGCTGACAAAAGTCAACATAGGTCAAACACTGTCAGACCCAATACCTTTGTGAACAAAAGTTCACAAGTTGTTAGACCAGCCCCATTCTTTTCTAGAGGGTCTAACACACAAGGCCTAAGACCTTTTCAAAAGTCAAATACTTGGTCAAATAGGCAATGGGTTCCTGTAGCAAACCCTAGGTTCAACGCTGATAAGAGCAATCGGGGCGCTGACAAGGGAACTTTCAGCACTGATAGAAACACTGCTAAACCTAGGTATTTGCAGCCACATGGAAATAGGTCTAAAGCTTCTACTAGCTTAACATGGAGACCAAAACAAGACCAGAACCCTAATAATACTGGTATTTCTATGACATGCAACAGGTTCCATTATATTTCAAAGGCATTGTCAACACCAATTGGGGTTAACTGGGAATTTCATTCAAACAGGGATGAAAATGGGGTTGTTATGAGAACCAAGTCTGTTCTTGTTGAACAACCAAATGAATCCAAGTCTTCTAAGGCTTGGGTTCCCAAAGAAAACTAATGTGTTTTCTTTATGTGCAGGGCATTCAGAAGAAGATCAATGACTATGGATACTGGGATAGTGGATGCTCAAGGCACATGACTGGAAAGGAAGACTATCTGACCAATTTCTCTCCTATTCAAGATGGTGATAAAGTATACTTTGGAGGGGGCTACGGCACCATCACTGGAAAAGGAACTCTTGTCACCAACAATCTTAGGTTTGATAATGTCTTCTTGGTGAAAGACCTGGATTATAATTTGTTTAGTGTATCACAAGTGTGTGATAACAAAAATAAGGTTCTTTTCACAGATACTGAGTGCTTGGTGTTAAGCAAAGATTATAAGCTCCCTGATGAGAAATACATAGATTTTAGAACACCAAGGCATAAAGACATATATAATGTGAATCTTAATGGAATTAAGGTAAATAATAAAATGTCATGTCTGTATGCTAAGGCCTCAGTAGATGAAAGTAATCTTTGGCACAGGAGACTAGGGCACATAAACTTTAAGAATATTAATAGACTTGTGAGGCTTGGTTTAGTTGATGGTTTGCCTGAAAAGGCTTTCCACAATGACCACTCTTGTGTTGCATGCCTTAAGGGCAAGCAGCACAAGGTCTCATTCAGGTCTAAACAGGTGAACTCTAGCTCTAAACCCCTTCACTTATTGCATATGGACCTCTTTGGTCCTACTAATATAGAGAGTTTGAAGGGTAAATCATATTGTTTTGTCATTACTGATGATTACTCCAGGTTCACATGGACTTTCTTTTTAGCTAAGAAAAGTGAAACTGCCCTAAGTCTGATCAATTTCATTACCCAAATTGAAAAGAAGAATGGTAATGAGGTCAAAATTATTAGAAGTGACAATGGGGGTGAGTTTAGAAATCAGTTATTAGATGATTTTTGTGCCAAGAAAGGGATTACTAGGCAGTTCAGCATAGCTAGAACTCCTCAGCAAAATGGAGTTGCTGAAAGGAAGAATAGGACCCTTATTGAAGCAGCCAGAACCATGTTGGCTGATGCCCACTTTCCTATAGCTTTTTGGGCTGAAGCTGTTAACACAGCTTGTTATGTTCAAAATAGGGCATTGGTCAACAAGATACATAATAAGACACCTTATGAATTACTTTGGGGAAGGAAGCCAAATATTGGTTTTCTGAAGCCTTTTGGTTGTCATGTAGTTGTGTTAGAAACTAGTGAGGCCCTAGGTAAATTTGATTCAAAAGGTGATGAAGGCTACTTCATGGGTTATTCAGTGCAGAGTAAAGGATATAGGGTTTACATTAAAAAGGAAAAACGTATACTTGAAAAAGTACATGTTAGGTTTTTAGAGGGTAAACCTAGTGATCCTGAGAGTGGTCCAAATTGGTTGTTTGACTTAGAACCTTTGTCTAGAGCTTTAAATTATATGCCTGTTACTGATCCAGACATTGTGAAGGTAACTTCAAGTGTTTTGGAAAAGAGAATTGGTAATGTTTCAGGTATACAGGTTGCTAAGGAGGATGGACCACCAGCAGTTATATCATCTCCCACACAAGAATTTGTTACACTTCCTATATGGACAGATGAGTATTATGCTGCTGCTACTGCTGCAAGGAAAGATAATGGTGGTGTTCAGATACCACCAACTACAAACATGCATGATTCTTCAAGCGCTGACAAAGGGAAATCCAGCGCTGACACGACCACTTCAGACGCTGATGGCTCCAACGCTGACAACAACAGTTCAAACGTTGTTAGCCCGAACGCTGACAAGCAAGGTTCAGACTTTGGAGACACTTTTACACAGCTTTTCTCTTCTCATTTTGAACAAGGTGGACCTTCCAATGTTCATGAAGAGATCTCTGTTGATCAAGAAGAATCTGAAGAAGATATTGGCAACATGGAGCGTGAAATTGAGGACACCAGACTTTTTGAAGGAGGAGTTCTCACTTCCACAGCTAAAGATCACCCCACATCTCAAATCATTGGTGATGTTATGGCTCCAGTTCAGACAAGAAGATCCCATCAAGGTCTTGTTGGATTTATTGCCAATATACACAAGAAGGTTGATACCCCTCTTGTACAAGCATGTTTGTTTGCCTGTTTTCTGTCACAGGAAGAACCCAAGAAAATTTTTGATGCTCTCAAGGAACCAAGTTGGGTGGAAGCAATGCAGGATGAGCTTCACCAATTTGCTATACAGGATGTTTGGGAGCTGGTTGATTGTCCTAGATATGTGAGACCAATTGGGACAAGATGGGTTCTAAGGAACAAGAAAGATGAAAGAGGCATTGTGGTCAGAAACAAGGCACGTTTGGTAGCTCAGAGTTATACACAAGAGGAAGGAATTGATTATGAAGAAGTCTTTGCTCCAGTTGCAAGAATTGAAGCTATCAGAATTTTCTTAGCTTATGCCTCTTGCATGAATTTTACTGTTTATCAAATGGATGTGAAGAGTGCTTTCCTCTATGGCACAATTGTTGAGGAGGTTTATGTAATGCAGCCTCCTGGTTTTGAAGATCCTGAGAATCCAGACAAGGTTTATAGAGTAAAGAAGGCAATGTATGGCCTTCATCAAGCCCCAAGAGCATGGTATGGTACCTTGTCCACCTACTTGGTGGAAAATGGTTTCAAGAGGGGCACCATAGACCAGACACTGTTTACCAAGAAGAAAGGAAAACATGTGTTACTTGTGCAGGTCTATGTTGATGACATCATTTTTGGCTCTACTGATCCAAAAATGAGTGAGGAATTTTCCAAGCTCATGACAGATAAATTCAAGATGAGTGCAATGGGTGAGATGAACTTCTTTCTAGGTTTACAAGTTCAGCAGAAAGAAGATGGTATCTTCATCTCTCAGGACAAGTATGTAGCTGAAATCTTGAAGAAATATGGTTTTTCTCCACATGAGAAGGAGGCTTCTACTCCTATGGACAGACAACACCCCTGGGGAAAACTTGGAGCTGGAAAGGATGTGGATGTTAGGCACTATAGATCAATGATTGGTTCATTGATGTATCTTACAGCCTCAAGACCTGACATCATGTTTGCTGTGTGTGCATGTGCACGCCATCAAGTGACTCCCAAAGAATGTCACCTTTTTGCTGTGAAGAGGATTTTTAGGTACCTAAGATGCTATCCAGATCTTGGATTGTGGTACCCAAAAGATTCTCCCTTGGATCTTATTGCTTATTCAGACAGTGATTATGGAGGTGATAAGTTTGATAGGAAATCCACAACTGGTGGATGCCAATTTCTTGGGAGCAGATTAATATCTTGGCAATGCAAGAAACAAACAGTGGTGGCAAACTCTACAACTGAAGCAGAATATGTGGCAGCAGCTGCTTGTTGTGGACAAGTCTTATGGATTCAGAACCAGCTGTTGGATTATGGGTATAATTTTATGCATACCAAGATTTTTGTAGACAATAACAGTACTTTATGCATTATTAAAAATCCTGTACATCATTCTAAAACCAAACACATAGAAATTAGACATCATTTTATAAGAGATTGCTTTGAGAAAGGTTTAATACAACCAGATAGGGTAGATACTGAAGATAATGTAGCTGATTTATTAACTAAACCTTTTGATGCTGGAAGATTTCAATATTTGGTAACAAATATTGGAATGGTTAATCTCACTTAATATGTGTTTTGGAATATTTTTTGTAAAAGTATGTACAGGATAATGCATTGTTATTGGTCTTTGTGATGATTTAGATTTTCCACATTATTTTTCTAACACTGACAAAGGTATATGTAACACTGTCAAGTGTTATTTTGCCGTTGTTAGAGATATTATGGTCTAACGCTGACAAGAGTTCCTTCAACGCTGTTAAGTGTTGTCGGGACGCTGTCAGCAACAAATGTTAGTTTTGTGGTTTTCATCTAAATGTGCAGGTAATGGTAGCTTTATGCCATTGGATACAGAGTTGCTTATGGATCTTTGAAAGAGCTATTTGGACATGTTTTGTTTATGGATGATGGTTGGAATATTTATATTCCTATCTTGACATAAATTTTTAATGTTCATATATATTGTTGAGAACTCATGTATCATAGTTTGAGGGGAGGTTTAAGGAACCTTTAGGACTCTTGGGTATTCTTAGAATACTCTCATCACAATTCTAGATTGTGTCCACAGGTGAGTATGGGTTAGTTTTACTAAACCATGAGGCACTGTAGCATGCATAGTATATCAACTTTGCATGCTGCCAAGACATTTTTGACTTAGAATTGGTTATGGTCTGATGGGAGACTTGGGAATACTTTGGATATGGGTTTACCTGGGAGTTACAAAGAATTTTATGAAATAACTTTGTTGGTAAGTATTTTGGTTAGCAAGGGACTCTAGAGGACATTTGTGTCTATCTTGCTTATGCAAGTGTGTATAAATGGACAGTGCTTGCCGCCCAGTAATTATTATCAACTTGTAAGATATTTCCCTTAGGATAAATTACTTTGTTAAGGTCTTTTTCTTTTTAAATATTTTTATTTTTACTTTTTAGACGCTGACAAGTTTTTCTCCAAACGCTGTTACGTTCAATCGTGACGCTGACAAGGCTTTAGGCAAACGCTGACAAGGAAATATAGCCGTTGGGCGCTGATGGGCTATTTTTGACCGTTGACACCTAGTGGGCCCTACCCAGTTGTTATTTTTTGACTAATCTTTGGCCGTAATTTTGGGGAGAAGTTACTTTTAATTAATGCATGAGATAAGTTATATTTGATTCAAGATTTTCATGATTGCTCTTTGAATATAACCGCCTCATTTTTGACCAATCAAAATCATGCATCTCTCCTATAAATTTGGCTAATCTTTTTATTCTGGGTATTCATATTTTCTTGTCTAACACTTTTTCTCCTAGATTTTTCCCATATCATATAACTTAAACAGCTTTCAATCATGGCACCCAAATTCAACTCAAAGAATTTAACATTGGAGTTCAAGAGCCAACACAATATGATCGCTTACTTGACTGCTGATGATGCTTTATTTCCTCAGTATTCACAGATGGTGGCATTTTTAAATGCATCTTCATTGAGGTATGCACTTTCTCATACACCATTAGTCCCTGTCGCACACATTAGACAGTTTTGGAACAATGTTAGTTCCACAACAACTAATGGAGTGACCACATTAACATCTACTGTTCATGGAAGAACATGGGTGGTCACTGAAGCTTTGGTTCGCCAAGCTTTGCGTTTTGATGACGCTGATGGTGTGACTACTCTTGCCATAGCAACAATAGAACAGGGTCTTAGGGAATTGGGTTATCCTATTCCTGCTGATGTCACTTTAAATAAATATCATAAGCAGGAATTTCCCTCTGACTGGAAATATTTGATACATGTCCTTTTACAATGCTTAAGTCCAAAATGTACTTCTTTTAATGAGATAAACAGGTCAATTGCAAGTGCTTTGGTTTGTATAACACGTGGGCTTAAGTATAATTTTTCAAAAATGATTTTTGAAGGGATGTGTAAAAACAAGGGAAGTAAAATGACTTTGGCTTACCCTAGATTTTTGCAAATGGTCTTTGATTTACAAGAATATTGTTCTAGGGATCATGACACTTTTTATGAGATCCCTAAACAACAGAAAACCATTTTTGCTAAAATGAGCTCCACAAACGATCCCATACCTCTTACCCAACCCATGCTTGAAGTAATTCAGGCTGCTCAACCACAACCAGACCCACAACCAGGCCCTATTCATGAACCATCACCTTCACCAGAACACATGGACATTGACCAACCCAGCGCTGACACTCAAAATGTGGGCGCTGACACAGCCAATCCCAACACTGATACACTTCCTGAACAATCCCAAACACCCCTTAATCAACCCACACCCACACAATCTACTTCATCTTCTACTCCATTACAATCTAGGTTGACTAAACGCCAAAGGGTTACTGGAGTGTTCTCCTCTAGTGATCCTAGCCTTGTAGCAGAGAGAACCACCTCCACAAGTGTGGCTGGTGAAATGGGTGAGGCTGGGGCTATTGACACAGGCTTAGATGCTGGTCAAGACAGTCCCAACATCATTAAGACCTCATCCATGCCCCATGATCCTATTTTGGGAGGTCAAATCCCCATTCTAGCTGAGGGCAGATTGGAACCTATGACAATAATTGAATTGACGGCGGCTGTCATTAGCTTGCAAAAGCAAAATGTCAGTCTTGTACAAACTGTCAACAACCAGGGAAGAGAACTCCAAGCTTTGAGGGAGAGAGTAACTGTTTTGGAGAATCCAAGTAGCAGGAGTCTAATGGAGGAATCTTCCAAAGGGGAGGAAAAAGAGGATGAGGAGGATGAGTTGATTCACACAGCTAGTGAAAAGAGTTCAGAAAAGAGTTCACAATTTAGTGAATCTTTGCAGATTGCTGAAGCTCTCACCAACTTGAAGAAGCATCCAGTTGTTGATATATCCAAGATGACACCAAAGAACTTGGAAGGATCTTTCAAAGAAACATTGGGCGCTGATACAGGTTTGGACGCTGACACATCCAACGCTGATAAAGGTAATCGTGGCACTGATAGGAGCAACTTGGACGCTGACAAAGTTGCAGGTAGTGTTGATGTATTCCAGCCATCAACAATGATCAAATACTTGTGGAAAGAGATTTGAGGAGAAGTAGAAGATCACCATTTGTTGTTTCTGAGAGTGAGGAGGAAAGTGGTGATGATAAAGAAGGTGATAGCTCAGATTCAAGCATTCAAATTATTGAAGATCCAGAAAGGCTTGAATATGGAGATGAGCTAGCAAAGGAAAGGTTGAGTGAGTTGAAGAATCAGGTTGATTGGGACCTACCAGAAATCACCAGAATGTACCATGCTTGGGAAGACCAGGTGATGGACAACCCAGGTATGAGTTTATCAGATCAAATTTGGGGGTTGGAAGTTCTTCTTAGGGTACAAGAAGACATAAAGGTGATTATGAGATTTAATGCACAAGAGGTCAAGACCTGGCTCAAAAGAGATAGAAGGCAGTTGTACTATAAGTTGCTTAGATGTCATCAGCCTAATTGGACATCAAAGAAGTTGCTGGCCTTGTCTTTTGAGGAGTTAGAGTATAGGGCACATCCTATTTGGAGGAAGGTGCAAGAACAGAATGTCTACCAGTTTCTTTCAGAAGAAAGAAAACAAGAGCTTGCAGAGGAGATGCAAATTCAAAAGGAAATAAGGATTGCTCAAAGACCAGTGAAGAAAGGAGATCCTTTTCAATTTCCTAAAGACATGGATGTGTATTTTCCAACTGAAGGTGTTATAAGGAAGCATCTCAAGCTTTCTCCCTTGGAAGCTTCAGATTTGGTAAATGTGATACCTCTAGATGACAGAAATCCAATTATCAGTTTTGATGAAGATGAGTGTGGATTTTGGAAGGTTGGACGATTTGGAAAGGAGGTACATACTTTCACTTCAGTTATTTCTATATTTGCAAGCATAGACAGGGAAGACTTGGTGCATCTATGGAGATTAATAGAGGCCAAGTATACAGCTGAAGCACCTACTTCAGCTAATGGAATAAGACTTTGGAACACATTTATGACTTTGTGTGGTCCAAAAGAAGCAGATCCTGCCATTTGGAAGGATCTTGAAGATGATCTCAGTAATCTTCATTGGAGGCTATATTCTACTTGTGGTGTATTTCATATGAGCTCTACAAAGTTTTCAGAATATTTGCTTGTGGATGCTGACTATTTCTTGTCCAAAGAAGTATTGGAGAAGATGCTAGAGACACCCTTGGAGATTGATTATACGAGTGATGTGGCCAAGGACTTGATCAGATATGTTTATCACCAACATAAGAAGTTATTGAAAGATTCCTCCTAAGCCTTTAGTTTTTATTCAGAAACTTGATCATTGGTATGGATATCAAGTTTAGGGGAGGATTGTTGGGAATAAAATATGGGTCAGATCACCAAACGCTGATAAGAAGAAAGTCAACGCTGATAGATTGACTTTGGACGCTGATAGAAGTCAACGCTGACAGCCTTGAAGATTGACACTGATAGAATATCTTTTGTTTATTTGTTTCTTTATTTATGTATGGTAAAGATAAGCACGACATTGTATTTTCTATTATTATCTTTACCTAGAATAGTTGTGCAGCCAACTGTTCATCAAATGCTATTTGTGCTGCATCTTTCTTTGGAACATCTTCTTCAATCAAAATACCTTTACCTTTGTCTTTTGGATCAATAATTGGTAAAGTAGAAGAAGAAACCTGTGTGGACACATCTCTGATAATTGTTGATGGCTGGAATACATCAACACTACCTGCAACTTTGTCAGCGTCCAAGTTGCTCCTATCAGTGCCACGATTACCTTTATCAGCGTTGGATGTGTCAGCGTCCAAACCTGTATCAGCGCCCAATGTTTCTTTGAAAGATCCTTCCAAGTTCTTTGGTGTCATCTTGGATATATCAACAACTGGATGCTTCTTCAAGTTGGTGAGAGCTTCAGCAATCTGCAAAGATTCACTAAATTGTGAACTCTTTTCTGAACTCTTTTCACTAGCTGTGTGAATCAACTCATCCTCCTCATCCTCTTTTTCCTCCCCTTTGGAAGATTCCTCCATTAGACTCCTGCTACTTGGATTCTCCAAAACAGTTACTCTCTCCCTCAAAGCTTGGAGTTCTCTTCCCTGGTTGTTGACAGTTTGTACAAGACTGACATTTTGCTTTTGCAAGCTAATGACAGCCGCCGTCAATTCAATTATTTTCATAGGTTCCAATCTGCCCTCAGCTAGAATGGGGATTTGACCTCCCAAAATAGGATCATGGGGCATGGATGAGGTCTTAATGATGTTGGGACTGTCTTGACCAGCATCTAAGCCTGTGTCAATAGCCCCAGCCTCACCCATTTCACCAGCCACACTTGTGGAGGTGGTTCTCTCTGCTACAAGGCTAGGATCACTAGAGGAGAACACTCCAGTAACCCTTTGGCGTTTAGTCAACCTAGATTGTAATGGGGTAGAAGATGAAGTAGATTGTGTGGGTGTGGGTTGATTAAGGGGTGTTTGGGATTGTTCAGGAAGTGTATCAGTGTTGGGATTGGCTGTGTCAGCGCCCACATTTTGAGTGTCAGCGCTGGGTTGGTCAATGTCCATGTGTTCTGGTGAAGGTGATGGTTCATGAATAGGGCCTGGTTGTGGGTCTGGTTGTGGTTGAGCAGCCTGAATTACTTCAAGCATGGGTTGGGTAAGAGGTATGGGATCGTTTGTGGAGCTCATTTTAGCAAAAATGGTTTTCTGTTGTTTAGGGATCTCATAAAAAGTGTCATGATCCCTAGAACAATATTCTTGTAAATCAAAGACCATTTGCAAAAATCTAGGGTAAGCCAAAGTCATTTTACTTCCCTTGTTTTTACACATCCCTTCAAAAATCATTTTTGAAAAATTATACTTAAGCCCACGTGTTATACAAACCAAAGCACTTGCAATTGACCTGTTTATCTCATTAAAAGAAGTACATTTTGGACTTAAGCATTGTAAAAGGACATGTATCAAATATTTCCAGTCAGAGGGAAATTCCTGCTTATGATATTTATTTAAAGTGACATCAGCAGGAATAGGATAACCCAATTCCCTAAGACCCTGTTCTATTGTTGCTATGGCAAGAGTAGTCACACCATCAGCGTCATCAAAACGCAAAGCTTGGCGAACCAAAGCTTCAGTGACCACCCATGTTCTTCCATGAACAGTAGATGTTAATGTGGTCACTCCATTAGTTGTTGTGGAACTAACATTGTTCCAAAACTGTCTAATGTGTGCGACAGGGACTAATGGTGTATGAGAAAGTGCATACCTCAATGAAGATGCATTTAAAAATGCCACCATCTGTGAATACTGAGGAAATAAAGCATCATCAGCAGTCAAGTAAGCGATCATATTGTGTTGGCTCTTGAACTCCAATGTTAAATTCTTTGAGTTGAATTTGGGTGCCATGATTGAAAGCTGTTTAAGTTATATGATATGGGAAAAATCTAGGAGAAAAAGTGTTAGACAAGAAAATATGAATACCCAGAATAAAAAGATTAGCCAAATTTATAGGAGAGATGCATGATTTTGATTGGTCAAAAATGAGGCGGTTATATTCAAAGAGCAATCATGAAAATCTTGAATCAAATATAACTTATCTCATGCATTAATTAAAAGTAACTTCTCCCCAAAATTACGGCCAAAGATTAGTCAAAAAATAACAACTGGGTAGGGCCCACTAGGTGTCAACGGTCAAAAATAGCCCATCAGCGCCCAACGGCTATATTTCCTTGTCAGCGTTTGCCTAAAGCCTTGTCAGCGTCACGATTGAACGTAACAGCGTTTGGAGAAAAACTTGTCAGCGTCTAAAAAGTAAAAATAAAAATATTTAAAAAGAAAAAGACCTTAACAAAGTAATTTATCCTAAGGGAAATATCTTACAAGTTGATAATAATTACTGGGCGGCAAGCACTGTCCATTTATACACACTTGCATAAGCAAGATAGACACAAATGTCCTCTAGAGTCCCTTGCTAACCAAAATACTTACCAACAAAGTTATTTCATAAAATTCTTTGTAACTCCCAGGTAAACCCATATCCAAAGTATTCCCAAGTCTCCCATCAGACCATAACCAATTCTAAGTCAAAAATGTCTTGGCAGCATGCAAAGTTGATATACTATGCATGCTACAGTGCCTCATGGTTTAGTAAAACTAACCCATACTCACCTGTGGACACAATCTAGAATTGTGATGAGAGTATTCTAAGAATACCCAAGAGTCCTAAAGGTTCCTTAAACCTCCCCTCAAACTATGATACATGAGTTCTCAACAATATATATGAACATTAAAAATTTATGTCAAGATAGGAATATAAATATTCCAACCATCATCCATAAACAAAACATGTCCAAATAGCTCTTTCAAAGATCCATAAGCAACTCTGTATCCAATGGCATAAAGCTACCATTACCTGCACATTTAGATGAAAACCACAAAACTAACATTTGTTGCTGACAGCGTCCCGACAACACTTAACAGCGTTGAAGGAACTCTTGTCAGCGTTAGACCATAATATCTCTAACAACGGCAAAATAACACTTGACAGTGTTACATATACCTTTGTCAGTGTTAGAAAAATAATGTGGAAAATCTAAATCATCACAAAGACCAATAACAATGCATTATCCTGTACATACTTTTACAAAAAATATTCCAAAACACATATTAAGTGAGATTAACCATTCCAATATTTGTTACCAAATATTGAAATCTTCCAGCATCAAAAGGTTTAGTTAATAAATCAGCTACATTATCTTCAGTATCTACCCTATCTGGTTGTATTAAACCTTTCTCAAAGCAATCTCTTATAAAATGATGTCTAATTTCTATGTGTTTGGTTTTAGAATGATGTACAGGATTTTTAATAATGCATAAAGTACTGTTATTGTCTACAAAAATCTTGGTATGCATAAAATTATACCCATAATCCAACAGCTGGTTCTGAATCCATAAGACTTGTCCACAACAAGCAGCTGCTGCCACATATTCTGCTTCAGTTGTAGAGTTTGCCACCACTGTTTGTTTCTTGCATTGCCAAGATATTAATCTGCTCCCAAGAAATTGGCATCCACCAGTTGTGGATTTCCTATCAAACTTATCACCTCCATAATCACTGTCTGAATAAGCAATAAGATCCAAGGGAGAATCTTTTGGGTACCACAATCCAAGATCTGGATAGCATCTTAGGTACCTAAAAATCCTCTTCACAGCAAAAAGGTGACATTCTTTGGGAGTCACTTGATGGCGTGCACATGCACACACAGCAAACATGATGTCAGGTCTTGAGGCTGTAAGATACATCAATGAACCAATCATTGATCTATAGTGCCTAACATCCACATCCTTTCCAGCTCCAAGTTTTCCCCAGGGGTGTTGTCTGTCCATAGGAGTAGAAGCCTCCTTCTCATGTGGAGAAAAACCATATTTCTTCAAGATTTCAGCTACATACTTGTCCTGAGAGATGAAGATACCATCTTCTTTCTGCTGAACTTGTAAACCTAGAAAGAAGTTCATCTCACCCATTGCACTCATCTTGAATTTATCTGTCATGAGCTTGGAAAATTCCTCACTCATTTTTGGATCAGTAGAGCCAAAAATGATGTCATCAACATAGACCTGCACAAGTAACACATGTTTTCCTTTCTTCTTGGTAAACAGTGTCTGGTCTATGGTGCCCCTCTTGAAACCATTTTCCACCAAGTAGGTGGACAAGGTACCATACCATGCTCTTGGGGCTTGATGAAGGCCATACATTGCCTTCTTTACTCTATAAACCTTGTCTGGATTCTCAGGATCTTCAAAACCAGGAGGCTGCATTACATAAACCTCCTCAACAATTGTGCCATAGAGGAAAGCACTCTTCACATCCATTTGATAAACAGTAAAATTCATGCAAGAGGCATAAGCTAAGAAAATTCTGATAGCTTCAATTCTTGCAACTGGAGCAAAGACTTCTTCATAATCAATTCCTTCCTCTTGTGTATAACCCTGAGCTATCAAACGTGCCTTGTTTCTGACCACAATGCCTCTTTCATCTTTCTTGTTCCTTAGAACCCATCTTGTTCCAATTGGTCTCACATATCTAGGACAATCAACCAGCTCCCAAACATCCTGTATAGCAAATTGGTGAAGCTCATCCTGCATTGCTTCCACCCAACTTGGTTCCTTGAGAGCATCAAAAATTTTCTTGGGTTCTTCCTGTGACAGAAAACAGGCAAACAAACATGCTTGTACAAGAGGGGTATCAACCTTCTTGTGTATATTGGCAATAAATCCACCAAGACCTTGATGGGATCTTCTTGTCTGAACTGGAGCCATAACATCACCAATGATTTGAGATGTGGGGTGATCTTTAGCTGTGGAAGTGAGAACTCCTCCTTCAAAAAGTCTGGTGTCCTCAATTTCACGCTCCATGTTGCCAATATCTTCTTCAGATTCTTCTTGATCAACAGAGATCTCTTCATGAACATTGGAAGGTCCACCTTGTTCAAAATGAGAAGAGAAAAGCTGTGTAAAAGTGTCTCCAAAGTCTGAACCTTGCTTGTCAGCGTTCGGGCTAACAACGTTTGAACTGTTGTTGTCAGCGTTGGAGCCATCAGCGTCTGAAGTGGTCGTGTCAGCGCTGGATTTCCCTTTGTCAGCGCTTGAAGAATCATGCATGTTTGTAGTTGGTGGTATCTGAACACCACCATTATCTTTCCTTGCAGTAGTAGCAGCAGCATAATACTCATCTGTCCATATAGGAAGTGTAACAAATTCTTGTGTGGGAGATGATATAACTGCTGGTGGTCCATCCTCCTTAGCAACCTGTATACCTGAAACATTACCAATTCTCTTTTCCAAAACACTTGAAGTTACCTTCACAATGTCTGGATCAGTAACAGGCATATAATTTAAAGCTCTAGACAAAGGTTCTAAGTCAAACAACCAATTTGGACCACTCTCAGGATCACTAGGTTTACCCTCTAAAAACCTAACATGTACTTTTTCAAGTATACGTTTTTCCTTTTTAATGTAAACCCTATATCCTTTACTCTGCACTGAATAACCCATGAAGTAGCCTTCATCACCTTTTGAATCAAATTTACCTAGGGCCTCACTAGTTTCTAACACAACTACATGACAACCAAAAGGCTTCAGAAAACCAATATTTGGCTTCCTTCCCCAAAGTAATTCATAAGGTGTCTTATTATGTATCTTGTTGACCAATGCCCTATTTTGAACATAACAAGCTGTGTTAACAGCTTCAGCCCAAAAAGCTATAGGAAAGTGGGCATCAGCCAACATGGTTCTGGCTGCTTCAATAAGGGTCCTATTCTTCCTTTCAGCAACTCCATTTTGCTGAGGAGTTCTAGCTATGCTGAACTGCCTAGTAATCCCTTTCTTGGCACAAAAATCATCTAATAACTGATTTCTAAACTCACCCCCATTGTCACTTCTAATAATTTTGACCTCATTACCATTCTTCTTTTCAATTTGGGTAATGAAATTGATCAGACTTAGGGCAGTTTCACTTTTCTTAGCTAAAAAGAAAGTCCATGTGAACCTGGAGTAATCATCAGTAATGACAAAACAATATGATTTACCCTTCAAACTCTCTATATTAGTAGGACCAAAGAGGTCCATATGCAATAAGTGAAGGGGTTTAGAGCTAGAGTTCACCTGTTTAGACCTGAATGAGACCTTGTGCTGCTTGCCCTTAAGGCATGCAACACAAGAGTGGTCATTGTGGAAAGCCTTTTCAGGCAAACCATCAACTAAACCAAGCCTCACAAGTCTATTAATATTCTTAAAGTTTATGTGCCCTAGTCTCCTGTGCCAAAGATTACTTTCATCTACTGAGGCCTTAGCATACAGACATGACATTTTATTATTTACCTTAATTCCATTAAGATTCACATTATATATGTCTTTATGCCTTGGTGTTCTAAAATCTATGTATTTCTCATCAGGGAGCTTATAATCTTTGCTTAACACCAAGCACTCAGTATCTGTGAAAAGAACCTTATTTTTGTTATCACACACTTGTGATACACTAAACAAATTATAATCCAGGTCTTTCACCAAGAAGACATTATCAAACCTAAGATTGTTGGTGACAAGAGTTCCTTTTCCAGTGATGGTGCCGTAGCCCCCTCCAAAGTATACTTTATCACCATCTTGAATAGGAGAGAAATTGGTCAGATAGTCTTCCTTTCCAGTCATGTGCCTTGAGCATCCACTATCCCAGTATCCATAGTCATTGATCTTCTTCTGAATGCCCTGCACATAAAGAAAACACATTAGTTTTCTTTGGGAACCCAAGCCTTAGAAGACTTGGATTCATTTGGTTGTTCAACAAGAACAGACTTGGTTCTCATAACAACCCCATTTTCATCCCTGTTTGAATGAAATTCCCAGTTAACCCCAATTGGTGTTGACAATGCCTTTGAAATATAATGGAACCTGTTGCATGTCATAGAAATACCAGTATTATTAGGGTTCTGGTCTTGTTTTGGTCTCCATGTTAAGCTAGTAGAAGCTTTAGACCTATTTCCCTGTGGCTGCAAATACCTAGGTTTAGCAGTGTTTCTATCAGTGCTGAAAGTTCCCTTGTCAGCGCCCCGATTGCTCTTATCAGCGTTGAACCTAGGGTTTGCTACAGGAACCCATTGCCTATTTGACCAAGTATTTGACTTTTGAAAAGGTCTTAGGCCTTGTGTGTTAGACCCTCTAGAAAAGAATGGGGCTGGTCTAACAACTTGTGAACTTTTGTTCACAAAGGTATTGGGTCTGACAGTGTTTGACCTATGTTGACTTTTGTCAGCGCTGAAATGGTTCCTGTCAGCGTTGACATTGGAAGCATTGACACATTTGTAGGCCAAATGTGAGAAGCTACCACATGTATAACAAGCTTTTCTAGACATAGTCTTAGGTCTAGAAGCAAAGAAGCCTGTTCCATGATTACTTACTTGGCTTTTTGGTGACCTAGAATTTCTATACATCTCTGCATATTTAACACTAGGTTTTCTAACATTTTGTGGGCCAAGGTCAACAGGTTTGCCAGTGGTAGGGTGTGTGATCTTAATAGGTTTAGGATCAAGGCTCGTGATTGGTGTGGGCTCATTTGGACTTTCACACAATAACCCTCCCTTAACAAACAAGGTGTGGTTAGCTTTCTTCCACTCTTCTAGGTCAGTCAGCTTTTGCTGATATTCCTCAACTGGGGAAGTCACTCTAGGTGGAGGAATAAACTCCTCCTCTTGGAATTCTGGCAAGCCAGTCCAAGATAAGTCCTTTGATTGGACACCATAGAAATCCCCAGCTGGTGGTGGAACAACATTATAGTTATTTATCCCAATCCCACTCATATCCTTAGAGTCTCTTTGTTTACTAACACACTCTCCTAGGGATTGTGTGGCCTTATCAAATCTCTGGATTTTAAGACTCACATTATCTTTGTTTTTGTTAGCCTCCTCTAACTGAGCTATCAAATCAAGATTAACCCTATTTACTATATCTTGAACATCCTTACTCTGATGTAACTCATGTTTTAAGATATTTATTTGATCCTTTAAATCAAACTCCATTTTCTTATACTCAGTTACTGTCTTTTCTGTTTGGGTAAGAGCAATTTGATAGTTAGATAATTTGCACCTTAGAGTACTTGCTTCATCTAATAACTTAACTATCTCTTGTTTTGATTTTTCAGTATTTAAACGACAACCCTTAGAACAGAAAGCATCATCATATACCTCATTATCTGATGAAGAGGAGGAGTGTGCCATGAGAGCATATTCAGCATGCTCTTCTTTAACTTCAGCAACCAAAGCTCTGTCCTCTTCCTCATTCTTAGCCATCCAGCTCCAATCCCATTCCCCAACGCCATCAATTTGTTGAACAGCAACCATGGCCTTGGGATCTGGGTTCTTAATCATTTGGCTAGAAGGCTTCCCAGCATCAGATCTCCTTGGAGATCTACATTCCCTCATAAAGTGCCCCATCCTATGACAGTTGTAGCACTCCACCTTGGACTTGTCAAATCCAGCAACATCCTTAGCATTAAAGGTCATCTTCTTCTTGAACCTTTTATTGAACCTGTTTGCTCTTAAACTTACAAGAGCCATAGTCCACTTTATATCCATCTCTTCCAATTGTTCATCACTTATCTGCTCAAGATCTTCATAAGTGATCCTTGAATCACTAGGCAAAGAAGCAATGAAGGCACACACAGTATCAAGATCAAAACCAGCAGGTTTAATTCTATCAGCGCCATGATTGTGTGTGTCAGCGCTTGAGTACAAAGCGTTGACAGGATATGATCCAGCGCTGACAGATTGACATCCAGCACTGACACTTTGAGATCCAGAGGCTGAATGTCCATAAAAGTTCATGGAATCAAATTGGCCTTCACTTTGTGAAAAGAAGGCCATGTTGCTGCTGGAAGATTTGTTATCACTCTCCAATTGCCATTCATTCTCCAACAGCCTTAACTTGTTGAAGATGTCATCAAACCTGGAAGTCTTGTGGGTGTTATTGACAAGAATAGATCTTGTCTCAATCTTCCATACATCACCAAGGCTTTTGAGAAAAGTAGCATTCAATTCAGGGTCATCAATCTGTTTTCCCATGAAGGAAAGTTGACTTGTGATGTCAAGAAGTCTACTTCTCACACTGCTGAGATTCTCATTAGGTTGAGCTTTAAAGACAGCATACTCATGCAAGAGTTGCTTCTTCTTTTCTTCTTTTGTGTCAGCATTGCCACCATGTGCTACTTCAAGAGCTTCCCAAAGCTCTTTTGCAGAATCAAAACGTTTGTACTTATGCTGATTCTCATGACCTAGGGCATGTTTCAAGATGTTCAAAATTTTCATGTCCACCCTCTTCTTGGCTATGTCTTCAACAGCTACCGCTCTCCCATCATCAGGCTTTTCCACTTTATCAGCTTCTGGACAATTAGGAATAGCTGACCTTGCCTCAATAGCAGCAGTAATCTTTGCTGCTTTATCGAATGTGTTCCCATATTCGATAATTTCCCAAAGAGTGTAGTCATGAATAGCTATGTATTGCTCAAAATTGGACTTCCAAAGTTCAAAGTTCCTGGCATCAAACATGGGAATTTTGATACTAGGATTTGAGAAGTTGTTTTGCAGCAAAGCAGGAGGTTGATTTGTTCCAGACATGGTGTTTTTAGGGTTTTTAGGGTTTGGTGTTTTAGGGTTCTGCGTTACTTAAAGATCAAAAGTTTCTCAACAAGCTCTGATACCACTTGTTGATCCCAAACTTAGATCGATTAGCTTTGTGTATACGAGATTAGATCAAGTACTACACGTAGAGAAACCTTTGCTTATGAATAAAGTAACAAAGTGTTATGCGGAATTAACACTTGATTTAAAACACAATGATGTTAAACAAACTTTCACTTGTATTAGAATAATCGTGTTGATTACAATGAAAGGTTTAACTTGCGAATACTATGAAAACTGATATATGACTTTAACCTAAAAGACCTTCTTTTATAGAACAAGAAGTCTTGTACAATAAGCTATGAATCAACTATTCTAGGTAAAGATAATAATAGAAAATACAATGTCGTGCTTATCTTTACCATACATAAATAAAGAAACAAATAAACAAAAGATATTCTATCAGTGTCAATCTTCAAGGCTGTCAGCGTTGACTTCTATCAGCGTCCAAAGTCAATCTATCAGCGTTGACTTTCTTCTTATCAGCGTTTGGTGATCTGACCCATATTTTATTCCCAACAATCCTCCCCTAAACTTGATATCCATACCAATGATCAAGTTTCTGAATAAAAACTAAAGGCTTAGGAGGAATCTTTCAATAACTTCTTATGTTGGTGATAAACATATCTGATCAAGTCCTTGGCCACATCACTCGTATAATCAATCTCCAAGGGTGTCTCTAGCATCTTCTCCAATACTTCTTTGGACAAGAAATAGTCAGCATCCACAAGCAAATATTCTGAAAACTTTGTAGAGCTCATATGAAATACACCACAAGTAGAATATAGCCTCCAATGAAGATTACTGAGATCATCTTCAAGATCCTTCCAAATGGCAGGATCTGCTTCTTTTGGACCACACAAAGTCATAAATGTGTTCCAAAGTCTTATTCCATTAGCTGAAGTAGGTGCTTCAGCTGTATACTTGGCCTCTATTAATCTCCATAGATGCACCAAGTCTTCCCTGTCTATGCTTGCAAATATAGAAATAACTGAAGTGAAAGTATGTACCTCCTTTCCAAATCGTCCAACCTTCCAAAATCCACACTCATCTTCATCAAAACTGATAATTGGATTTCTGTCATCTAGAGGTATCACATTTACCAAATCTGAAGCTTCCAAGGGAGAAAGCTTGAGATGCTTCCTTATAACACCTTCAGTTGGAAAATACACATCCATGTCTTTAGGAAATTGAAAAGGATCTCCTTTCTTCACTGGTCTTTGAGCAATCCTTATTTCCTTTTGAATTTGCATCTCCTCTGCAAGCTCTTGTTTTCTTTCTTCTGAAAGAAACTGGTAGACATTCTGTTCTTGCACCTTCCTCCAAATAGGATGTGCCCTATACTCTAACTCCTCAAAAGACAAGGCCAGCAACTTCTTTGATGTCCAATTAGGCTGATGACATCTAAGCAACTTATAGTACAACTGCCTTCTATCTCTTTTGAGCCAGGTCTTGACCTCTTGTGCATTAAATCTCATAATCACCTTTATGTCTTCTTGTACCCTAAGAAGAACTTCCAACCCCCAAATTTGATCTGATAAACTCATACCTGGGTTGTCCATCACCTGGTCTTCCCAAGCATGGTACATTCTGGTGATTTCTGGTAGGTCCCAATCAACCTGATTCTTCAACTCACTCAACCTTTCCTTTGCTAGCTCATCTCCATATTCAAGCCTTTCTGGATCTTCAATAATTTGAATGCTTGAATCTGAGCTATCACCTTCTTTATCATCACCACTTTCCTCCTCACTCTCAGAAACAACAAATGGTGATCTTCTACTTCTCCTCAAATCTCTTTCCACAAGTTGTGCAGCCAACTGTTCATCAAATGCTATTTGTGCTGCATCTTTCTTTGGAACATCTTCTTCAATCAAAATACCTTTACCTTTGTCTTTTGGATCAATAATTGGTAAAGTAGAAGAAGAAACCTGTGTGGACACATCTCTGATAATTGTTGATGGCTGGAATACATCAACACTACCTGCAACTTTGTCAGCGTCCAAGTTGCTCCTATCAGTGCCACGATTACCTTTATCAGCGTTGGATGTGTCAGCGTCCAAACCTGTATCAGCGCCCAATGTTTCTTTGAAAGATCCTTCCAAGTTCTTTGGTGTCATCTTGGATATATCAACAACTGGATGCTTCTTCAAGTTGGTGAGAGCTTCAGCAATCTGCAAAGATTCACTAAATTGTGAACTCTTTTCTGAACTCTTTTCACTAGCTGTGTGAATCAACTCATCCTCCTCATCCTCTTTTTCCTCCCCTTTGGAAGATTCCTCCATTAGACTCCTGCTACTTGGATTCTCCAAAACAGTTACTCTCTCCCTCAAAGCTTGGAGTTCTCTTCCCTGGTTGTTGACAGTTTGTACAAGACTGACATTTTGCTTTTGCAAGCTAATGACAGCCGCCGTCAATTCAATTATTGTCATAGGTTCCAATCTGCCCTCAGCTAGAATGGGGATTTGACCTCCCAAAATAGGATCATGGGGCATGGATGAGGTCTTAATGATGTTGGGACTGTCTTAACCAGCATCTAAGCCTGTGTCAATAGCCCCAGCCTCACCCATTTCACCAGCCACACTTGTGGAGGTGGTTCTCTCTGCTACAAGGCTAGGATCACTAGAGGAGAACACTCCAGTAACCCTTTGGCGTTTAGTCAACCTAGATTGTAATGGGGTAGAAGATGAAGTAGATTGTGTGGGTGTGGGTTGATTAAGGGGTGTTTGGGATTGTTCAGGAAGTGTATCAGTGTTGGGATTGGCTGTGTCAGCGCCCACATTTTGAGTGTCAGCGCTGGGTTGGTCAATGTCCATGTGTTCTGGTGAAGGTGATGGTACATGAATAGGGCCTGGTTGTGGGTCTGGTTGTGGTTGAGCAGCCTGAATTACTTCAAGCATGGGTTGGGTAAGAGGTATGGGTTCGTTTGTGGAGCTCATTTTAGCAAAAATGGTTTTCTGTTGTTTAGGGATCTCATAAAAAGTGTCATGATCCCTAGAACAATATTCTTGTAAATCAAAGACCATTTGCAAAAATCTAGGGTAAGCCAAAGTCATTTTACTTCCCTTGTTTTTACACATCCCTTCAAAAATCATTTTTGAAAAATTATACTTAAGCCCACGTGTTATACAAACCAAAGCACTTGCAATTGACCTGTTTATCTCATTAAAAGAAGTACATTTTGGACTTAAGCATTGTAAAAGGACATGTATCAAATATTTCCAGTCAGAGGGAAATTCCTGCTTATGATATTTATTTAAAGTGACATCAGCAGGAATAGGATAACCCAATTCCCTAAGACCCTGTTCTATTGTTGCTATGGCAAGAGTAGTCACACCATCAGCGTCATCAAAACGCAAAGCTTGGCGAACCAAAGCTTCAGTGACCACCCATGTTCTTCCATGAACAGTAGATGTTAATGTGGTCACTCCATTAGTTGTTGTGGAACTAACATTGTTCCAAAACTGTCTAATGTGTGCGACAGGGACTAATGGTGTATGAGAAAGTGCATACCTCAATGAAGATGCATTTAAAAATGCCACCATCTGTGAATACTGAGGAAATAAAGCATCATCAGCAGTCAAGTAAGCGATCATATTGTGTTGGCTCTTGAACTCCAATGTTAAATTCTTTGAGTTGAATTTGGGTGCCATGATTGAAAGCTGTTTAAGTTATATGATATGGGAAAAATCTAGGAGAAAAAGTGTTAGACAAGAAAATATGAATACCCAGAATAAAAAGATTAGCCAAATTTATAGGAGAGATGCATGATTTTGATTGGTCAAAAATGAGGCGGTTATATTCAAAGAGCAATCATGAAAATCTTGAATCAAATATAACTTATCTCATGCATTAATTAAAAGTAACTTCTCCCCAAAATTACGGCCAAAGATTAGTCAAAAAATAACAACTGGGTAGGGCCCACTAGGTGTCAACGGTCAAAAATAGCCCATCAGCGCCCAACGGCTATATTTCCTTGTCAGCGTTTGCCTAAAGCCTTGTCAGCGTCACGATTGAACGTAACAGCGTTTGGAGAAAAACTTGTCAGCGTCTAAAAAGTAAAAATAAAAATATTTAAAAAGAAAAAGACCTTAACAAAGTAATTTATCCTAAGGGAAATATCTTACAAGTTGATAATAATTACTGGGCGGCAAGCACTGTCCATTTATACACACTTGCATAAGCAAGATAGACACAAATGTCCTCTAGAGTCCCTTGCTAACCAAAATACTTACCAACAAAGTTATTTCATAAAATTCTTTGTAACTCCCAGGTAAACCCATATCCAAAGTATTCCCAAGTCTCCCATCAGACCATAACCAATTCTAAGTCAAAAATGTCTTGGCAGCATGCAAAGTTGATATACTATGCATGCTACAGTGCCTCATGGTTTAGTAAAACTAACCCATACTCACCTGTGGACACAATCTAGAATTGTGATGAGAGTATTCTAAGAATACCCAAGAGTCCTAAAGGTTCCTTAAACCTCCCCTCAAACTATGATACATGAGTTCTCAACAATATATATGAACATTAAAAATTTATGTCAAGATAGGAATATAAATATTCCAACCATCATCCATAAACAAAACATGTCCAAATAGCTCTTTCAAAGATCCATAAGCAACTCTGTATCCAATGGCATAAAGCTACCATTACCTGCACATTTAGATGAAAACCACAAAACTAACATTTGTTGCTGACAGCGTCCCGACAACACTTAACAGCGTTGAAGGAACTCTTGTCAGCGTTAGACCATAATATCTCTAACAACGGCAAAATAACACTTGACAGTGTTACATATACCTTTGTCAGTGTTAGAAAAATAATGTGGAAAATCTAAATCATCACAAAGACCAATAACAATGCATTATCCTGTACATACTTTTACAAAAAATATTCCAAAACACATATTAAGTGAGATTAACCATTCCAATATTTGTTACCAAATATTGAAATCTTCCAGCATCAAAAGGTTTAGTTAATAAATCAGCTACATTATCTTCAGTATCTACCCTATCTGGTTGTATTAAACCTTTCTCAAAGCAATCTCTTATAAAATGATGTCTAATTTCTATGTGTTTGGTTTTAGAATGATGTACAGGATTTTTAATAATGCATAAAGTACTGTTATTGTCTACAAAAATCTTGGTATGCATAAAATTATACCCATAATCCAACAGCTGGTTCTGAATCCATAAGACTTGTCCACAACAAGCAGCTGCTGCCACATATTCTGCTTCAGTTGTAGAGTTTGCCACCACTGTTTGTTTCTTGCATTGCCAAGATATTAATCTGCTCCCAAGAAATTGGCATCCACCAGTTGTGGATTTCCTATCAAACTTATCACCTCCATAATCACTGTCTGAATAAGCAATAAGATCCAAGGGAGAATCTTTTGGGTACCACAATCCAAGATCTGGATAGCATCTTAGGTACCTAAAAATCCTCTTCACAGCAAAAAGGTGACATTCTTTGGGAGTCACTTGATGGCGTGCACATGCACACACAGCAAACATGATGTCAGGTCTTGAGGCTGTAAGATACATCAATGAACCAATCATTGATCTATAGTGCCTAACATCCACATCCTTTCCAGCTCCAAGTTTGTTTAACATCATTGTGTTTTAAATCAAGTGTTAATTCCGCATAACACTTTGTTACTTTATTCATAAGCAAAGGTTTCTCTACGTGTAGTACTTGATCTAATCTCGTATACACAAAGTTAATCGATCTAAGTTTGGGATCAACAAGTGGTATCAGAGCTTGTTGAGAAACTTTTGATCTTTAAGTAACGCAGAACCCTAAAACACCAAACCCTAAAAACCCTAAAAACACCATGTCTGGAACAAATCAACCTCCTGCTTTGCTGCAAAACAACTTCTCAAATCCTAGTATCAAAATTCCCATGTTTGATGCCAGGAACTTTGAACTTTGGAAGTCCAATTTTGAGCAATACATAGCTATTCATGACTACACTCTTTGGGAAATTATCGAATATGGGAACACATTCGATAAAGCAGCAAAGATTACTGCTGCTATTGAGGCAAGGTCAGCTATTCCTAATTGTCCAGAAGCTGATAAAGTGGAAAAGCCTGATGATGGGAGAGCGGTAGCTGTTGAAGACATAGCCAAGAAGAGGGTGGACATGAAAATTTTGAACATCTTGAAACATGCCCTAGGTCATGAGAATCAGCATAAGTACAAACGTTTTGATTCTGCAAAAGAGCTTTGGGAAGCTCTTGAAGTAGCACATGGTGGCAATGCTGACACAAAAGAAGAAAAGAAGAAGCAACTCTTGCATGAGTATGCTGTCTTTAAAGCTCAACCTAATGAGAATCTCAGCAGTGTGAGAAGTAGACTTCTTGACATCACAAGTCAACTTTCCTTCATGGGAAAACAGATTGATGACCCTGAATTGAATGCTACTTTTCTCAAAAGCCTTGGTGATGTATGGAAGATTGAGACAAGATCTATTCTTGTCAATAACACCCACAAGACTTCCAGGTTTGATGACATCTTCAACAAGTTAAGGCTGTTGGAGAATGAATGGCAATTGGAGAGTGATAACAAATCTTCCAGCAGCAACATGGCCTTCTTTTCACAAAGTGAAGGCCAATTTGATTCCATGAACTTTTATGGACATTCAGCCTCTGGATCTCAAAGTGTCAGTGCTGGATGTCAATCTGTCAGCGCTGGATCATATCCTGTCAACGCTTTGTACTCAAGCGCTGACACACACAATCATGGCGCTGATAGAATTAAACCTGCTGGTTTTGATCTTGATACTGTGTGTGCCTTCATTGCTTCTTTGCCTAGTGATTCAAGGATCACTTATGAAGATCTTGAGCAGATAAGTGATGAACAATTGGAAGAGATGGATATAAAGTGGACTATGGCTCTTGTAAGTTTAAGAGCAAACAGGTTCAATAAAAGGTTCAAGAAGAAGATGACCTTTAATGCTAAGGATGTTGCTGGATTTGACAAGTCCAAGGTGGAGTGCTACAACTGTCATAGGATGGGGCACTTTATGAGGGAATGTAGATCTCCAAGGAGATCTGATGCTGGGAAGCCTTCTAGCCAAATGATTAAGAACCCAGATCCCAAGGCCATGGTTGCTGTTCAACAAATTGATGGCGTTGGGGAATGGGATTGGAGCTGGATGGCTAAGAATGAGGAAGAGGACAGAGCTTTGGTTGCTGAAGTTAAAGAAGAGCATGCTGAATATGCTCTCATGGCACACTCCTCCTCTTCATCAGATAATGAGGTATATGATGATGCTTTCTGTTCTAAGGGTTGTCGTTTAAATACTGAAAAATCAAAACAAGAGATAGTTAAGTTATTAGATGAAGCAAGTACTCTAAGGTGCAAATTATCTAACTATCAAATTGCTCTTACCCAAACAGAAAAGACAGTAACTGAGTATAAGAAAATGGAGTTTGATTTAAAGGATCAAATAAATATCTTAAAACATGAGTTACATCAGAGTAAGGATGTTCAAGATATAGTAAATAGGGTTAATCTTGATTTGATAGCTCAGTTAGAGGAGGCTAACAAAAACAAAGATAATGTGAGTCTTAAAATCCAGAGATTTGATAAGGCCACACAATCCCTAGGAGAGTGTGTTAGTAAACAAAGAGACTCTAAGGATATGAGTGGGATTGGGATAAATAACTATAAT
Organism: Glebionis coronaria; assembly: GCA_025667525.1. Classification (NCBI taxonomy): domain Eukaryota; kingdom Viridiplantae; phylum Streptophyta; class Magnoliopsida; order Asterales; family Asteraceae; genus Glebionis; species Glebionis coronaria. The sequence continues at coordinate 568,824,984 of CM046881.1, forward strand.
GTTGTTCCACCACCAGCTGGGGATTTCTATGGTGTCCAATCAAAGGACTTATCTTGGACTGGCTTGCCAGAATTCCAAGAGGAGGAGTTTATTCCTCCACCTAGAGTGACTTCCCCAGTTGAGGAATATCAGCAAAAGCTGACTGACCTAGAAGAGTGGAAGAAAGCTAACCACACCTTGTTTGTTAAGGGAGGGTTATTGTGTGAAAGTCCAAATGAGCCCACACCAATCACGAGCCTTGATCCTAAACCTATTAAGATCACACACCCTACCACTGGCAAACCTGTTGACCTTGGCCCACAAAATGTTAGAAAACCTAGTGTTAAATATGCAGAGATGTATAGAAATTCTAGGTCACCAAAAAGCCAAGTAAGTAATCATGGAACAGGCTTCTTTGCTTCTAGACCTAAGACTATGTCTAGAAAAGCTTGTTATACATGTGGTAGCTTCTCACATTTGGCCTACAAATGTGTCAATGCTTCCAATGTCAACGCTGACAGGAACCATTTCAGCGCTGACAAAAGTCAACATAGGTCAAACACTGTCAGACCCAATACCTTTGTGAACAAAAGTTCACAAGTTGTTAGACCAGCCCCATTCTTTTCTAGAGGGTCTAACACACAAGGCCTAAGACCTTTTCAAAAGTCAAATACTTGGTCAAATAGGCAATGGGTTCCTGTAGCAAACCCTAGGTTCAACGCTGATAAGAGCAATCGGGGCGCTGACAAGGGAACTTTCAGCACTGATAGAAACACTGCTAAACCTAGGTATTTGCAGCCACAGGGAAATAGGTCTAAAGCTTCTACTAGCTTAACATGGAGACCAAAACAAGACCAGAACCCTAATAATACTGGTATTTCTATGACATGCAACAGGTTCCATTATATTTCAAAGGCATTGTCAACACCAATTGGGGTTAACTGGGAATTTCATTCAAACAGGGATGAAAATGGGGTTGTTATGAGAACCAAGTCTGTTCTTGTTGAACAACCAAATGAATCCAAGTCTTCTAAGGCTTGGGTTCCCAAAGAAAACTAATGTGTTTTCTTTATGTGCAGGGCATTCAGAAGAAGATCAATGACTATGGATACTGGGATAGTGGATGCTCAAGGCACATGACTGGAAAGGAAGACTATCTGACCAATTTCTCTCCTATTCAAGATGGTGATAAAGTATACTTTGGAGGGGGCTACGGCACCATCACTGGAAAAGGAACTCTTGTCACCAACAATCTTAGGTTTGATAATGTCTTCTTGGTGAAAGACCTGGATTATAATTTGTTTAGTGTATCACAAGTGTGTGATAACAAAAATAAGGTTCTTTTCACAGATACTGAGTGCTTGGTGTTAAGCAAAGATTATAAGCTCCCTGATGAGAAATACATAGATTTTAGAACACCAAGGCATAAAGACATATATAATGTGAATCTTAATGGAATTAAGGTAAATAATAAAATGTCATGTCTGTATGCTAAGGCCTCAGTAGATGAAAGTAATCTTTGGCACAGGAGACTAGGGCACATAAACTTTAAGAATATTAATAGACTTGTGAGGCTTGGTTTAGTTGATGGTTTGCCTGAAAAGGCTTTCCACAATGACCACTCTTGTGTTGCATGCCTTAAGGGCAAGCAGCACAAGGTCTCATTCAGGTCTAAACAGGTGAACTCTAGCTCTAAACCCCTTCACTTATTGCATATGGACCTCTTTGGTCCTACTAATATAGAGAGTTTGAAGGGTAAATCATATTGTTTTGTCATTACTGATGATTACTCCAGGTTCACATGGACTTTCTTTTTAGCTAAGAAAAGTGAAACTGCCCTAAGTCTGATCAATTTCATTACCCAAATTGAAAAGAAGAATGGTAATGAGGTCAAAATTATTAGAAGTGACAATGGGGGTGAGTTTAGAAATCAGTTATTAGATGATTTTTGTGCCAAGAAAGGGATTACTAGGCAGTTCAGCATAGCTAGAACTCCTCAGCAAAATGGAGTTGCTGAAAGGAAGAATAGGACCCTTATTGAAGCAGCCAGAACCATGTTGGCTGATGCCCACTTTCCTATAGCTTTTTGGGCTGAAGCTGTTAACACAGCTTGTTATGTTCAAAATAGGGCATTGGTCAACAAGATACATAATAAGACACCTTATGAATTACTTTGGGGAAGGAAGCCAAATATTGGTTTTCTGAAGCCTTTTGGTTGTCATGTAGTTGTGTTAGAAACTAGTGAGGCCCTAGGTAAATTTGATTCAAAAGGTGATGAAGGCTACTTCATGGGTTATTCAGTGCAGAGTAAAGGATATAGGGTTTACATTAAAAAGGAAAAACGTATACTTGAAAAAGTACATGTTAGGTTTTTAGAGGGTAAACCTAGTGATCCTGAGAGTGGTCCAAATTGGTTGTTTGACTTAGAACCTTTGTCTAGAGCTTTAAATTATATGCCTGTTACTGATCCAGACATTGTGAAGGTAACTTCAAGTGTTTTGGAAAAGAGAATTGGTAATGTTTCAGGTATACAGGTTGCTAAGGAGGATGGACCACCAGCAGTTATATCATCTCCCACACAAGAATTTGTTACACTTCCTATATGGACAGATGAGTATTATGCTGCTGCTACTGCTGCAAGGAAAGATAATGGTGGTGTTCAGATACCACCAACTACAAACATGCATGATTCTTCAAGCGCTGACAAAGGGAAATCCAGCGCTGACACGACCACTTCAGACGCTGATGGCTCCAACGCTGACAACAACAGTTCAAACGTTGTTAGCCCGAACGCTGACAAGCAAGGTTCAGACTTTGGAGACACTTTTACACAGCTTTTCTCTTCTCATTTTGAACAAGGTGGACCTTCCAATGTTCATGAAGAGATCTCTGTTGATCAAGAAGAATCTGAAGAAGATATTGGCAACATGGAGCGTGAAATTGAGGACACCAGACTTTTTGAAGGAGGAGTTCTCACTTCCACAGCTAAAGATCACCCCACATCTCAAATCATTGGTGATGTTATGGCTCCAGTTCAGACAAGAAGATCCCATCAAGGTCTTGGTGGATTTATTGCCAATATACACAAGAAGGTTGATACCCCTCTTGTACAAGCATGTTTGTTTGCCTGTTTTCTGTCACAGGAAGAACCCAAGAAAATTTTTGATGCTCTCAAGGAACCAAGTTGGGTGGAAGCAATGCAGGATGAGCTTCACCAATTTGCTATACAGGATGTTTGGGAGCTGGTTGATTGTCCTAGATATGTGAGACCAATTGGGACAAGATGGGTTCTAAGGAACAAGAAAGATGAAAGAGGCATTGTGGTCAGAAACAAGGCACGTTTGGTAGCTCAGGGTTATACACAAGAGGAAGGAATTGATTATGAAGAAGTCTTTGCTCCAGTTGCAAGAATTGAAGCTATCAGAATTTTCTTAGCTTATGCCTCTTGCATGAATTTTACTGTTTATCAAATGGATGTGAAGAGTGCTTTCCTCTATGGCACAATTGTTGAGGAGGTTTATGTAATGCAGCCTCCTGGTTTTGAAGATCCTGAGAATCCAGACAAGGTTTATAGAGTAAAGAAGGCAATGTATGGCCTTCATCAAGCCCCAAGAGCATGGTATGGTACCTTGTCCACCTACTTGGTGGAAAATGGTTTCAAGAGGGGCACCATAGACCAGACACTGTTTACCAAGAAGAAAGGAAAACATGTGTTACTTGTGCAGGTCTATGTTGATGACATCATTTTTGGCTCTACTGATCCAAAAATGAGTGAGGAATTTTCCAAGCTCATGACAGATAAATTCAAGATGAGTGCAATGGGTGAGATGAACTTCTTTCTAGGTTTACAAGTTCAGCAGAAAGAAGATGGTATCTTCATCTCTCAGGACAAGTATGTAGCTGAAATCTTGAAGAAATATGGTTTTTCTCCACATGAGAAGGAGGCTTCTACTCCTATGGACAGACAACACCCCTGGGGAAAACTTGGAGCTGGAAAGGATGTGGATGTTAGGCACTATAGATCAATGATTGGTTCATTGATGTATCTTACAGCCTCAAGACCTGACATCATGTTTGCTGTGTGTGCATGTGCACGCCATCAAGTGACTCCCAAAGAATGTCACCTTTTTGCTGTGAAGAGGATTTTTAGGTACCTAAGATGCTATCCAGATCTTGGATTGTGGTACCCAAAAGATTCTCCCTTGGATCTTATTGCTTATTCAGACAGTGATTATGGAGGTGATAAGTTTGATAGGAAATCCACAACTGGTGGATGCCAATTTCTTGGGAGCAGATTAATATCTTGGCAATGCAAGAAACAAACAGTGGTGGCAAACTCTACAACTGAAGCAGAATATGTGGCAGCAGCTGCTTGTTGTGGACAAGTCTTATGGATTCAGAACCAGCTGTTGGATTATGGGTATAATTTTATGCATACCAAGATTTTTGTAGACAATAACAGTACTTTATGCATTATTAAAAATCCTGTACATCATTCTAAAACCAAACACATAGAAATTAGACATCATTTTATAAGAGATTGCTTTGAGAAAGGTTTAATACAACCAGATAGGGTAGATACTGAAGATAATGTAGCTGATTTATTAACTAAACCTTTTGATGCTGGAAGATTTCAATATTTGGTAACAAATATTGGAATGGTTAATCTCACTTAATATGTGTTTTGGAATATTTTTTGTAAAAGTATGTACAGGATAATGCATTGTTATTGGTCTTTGTGATGATTTAGATTTTCCACATTATTTTTCTAACACTGACAAAGGTATATGTAACACTGTCAAGTGTTATTTTGCCGTTGTTAGAGATATTATGGTCTAACGCTGACAAGAGTTCCTTCAACGCTGTTAAGTGTTGTCGGGACGCTGTCAGCAACAAATGTTAGTTTTGTGGTTTTCATCTAAATGTGCAGGTAATGGTAGCTTTATGCCATTGGATACAGAGTTGCTTATGGATCTTTGAAAGAGCTATTTGGACATGTTTTGTTTATGGATGATGGTTGGAATATTTATATTCCTATCTTGACATAAATTTTTAATGTTCATATATATTGTTGAGAACTCATGTATCATAGTTTGAGGGGAGGTTTAAGGAACCTTTAGGACTCTTGGGTATTCTTAGAATACTCTCATCACAATTCTAGATTGTGTCCACAGGTGAGTATGGGTTAGTTTTACTAAACCATGAGGCACTGTAGCATGCATAGTATATCAACTTTGCATGCTGCCAAGACATTTTTGACTTAGAATTGGTTATGGTCTGATGGGAGACTTGGGAATACTTTGGATATGGGTTTACCTGGGAGTTACAAAGAATTTTATGAAATAACTTTGTTGGTAAGTATTTTGGTTAGCAAGGGACTCTAGAGGACATTTGTGTCTATCTTGCTTATGCAAGTGTGTATAAATGGACAGTGCTTGCCGCCCAGTAATTATTATCAACTTGTAAGATATTTCCCTTAGGATAAATTACTTTGTTAAGGTCTTTTTCTTTTTAAATATTTTTATTTTTACTTTTTAGACGCTGACAAGTTTTTCTCCAAACGCTGTTACGTTCAATCGTGACGCTGACAAGGCTTTAGGCAAACGCTGACAAGGAAATATAGCCGTTGGGCGCTGATGGGCTATTTTTGACCGTTGACACCTAGTGGGCCCTACCCAGTTGTTATTTTTTGACTAATCTTTGGCCGTAATTTTGGGGAGAAGTTACTTTTAATTAATGCATGAGATAAGTTATATTTGATTCAAGATTTTCATGATTGCTCTTTGAATATAACCGCCTCATTTTTGACCAATCAAAATCATGCATCTCTCCTATAAATTTGGCTAATCTTTTTATTCTGGGTATTCATATTTTCTTGTCTAACACTTTTTCTCCTAGATTTTTCCCATATCATATAACTTAAACAGCTTTCAATCATGGCACCCAAATTCAACTCAAAGAATTTAACATTGGAGTTCAAGAGCCAACACAATATGATCGCTTACTTGACTGCTGATGATGCTTTATTTCCTCAGTATTCACAGATGGTGGCATTTTTAAATGCATCTTCATTGAGGTATGCACTTTCTCATACACCATTAGTCCCTGTCGCACACATTAGACAGTTTTGGAACAATGTTAGTTCCACAACAACTAATGGAGTGACCACATTAACATCTACTGTTCATGGAAGAACATGGGTGGTCACTGAAGCTTTGGTTCGCCAAGCTTTGCGTTTTGATGACGCTGATGGTGTGACTACTCTTGCCATAGCAACAATAGAACAGGGTCTTAGGGAATTGGGTTATCCTATTCCTGCTGATGTCACTTTAAATAAATATCATAAGCAGGAATTTCCCTCTGACTGGAAATATTTGATACATGTCCTTTTACAATGCTTAAGTCCAAAATGTACTTCTTTTAATGAGATAAACAGGTCAATTGCAAGTGCTTTGGTTTGTATAACACGTGGGCTTAAGTATAATTTTTCAAAAATGATTTTTGAAGGGATGTGTAAAAACAAGGGAAGTAAAATGACTTTGGCTTACCCTAGATTTTTGCAAATGGTCTTTGATTTACAAGAATATTGTTCTAGGGATCATGACACTTTTTATGAGATCCCTAAACAACAGAAAACCATTTTTGCTAAAATGAGCTCCACAAACGATCCCATACCTCTTACCCAACCCATGCTTGAAGTAATTCAGGCTGCTCAACCACAACCAGACCCACAACCAGGCCCTATTCATGAACCATCACCTTCACCAGAACACATGGACATTGACCAACCCAGCGCTGACACTCAAAATGTGGGCGCTGACACAGCCAATCCCAACACTGATACACTTCCTGAACAATCCCAAACACCCCTTAATCAACCCACACCCACACAATCTACTTCATCTTCTACCCCATTACAATCTAGGTTGACTAAACACCAAAGGGTTACTGGAGTGTTCTCCTCTAGTGATCCTAGCCTTGTAGCAGAGAGAACCACCTCCACAAGTGTGGCTGGTGAAATGGGTGAGGCTGGGGCTATTGACACAGGCTTAGATGCTGGTTAAGACAGTCCCAACATCATTAAGACCTCATCCATGCCCCATGATCCTATTTTGGGAGGTCAAATCCCCATTCTAGCTGAGGGCAGATTGGAACCTATGACAATAATTGAATTGACGGCGGCTGTCATTAGCTTGCAAAAGCAAAATGTCAGTCTTGTACAAACTGTCAACAACCAGGGAAGAGAACTCCAAGCTTTGAGGGAGAGAGTAACTGTTTTGGAGAATCCAAGTAGCAGGAGTCTAATGGAGGAATCTTCCAAAGGGGAGGAAAAAGAGGATGAGGAGGATGAGTTGATTCACACAGCTAGTGAAAAGAGTTCAGAAAAGAGTTCACAATTTAGTGAATCTTTGCAGATTGCTGAAGCTCTCACCAACTTGAAGAAGCATCCAGTTGTTGATATATCCAAGATGACACCAAAGAACTTGGAAGGATCTTTCAAAGAAACATTGGGCGCTGATACAGGTTTGGACGCTGACACATCCAACGCTGATAAAGGTAATCGTGGCACTGATAGGAGCAACTTGGACGCTGACAAAGTTGCAGGTAGTGTTGATGTATTCCAGCCATCAACAATTATCAGAGATGTGTCCACACAGGTTTCTTCTTCTACTTTACCAATTATTGATCCAAAAGACAAAGGTAAAGGTATTTTGATTGAAGAAGATGTTCCAAAGAAAGATGCAGCACAAATAGCATTTGATGAACAGTTGGCTGCACAACTTGTGGAAAGAGATTTGAGGAGAAGTAGAAGATCACCATTTGTTGTTTTTGAGAGTGAGGAGGAAAGTGGTGATGATAAAGAAGGTGATAGCTCAGATTCAAGCATTCAAATTATTGAAGATCCAGAAAGGCTTGAATATGGAGATGAGCTAGCAAAGGAAAGGTTGAGTGAGTTGAAGAATCAGGTTGATTGGGACCTACCAGAAATCACCAGAATGTACCATGCTTGGGAAGACCAGGTGATGGACAACCCAGGTATGAGTTTATCAGATCAAATTTGGGGGTTGGAAGTTCTTCTTAGGGTACAAGAAGACATAAAGGTGATTATGAGATTTAATGCACAAGAGGTCAAGACCTGGCTCAAAAGAGATAGAAGGCAGTTGTACTATAAGTTGCTTAGATGTCATCAGCCTAATTGGACATCAAAGAAGTTGCTGGCCTTGTCTTTTGAGGAGTTAGAGTATAGGGCACATCCTATTTGGAGGAAGGTGCAAGAACAGAATGTCTACCAGTTTCTTTCAGAAGAAAGAAAACAAGAGCTTGCAGAGGAGATGCAAATTCAAAAGGAAATAAGGATTGCTCAAAGACCAGTGAAGAAAGGAGATCCTTTTCAATTTCCTAAAGACATGGATGTGTATTTTCCAACTGAAGGTGTTATAAGGAAGCATCTCAAGCTTTCTCCCTTGGAAGCTTCAGATTTGGTAAATGTGATACCTCTAGATGACAGAAATCCAATTATCAGTTTTGATGAAGATGAGTGTGGATTTTGGAAGGTTGGACGATTTGGAAAGGAGGTACATACTTTCACTTCAGTTATTTCTATATTTGCAAGCATAGACAGGGAAGACTTGGTGCATCTATGGAGATTAATAGAGGCCAAGTATACAGCTGAAGCACCTACTTCAGCTAATGGAATAAGACTTTGGAACACATTTATGACTTTGTGTGGTCCAAAAGAAGCAGATCCTGCCATTTGGAAGGATCTTGAAGATGATCTCAGTAATCTTCATTGGAGGCTATATTCTACTTGTGGTGTATTTCATATGAGCTCTACAAAGTTTTCAGAATATTTGCTTGTGGATGCTGACTATTTCTTGTCCAAAGAAGTATTGGAGAAGATGCTAGAGACACCCTTGGAGATTGATTATACGAGTGATGTGGCCAAGGACTTGATCAGATATGTTTATCACCAACATAAGAAGTTATTGAAAGATTCCTCCTAAGCCTTTAGTTTTTATTCAGAAACTTGATCATTGGTATGGATATCAAGTTTAGGGGAGGATTGTTGGGAATAAAATATGGGTCAGATCACCAAACGCTGATAAGAAGAAAGTCAATGCTGATAGATTGACTTTGGACGCTGATAGAAGTCAACGCTGACAGCCTTGAAGATTGACACTGATAGAATACCTTTTGTTTATTTGTTTCTTTATTTATGTATGGTAAAGATAAGCACGACATTGTATTTTCTATTATTATCTTTACCTAGAATAGTTGATTCATAGCTTATTGTACAAGACTTCTTGTTCTATAAAAGAAGGTCTTTTAGGTTAAAGTCATATATCAGTTTTCATAGTATTCGCAAGTTAAACCTTTCATTGTAATCAACACGATTATTCTAATACAAGTGAAAGTTTGTTTAACATCATTGTGTTTTAAATCAAGTGTTAATTCCGCATAACACTTTGTTACTTTATTCATAAGCAAAGGTTTCTCTACGTGTAGTACTTGATCTAATCTCGTATACACAAAGCTAATCGATCTAAGTTTGGGATCAACATTTACACCTTTCGATCATCCCTATGGACGTACTTTCGATTATACTATTTATACTAAATAATGGTGTTTCCATTATCATCTGATATGGTTAATCTCGTACATATGTAATATATATACGTTACGACATTATATATATCTATATATATATGAAAAATGGTTAGATTTTGTTTGTGTTCTGGTTTGGTTTTTCTCTTTTGATCTGCGACTAAGGAACGCAAGAAGGAGGCAAAACTATTTCCTCTCTGGTCTTTTTGGTGAATCATTAAAAGTAATCTCTATTACTAATGTAATCACTTGTTTTACGACATAACTTGTTGTTGATAAATGTCTGTGATGAGATCCGTAGAAAACTTGCTTAGATTAGTTGAAAGAATGGTTGAGAAAATTTTACGATTTGAAACACGTGTATACATGGGTCTAAACATGATATAAAATGATTTTTGGGTCAAATATAAACTTTGGCATGTTTCACAATATACACTTTGAGTGTAAATTTAAATACTTGAAATTATTAATTAAAAGTTGACATAAATTTTGAAAGAGCGAACCGAGCACTTTCGAGTCAGTTTTAGCCATCTGGCAAAACACGATTGTTTTTCGAAATGTCGTTTTACGTTGCTACGAGACTTGTAAAAATAATAAAAAAAATAAATAAATTTATGAAATAATGTTTTAATAAAATGTCTTTAAAGTCCGAGTCACGAAAATGTAATATAACTGGCTAGTCATGAGGAAACATACATATACATTTATTAATAAGTCATACGTTAATTTTTAAAGTTAAATGGGCTGATTTAAGTCTTGTTGGGTAATTATATAAACAAAAAGTCTAATTATTATTTAATTCTTTGACACAAGTATAGAAATCTTCAAGACTAATTATTTTATCGATTATGATAACCTAGTAACCGAATCTACTCAAAGTATAAATTTTCTCGAAATGATAACTTTTCAAAAACAACAACTTTATAAAGTTAAAAATATGACAAAAATAGAAAGTTTTCAATGATGTAACATATTTTAAATATGTAAAAATAATCTCTTTTACAATATGATAAATGATATTAATTAGAACGCGCAAGTGGATTTTTCATCGCATGCAGACTCGTATTATTTCTATTAAGGATATATAATTAATATATCTAATGTTCTTGATGCGTATGGTTTGATCATACTTTATCTCCTCTGATTTCGCGATTCTACCATTGGACTTGAGTAGTCCTGTCATTTTTTTACCTTTGATCTTGTCCTTGGTACATGACCATTTTATATAGATCGTTATTTTTCTAGTACATGTTAGTAAGGATATGTTGCATGTTGTATTTTTGTCCCCTTCACGGACCCCGCAAACTTTCCTTCTCTTGTTATTGGAAACTAAATTTGGTGGAATGTGCGTGTAACGCGAAACAGTGGAGATAACCTTCTAGATGCTGAATGTGTAATTGGGGAGCGCATGTACTACACTTGGCTTCATTATGGAGAATATGACCGTTCTTCAATTTTTGGCAATTGTGATGATGCTCGATGTTCATTTCATGATTCCGTAGATGTCGTTGTTACCTAGAAACTCTTGACATATCTTAGGTGTATCTTGACTCATAGTGCAAGCAATTTCAGTAGCAAATATATTGCTCGTTCACCTCGTTCAGTCTCATTGATTCTTGATTTCTGCTCTTTATACTTGCATTGATCCTTGATTCTAAACCACCTTAGCGTAATTTTATGATGTAAAATATTTCGAGAATATATATTAATATATAAAGTATTTTATCGAACCAAATTGCGTTGATATTTTTTTACAAGAAGACGAAGGAAAAATATGTTTCCTAAGAATGAATATACAAATAGCTGATGTATTTATAGAAACAGGGTAAAAATAATTTCTGATTTCTATGTCACGTGATTTACTTATTTTCAAGAATAAGTAAAAAAACGTTCATAATCTTGTATGTTGTACAATAATCATAAAGTTTCTTTTAGTAGCGTCGAATATGTCGTTACTCGGTCCTCAATTATGTATAGCCTAGCTAACTATGCATAATTCGGGAAGAGTCGTGATGTATTAAATGTGTCGTTGTTCAGTCCTTAATTATACATAGCCTAGCTAACTATGCATAATTCACGAAGAGCCACGTTGTGTCAGATCAGTCGTTGCCTTTAAAATTGTGGTTTTGAATAAATGTTCGGGTGAGAACACTTTCAAATGGTGGATACTTATGCAAGTAATCATGTTCGATTCGATTCTGTAAGAACATGTTCCAAATTCTTTGTGTTCCTTGACATATTCTCTTTCGACTAGTATTAGCTTAGAAAGTAACCTTGACCGAATGTATCCGTAAAATATTTTTATTTGTCTTGCATAACGTGTGAATCCCGTACAAATCACCATGTTGGTGACGAATTACCAAGAAACCTCATACTGAAACTAAGAAGAAATTTTAACAAGATCAGCAGACTACCAAACCGGAGGAAAGTCGAGTTTGAGTAACTTCGAGGCCATTGAAGAAGACATCTTCCCCCGAAACTTATGTGTTCGGTCAGCTTATGTCACGGACAAATCTACATAGACTCGAGCTTTGAATTCGAGGTGTTTGATTTGTTCCTATTCTGCCTTGTGAACTCGAATACCAACGTAGAGTGCTGACTCGTATACCAACGTAGAGTGCTGACTCGTATACCAACGTAGAGTCACACAAGGATGGTTTAAAAAGGAGAGCCTTCGGCGCGAAAGCCAAGCACAATGGTCGGATCCTACTAGATCCAGTGGTGTCGTCCGTCATCATAATCTGTAGGGACTAAAACGGTATGCGATGGATAGTTGAAGTTTGCCGACCGCGCATTGGTAGATGAAAGACAATCCGGGTTGCCATCTTCATTTATTCAGTTGAGGAATCCTTGTGCTTGACTCGATCCCCTTTGATCGTCGATGATCATACGACGGATAGCCATAGTTGAAATTATGTGCAAAACCTTTGCTTGTTATGTGTTTATGTGATATGTGACTTAGTCGAGTGGTCGTACGTTGTGCGAGCTCGAGGCGGCATTGTGAAATGTTGTCCGATCGGAAGGTAACGCGTACCTCTATTACTTGGGTATGTATCCGTATGAGAACACCCTGTAATATTGTTTTGGCTTTAGTCGAGTGGTCGTACGTTGTGCGAGCTCGAGGCGGCATTGTGAATGCTGTCCGATCGGAAGGTAACGCGTACCTATATTACCTTGGGTATGCATCCGTTTGTGAACACCCCGTAATATCATTTTGGGTATGTATCCATATGTGAACACCCCGTAATAAATTTTGGGTATGGATCCGTGTGTGAGCACCCTCCTATGACAAAAGTCGTTTTGGATATGCATCCATGGCTATCAGGCATGTGGACATCCTTTAATATAACTTTCTTTTGACTGGACTTATCCGAAAATCCTGTCAAATATTCATAATTATCATGGCTTGATTATTTAGCAAGCATGAGTTAACTTGATTGAACTGATTGATTTGGCATGGCTTGGTTAGTTTGCAAGCATGTCATAATGTGATTATATGTGCTTAATGATAGCATTCAATTTTTTAATTTACGTCGTAGTGCGTCCGATGGAGTAATGTATACTCCGAATGATTTCTGCTTCGAAGAAATGTCCTTTGATGGAAGGTTTCCCTAGCGATCATGTGATTAGGTGATTTTGTATGATTAGTTACAATTACCTTGTTTTAAGTAATTTTGTAACGCATTCGATGAAGTTATGTACTCTCTAGAAGATTTTCTATGAAGTGATCTCTTTTAACGAGCCCCGGGACGGTGCTCCCTTAAGGTGGTGAGGATGTAAACCCCGTAAAAATAAGATCATAATTTAATTTAATTTTTTGGATATTTTTGAAGTATATGATAACGTTAATTATTATGACGTTTAACGGTTTAAGTTAAACCAATATTGAACGTTTTATTTTTACGTTCTGACGAGCGACGAGGACTACTAGTGATCGCGATGCCAATGGATGCCCAAATATTATATTTTAACATCGATTATTTCGATATTTGATATTTTTGAAATTTTTATTTCATTACGTATTAAGTCGAGTCGAACTTTATTATTTCGTTTTGTGTGCGTTTAATTATTAAAACGATCATTTAACCAACGAAATTTATATTTTTATGAACTCGGGACGAAACCCGACTCTCGTAAATATTTAGAAAATTGACTGATAGTCATTTTCCGCTTTTTAACTAATATTTTACAAATTGGTCCACAAGAATGCACAATTGGCAAAAACTACCTCCACCCACCATATAAAAGGCCTAAAATAAACACATACACATAATTTTTCACCAAAATTCCTTCTCTCCTCTTTTCTTTCTTCTTTTGTCGTGGGATACAACCAAACAAACACCCTTTGATTTCAACTTTTAAGCTTGAATCTTTATAATCCAAGGTAAGACCCCATCCTAAAATTTGATTGTGATCATTTTGGTACCATTTTTACAAACATGCAACAATTTTTATTTTTTTTTCAAAATCTTTTCATGATGAACAAGTGGGTTTGATCCATTTTATGGGTAAACAATTGTGTTATTAATATTATAATGGGGATTTTGAGTGCATGCATGTATTATTTTAACCAAATGAATTCTAGGATGATCAAGTGGTGTTAGGGGCTGTTTTTTATATTAGGAATGATAGATTAGGTGTTAGAATGAGGTGCATGTTGATGCATGTTGATAAAAATGAGAGATTGAGTCATTTTGAAAAGGGTATTTTTAGGCAGATTATTTGTTTAATAAATTCGTGGGTTTGAGTTGACATAGGCTGAGAAATGATGTGAAGTAGTTGTAGTAATCTTCAAGATGCTCGTTTTTCCGCTTGAATGAGCTTCTAACTCACTACGGATCAAAAGTTATGCTAGTTTTAGTATTCGTGTACCGGGAGACGCAAATCGGCACAATCCGAAATTGTGACTGATTTTGGGTCGACTCTCGGGGACTTTAAGCTTGATTAGATAAATGATACTACTTATTATTAAGTTTTATAAGCTTAATATGATGAGTCTAGTAGTGGGTTTAAAAGGTGTAATGTCAAAATAATACTTTTAAAGTGGTCTGAATGATTTTATGAAACAAGTGTACAATTCTGTCTCAAATTTAGAGTCGAGTAAAGTGTCGAGCTGATGGGTTTTAGAGTGTGAACTTTGACTCAAACTTTGGTGAGGTCTTATGCAGGTTATAAGTGACCTTGACACCAAGTTTCACTAAATCGGACAAGTCTAGATAGGGTAGATCGATGTGTACTTTTGGAGTGTACATGCTGATTGGTATTTGGACACTTAGTTCAATGCTCGTGTGACGTGAGTTTGAGTGTTCACTATTAGATATAGTGACTTACTCAAGTGTTTAGTCATTATATAAATGACTTAACTACTGGTCCAATTAAGGTATAAGAATAGTTTGACTTACGTTGACTTGGCGTCGTATGACGGGTCAATTTCAAGTGTACAAGTGTTTAAACGGGTATTGTTGAATAAATGGTTTAGTATGGATTCATTTGGTTAGTGTCAATGGTTTAGAAATATAAATACTTTGAAAATGTTTAAAGTCATATTATACTTAGTATATATCAATATTGAGTTCGAGTCTTAACGCGCGCCTTATTTTGATAGGTTGCGGTTTTCGTGTTTCCCTGGCATCCATATTGTCGGCGATCGTCTTACCACTACCGTTTCTACTCAAATTATGAGTACATGATTCACTTACCTCCTGGCTAAGGTGAGTTTATAGCCTCGCATTTAAATCCATTAATGTTTTTCAAACCCGTGAGGGGATACATGCTTGTTTTAGAAATCGAACACAAGTAGTTTTATTATGTGAACGTTGCTATGAGTGTTATGTTGTGGCCTTTCCTTCATGGACCGTTAATTACCGATAACCGGTAAACGCTAGTACAATAATAATAGATCTATTTTGGCCTAACGACCTATCCGGAGTATGTTTTCTTGCGAGGAGCATACGAGGATATATTGTATTTAGTATTGGGAGTGTCTCACTCTAGGTTGGGCACATGGTTAAGGTTCGGTTCGTGGCTCTAGCATCGTTTGATTGTTCTATGAATAAAATGTTTATTAAGCTTGTGTTCAAAGTTATTGTTTATAAACTCTATGGATTCACTCAGCATTTTGTTGAATTTTAAGCATGTTTATCTCAAGTTTATATTGGCATGCTTGGATAGTATTGAATGCGGATATCGAAGGAAGTCGACTTGGTAAACTTTGTACATTGGATAAAAATCTTTTATTTTAAAAAGATTAAAAATTGTATATTGCAACTTATTTGAAAATACGTTTTCTTAATTTATTGGGACCTTGTAACTCCGATCTTTCGATGAAATCATCGTTGGTAAACGTTTCTTTTAAAATACGTTTACTGTGACTCGTGAGCTTGTATTATGAAGTAGCATCCCAATGTTGTATTCCGCTGCGTTGTAAATCTGGGGGTGTTGCATCCTATACCACCATTTAAGCTCTAAGAAGTCTCTAAGATCATTATCAAGCTTTGGAAGAAGTTCTAGGAGTTCTTGAAGAGTTATAAGGAAGATATGGTCAATATACCCCATTAGGAGCCATTTTGGAGCATCCTAGGTAATCACTTTGTTAGCTATGCTTTGATCTTGTTATAATACTTTCTTAGAGTTTTTATAATGTAAATAAGATGCTATAATGATAATCTAAAATAAATTAAGTCATTTGATCATTTTAAATGGAAGTTATAAGTTAAAGATATCTTAAAACCCTAGTTTTGTAATTTATATAAAATAATAAGTAAAACCCATTTCAAAAGCTATAATTCTATAGAAATGTTTTTATTATGATTATAAACGTGTTTTGAAACTTTGTTTTAAAATCTTATATCATTTGGTCCATTTTTGAGGTTGTTATGTGATTTATACAAGTATAGGGACTAAAACTGTCATTTTTGAAACTATTGAACATTTTGGTCCAAAAGTGTCATTTTGTGAAATTTAAATATATAATAATAAATATTGGTAAGTTTGAGGTCCTAAGGTTAAATATTGAGGGTTTATAATGCAAATACTAAAACTATATACTTTAGGGGTTAAAAGTGTAATTATACCAAAGTATAACTGAAAGGGCTATTTTTGCCTATTTTGAAACTAAATAAGATTATTTATAAAATTTGAGGAAGTAATGAAGGTATCATGTTAGTAGGTAGCTTTGTACAAAGATGTTCCATCTCGATATTACGTTCTGACTGAGTTGTTAGGTTTACGATTTAAAGTGCCCTCGCTCCTCAAACGTTTATACAATGGCTTCCGAGTATGATGGTCCAAACAATGGTACTAGAATTACAACCAAATATTAATTAAAGAGTATATAACCAATACTTAGAAATATGGAACCTAAAAATCAAAGACTTGATATTATACACCATGTATTAATCCAGGTTTGTGTGAGATCAAACTGTTGTTTATGAGACCAAGTTCTGGTTTGTATGATCAAACTGTTTATCTATGAATGAAATATATCTGTTTATAGCTCCGATTCTATAGACATAAGGTGAGTTCATAGCCTCACTTTTAAATGCTTTATAAATGATTTGAAAACCCGTGAGGGGGATATATGCTAAAACTGGAATACAAGTGCTTTTAAAATGATTGTATGGTTGAATACCGACACTATGTTTACTAATGCCATTAAGTCCCTTTTTAATCATGACCGTTAATCATTTCTTAAAAATGAGCTCTAATATCGTGAATAGTACTATTTGGGGACTAACATCCCCTATCTGGGCAAGTCACGCTTGCTAGAAGCTGAAGGTTCCTACCTAGGCTAAACGAATACACTTTATTTTGCTAAACTCAGGATTCGACAAACTACCTGCATAAGGGCAATTTGTTGGTTTATGTATGTCAAGTAGCGGTGCACGAGCATGGTGCAGTATGAATATTATTTTATTTGGGCGTATAACACTGTAGCCCGGATGATATACTTGTATTCAATAAATGTTTAAAACCTATGACTTCACTCAAACTGTAACACCCCCAAATTTATACAACTCAGTTCAGCGGAAGACTAGTTGGTGTTACGGGATAGCACATTACTCACATCATAGACAACGCTTAAAGATTGCGTCGTTTAATAATAAAGCATTTCCATTCATAAATATCAAAGTTACATAGGTCCCAAGTCATTACATTTCATGCAAAGTTTTACAAAATATTTGAATGGAAAATATTGTTTAAGTGTGGGCCATGAATTCTTGTCGTCTTCCCGAGAATTACCTTCAAGTACCTGAGATAAAACATGTTAAAAGAAAAGGTCAGCGATAACGCCGAGTGAATTCATAGAGTTTAATAAATTCCATCAATATAACTTTGGTATAAAATTATTACCAAAAATCATTTTGTACAAATCATTGTAATAGGCCCTAAAATAGCCAAAATCATTTTATACAAATCTTTATCAAAATCATAATATAGGCATTTGCCTTAAAAATCATTATACGAGCCAATGTCGTAAAAACAATCATACAATACGTCTTATAACGTTGTATGAAAATAAAAACCATTATATGAATATGGTTATGAAAACAAAAACACAAACATAATATCAATAGTATGACCCTGTATTGCTAGTCAGGCAATACGTCGTAATTCTGAGCATCTAGTAGTATTTCGTTAGTCGGATTATTATAAGCCGCATGACATTGTTACCTTACTAAACCAACAACGGGTAGCTAACCCGATACTCAATTTGCCCATCTAAAGTAGTGTGTCGTCACAAAGGTTACGCTATGGAAATCTTCTCATACATAAATTCGCTTACCAATCAATGTGGCACGACGGGGATCAACCGTCAAGGCGCGAACTGGGGTGATCGTCCCCAAATAGTACTATTATATGCACAAGCGTCTACCAAATCCCGGTAGTTCAAAATTCATGCTAATGGGACTTTTAGTGACATAACCTAACTTTAATAATCCATTTTATTTCATCTATCGGTTCCTTTAATCATTTATCGGGTCATACAATCGGGTCATACAATCATTCGGGTCCAAATCAATAAACAAACAATCGGGACAATTGGTGTCCTATTTTATAAAAACTAACATGTTATATCCCTCGCGGGTTTATAAAACATTTCATAAAAACATTTAAAAGAGTGCGAGGCTATGAACTCACGTTGATGTGGGAAAGCGGGTTATCGGCAACTCGGACGTATGGTACGTGCTTCAATCACGGAAACCTAGACAAATAATACTCGTCTTAGACTCATGTCCAATGACTTTATAAAAATAACATTTATGTATACATATGATGATTTTATATATATGATGATCAAGTGGGTTTACATATTCTCGTTTACTCATTTTAGTGTTATGTGTCGATAACTTTTATACTAGTTTACTAGTTTTACCTATTTACGTGTTTTAGGTCTAATAAGCCTATTATACGTTTATTAACTTGTATTAATCCATTTCATACCTTTATTATCAGTATTTACATTTTACATGTTGGGCCTAAATGGGTTAAGCCCAATAAGTTCTTTTTATAAGAGTCTAACTTATTTAGTCCAATTATTAGTCCAATATATTTACTTAGCTTGTTAATGTCCGTATGTCCTATAGTTCGTGTTTTATCGGTTTTTACTTGTTATATATGTTTATATATCAGTATATGAGTTTTATAAAGTTTACATTAGACGGGTCCAATCGTCTAAGTTTTATTTAGCAAAAACGTTAATTTTACGGTAATAGCCGAAAAAGTCGTAAAAATCATATTTATAGTTTTTATAACTTATAAAACATAACAAGTTACCATTTTTATAAAATGTCCACTTATTTATCATTATACAAATTTATGTAAATAAAATTCATGAGTTAGTGGGTTTTAACTTTACATTTTATACAATATAATTTTGAGTGCTTATATAATAGTATTATACTTTAATTTCCAAAATCTGATTTTTATTTTCATCTTCACCAAAACTGCCATATCTAGAGTTCTATATGGAGATAGAAGCTCAAATTTTTATTACATAAACTACATAATATTTTCTCCATTTAACTCTTCTATAGCTACTGTTGAATCATCCTCCAAGTATTTTCTAAAAATCGTCCAAAACAGTAAACTCAGATTTGTACCCTAAACTTGTTTTGATCATATCTCACTCATTACAATTATTCCATTGCATGGCCAACTCTCACATGTGTACAAGACCCATAGATTACTGTAAATCCATTAATCTATGCCATTTTTATCAGTTCATCATTTGATTCTTTACTGTTTTATACAGCCAACAAATTTAAACAAGATTTTAACCTTGTTTCTTATAATCTTTCATCTTTTTAAGCATGTTTATCAACACCAAATCCCCACACAATATTTTTAATCATCATTCATCATCATATACATATACATAAGTGAAAGAAATACATGATTACATAATCAAAAATAACAAGAAGATGAGGAGGACAATCTTTATACCACCAAGTTGATGTAGGTTGTGATTTGGACATGTATTTTGATGGAGAAATTTGTGAATAACCAAGACCATATTCAAGACCACCAATATTCATAAACTCCTTGTGGAAAATCAGCCCCAAGACTCCATGGAAACTCCTCCATGGATGTTATAATCACCTCCAATCAATAGGGTTTCAAAAGGGCTTCAACATGTGTATGAAAAACATGGGATTTCATGGTTGATTTTTGATCAATGGTGGTGGTTCATGGTGAAAGTGGACGGCAAGCTAGAGAGAGTAGAGAGGAAATTGTGTTGTTTGCATGAGTGGTAAATGGGAGAATGGTTTTAGTTAGTGGTTTTGATGTTGGTGGAAGGCTTACATTGTAAGCTAAGACAAGTGTAACTTGTTTTGTTTACAAGTTGACACATAATGGGGTGGTGTGGCTAGTTAGGCCGGTTTTGAGTGGGGGTGGGACAAGTGTCCCACTTGTCTCATCCCCATTTATTTACGGGTACTCCTCGATTCTAGTTTCCTCGATTTGCGTGCCCTCGGGTCGTTTTACGAAAAACGTTTTTATAAATTATGAATCAACGTCACAAAACGAATCCAATAAAAATTGTCTCATCAAAAACGGAGTTCGAAAACGTAAATACGTAATCCTGGGGTTTCCGGTTTAGTCGTAAAGGACGTTAAAATAAAATCGTAAGTCCTAATCTTTTCTCGTAAATTTGTGAGTTTATGAACTAACACAAATTTAAAACTCCAAAATAATATTCACGAATAAATTTATTTTCTAAAATGTCGGACTGTCACCAAAGACGGTGTATGTAAACGTAAACACGTAACGTTGAATCCTCCGGTTTAGACGTAGTCGACGCTACTTCAAGACGTAAATCCAAATTACTTCCCAAAAATAAGTGAGTTCATAATGTAACATTAAAATAATGTTTTTAAATAATACTTGAGAATAGAATATCAACCATAAATTGACGGATTGTCACAGTATTTACCCCTAAACAGGAACTTTGTCCTCAAATATCATCTTACTACTCGCTTCTTATAAAGTTAAAGCCATGTGGGTATTTCCTCCCCATTCGGTCTTTTCTCACAAGTGCAATTCATTACAATACGCGAGTTTCAGCAAACATAACTACGGGAATAAGATCAGGCTTAATGTTAACTTACTTTCTCTATCCATGATGTTCACGGGTTTCTGATGAATGCAACTTTTCGCCGATCTAAGCTTTATTAAGAAGAATTCAGATTTTTACTTGATAGATATTCCATCAAGTTCGATCTACGAAACATAATTCACGCAGCTCTTGAAGTCCTTGGGTAGATCCAGCTTATATGTCTTTCAAACCAAATCTTTTACATCATCTCAATGGTCCCATACGACGGGGACTGGTATCCCATCTCGTAGGTCGGGTATTTTGTAAGGTTAGGTTCGCCATCATAGGAAACCTTAAACCTAAAAGACATGTCCAACTCACAATGGGTGTATGTCGGGTGTCTTTATCTCAATTCCTGCTTACAGATGCTCTAATATTTAGATCCTAACAAGATTCGATTTCAATCCTAATACGATGATTATCAATGATAATCTCTCCAAAGGAAAACGATTATACGGTCTATCACCAAAGGTCAATCATTCAAACATAGAACAGCACTTATAGTATTTTGTATCGTTACTTTACCTCGTCCCTTCGATTTGGGGTGGTAAACAGTACTCTCATCAAGGTTCGTTCCCAATGACTTCTGAGCAAATCTCTAGAAATTCGATGCGAAGCGAGGGTCTTGACAAAGATGTTCGATACAGGCACACTATGTTTACATAACTCTTTTGCATTTATCATTAACGGAAATGATATTAGCAGATTTGGTCAGTCTGTCGACGATGACCCAAATCGAATCAAATTTAGATGATGACCTTTGCAATAGCTAGACGTTTACTAATGTATGAGGCGATCTCTGCCTTCATAATTGTCATTAGTACAACTTCTTCAGACGAAGATACATTTAGTCAGAAATGACATAAATAGAATACTTATACTTACAGATTCCAACATAACTATATCTCACAGTCCTCCATATTTCGACAATCACAAGTGGTCTTTAAAATATTTAACGCTATCGGCTTCTCAATTCTAACGGTTCACATTAGTCGCGAACCCCTTTTTATTATCTATATTATCCTTCTTACAAACTGTTTATTTTTATATCGTTTGGCAATTTATTTTGCGCCTTCATTACTAAGGAACATGTCCTAATTGGTTCTTTATCCTTTTTATACATAATGTGTCAGTAATTACGTTCATCTTTCTAGATATTTTCTAAGTTTCAGTTTAGTTTCAGCTATCATTTTTATCTGTTTTACTCAATCCGACGTTTAAAGTGTCGATAATTGTTACATGTAAATTACCAATAATTATTTAATTTTTATGAAACGTAAACGTAAAAATTTTAAATGTCTTAACTCGACCAATTATATAAAATGTTCAAGATAATTTGAATTTAATTAACAAGATTTTTGTTGATTTATCAAAAATATTTAATAAGATTCGTAAATGTTCGAAAAACCTTTGTTTATACTTTGGTCAAAATTTTCTTAGTTGAAAAGCGTAAATTATCGTTTCAAATTTCAAATCATGGTTTAAATGGTTTCCTCAATCCCTCTTAGGTTGTCTTGAGGTATACACGAACATTTACCCCTAAACAGGAGTTTAGTTAAATGTTCTGGGTATAAGGGAATAATCCCTTAAAAATTCTTTGTTAAAACATTTGTCAAAACACACTTGCACTTTCTTTTTGGTAAAGCCAAAAGTCTTAAAAGGGCTCTAAATTTTGAAGAGTCAGTTTATAGTCCATTATCTATTAATCACACGGTCAATTAATGTAAATGATTAAGTCTTAAATCACATCTTAATTATTCAAGGTACAGGTTTTCATTGTTCGGCCAATTCAGGGCAATCTATAAATAATTATTAACTCATCCTTATTCTTATAAACAAACATATAGTCCTTAATGATCACGAGCATGAATTTATCAAATTAAAGCCTACACACGTGATTCACCAAATTTATGAATGCTACATGTGTATTAGTCAATCCAAACGTCACCACGTGAAACTCATAATGTTCATTACAAGTACCGGATGTAGTGATTGGAATACATAATCTTTTTTCGGAGATGCGAAGTTGATGATAACTATGCCGTGGATCAAATCTTTAAAACATACACTAGAACCTTGTAAATGATCGAACAAATCTTCCATTTCGAGTTATCGATATCGTTTTCGATTGTCAATTTACTCAGTTCACAATAATCTATAAATATAAGGAATGATAACACCATAGCTCTTCATGATGACAGGCTTGGTATAATAAAATCTTTCTCCGACAAGTCTCAGTTGTACGGTAATTCCTTTAATTTAGATGGTGCTGACGTACAGTGCACAAGCCATAGGTGCAGCACCGGGAATATAATCAAATACCAAATTCTACTTGCCTTAATGGCGAAAGTCTAGGTAATTTACCAACAAATACTTCCTAAAGTTTCAGATAACATGAACATCTTTTAATACATTCATATCAGGTTCTTTCTAGATTATAATATCTTTGACGAATTCACAACCATTCATGTTATAATTTCAAGTCTAAATGCAGGATATGGTCATTCATCAAGAATTATTTAGATCACCTTTGATAATCAACATCTTATCATTTAGGGGAATTCTACTTGAGTTCTCATCAATTAAGACAATGTCGTCATGTCATAATCAATCAATCCATTTTACTGGCACTATCAACTTTTTCAGTTTTATTGCCGTCGATTGTTGGGAATAAATTAAGGCCAGATCACTTGAGCGCTGACAAGAACAATTCAAGCGTTGATAAGAACAAAGCAAGCGCTGACAGCTCAAGCGTTGACAAGTTAAAGTCAAGCGTTGACACATTGAAGACAAGCACTGATGGAAGATATAATCCACACGTTTATTATATTCTAGAATACTTCTAGTAAGGATAGAAACGACAATGTATTTTCTATATTTATCTTTACCTAGAATAGCTGATACGTAGATTATTGTACAAGGCTTCTTATGTCTATAAAAGAAGGCCTTTAGGTTATAAGTTTGATATAAGTTTTCATTTGTAAACATCTTTCATTGTAAGCAAGTTCAATATTCATAATCAAAGTGAAAGTTTGTTTACATCTTGTGTGTTCTTATTTAAGTGTTAAATTCCGCATAACACTTAGATTCATAAAGCATATACAAAGGTTTCTCTACGTGTATTACTTGATCTAATCTCGTATACATAAAGCTAATCGATCTAAGTTTGGGATCAACAAGTGGTATCAGAGCTTGTTGAGGAACTTTTGATCTTTAAAGAACACCAGAACCCTAAAAACACCAGAACCCTAAAAACACCAAAACCCTAATTTTCTCAGAAACCCTAACAACATCATGTCTGAAGCAATAACCTCCTCCTCCTCCTCAGCCTTACCAAACATCAAGATTCCCATGCTTGATGCAACCAACTTTGACTTATGGAAGTTCAACTTTGAACAATATCTAGGGATATGACTACACACTCTGAGAGATTATTGAATATGGAAACACATTCAATAAGGCTCAAAAGATTCTTGATGCCATTAGTCAAAGAACAGCTGTTGAAGGATGCCCTGAAGAGGATAAGAAAGAAAAACCTGGAGATGGTAGAGCTGTAGCTGCTGATGATATTGCAAAGAAAAGGGTTGACATGAAAGCCCTAAATATTCTGAAAGTCTCTTTGGGACAAGAAAACCAGCACAAATATAGAGGCTATGAATCTGCCAAGGATCTTTGGGAAGCACTTGAAGTTGCATATGGTGGCAATGCAGACACTAAGGAAGAAAAGAAAAAGCAACTTCTGCATGATTATGCTGTCTTCAAAGCTCAACCCAATGAGAAACTGAGTAGTGTGAGAAGCAGATTGCTTGACATCACAAGCAAGTTGTCCTTCATGGGGACACAAGTTGGTGATGTTGACACCAATGCCACCTTTCTTAAAAGTCTTGGTGAGGCATGGAAGATTGAGGCAAGATCTATTCTTGCCAACAATACTTACAAGAGCTCCTCGTTTGATGACATCTACAACAAACTAAGACTGTTGGAAGATGAAACTCTTTCAGAGCATGGAAGCAAATCTACCACCAGCAACATGGCCTTCTTCTCTCATAGTGAAGGTCAATTCAATCAGAAGGACTCTTATATGCATCTAGTTACTGGATCATCATATGTCAGCGCTGGAACAAGTCCTGTCAACGTCTCTTTTTCAGACGCTGACACATTCAAGAATGACTCCCCAAGAGTTAAACCTGCTGGTTTGGATTTGGATACTGTTTGTGCTTACATTGCTTCTTTGCCCAATGGTTCAGTGATTACATATGAGGACCTTGAGCAGATAAGTGATGAGCACTTGGAAGAGATGGACATCAAGTGGAACATGGCTCTTGCTAGTATAAGAGCAAATAGGTGGAACAGAAGGTTTAAAAAGAAGATGACCTTCAATGCCAAAGACACAGCTGGATTTGATAAATCCAAAGTTGAATGCTACAATTGTCATCGTATGGGGCACTTCATGAGGGAATGCAGATCTCCTAGAAGATCTAATGCTGGTAAATCCTCAAGTCAGGTTGTTAAAGCTCAGGATTCCAAAGCCATGGTTGCAGTTCAAGGAATTGATGGAACAGGATGGGATTGGAGCTATCTGGCTAAGAATGTTGAAGAGGATAAAGCTTTGGTTGCTAATATTGAAGAAGAAGAGCATGTTGAATATGCTCTCATGGCACACTCCTCCTCTTCATCTGATAATGAGGTATATGATGATGCTTTTTGTAGCAAAGGTTGTAGGTTAAACACTGAAAGACTTAACAAAGAGGTGTTAAAACTAAAAGATGATATGAGTACTGAAAGGTGTAAATTGTCTAATTACCAACTAGCTCTTACTGAAACTGAGAAAACCGTTTCTGAATACAAGAAAATGGAATTTGACTTAAAAGATAAGATCAATATCTTAAAACATGAGCTAGAGGGTAGTATGGATGTTAGAAACATCATGAAAAAGGTTAATAGTGAATTACAGGCTAAGTTAGATGAGGCCATTAAGAATAAAGATAATGTTGACCTCAAAATTCAAAGATTTGATAGAGCCACCCAAACCCTAGGAGACTGTGTAGCTAAACAAAAGGATCCTAAGGACATGACTGGGATTGGGATGAATGATTACTCTCTGGTTCCACCACCAGCTGGTGACTTCTATGGTGTCCAACAAAGGGACTTATCTTGGACTAGTTTACCAGAGCTCCAAGAGGAGGAATTCATTCCTCCACCAAGAGTTGTCACTTCAGTGGAAGAGTATCAACAAAAATTGACTGACCTAAATGAGTGGAAGAAAGCTAACCCTACTTTATTTGTTAAGGGAGGTTTGCTATGTGAAAGTCCCAATGAATCACCACCCATTAAGGTTACTCACCCAATCACTGGTAAAGCTGTTGACCTAGGCTCAAACACTGTTAGAAGACCTACCATTAAATATGCAGAGATGTATAGGAATAATAAGTCACCCAAGAGCCAAGTTAGCAATCATGGAACAGGTTTCTTCTCTTCTAGACCTAAGGTTGTGTCTAAGAAAGCTTGTTACACTTGTGGTAGCTTTTCACATTTGGCATACAAGTGTGTCAACGCTCCCAAAGTCAGCGCTGACAGGAACAATTTCAGCGCTGACAGGAAGAAAGTCAACATTGTTAGAAAGTCAAACGTTGTCAGACCCAAACCTTGTGTGCAGCAAAGTCCACAAGTGATTAGACATGCCCCATTCTTTTCTAGAAGGTCTAACACTCATGGACAAAGACCATTTCAAAAGACAAACACCTGGTCAAATAGGCAATGGGTTCCTGTAGCAAACCCTAAGTTCAACGCTGACAAGGGTAATTTCAGCGTTGACAGGACAAATTCTAACGCTGACAGAAACGTGACCAGACCTAAATATTTGCAGCCACAGGGTAATGGGTCTAAAGCTTCTTCAAGCTTAACATGGAGACCCAAGAAAGATCAAAACCCTAATGATAATGGGATTTCAATGACTTGCAATAGATTTAATTACATTTCAAAGGTCATTACAAAACCTATTGGGGTTAACTGGGTATTTCATCCTAAAAAGGATGAGAATGGGGTTGTTGTGAGAACTAAGTCTGTTCTTATTGAACCACCAGATGAATCCAAGTCTTTTGAGACTTGGGTTCCCAAAGAAAACTAATTTGTTTTCTTTATGTGTAGGGCATTCAAAGACAGATCAATTATTATGGATATTGGGATAGTGGATGCTCAAGGCACATGACAGGGAAGGAAGACTATCTGACGAACTTCACTCCTATTAAAGATGGTGATAAGGTATACTTTGGAGGTGGATATGGAACTATCACCGGCAAAGGAACCCTTCTCACCAATAATCTGTGTTTTGAGAACGTCTTCCTGGTAAAAGAACTTGATTATAACCTGTTTAGTGTATCACAAGTTTGTGATAACAAAAATAAGGTTCTTTTTACTGATACTGAGTGTTTGGTGTTAAGCAAGGATTTTAAGATCCCTGATGAGAAATATATTGAGTATAGAACACCTAGGCATAAGGACATATATAATGTGAATTTAAATGGGATTAAAATGAATACAAATATGTCTTGTTTTTATGCTAAGGCCTCAGTAGATGAGAGTAATTTGTGGCACAGGAGACTAGGGCACATAAATTTTAAAAATATAAATAGACTTGTGAGGCTTGGTTTAGTTGATGGTTTGCCTGAGAAGGCCTTCCAAAATGACCACTCTTGTGTTGCATGTCTTAAAGGCAAGCAACACAAGGTCTCATTCAAGTCCAAACAGGTGCATACTAGTTCCAGACCTCTTCATATGCTTCACATGGACCTCTTTGGTCCAACAAATATAGAAAGTTTGAATGGTAAGTCATATTGCTTTGTTGTCACAGATGACTTCTCTATATTTACTTGGACATTCTTTCTAGCTATGAAGAGTGACACAGCTGATGTTCTTATTGATTTTATCACTCTGATTCAGAAAAGGTCTGGCAATGAGGTTAAAATGCTTAGGAGTGATAATGGTGGAGAATTTAGGAACAAGAAGCTAGATGATTTCTGTGCCAGGAAAGGAATTACTAGGCAATTTAGTATTGCTAGAACCCCACAACAAAATGGGGTTGCTGAGAGGAAAAATAGAACCCTAATTGAAGCAGCCAGAACAATGTTGGCTGATGCTCACTTTCCAATAGCCTTTTGGGCTGAGGCTGTTAATACAGCATGCTATGTGCAAAATAGAGCATTGGTTAACAAACTTCAGAACAAAACACCTTATGAGTTACTTTGGGGAAGAAAACCTAATATTGGTTTTCTCAGACCTTTTGGTTGTCATGTAGTAGTATTGGATACTAGTGATGCCTTAGGGAAATTTAGTGCAAAAGGTGATGAGGGTTACTTCATGGGGTATTCAGTCCAGAGCAAGGGTTATAGGGTTTATCTTAAGGAGGACAAACGTATAGTTGAGAGAGTACATGTTAGGTTCTTAGAGAATAAACCTAGTGATCCTGAAAGTGGTCCTAATTGGTTGTTCGATTTGGAACCCTTATCTAGAACTTTAAACTATATGCCTGTCACTAATCCAGACATTGTGAAGGTAACTTCAAATGTTGTGGAAGAACAAGTTGTTAATGTTTCAGGTACACAGGTTCATGAGAAGGTTGGATCACAAGCAGAAAAGGCATCTCCTACATTAGAATATGTCACAATTCCCATTTGGACAAATGCTTTTGCTGCTGCTGCTGCTGCTGGACAAGATAATGGTGGTTTCCAAATACCACAAGATACAAACATGCATGGTTCTTCAGGCGCTGACAAAGGCAAATCTAGCGCTGACAAGACCAATTCAGACGTTGATGGCTCAGACGTTGACAACAACATTTCAAGCGCTGTTAGCCCAGACGCTGACAACCAAGATTCAGACGTTGACAACACCTATGGGCATCTTTTCTCTTCCAGTTTTGAACAAGGTGGACCTTCCAATATTCTTGAAGAAGTTCACATTGATCAAAGAGAGTCTGATGAAGAAGATATTGGCAACATGGAGCGTGAGGTTGAGGACACCAGACTTTTTGAAGGAGGGGTTCTCACTTCTACAATGAAGAATCACCCCACATCTCAGATCATTGGTGATATTATGACTCCAGTTCAGACTAGAAGATCTCATCAAGGTCTTGGTGGGTTTATTGCCAATATACACAAGAAGGATGATACCCCTCTTGTGCAAGCATGTTTGTTTGCATGTTTTCTGTCAAAAGAAGAACCCAAGAAAATATTTGATGCTCTCAAAGAACCAAGTTGGGTGGAAGCAATGCAGGATGAGCTTCATCAATTTGCAATTCAGGATGTTTGGGATCTGGTTGATTGTCCTAGATATGTCAGACCTATATGGACAAGATGGGTTCTCTGGAACAAAAGAGATGAAAGAGGCATTGTGGTCAGAAACAAGGCAAGGTTAGTGGCTCAAGGTTATACACAAGAGGAGGGGATAGACTATGAGGAGGTCTTTGCACCAGTTGCAAGGATTGAAGCTATTAGGATTTTTCTAGCCTATGCCTCCTGCATGGGCTTTACAGTCTATCAAATGGATGTCAATAGTGCTTTCCTCTATGGCACCATTGTTGAGGAAGTTTATGTAATGCAACCTCCTGGTTTTGAGGATCCAGAGCATCCAGATAAAGTGTATAGAGTTAAAAAGGCTATGTATGGCGTTCATCAAGCCCCTAGAGCATGGTATGGTACTTTGTCTACCTATTTGGTGGACAATGGATTCAAGAGGGGCACCATAGATCAGACACTATTTACAAAGAAGAAAGGCAAGGATGTGTTGCTTGTGCAGGTCTATGTTGATGATATCATTTTTGGGTCTACTGATCCAAAGATGAGTGAGGATTTCTCCAAGCTTATGACAGACAAATTCAAGATGAGTGCTATGGGGAGATGAACTTCTTTCTTGGTTTACAAGTTCAGCAGAAAGAAGATGGTATCTTCATCTCCCAGGACAAATATGTTGCTGAGATCTTGAAGAAGTTTGGCTTTTCTCCACATGAAAAGAGGGCTACTACTCCTATGGATAGAGAACACCCTTGGGGAAAGATTGGAGATGGGAAAGATGTTGATGTCAGGCATATAGATCCATGATTGGATCCTTGATGTATCTTACTGCTTCCAGACCTGACATTATGTTTGTTGTGTGTGCTTGTGCACGCCATCAAGTGACTCCCAAAGAATGTCACCTTTATGCTGTGAAGAGGATCTTTAGGTACCTAAGATGTTATCCTAGTCTTGGTTTGTGGTACCCAAAGGATTCACCATTGGAGCTGATTGCATATTCAGATAGTGATTATGGAGGTGATAAATTTGATAGGAAATCCACAACTGGTGGATGTCAGTTTCTTGGGAGCAGGTTAATATCTTGGCAATGCAAGAAACAAACAGTGGTGGCTAATTCTACAACTGAAGCAGAGTATGTGGTTGCAGCTGCATGTTGTGGTCAAGTTTTGTGGATTCAGAACCAGCTGTTGGACTATGGGTATAATTTCATGCATACTAAGATATTTGTTGATAATAATAGTACTTTATGCATCATTAAGAATCCTGTACATCATTCTAAAACTAAACACATAGAAATTAGACACCGTTTTATAAGAGATTGCTTTGAGAAAGGTTTAATACAACCAGATAGGGTTGACACTGAGGAAAATGTGTCAGATTTATTAACTAAACCTTTTGATGCTGGGAGATTTCAATACTTGGTAACAAGTATTGGAATGGTAAATCTCACATAATATGTGTTTTGGATTCTTTTTGTAAAAATATGTACAGGATGATGCATTATTGTTATTGGTCTTATTGATGCTTTAGATTTTCCACTATATTTTTCTAACACTGACAAAGGTTACTTGAACACTGATAAGTGTTTTTGCAACGTTGTCAGCAATATAATTGTCTAACGCTGAAAAAGCTTCCCTCAACGCTGTCATGTGTTATCGGGGCGTTGTCAGCAACAATGTTAGTTTTGTGGTTTTCAATCTAAATGTGCAAATGGTGTTAGCAGTATACCATTTGATACAGAGTTGCTTATGGATCAATGGAAAAGCATTTGGACAAGTTTTTATTTATGGATGATGGTTGGAATGTTTCATTCCTATCTTGACATAAATTTTTTTATGTTCATGCATGATTTTAGCAAACTTTTTGTATCATAGTTTAAGGGGAGGTTTTAGGAACCTTTAGGATGTTTGGGTATCCATATGATACTCTTATCACAATTCTAGATTGTGTCCACAGGTGAGTATGAGTTAGTTTTACTAAATCATGAGGCACTGTAGCATGCATAGTATATCAACTTTGCATGCTGCCAAGACATTTTTGGCCTAGAATTGGTTGTGGTCTGTTGGGAGACTTGGGAATGATTTTGATATGGGATTTACCTGGGAGTAACAAAGGATTTTATAATGGTAACTTTGTTGTTAAGAGTTTTGGTTAGCAAGGGACACTAGAGGACTGTTATGTCTATCTTGCTTATGCAAGTGTGCATAACTGGACAGTGCTTGCCGCCCTATAATAATTATCAGCTTTTGGTTATCTTCTCTAGGATAAATTACTTGTTAAGGTCATTTTTCACTTTTTAAAATAATTTTATTTTTGGACGCTGACAAGAATTTTCCAAGCGTTGTTGTGACCAAATTGAACGCTGACATGGCTTTAGGCAAACGTTGACAAGATTATAGCCGTTGGGCGTTGATAGGTTATTTTTGACCGTTGACACTCAATGGGACCTACCCAGTTGTTACTTTTTGACATATTTTCAAGCCGTAATTTTAGGAGTTGTTACTTTCATTTAATGCATGAGATAACTTATAACTTTTTCAATATTTTCATGATTGATTTTTGAAAATCTTTGCCTATTTTTGGGCCAATCACATGCATTCTTTCTCTCCTATAAATTTGGCTCCTATTTTAAACAGGGTATCTATAATTCTTGTCTAAACAATTTTCTCTTATCAACTTCATCTTCTACACTTAAAATTAACAGCTTTCATCAATGGCACCAAAGTTTAACTCAGCAGAATTGGCATTGGGGTTCAGATCACAACACAACATGATTGCTTATCTTGAAGCTGATGATGCTCTGTTTCCCCAATACACACAAATGGTGGCGTATTTGAACGCATCCCCACTAAGGTATGCTCTTTCTCATGCACCACTCATTCCAGTCACACACATTAAGCAGTTTTGGAACACTGTTAGTTCCTCAACAGTTAATGGAGTGACCACATTGACTTCTATTGTTCATGGGAGGTCTTGGGTGGTTACTGAGGCTTTGGTACGCCAAGCCTTGCATCTTGATGATGTTGATGGTATAGACACCCTTCCCATAAATGAAATAGAACAAGGGCTTAGGGCTTTGGGATATCCTTTTCCTGATGAAGGTACTCTTAATAAGTATCATAAGCAGGAATTTCCCCCAGCCTGGAAGTACCTCATACACGTCCTCCTTCAATGTTTGAGTCCCAAATGTACTACACACAATGAGATCAATAGATCCATTGCAAGTGCTATTGTGTGCATTGCAACAGGGCAAAAATACAACTATTCTAAAATGATTTTTGAGGGGATGTGTAAAAATAAGGGGACAAAAATGACTTTAGCTTATCCCCGTTTTCTGCAAATGGTTTTTGATGATCAAGGTTACTGCTCAAGGGATCACAATGGTTTTTATAAGATCCCTGAGCAAAAGAAAGCTATTTTTATGAAGATGGATTCACCACCCCATAGAGACTTACCTTTAACCCCAGCCATGCTTGCTGTTATTGCAGCAGCACAACCTCAACCAGACCCCCAACCTCAAATTGACCCTCAACCACAACTTGAACCCATTCCTGAACCTTTACCTTCACCTGAACACATGCAACTTGACCAAGAACCCTTTGACGCTGACACATCCAATGTTGACGTTGATGTGCCTATTTCCAACGCTGACACACAACCTTCACAATCCCAAACACTCCTTAACCAACCCACATCTACCCATTCTTCCACACCATCTTCCACACCCCCTGAATATAGGTTGATGAAACGCCAAAGGACTACTGGAGTGTTCTCCTCTGGTGGTCCTAGCCATGTAGCAGAGAGAACCACCACCACAAGTGTGGCTGGTGACCTGGATGAGGCTGGGACTATTGGTTCTGGCTTAGAAGCTGGCCAAGGCAGTCCCACCATCATTAAGTCCTCATCCATGCCCAATGAATCTGACTTGGGAGGTCAAATCCCCATTTTAGAAGAGGGCAGACTGGAACCAATGACTCTTATGGAATTGACGGCAGTCTGCATTCGCTTGCAAAAGAAAAATGCAGACTTAGTACAAATTGTCAGCTCACAAGGCCTTGAACTCAAGCAATTGAGGGAGAGGATTGTTGTTTTGGAAAGTGATCGTGCTAGGAGGGGTATGGAGGAGTCTTCCAAAGGGGAGGAAGATCAAATAAATCTGAGTGATAAGGGCAGCCAGGATGGTCAATCAATGGATGTTGCTGAAGCCCTTACAACTTTGAAGAAACAAACAGGTTTTGATACGTCCTTAGTCTCTCCCACCAACTTAAATTTATCATTTACAGCTATGTTGAGAGAGGTTACACAAGGCGCTGAGGGAAAATATTTGAGTGTTGACAAGGAACATTTGGACGCTGATAGAAGTATTTTGGGCGCTGATAGAACAAATTTGGGCGTTGACAGACCTGCACATGAAGGTGATGTATCCCAGTCATCATCTATCATCAAGGAGGTTTCTACTCAGGTATTACCATCTACCTTACCAACCATTGCACCATCAGATAAGGGTAAGGGTAAAATGGTAGAAGAGTTTGTTCCAAAGGATGCAGCTCAAGTTGAGTTTGATAGAAGATTAGCTGCACAAATGATGGAACAAGATGAAAAGGAAAAGTCACCATTTGTTGTGACTTCAGAAGAAGAAAGTGATGGAGCTAGCTCAGACTCAAGTGTAATGATTATAGAACCTGAAAGGCTTGAGTATGGAGATGAGTTGGCCAAAGAGAAGCTGAGAGAATTGAAATTGCAGGTTGACTTTGACATGCTAGAGGTGGTTCAAATGTACAATTCTTGGGA
Source organism: Glebionis coronaria (assembly GCA_025667525.1). Lineage (NCBI taxonomy): Eukaryota > Viridiplantae > Streptophyta > Magnoliopsida > Asterales > Asteraceae > Glebionis > Glebionis coronaria. Next base: position 568,859,247 of record CM046881.1, read on the forward strand.
ATAAAGTTGCATGGATAATCCAGACTTGACCATTTCAGATCAAATATGGGGTTTGGAGCTTCTTCTTAGAGTTCAGAAGGATTGCCAGGTAATTTTGAAACACAAGGCAAGCAATATTCTCTCAGAGTTGAAAAGGGATAGAAGGGAGCTCTACTTTATGTTGCTCAGATGTCATGGAGTTGGATGGACATATCAGAAGTTGAAGGCTTTGACATTTGATGAGTTGGAAAACAGGGCTTATCCCATTTGGGTGAGAGTGCAGGAAGCAAACACTCTCAGACTTCTTTCAGATGAAAGAAAGGAGCAACTTGCAGAAGAAAGGGAAATCAAGAAAGCTATGATGGTTCCCAGGCCAGTGAAGAAGGGAATTAAATTTGAGTTTCCAAAAGATATGGATCCACTATATCCAAGTGAAGCAGTTATAAGAAAGAGCCTCAAGCTCTCCCCATTAAAAGCTTCACATATGGTGCAAGAGTTACCATTAGATTCCAGGAATCCAATTGTGAGCTATGAAGAAGATGAATGTGGGTTCTGGAAGATTGGCAGATTTGGCAAGGAGGTACACACTTTTACCACTCTCATATCTTTATTTGCAAGTTGTGATAGAGAAGACTTGGTGGACCTTTGGAGGTTACTGGAGACCAAGTATGAGGCTGAAGCACCAACTTCAGCTAATGGAATAAAACTTTGGACCACATTCAAAAGAATGTGTGGGCCAAAAGATGAAGATCCTGCAATTTGGAAGGATCTTGAAGATGACCTCAGTGGTCTTCAATGGAGGTTATATTCAGCTGCTGGTGTATACCATTTGATTTCTACAAAGTTTGCTGAGTATCTACTTGTGGATGCTCAGTATTTCATATCCAAGGCTGTTTTGGAAAAGATGAAGGACACTCAGCTGGAAATAGATTATTCAAGTGACGTGGCAAAAGATTTGATCAGATTTATTCATTACCAATATGAGAAAGTTTATCAGACTCCTCCTAGTCCTTAATGCTTATTTAGAAACTTGATCATAAGAGTGGATATCAAGTTTAGGGGAGGATTGTTGGGAATAAATTAAGGCCAGATCACTTGAGCGCTGACAAGAACAATTCAAGCGTTGATAAGAACAAAGCAAGCGCTGACAGCTCAAGCGTTGACAAGTTAAAGTCAAGCGTTGACACATTGAAGACAAGCACTGATGGAAGATATAATCTACACGTTTATTATATTCTAGAATACTTCTAGTAAGGATAGAAACGACAATGTATTTTCTATATTTATCTTTACCTAGAATAGCTGATACGTAGATTATTGTACAAGGCTTCTTATGTCTATAAAAGAAGGCCTTTAGGTTATAAGTTTGATATAAGTTTTCATTTGTAAACATCTTTCATTGTAAGCAAGTTCAATATTCATAATCAAAGTGAAAGTTTGTTTACATCTTGTGTGTTCTTATTTAAGTGTTAAATTCCGCATAACACTTAGATTCATAAAGCATATACAAAGGTTTCTCTACGTGTATTACTTGATCTAATCTCGTATACATAAAGCTAATCGATCTAAGTTTGGGATCAACATCGATAAGATGTGAACTTCTCAAAAGACTAATAATAATTCATAATCCTTCACAAATTCAAGGATATATGGAGACATAACTACTATTAAAAGAGTAAGGTCAACGCATAATCTATGCGAGAGAATTTCAGTTCAGATACAGACGAAAACATTTAACAAATATGAATATATTCCATGTTTTCATAATTTGGGTACGCATTCGAAAGCTCCTCGGATCGTTACCCAGGTCATTCAAATGAAATCAAATCAAAAGAAATGATAGGAACGTCGATACATCCAGTCGGGTATCAACACTCGGTAATCAGATACTTTTCCTAAGAATCTCACTACGGGAGAATTGGACAAGAAAGAATTGTCAATCGTCAAATAAGACAATGTCCACGGATGAGTAAATTCGTCTCAGAAGAATAGATGCTACAGGCACATATGTAGGTGTCCCTAACACTATGTCCCCATTTTTCACTTCTTGCAGATCTCATAAAAGTTAATCTTTCACAATCTTCAAAGAAAATGTAGTGTTTATTCATTAGTTTTATGGTGACTACTAATCAGCCTTGCATGGTCCATTCCAAATTATATGTAGGCGCGCAACTATATACAATTTCAAGATTAACGATGCAATACTCAGTTCGTCAAAAATTTATCATCATGTTTATAATAAAAACATTTTCATGCTTAATTCTTAAATAAGAATCAAAAATAGTTTACAAAGATTTTCTTTGTTATGAGAACAATTAAGTTTTCCAAGGTGTTTCATAAACAACTTCATTTTGATAACAATCACTTATAAATCTTACTTTGAATAATCCTCATAGTGATGAAAATTCAATTTTTATCAAGGGATACCATTGTATCTTATAAAAACAATGAGTGATCTGCAAAGGAGTGATGAAGGCTTGTTCACCAAGAACTTAACTACAATATGATAGGAAATGAGCCTCAGCCAAATAATCATGAGGTTCATGACCTCGATGGCGCTCAAAAAGAATAATCCACAACGTAACCTAAATCGAGATGAGTACTTGCTCAATGGTTGCATTACCAATGCGAACATTAGGATGAAGCAATAAAAGATAGATATCATCGATACATGTAGAATTTAGCAATCAAAGGTAGTCTTTTCATTAATCACAAACAAGTCAAATTGTACCGTAACACATTACATGTCACTATGTCATACAATTCTCAAAACTCATCCTACCAACTGATATCTAAGTTAAGTTAGGGATATTTAAAAGATACCACAATGAATACTAATCTACAAGAGTCATTTGGTGTTCCACATGTACCGGAAGATCCATTGGTCCCAATTCAGAAGAAGATTTCTTCCGTTTATTTCTTGGACACTGGGCATCCTCATCATTGGACAATGGCCTAGGAACAACCCTTAACACGAACCTACAATCATTTAAAACCTCATAATTTAATCGAAGAACTTAACGACTTCCTCTTAACAATTTCATATTCCATAAAAGTTAGATTTTACTTTATTCAAGTTTTAACCAATTTATACTCAAGGCAATATCCTATCTCATCTTCCAATACTTTCAACCTTATTCATAAACCTTAATAAGGCAATAAAAGCTCGATATGATCAACACTTAATTTCCAATCCTATATCTTCTTAATCAATAGTTATCAAATAAGTCACTAGTATGAAATGACTTGATCATTCAACTAGGCTTCTCGGAAAGGTATTAGTGGCATGAGGCTTTTGGGTAATGGTTCCAATGACAGCCTCAAGTGCAACATTCACCCTTTCGATTTCAATTTAAGAATTGGGTGACAACGAATCAGATGACATCTTTCTAGGTGGTAACGTTTTGTCAAACTCCACTCTATAAGGAAAGATCGTCATGACATCGATATCAGTTTTAATCTCGCCAGTTCTTCTTCAATATCACAATAAACTAATATCTACATTTCTACGAATATCAACCATTTGTTGGGATCATAAATATCCACAACTTGGTTTAGATCTAGGATAGCTAGAATTCCTACGAGAATAGCTTCGATTAATTTACTAGGGGATTTAGGGTTTGTTGTGACAATCTACGTCGTATAAATACCTCGTATAAAAATCAAAATAATCATCAAACAATCATGTAATAAAATTACATCATATATATATATATATATATATATATATATATATATATATATATATATATATATATATATATATATATATATATATATATATATATATATATAGTGTAGTGCTATATGCAGAACCTCTTTTTAGGTACAGAACTTACAGAACCTGCTTTTTATTTCTAACAATGCATAATGTACTACATACTAGTACAGGATGGCAGTTTTGTAAATATGAAACACTTATTTTATTAAAAGGAAATAAATAAAGGGCAAGTTGGGTATTTTGTCACCCTCTAAAAATGATAGAAACTGATACACTTATATCTCTCTCTCAGTTTCAATTTAAACAATTTTATCAAAACCTAGATTTAACTAAAAACAAAACCACCGCCTCTCTTCTCCCTTTAGATCCATTTTCGGCACTCTTCCCCATTCGATCTAGCAAAGATAAATAGGTACGAGGCAAATGGATGCTAAAAAAATTTAATCACGTCTCATATTTTGAATCACATTAGTAGGTTCTTTTGCAAGAGTTTGTATGTTCGAGCAGTTAGTATGCAGATCCTTGTTCGTATGAGTTATGTTAGCATCTGCTTGACTTCATCTATATCCCATCTAAAAAAACTACCGCCTCTATCATTTTAGATCTCAGGAAAAAAATCATTCAGTCAATTTTATATTCGGTTTTGTCAGATCTCGGCATGAGGAGATGGATGAAATATACCCTCGAAAGTCAAATGCACCCATGAATGTCAAATCCGTTGAGATCCAGGTATCTTATTCAAATCTGTTATCGTATTCGATATAGATAATTCTTAATGTATAATAGGTAATTTTTTAATTCTAATTTAGGTTGATTGAATTAAGTTGGTACAGAAATTGAGTTTTGTTTCTGGGATGTGCAAGTTTTGTTTATTTATCTTATCAATTATTCTTTTGCTTGACAACAATTTAAGTAATCTTAGTAATGGAATGATTTAGGCAAGTCAAACATTCTTTTAAAAGCATATATAACTTCTTTATTGAAGTTGTGTTGGATGGTTCAGTTATGAAAAAGGTAAAACATAATATATTATGATGTAAATTATTATAGAATAGGAAATCGTCTTCAGCAAAAAGGTTTATCCGAATAGTTTCATCTTTTATAAAATTAATTCTTAATTAATGTAATTTTTAATTAGATTACATTGGTGTTACACACTTAGATGGGAATGCAAGACATACCTGTTTTGATTTTTTTTTGTCGATAAAATTTTGATTGTGTACCAGGCCTCAAGATAAACTGATTTTTTTAAACTTTAAAATACTAATCCAGGAAATATATGTTTTGTTAAAATAATTGGTCAAAAGTTTTTTGAGATACTTTTTTAATGCTACTTTCATTTTTTATATGCTAGTTTTGTTTTTTTTATTTTTATGATGAAAGATGTTCTAGTCATACCGAAAATTAGCTTTTTATTCATTATCCAACCTTCTGCAATAGCTATAAATATACTATAACAACTTTTTTTTAAACTAAAGTTTAAGATTAATGAAGTATGAATCAACTTTTATGGTTAATCTCTTGTAACAATTTATACGATTTATGTAGTTTTCATTTAAATTAATCTCTTAATTTATTTATTTATGTTTTTTAATGGTTGACTATAATTTAACATTTGCATTTTGATGTATAATTAGGTTGTCGTTTACGTTTATAGGTGACGGTATGTGATGAGGGTCATCATGATATGAGGTGCATATATGTTTTCGAAGCCGGGCATGTATGTTTTCGAAGATGGACATGTATGTTTTGAAGCCGTGCATATATGTTTTCAGATCCGTGCATGTATGTTTTCAGATCCGTACATATATGTTTTTGGAGCCGTACATATATGTTTTTGGAGCCGCGCATATATGTTCTCAAAGCCTTACACATATTTTCTCGAATTTGTTTGAATATACTGAGCATCTATATCTGACAATATACATTTGTATTTCAACTGATATCAATTTTTTGATATTATATTTATGTTTTTTTTATAAATTTAGAGATCAAACTTTTTGTATTCTATTTATGTATTTCTTATGTTGTATAGTTCTAGAGAAACATGTATGTTTTTATTATAAAATTTAGAGAAACGTGTATGTTTATGTTATAAATTTGAAGAAACATGTATGTATATGTTAAAATTTTAGAGGAACATGTATGTTATAAAAGACCTGTGTAAAAAAAACGTGACCTTGAAAAAACTTGAAACTACAAAAAAAATAAAAATTAATACAGTAATTTTTTATGTTAAAATTATAGTATTTAAAAATAACAAATATGCATTTTTTTTTTAAAACGTGATTTTGAATAAACTTAAAACTGAAAAAAATTAATAATTTCTAAAATTCAATATTTAAAATTCGTTTTTTTAATTAAAAATAAAAAAAAGTTAAAATTTTTAGTGAATCAGAATACCTATTTTGCCCTTGATTTAATTTATTTTTTTAAAATGAGTAGTATATATTATTAGAAATGCCATCTTGCAATAATATCATGTACATTATGCTTTATTAGTTGTAAAAATCTGGTTCTGTAGGTTCTGTACCAAAAAAGAGGTTCTGCAAATAGCGCGCCCCTATATATATATATATATATATATATATATATATATATATATATATATATATATATATATATATATATATATATATATATATATATATATATATATATATATATATATATATATATATATATATATATATATATATATATATATATATATATATATATATATATATATATATATATATATATATATATATATATATATATATATATATATATATATATATATATATATATATATATATATATATATATATATATATATATATATATATATATATATATATATATATATATATATATATATATATATATATATATAATCCCAGTTATATATATATTAAAATAACACTTCTCAGTCTGGCCTTGTCGGTAACTCGGGAATTCTTCGGCACCGTTATAGTCAAAAGATTTTTAGACATATTTAGAAAAATGTTTATAGTTAAAAGATTTTGAAATGTTTTATTCAAAACCTTGGTTTTAAAAATCTTTCGTTCTCTATAACGAGAGCTCTGGTACCAAACTGTAACACCCCCAAATTTATACAACTCAGTTCAGCGGAAGACTAGTTGGTGTTACGGGATAGCACATTACTCACATCATAGACAACGCTTAAAAATCGCGTCGTTTAATAATAAAGCATTTCCATTCATAAATATCAAAGTTACATAGGTCCCAAGTCATTACATTTCATGCAAAGTTTTACAAAATATTTGAATGGAAAATATTGTTTAAGTGCGGGCCATGAATTCTTATCGTCTTCCCGAGAATTACCTTCAAGTACCTGAGATAAAACATGTTAAAAGAAAAGGCCAGCGATAACGCCGAGTGAATTCATAGAGTTTAATAAATTCCATCAATATAACTTTGGTATAAAATTATTACCAAAAATCATTTTGTACAAATCATTGTAATAGGCCCTAAAATAGCCAAAATCATTTTATACAAATCTTTATCAAAATCATAATATAGGCATTTGCCTTAAAAATCATTATACGAGCCAATGTCGCAAAAACAATCATACAATACGTCAACGTTGTATGAAAATAAAAACCGTTATATGAATATGGTTATGAAAACCAAAACACAAACATAATATCAATAGTATGACCCTGTATTGCTAGTCAGGCAATACGTCGTAATTCTGAGCGTCTAGTAGTATTTCATTAGTCGGATTATTATAAGCCGCATGACATTGTTACCTTACTAAACCAACAACGTGTAGCTAACCCGATACTCAATTTGCCCATCTAAAGTAGCGTGTCGTCACAAAGGTCACGCTATGGAAATCTTCTCATACATAAATTCGCTTACCAATCAATGTGGCACGACGGGGATCAACCGTCAAGGCGCGAACTGGGGTGATCGTCCCCAAATAGTACTATTATATGCACAAGCGTCTACCAAATCCCGGTAGTTTACAATTCATGCTAATGGGACTTTTAGTGACATAACCTAACTTTAATAATCCATTTTATTTTATCTATCGGGTCCTTTAATCATTTATCGGGTCGTACAATCGGGTCATACAATCATTCGGGTCCAAATCAATAAACAAACAATCGGGACAATTGGTGTCCTATTTTATAAAAACTAACATGTTATCTCCCTCGCGGGTTTATAAAACATTTCATAAAAACATTTAAAAGAGTGCGAGGCTATGAACTCACGTTGATGTGGGAAAGCGGGTTATCGGCAACTCGGACGTACGGTACGTGCTTCAATCACGGAAACCTAGACAAATAATACTCGTCTTAGACTCATGTCCAATGACTTTATAAAAATAACATTTATGTATACATATGATGATTTTATATATATGATGATCAAGTGGGTTTACATATTCTCGTTTACTCATTTTAGTGTTATGTGTCGATAACTTTTATACTAGTTTACTAGTTTTACCTATTTACGTGTTTTAGGTCTAATAAGCCTATTATACGTTTATTAACTTGTATTAATCCATTTCATACCTTTATTATCAGTATTTACATTTTACATGTTGGGCCCAAATGGGTTAAGCCCAATAAGTTCTTTTTATAAGAGTCTAACTTATTTAGTCCAATTATTAGTCCAATATGTTTACTTAGCTTGTTAATGTCCGTATGTCCTATAGTTCGGGTTTTATCGGTTTTTACTTGTTATATATGTTTATATATCAGTATATGAGTTTTATAAAGTTTACATTAGACGGGTCCAATCGTCTAAGTTTTATTTAGCAAAAACGTTAATTTTACGGTAATAGCCGAAAAAGTCGTAAAAATCATATTTATAGTTTTTATAACTTATAAAACATAACAAGTTACCATTTTTATAAAATGTCCACTTATTTATCATTGTACATATTTATGTAAATAAAATTCATGAGTTAGTGGGTTTTAACTTTACATTTTATACAATATAATTTTGAGTGCTTATATAATAGTATTATACTTTAATTTCCAAAATCTGATTTTTATTTTCATCTTCACCAAAACTGCCATATCTAGAGTTCTATATGGAGATAGAAGCTCAAATTTTAATCACATAAACTACATGATATTTTCTCCATTTAACTCTTCTATAGCTACTGTTGAATCATCCTCCAAGTATTTTCTAAAAATCGTCCAAAACAGTAAACTCAGATTTGTACCCTAAATTTGTTTTGATCATATCTCACTCATTACAATGATTCCATTGCATGGCCAACTCTCACATGTGTACAAGACCCATAGCTTACTGTAAATCCATTAATCTATGCCATTTTTATCAGTTCATCATTTGATTCTTTACTGTTTTATACAGCCAACAAATTTAAACAAGATTTTAACCTTGTTTCTTATAGTCTTTCATCTTTTTAAGCATGTTTATCAACACCAAATCCCCACACAATATTTTTAATCATCATTCATCATCATATACATATACATAAGTGAAAAAAATACATGATTACATAATCAAAAATAACAAGAAGATGAGGAGGACAATCTTTATACCACCAAGTTGATGTAGGTTGTGATTTGGACATGGATTTTGATGGAGAAACTTGTGAATAACCAAGACCATATTCAAGACCACTAATCTTCATAAACTCCTTGTGGAAAATCAGCCCCAAGACTCCATGGAAACTCCTCCATGGATGTTATAATCACCTCCAATCAATAGGGTTTCAAAAGGGCTTCAACATGTGTATGAAAAACATGGGATTTCATGGTTGATTTTTGATCAATGGTGGTGGTTCATGGTGAAAGTGGACGGCAAGCTAGAGAGAGTAGAGAGGAAATTGTGTTGTTTCCCGTACTCCAAAAAAGCAGAGGTGAGGTCCGGAGAGTGGGACGGATCTACCTGGCCAAGGTGCCAATGTCAAGTGGTTATCCGAAGTGTTGGAATATGCTCTACCTACGGTACCTAACTAGTCTTTCTTTTCGGTAAGTGCATGAGTGGTAAATGGGAGAATGGTTGGTAAATGGGAGAATGGTTTTAGTTAGTGGTTTTGATGTTGGTGGAAGGCTTACATTGTAAGCTAAGACAAGTGTAACTTGTTTTGTTTACAAGTTGACACATAATGGGGTGGTGTGGCTAGTTAGGCCGGTTTTGAGTGGGGGTGGGACAAGTGTCCCACTTGTCTCATCCCCATTTATTTACGGGTACTCCTCGATTCTAGTTTCCTCGATTTGCGTGCCCTCGGGTCGTTTTACGAAAAACGTTTTTATAAATTATGAATCAACGTCACAAAACGAATCCAATAAAAATTGTCTCATCAAAAACGGAGTTCGAAAACCTAAATACGTAATCCTGGGGTTTCCGGTTTAGTCGTAAAGGACGTTAAAATAAAATCGTTAGTCCTAATATTTTCTCGTAAATTTGTGAGTTTATGAACTAACACAAATTTAAAACTCCAAAATAATATTCACGAATAAATTTATTTTCTGAAATGTCGGACTGTCACCAAAGACGGTGTATGTAAACGTAAACACGTAACGTTGAATCCTCCGATTTAGACGTAGTCGACGCTACTTCAAGACGTAAATCCAAATTACTTCCCAAAAATAAGTGAGTTCATAATGTAACATTAAAATAATGTTTTTAAATAATACTTGAGAATAGAATATCAACCATAAATTGACGGATTGTCACACAAACTTTGTGTTGACTTGTAAGCATATATTTTAGGCAACTGTGATTGATAGCATGAAGCAGCATAAGGATGACATGAAGAGGCACAAGCTTGAAATTATTAACATAGATTTTAGGAAACTCGTATTGTAAAACTCTGATGATTAATAATATATAAAAAAAGTTGATTTAATCACTCTGTTGAGTTGTTTTCTATTATTATGACTTGTTTTTTATGAAGTAATACCCCAGATCAATGTTCTGTTGCATAAAGGTAAAATGAGGGTGTTACAGATTGGTACTCAGAGTTATGGTTATAGAGAATAAGAATTAAAATCTTGACTATAACTACTTTTAAAATAATTTCAAGAAAGTCCTTCGTGCCCATGCTAGTGCTACTACAGGAATGAGGTAATATTATACCATACTAGTACTTCTGCCCTGTAGAACAATGTGATACCATGTCTATGTGTAAGTGTATACTTATGAGTAAGTAATATTAGGATTTATTGACGTCTCTAGAAATAGGTATCCCTATCTCCCTCCTATTATCATCTTATCGGATTATCAAGAAGAGCGCTCTGCAAGTGTTCCTGATAATTTCCCAAAGTATATTTCCAATCTCTCGATGAATAATCCCTATCATACTTCAGAAAATACACCTAAAGAACAGAAAATCCCAAAAGTCGTTTTACCTTTCGATGATGACCCTTCTATGCAAGTTATACAAGCATATAATGAAGAAATAGATTTTACACCTCGACAACAAAATTTTCCATCACCCTACCCTATTAATGTACCATCACCTATATCTAAAAACTTACCCAAAAATACCTATGAACAACAAATTAAAGATGTCCTACCCTATATGAAAGAACTTCCTCCCGAGCGTATTGAAGATCTTGAAGATAAAGTTGAAGGGCTTAGGAAAGGCCGAAGAATTATACAACGAGATTTTGAGAAGTTAGAAGAAGATTGTGAAGAAATTAATGCTAAGTTGTGGAGAAGAAAAATGATACATGATGAAGAGATTGTTCAAGCTCGACTGAATATTTCTACTCTTAAGTTAGTCATTGAGGACATTCAAATTATACATCGAGCTGATATACGAAGTCTTTTTAATGCCATCAAAGAACTCAAGAAGGAGAGATTAAAGACATTAGACTAGAAGTTGTAAATACTTTCAACTTTATGTCTTTCCTTTTATGTTAACAGAGAAGCTTGTCCTGTAAATATAAACAAGACAAGTTGTTAATAAATAAAAGTTGTGTTTCTCATCTTGTCGTTTCATATTTATTTTTTAGGAGTAAAAAACCCCTATTTCTTGTTTTTCTCACAAATGATTATGAATCAAATTGCGTTGATTAAAGAAGAAAGCATATACTTGTCAAAGTGTATACTTTTGGAATTTCTGTTATCTTCGATGATAATGTGAATTATCAGTTGAATATAACCCACGATTTTGAAAAAAGACTTAAGAGGATATATGGTATGCTTGGCTATTATATAATATAAGTTGTTGCATATCATGGTTATTTATGTTACGATTATGTATGGGTCATATCTTTATAAATCCGTTGTAAACTTTGGAACTATGTTTCGTAGTTGGATTTATTATCCTCGGGTATGAATGATAATCAACATGATAAGTTTCCTATATACCAAATAAACCCAAAAGATATACCTTGTGTTCGATAATGTATCCATATACATATGAGACAAATGTTTTCTGATATAAGTATACCTTAAACCTAAAGATGTTAGACGAAAAAATAACGATAATGTGGCTGCAATCCTGCAATTACAAATAGTCAGTGAGAAGTAATATTCGAAAGAAGATTCTATGGCTGGTTAGTTTTTAATATACAAGGAAGAAAAGATGCTATTAGTATCACCCGTTAGATTAAAAGAGCCAATTTAGTTTTCTATAGTATTAATCGTGTTTGAAATTGTAAAATGAAGCTTGTAATGAGAAGATAGCACTTCGTCAGTTATCTTGGTAAATTCTTTGTACTCAACTTATTGAGATAAAAGAAGTACATAAGATCGCTTGATTAAATTTCAAAATATTTTCTTGGAAAGATGATCGAGAAGTTGAAGGAAGAACTCCGCTATCTAATGATAAAAGGAAATAACCTCGAGACATACACGAAGAAATTTCAAGAGTTAGTAGAATGATAAAAATCTTCATCAGAAGATTTTATCATGGAATTTTGTCATGGAATATCATCTAAAATTCTATTAAGAAGACTTCATCAAAAGATTTTGTTAGAAAATTTTATTATGGAATTTTATCGAAGGTTTTGAAGAAAGATTACTACTTCCAAAATCTCAATATATTGGAAAAAGTCATTAACCTTTACCCAAAGAATTGATGAACAAGGTAATTTAGCACAATCCTGTGCAAAAATCGGAAAAATCTTAAGCGTAAATTCAGCTAGGAAAGAACGTCCGTATACTATAATGAACGAGAAACTACCATAACATTGAATTACTAATCCAATCTACGGTGAATATGATGGAAATTTTCTTCTGTGTAAGAAATGCACTCTACATCACACAGGACTTTGCACCATCTGGTGTCGGATTTTCAACATAGTAGGTCGTTGGATTTAGAATTTTAAAAAATGCAGGTGGCCTAGTAAGTTATATGTTCAATATAGTTATCATTTATCTTATATACATTTCGTAAGGAATAAAATATTATTTTCTATTTAACGTCGCTCGTCTCTAGAAAATCGTATTCTTGGATTTTATATACAGGACGTCTTACCTACGAATAAGTAAAAAAGGAGATCTAGGGGTATAATAAATATGTCAAATACTAGAAAATTTGTCTATATTCGTGTTATGTCGGAAATTTCTAAGTCAGTGATTTACATTCTATTTATTTGATTGAATTAGGACTCTTCTTCAGTCAATTGAATAAATCTAAATCACCAAATTTATGATTTCTTCCTTACATAAAGTTGGACGCATCTTTATGTTAGTAAGAATTTATAAATGGACTTAAAGATATTCGATATAAGACAAGTATAGACCTAATAAAAGATTAGGATACTAAGTATATTACTATTGGAAGATACGTCAATATTCGTCTTAGATTTAAAATTTGTAAATAATTAAAGGTTGAAGTATTCCATTCAACTCGAAGAAACTTTGAAATCTTTATATTATGCTCTAACAAAAGAAGCAGAATATTGAAAGTCATCCGACTTACTAGTTCAACCTGAATTTCCTACATGGAAATAGGAAAGAACAATGAGGATTTTGTTACTTCAAGTAAACATGATGCTATCTGGATCATTGTCGATTGTTTTACTAAGGCTACAGGATTTATTCCTATCTAAGAAATTGATAATATGGAAACTCTGACGAGGTTATACAAGAAATAATTTGTCGACATATCTATCATCTAAGATCGTGATGAGTGTTTCACATCTTAATCCTAAAATTATACACAAAATACCCAAGGGTAAAATGTTATACTTAGTTAATATAGGTATACTAATGTGTTAAGTAGAAGAACTATCCAAATACTAAACTACATACTCCATGTATGTGTTATAAATTTTGGAAGGACACTTATCATTGGTAAAATTTCCCGTGTAACCATAGTTGTCATTCTAGAACCAAAGCAATACTATTTGAAGCACTCTATCGAAAGATGTGCCATTTATCTACTGGATTTAAGTTGGAGATTTTCAACTTATAAAATCCAAAATAGTTCATGAAACTATTGGAAGGATTATATTAGAATGGAACTTCATAAAACGTTGAATTATGATAATAAGAATCTGCTAGATCAAAATGGTGATTTAAGATAATCTGAGAGATTGTTTTGATAAAAATTTCTCACTATGAATGAGAAACTACACCATAGTAAACAGTATCTATGTGAGAAGGATTTTTTCTCTATCAATTACCCAAATTGATTTTGAAAATGCGATAACCAATTCAAGATTTTGAATTGAGCAGTGACATAACTTGAGTTTCCCAAAGAACTCAGTAATAATCACAATCCTTTTCGTATTTCAGAATCTAAGGAAGATTTATGTGATTAACTGGTATGTTTTCTATATTCCATTTGGTATTAAACTAAATTCTTATGAGGTAATAATATTATGATTTTGATCACTAATATATGAATGATGTTTCATGTATGTTCATTTTGATAATGACTCTGATAGAAGAGATTGATTTGAAAATAAATACCAATAATAAATCTGTATTTTTTATATGTGAATAAAATTCTAAGAAAGAATTTGACCACCTAAGAGTTATGTTTGTCCTTGATATGCTATGTTACCATTATAATCTCGGGATGAGATTTATTTAAGTAGGAGAGACAATGACAACCCATAAATTCACATATGTGTTATAAGCTATGACTGTCTGTGTGACAATCTGTCAATTTACAGTTGATATTTTATTCTCAATATTATTTAAAAACAATTTACAATATGAACTCACATATTTTTGGGAAGAAATTTGGATTTACGTCTTGAATCGGCATCGACTACGTTTAAACCGGAGGATTCAACGTTACGTGCTTACGTTTACGTACACCGTCTTTGGTGACAGTCCGACATTTTAGAAAATAAATTTGTCCATGAATATTATTTTGGAGTTTTAAATTTGTGTTGGTTCATAAACTCACAAATTTACGAGAAGAGATTAGGACTTACGATTTTATTTTAACGTCCTTTACGACTAAACCGGAAACCTTAGGATTACGTATTTACGTTTTTGAACTCCGTTTTTGATGAGACAATTTTTATTGGATTCGTTTTGTGACGGTGATTCATAATTTATAAAAACATTTTTCGTAAAACGACCCGAGGGCACGCAAATCGAGAAAACTAGAATCGAGAAATACCCGTAAACTAGTGAGATGGGACAAAACACTTTGCCCCATCCCACTAGCTTATATGGGACGGCATTGTGACACCACCACACATAGGTGGCACAAGACTTAACTTGTTTATACAAGTGTAAGCTTTAGCTTACACTTTAAGCTAAACCTTCCACCACTTAACAAAACCAACAAATGGTTTTCATTTCACCATTTCACCCATGCAATCCACCCCAAAAACTCTCTCTACTTCATCTTTGTGCCGTCCCAAATCAAGCCACAAACACCATCTTTGATCTCTTCTAACTACAAACCACATGTTTACTAGTCCTATTAAGGTGTTTCCTTGAAACCTTGATCATTTGGTGGCCATATAACCAACTTTGGAGGTGATTTGCTTGTGTCCTAGGGCTGATTTTCCAACATATGATCTTGCTATTTGATGGTCTTGGAGATGCTTGTTGTGTTCATCAAGTTCTTGCCTTCTTAAAACAAGAAATCCACTTGGATTGGTAAAGAAGATCATCCTCTACATTTTTCTCTTATTATTTTGTAAAGAACAAATGTATTTTCTTTCATTTTGTATATGTATATGATGTATATATGATGATAAAAATGTTGTGTGGGGATCAAGTGTTGATAAACATGCTTAAAAATGATGATAACCATAAGAAATGAAGCTAAAATCATGTCTAATTAGTTGGCTGTATAAAAACAGTAGATAACTAAATGAAGAACTGATAAAAATGCATGGTTTGATCTATTTACAGTAAAGTAGATGATGTTATACACATGTGAGAGTTGGCCATGCAATGGAATCAAAATAATGAGTGAGATATGATCAAAACAAGTTAGGTGGTACAATCTGAATAAGCAGTTTTGTAGGGACTGTTAAGGCAACTTAAACTCAAAATGGGCAGTAGCTATAACTAAGTTATATTTAGCACATATTATGAAGAAGTTGTCATCCAAAAATGAGCTTCTAAGTCATTGTAGAGCTCTAGATATGATAAAAATGGTGAATGTGAAGTTAAAAATTAGATTTTGGAAATAATGTTTATTATTATTATATAAGCACTCACTTTATAATTTATAAAATGTAAAGTATAAACCCACTAACTTATAAAACTTATTTATATAAATGTATAAAAGGTTAATTAAATGGATAAATGATATAAATGGTGGTAAAAATAATATTTATAAGTAATAAAAACTATAAACTTGATTTTTACGACTTTTTCGGCTATCGCCGTGAAATTAGCGTTTTTCATCAAATAAAACTTAGACGACCAAACCCGTCTAATGTAAAGTTTATAAAAGATATATACTGATGTATAAGTAACTAAGACAAGTAAAAACCGATAAAACCCGAACTATAAGAATTACGGACAATTACGAGCTAACTAAACCTATTAGACTAATAATTGGACTTAACAAGATAAAAACTTGTAAAAGAATTATTTGGGCTTAACCCAATAGGGCCCAACATGAAAAGTATATATACTGATCATATAAGTATATAATGGGTAAAAACAAGTAAAAGAACTTATAAAAGACTTAATGAACTTAAAATAGGTAAAATCGGTAAAACTAGTGAACTAGTAAGACGATACTAAAACGTAAACGCTAAAATGAGTAAATGAGGATTTATAAACCCACTTGATCATCATCATATGTACAATAATCATATATATGTATATTGTTATTTTGATAAAAGTCATTGGACCGAGTCTAAGACCGATTATTATTTACATAGGTTTCCGTGATTGAAGCACGTACCGTACGTCCGAATTGTCGATAACCTGCCTTCCCACATCAACGTGAGTTCATAGCCTCGCACTCTTTTAAATGTTTTTATAAATGCTTTATAAACCCGCGAGGGAGATAACATGTTAGTTTTTATAAAAGTTTGGACACCATTTTTCCCGATTGTTTGTTTATTGATTTTGGAACCGAATGATTGAATGACCCGATTGTATGACCCGTTAAATGATTAAAGGACCCGATAGATGAAATTAAATGGATTATTAAAGTTAGGTTATGTCACTAAAAGTCCCATTAGCATGAATTGTGAACTACCGGGAGTTGGTAGACGCTTATGCATTTAATAGTACTATTTGGGGACGATCACCCCAGTTCGCGCCTTGACGGTTGATCCCCGTCGTGCCACATTGATTGGTAAGCGAATTTATGTATGAGAAGATTTCCAATAGCGTGACCTTTGTGACGACACGCTACTTTAGATGGGCAAAAATTGGTATCGGGTTAGCTACCCGTTTTGGTTTAGTAAGGTAACAATGTCATGCGGCTTATAATAATCCAAGTTAACAAAATAATAATAGACGCTCCGAATTACGATGTATTGCCTGACTAGCAATACAGGGTCATACTATTGATATTATGATTGTATTTTGGTTTTCATAACCATATTCATATAACGGTATTTATTTGATTTTATACAACGTCATAAGACGTATTGTATGATGTTTTTACGACATTGGCTCGTATAATAATTTTTAAGGCAAATGCCTATATTATGATTTTCGATAAGGATTTGTATAAAATGACTTTGGCTATTTTATGGCCTATTACAAAGATTTGCATAAAATGATTTTGGCTATTTTACGGCGTATTACAACGCTTTGTACGAATTGATTTTTGGTACTAATTTTATACCAAAGTTATATTGATGGAATTTATTAAACTCTATGAATTCACTCGGCGTTATCGCTGACCTTTTCTTTTAACATGTTTTATCTCAGGTACTTGAAGGTAATTCTCGGGAAGACAACAAGAATTCATGGCCCGCACTTAAACAATATTTTCCATTCAAACACTTTGTAAAACTTTGTATGAAATGTAATGACTTGGGACCGATGTAACTTTGATAATTATGAATGGAAATGATTTATAAATAAACGACGTGATTTTTATGCGTTGTCTATGATGTGAGTAATGTGCTATCCCGTAACACCAACTAGTCTTCCGCTGTACTGAGTTGTATAAATTTGGGGGTGTTACAGTTTGGTATCAGAGCTCTCGTTATAGAGAACGAAAGATTTTTAAAACCAAGGTTTTGAATAAAACATTTCAAAATCTTTTAACTATAAACATTTTTCTAAAAATGTCTAAAAATCTTTTGACTATAACGGTGCCGAAGAATTCCCAAGTTACCGACAAGGCCAGACTGAGAAGTGTTATTTTAATATATATATAACTTGGATTATATATATATGATGTAATTTTATTACATGATTGTCTGATGATTATTTTGATTTTTATACGAGGTATTTATACGACGTCGATTGTCACAAGTAACCCTAAATCCCCAAGTAAATTAATCGAAGCTATTCTCGTAGGAATTCTAGCTATCCTAGATCTAAACCAAGTTGTGGATATTTATGATCCCAACAAATGGTTGATATTCGTAGAAATGTAGATATTAGTTGATTATGATGTTGAAAAAGAATTGGCGAGATTAAATCTGATATCGATGTCATGACGATCTTTTCTTATAGAGTGGAATTTGACAAAACGTTACCACCTAGAAAGATGTCATCTGATTCGTTGTCATCCAATTCTTAAATTGAAATCGAAAGGGTGAATGTTGCACTTGAGGCTGTTATTGGAACCATTACCCAAAAGCCTCATGCCACTAATACCTTTCCGAGAAGTCTAGTTGAATGATCAAGTCATTTCATATTAATGACTCATTTGATAATTGTTGTTGTAAGAGCTAATAGGATTGGAAATTAAGTGTTGATTCATATTGAGATTGTATTGCCTTTACAAGGCCGAAGAATAAGGTTGTAAGTATTGGAGAATGAGGTAGGATATCGAATTGAGTATAAAATTGATTGAAACTTGAATAAAGTAAAATTTAATTTGTATGGGATATAAGATTGTTAAGAGGAAGTCGTTAAGTTTTGTAATTGAATTATAAGGATTTAATTGATTGTTAGTTTGTGTTAAGGGCTGTTCCTAGGCCATTGTCCACTAACGAGGATGCCTAGTGTCCAAGAAATGAATTGAAGAGATCTTTTTCTGAATTGAGACCGATGGATCTTCTGGGACATATGGAACCCCTAATGACTCTTGTAGATTAGTATTCATTGTGGTATCTTTTAAAAATAATCCCTAACTTAACTGAGATATCAGTTGGTAGGATGAGTTTTAAGAATTGTATGACATAGTGACACGTAATGTGTTACGGTACAATTTGACTTGTTTGTGATTAATGAAAAGACTACCTTTAATTGCTAAATTCTACATTTATTGATGTTATCTATCCTTTATTGCTTCATCCTAATGTTCGCATTAGTGATACAACCATTGAACAAGTACTCATCTCGAATTGAGTTACGTTGTGGATTATTCTTATTGAGTGCCATCAAGGTCATGAAACTCATGATTATTTGGCTAAGCTCATTTCCTATCATATCGTAGTTAGTTCTTGGTGAACAACTTTTCATCACTCTTTTGCAGATCACACATTGTTTTTATAAGATAAAACAATATCATTTGAGGAAATTGAATTTTCATTACTATAAGGATTATTCATAGTGAGATTTATAAATGATTGTTATTGAAATGAAGTTGTTTATAATACATCTTGGAAAACCTAATTGTTTCCATAACAAAGAAAATCTTTGTAAATTTATTCTTGATTCTTATTTAAGAGTTAAGCATGAAAATGTTTTTATTATAAACATGATGATAAAATTTTGACGAACTGAGTATTGCATCGTTAATCTTGAAATTGTATATAGTTGCGCGCCTACATACAATTTGGAATGGACTATGCAAGACTGATTAGTAGTCACCATAAAATTGTTAATAAACATTATATTTTCTTTGAAGATTGTGAAAAATTAAACTTTATGAGATCTGCAAGAAGTGCAAAATAGGGACATAATGTTAGAGACATCTACATATGTGCCTATAACACCTATTCTTCTGAGTTGAATTTACTCATCTGTGGAATTTGTCTTATTTGACAATTGATATTCCGTTCTTGTCCAATTCTCCCGTAGTGAGATTCTTAGGAAAAGTATCTGATTTCCGAGTGTTGATACCCGACTGGATGTATCGACGTTCTTATCATTTCTCTTGATTTGATTTCATTTGAGTGACCTGGGTAACGATCCGAGGAGCTTTCGAATGCGTACTCGAATCATGAAAACATGGGATATATTCATATTCGTTAAATGTTTTCGTCTGTATCTGATTTGAAATTCTATCGCGTAGATTATGCGTTGACCTTACTCTTTTAATAGTAGTTGTGTCTCCTGATATCCCTGAAATTGTGAAGGATTATGAATTATTATTAGACTTTTGAGAAGTTCACATCTTATCGACGGCAATGAAACTGGAAAGTTGATAGTGCCATTGGAATGGATTGATTGATTATGACATGACGACATTGTCTTAATTGACGGGAACTCGAGTAGAATTCCCTAAATGATAAGATGTTGATTATCAAAAGTGATCTAAATAATTCTTGACGGATGATTTTATCCTGTATTTAGACTTGAAATTATACCGTGAATGGTTGTGAACTAGTCATAGATATTATAATCTAGAAGAAACTAATATGAATGTATTAAAAGATGATAATGTTATCTAAAACTTTAGTAAGTATTTGTTGATGAGTTACCTAGACTTTCGCCATTAAGGCAAGTTGAAATTGGTATTGATTATATTCCCGGTGTTGCACTTGTGGCTTGTACACTGTACGTCAGCACCATCTAAATTAAAGGAATTACCGTACAACTGAGAAAATTGTCGGAGAAAGATTTTATTATACCAAGCCTGTCATCCTGAAGAGCTATGGTGTTATTTTTCCTTACATGTATAGATTACTGTGACTGAGTAAATTGACAATCGAAAACGATATCCATAACTCGAAATGGAAGAATTGTTCGATCATTTACAAGGTTCTAGCAAATTTGATCCATAGCATGGTTATCATCAACTTCGCATCTGCGAAAGAGATTATCTATTTCAATCACTACATCCGGTGCTTGTAACGAACATTATGAGTTCCACGTGATGTCGTTTGGATTGACCAATGCACATGTAGCATTCATAAATATGATGAATCATGTGTGTAGGCTTTAATTTGATAAATTCATGCTCGTGATCATTAAGGACTATTTGTTTGTATATAAGAATAAGGATGAATTAATAATTATTAATAAGAATGCCCTGGATTGGCTAAACGATAAAAACCTGTACCTTGAATAATTAACACGTGATTAAAGACTTAATACTTTACATGATTTGACTATGGGATTAAAAGGATAATGGAATATAAATTGACTCTTCAAGAATTAAGAGCCCTTTTAAGACTTTGGATTTTTCCAAAAAGAAATGGAAATATGTTTTGACAAATGTTTTAACAAAGGATTTTAAGGGGATTACTCCCTTATACACAAACCATTTAACTAAACTTCTGTTTAGGGGTAAATGTTTGTGTATACCTCCAGATAACTTAAAAAGGATTGAGGAAAACCATTTAAACCATAACTTGAAATTTGAAACAACAAATTTTGCTTTTCAACTAAGAAAATTTTGACCAAAATATAAACAAAGGTTTTTCGAACATCTACGAATCTTATTAATTATTTTCGATAAATCAACGAAAATCTTGTTAATTAAATTCAAATTATCTTTGAACATTTTATATAATTGGTCGAACTAAGAAATTTAAAACTTTTACGTTTACGCTTCATAAAAATTAACTAATAATTATTTAATTAATTATAATAATTATCGACGCCTTAGACGCCGGATTGAGAAAAACTGATAAAAATGATAGTTGAGACGAAACTGAAACATAAAGAATATGAAGAAGGAATTTTGAATAAATATGGTTATGATATTTATTTCATCAGGAGAAAATGAACGTAATTACTGACACATTATGTCGAAAATATAAAGAACCAATTAGGAAGTATTTCTTAATAATGAACGTGCAAAATAAATTGCCGAACAATTTAAAATAAACGATGTTTGTAAAAAGGATAAAATAGATAATAAAAAGAGATTCGCGGCTAATGTGAACCAACAGATTTGAGAAGCCAATGGTGTTAAATATTTTAAAGACCACATGTGATTGTCTAAATATGGAGGATTGTGAGATATATTTATGATGGAATTTGTAAGTATAAGTATTATATGTATGTCATTTATGACTAAAAGTATCTTTGTCTAAAGAAGTTGTACTGATGACGAATTATGAAGGCAGACATCGCCTCATACATTAGTAAACGTCTAGCTATTGCAAAGGTCATCATCTGAATTTGATTCGATTTGGGTCATCGTCGACAGACTGACCAAATCTGCTAATATCATTCCCGTTAATGATAAATGCAAAAGAATTATGTAAACATAGTGTGCCTGTATCGAACATCTTTATCAAGATCTTCGCTTCGCATCGAATTTCTAGAGACTTGCTCAGAAATCATTGAGAACGAACCTTGATGAGAGTACTATGTACCATCCCAAATCGAAGGGACGAGGTAAAGTAACGATACAGAGTAATAGAAGTGCTGTTTTATGTTTGAATGATTGACCTTTGGTAATAGACCGTATAATCGTTTTCCTTTGAAGGGATTATCATTGATAATCATCATATTAGGATCGAGATCGAATCTTGTTAGGATCTGAATCTTAGAGCATCTGTAAGCAAGAGTTGAAATGAAGACATCCGACATACACCCATTGTGAGTTGGACATGTATCTTAGGTTTAAGGTTTCCTATGATGGCGAACCTATCCTTGCAAAATACCCGACCCGCGAGATCTGAAATGATTGTTGAAATTAGGATCTGATTATTAACTGCCGGTAGTGGGCAAGAGGTTATGTGAATATGAAATGTAGATCTTGAAGTGCCAAATGGGTAGCGAAGTTATGCCACTATTTTAAACTTGGAAAAAAAAATGACTTCATGATCTGACAAATCATGGGATATAAGTCCCCGTTGTATGGGACCATTGAAATGATGTAAAAGTTAGGATTGAAAGGCATATAAGCTGGATCTACCCTAGGACTTCAAGAACCACGTGAATTATGTTTCGTAAATCGCACTTGATGGAATATCTATCAAGTGAAAATCTGAATTATTCCTAATAAAGCTTAGATCGGCGAAAAGTTGCATTCATCAAAAACCCGTGAACATCATGGATAGAGAAAGTAAGTCAACATTAAGCCTGATCTTATTCCCGTAGTTATGTTTGATGAAACTCGCGTATTATAATGGATTACACTTGTGAGAAAAGACCGAGTGTGGAGGAAATACCCACATGGCTTTAACTCTATAAGAACCGAGTAGTAAGGTAAGATGATCTTTGAGGACAAAGATCCTGTTTAGGGGTAAATGCTGTGACAATCCGTCAATTTACAGTTGATATTTTATTCTCAATATTATTTAAAAACAATTTACAATATGAACTCACATATTTTTGGGAAGAAATTTGGATTTACGTCTTGAAGCGGCATCGACTACGTTTAAACCGGAGGATTCAACGTTACGTGCTTACGTTTACGTACACCGTCTTTGGTGACAGTCCGACATTTTAGAAAATAAATTTGTCCATGAATATTATTTTGGAGTTTTAAATTTGTGTTGGTTCATAAACTCACAAATTTACGAGAAGAGATTAGGACTTACGATTTTATTTTAACGTCCTTTACGACTAAACCGGAAACCTTAGGATTACGTATTTACGTTTTTGAACTCCGTTTTTGATGAGACAATTTTTATTGGATTCGTTTTGTGACGGTGATTCATAATTTATAAAAACGTTTTTCGTAAAACGACCCGAGGGCACGCAAATCGAGAAAACTAGAATCGAGAAATACCCGTAAACTAGTGAGATGGGACAAAACACTTTGCCCCATCCCACTAGCTTATATGGGACGGCATTGTGACACCACCACACATAGGTGGCACAAGACTTAACTTGTTTATACAAGTGTAAGCTTTAGCTTACACTTTAAGCTAAACCTTCCACCACTTAACAAAACCAACAAATGGTTTTCATTTCACCATTTCACCCATGCAATCCACCCCAAAAACTCTCTCTACTTCATCTTTGTGCCGTCCCAAATCAAGCCACAAACACCATCTTTGATCTCTTCTAACTACAAACCACATGTTTACTAGTCCTATTAAGGTGTTTCCTTGAAACCTTGATCATTTGGTGGCCATATAACCAACTTTGGAGGTGATTTGCTTGTGTCCTAGGGCTGATTTTCCAACATATGATCTTGCTATTTGATGGTCTTGGAGATGCGTGTTGTGTTCATCAAGTTCTTGCCTTCTTAAAACAAGAAATCCACTTGGATTGATAAAGAAGATCATCCTCTACATTTTTCTCTTATTATTTTGTAAAGAACAAATGTATTTTCTTTCATTTTGTATATGTATATGATGTATATATGATGATAAAAATGTTGTGTGGGGATCAAGTGTTGATAAACATGCTTAAAAATGATGATAACCATAAGAAATGAAGCTAAAATCATGTCTAATTAGTTGGCTGTATAAAAACAGTAGATAACTAAATGAAGAACTGATAAAAATGCATGGTCTGATCTATTTACAGTAAAGTAGATGATGTTATACACATGTGAGAGTTGGCCATGCAATGGAATCAAAATAATGAGTGAGATATGATCAAAACAAGTTAGGTGGTACAATCTGAATAAGCAGTTTTGTAGGGACTGTTAAGGCAACTTAAACTCAAAATGGGCAGTAGCTATAACTAAGTTATATTTAGCACATATTATGAAGAAGTTGTCATCCAAAAATGAGCTTCTAAGTCATTGTAGAGCTCTAGATATGATAAAAATGGTGAATGTGAAGTTAAAAATCAGATTTTGGAAATAATGTTTATTATTATTATATAAGCACTCACTTTATAATTTATAAAATGTAAAGTATAAACCCACTAACTTATAAAACTTATTTATATAAATGTATAAAAGGTTAATTAAATGGATAAATGATATAAATGGTGGTAAAAATAATATTTATAAGTAATAAAAACTATAAACTTGATTTTTACGACTTTTTCGGCTATCGCCGTGAAATTAACGTTTTTCATCAAATAAAACTTAGACGACCAAACCCGTCTAATGTAAAGTTTATAAAAGATATATACTGATGTATAAGTAACTAAGACAAGTAAAAACCGATAAAACCCGAACTATAAGAATTACGGACAATTACGAGCTAACTAAACCTATTAGACTAATAATTGGACTTAACAAGATAAAAACTTGTAAAAGAATTATTTGGGCTTAACCCAATAGGGCCCAACATGAAAAGTATATATACTGATCATATAAGTATATAATGGGTAAAAACAAGTAAAAGAACTTATAAAAGACTTAATGAACTTAAAATAGGTAAAATCGGTAAAACTAGTGAACTAGTAAGACGATACTAAAACGTAAACGCTAAAATGAGTAAATGAGGATTTATAAACCCACTTGATCATCATCATATGTACAATAATCATATATATGTATATTGTTATTTTGATAAAAGTCATTGGACCGAGTCTAAGACCGATTATTATTTACATAGGTTTCCGTGATTGAAGCACGTACCGTACGTCCGAATTGTCGATAACCTGCCTTCCCACATCAACGTGAGTTCATAGCCTCGCACTCTTTTAAATGTTTTTATAAATGCTTTATAAACCCGCGAGGGAGATAACATGTTAGTTTTTATAAAAGTTTGGACACCATTTTTCCCGATTGTTTGTTTATTGATTTTGGACCCGAATGATTGAATGACCCGATTGTATGACCCGTTAAATGATTAAAGGACCCGATAGATGAAATTAAATGGATTATTAAAGTTAGGTTATGTCACTAAAAGTCCCATTAGCATGAATTGTGAACTAGTGGGAGTTGGTAGACGCTTATGCATTTAATAGTACTATTTGGGGACGATCACCCCAGTTCGCGCCTTGACGGTTGATCCCCGTCGTGCCACATTGATTGGTAAGCGAATTTATGTATGAGAAGATTTCCAATAGCGTGACCTTTGTGACGACACGCTACTTTAGATGGGCAAAAATTGGTATCGGGTTAGCTACCCGTTTTGGTTTAGTAAGGTAACAATGTCATGCGGCTTATAATAATCCAAGTTAACAAAATAATAATAGACGCTCCGAATTACGATGTATTGCCTGACTAGCAATACAGGGTCATACTATTGATATTATGATTGTATTTTGGTTTTCATAACCATATTCATATAACGGTATTTATTTGATTTTATACAACGTCATAAGACGTATTGTATGATGTTTTTACGACATTGGCTCGTATAATAATTTTTAAGGCAAATGCCTATATTATGATTTTCGATAAGGATTTGTATAAAATGACTTTGGCTATTTTATGGCCTATTACAAAGATTTGCATAAAATGATTTTGGCTATTTTACGGCCTATTACAACGATTTGTACGAATTGATTTTTGGTACTAATTTTATACCAAAGTTATATTGATGGAATTTATTAAACTCTATGAATTCACTCGGCGTTATCGCTGACCTTTTCTTTTAACATGTTTTATCTCAGGTACTTGAAGGTAATTCTCAGGAAGACAACAAGAATTCATGGCCCGCACTTAAACAATATTTTCCATTCAAACACTTTGTAAAACTTTGTATGAAATGTAATGACTTGGGACCGATGTAACTTTGATAATTATGAATGGAAATGATTTATAAATAAACGACGTGATTTTTATGCGTTGTCTATGATGTGAGTAATGTGCTATCCCGTAACACCAACTAGTCTTCCGCTGTACTGAGTTGTATAAATTTGGGGGTGTTACAGTCTGGATATGAATATGTGGCCAGATTTTTTTGCGTTTTGTACCTTACTTGGTAAGATGAATTGCTTCTCACAACCTGAACTGTCATTACAACATATTCCTATATGTTGTCAACATAATGTATATATCAAGTCTCGGATCTAAAAGTGATCTAATAAGTTCAATATTGATAAGAACATCTCAAATGTAACTATGATACCCTAAATTCCCTTAGAAACCCTGGAATCCCTTTAATGAGTTTTAAACTCAAGAATAGTAAACTATGAATGGGGAATATGTTGGGAATAAAATTAACTAAGTTACTGGGACGCTGACAAGAAGAAATTGAACACTGACAAGAGTAAAAGAGGCGCTGACAGGTGAACGTTGACAAAGGATAATTGAGCGCTGACAAAGGAAAGTTCAACCACTGATAGAATACTTGGTCTACACGTTTTGTAATTCTAGTAAAGATATGTTCAGTATTGTATTTTCTATGTTTATTTTTACCAAGAATAGTTGATAGGTAGACTGTTGTACACGACTCCTTATGTTATAAAGGAGGTCGTAGGGTTCTTAGGTATATAACAAGTTTTACACTTTCATTGTACGCAAGTTTGATCATTAATCAAAGTGAAGTTTAGTTTACAATGTTCTTTGTTCTAAGTGTTAATTCCGCATAACACTTAGATTGTTGAATACACAAAGTTTATCTACGTGTTAAACTTGATTCACTCTCCTTAACACAAAGCTAAATCGATCTAAGTTTGGGATCAACAAGTGGTATCAGAGCCTGGTTGAGGACCTTTGATCTAAAATAACATTAAACCTTAAATCGCTAAAAACCCTAAATCGTTGAAAAACCCTAAAAACCAAACAAGATGGCTACCACAGAATCTTCATCATCATCATATCACAACCTCAAAATTTCTATGCTCGACCCTGACAACTTTAAACAATGGAAGTTCAATTTTGAACAGTATCTTCAAGTCAATGACTATGCTATTTAGGAAGTCATTGAATATGGCAATCAATTTGATAAAGCAACTAAGACTCAGGCTGCTATTGGAGCACGAAGAACTGTTGGACAAACTGGTGATGATCTTAATGAAAGACCTCAAGATGGAAGAGCAGTCTGAGTCGCTGAGATAGCCTTGAGAAAGAATGACATAAAGACTCTGAACATTCGTAAACTTTCCTTGGGTTCAAAGAACCAACACAAATACAGAAGATATGAATCTGCTAAATATCTTTGGGCAGCCCTTCAAGTTACCTATGGTGGCAATGAAGATACGACTAAAGAAAGAAAGAAGCAACTATTGAGTGAATATGCGGTATTTAAGGCTCATCCCAATGAGAAGCTAAGTGAGGTAAGAAGTCGGCTTCAAGACATCACTAGCAAGTTGTCTTTTATGGGATCATAATTTGAAGATGCTGATATCATTGCTACATTCCTTGGAGGTCGTGGTGATGCATGGAAAATTGAAGCTAGATCAATTATTGCTACCAATGCCCATAAGAGTGATTCTTTTGATGACATCTGCAATAAGCTAAAGATTGTGGAGAATGAGACCTTCCTTGAATATGGGAAGAAGTCAACATCTGGAAATGTGGCCTTCATCTCACCCATGAATCTCAAACCATTGACAAAGACTCATATGTTAATGGATTGAGTGTACATCCTGTTACTGGATCAACTCTTGTCAGCGGTTCGACTTTTGACGCTGACACATATAATGTTGGTTCACCAAGTCTTAAACATGCTGGTATTGATTTGGATATAGTATGTGCATACATTGCTGCATTGCCCAATGGTTCCTTAGTTACCTATGAGGATCTTGAGCAAATTAGTGATGTTGACCTAGAAGAGATGGATATCAAGTAGAATATGGCACTTGCAAGCATAAGGGCCAATAGATGGAACAGGAGATTTGGTAGAAAGATGAATTTTAATGGTAAAGACACAACCAGATTTGATAAATCCAAGGTTGAATGATATAATTGTCATAGGATGGGACACTTCATGAGAGAGTGTAGATCTCCACGAAGTGATGATACTAGAAAGAAATCAAGACAAATTGCCACTGTTAGGGACGCTGAGACAAAGGCTATGGTTTCCATGCAAGGTATTGATGGCATTGGATGGGATTGGAGCTTTATGGCAAAAGATGTGGTAGAGAATCATGCCTTGGTTGCTGAAAAGGAAGAAGGAAAGCACGTTCACTTTGCTCTCATGGCCCATTCCTCGTCTTCATCAGATAATGAGGTATATGATGATGCCTTTTGTAGTAAAGGTTGCAGGTTAAACACTGAAAAACTTAACAAAGAAATTTTAAAGTTAAAATCAGATGTTTTTGATGTAAAAATTAGACTTGCAAACTATAAAAGGGGGCTTGCGCAATCTAATGGAATGGTAGAGGAATATAAGAAAATGGAGTTTGACCTAAAAGATCAAATTAATGTTTTAACTAGAGATTTGAGAGTTAGTGATGAAGCTAGAGAATCTTTAATGGAATGTAGGGCTGACTTGCAACTTTAGTTAAGTGAAGCCATTAAGGATAAAGAAAATATAGGGCTTAAAATTGAAAATTTTGATAAAGCCAGCCAAACCCTAGAAAAATGTGTTAGTGAACAAAGAAACCCTAGGGACATGTCGGGGATTGGGATGAAAGAGTATGCTGCCATTCCACCACCTGCTGGGGACTTCTATGGTGTTCTAAAAAAGGATCTCTCTTGGATTGGTATTCCAGAACTCCAAGAAAAGGAATTTATTCCTCCACCTAGAGTGCTTACCCTAGTAGAAGAGTATAAGCAGAAGGTGACTGATCTTGAACAGTGGAAGAAAGCCAACCCTATGTTGTTTGTTAAGGGGGGTTCTTAGTGATGAAGAAACTGTAGTTAAACCTATTATCATCACTAACCCTACCACTAGAAAAACTATTGACCTTGGCTCTACAACTAAAAGCAAATCTAGTGTTAAATATGTTGAAATGTATAGGAAACCTAGATCACCTCAAAGCCAAGCAAGTGTTAATGGGACAGGGTTCTTTCAATCCAGACCTAAGGTATGTCTAGAAAGGCTTGTTACACATGTGGGAGTTTTTCTCACTTGGCTTATAAATGTGTCAGCGGCTCTAAATCCACCGCTAACAATAGGTCAACCATCTTCAAACCTAGACCTTTTGTCCAAACAAGTCCCCAGGCCACTAGACCAGCTCCTTTC
Organism: Glebionis coronaria; assembly: GCA_025667525.1. Classification (NCBI taxonomy): domain Eukaryota; kingdom Viridiplantae; phylum Streptophyta; class Magnoliopsida; order Asterales; family Asteraceae; genus Glebionis; species Glebionis coronaria. Next base: position 568,889,517 of record CM046881.1, read on the forward strand.
TTTTCTAGAGGGACTAATACTCAGGGACAAAGACCCTTTCAAAATACCAATACTTGGTCTAACAGACAATGGGTTCCTGTAGCAAACCCTAATTTGGGCGCTGACAGGAACAAATTTTCCACTGATAAGACAAAATCAGCCGTTGACAGATCTCAGTTTGGTATGAAAATGTACAACTGGCTTCTGTTAGACTTTATGTTAAACCAAGTAATAGGTATTTAAAACCTAAGGTACCATAGTCTAAAGCTTCATCCAGTTTGACATGGATACCTAAACAAGACCAAAACCCTAATTCAAATGGAATTTCTATGACCTGCAACATATTTAATTTTCTTACAAAGGTCATCACTAAACCCATTAGGGTAAATTAGGTGTTTAGGGTACAAAGGGATGAACAGGGGGTTGTTACAAGGAATAAGTCAATTCTTGTTGAACAACCAGATGAATCCAAGTCTGCAAAGGCTTGGATTCCCAAAGAAAACTAATTTGTTTTCTTCATGTGTAGGGTATTCACAAGAAGGTCAATGATTTTGGATATTGGGACAGTGGATGCTCAAGGCACATGACTGGGAAGGAAGATTACCTTACTAATTTTACTCCTATTAAAGATGGTGATAAGGTATACTTTGGTGGCAGTTATGGCAACATTTCTGGAAAAGGCACACTCATCACCAACAACTTAAGGTTTGAGGAAGTCTTCTTGGTAAAAGAACTTGATTATAATTCTGTTTAGTGTGTAACAAGTTTGTGATAATAAGAATAAGGTTCTTTTCACTAATACTGAGTGCTTAGTTTTAAGTAAAGACTTTGAGATTCCTGCTGACAAGTTCATAAAATTTACAACACCTAGACATAAAGACGTTTATAATGTGAATCTAAATGGTATTAAATTGAATAACAACTTGTCTTGTCTTTATGCTAAAGCCTCAATAGATGAAAGTAAACTATGACACAGAAGGTTAGGGCACATTAACTTCAAAAACATGAACAGACTTGTGAGACATGATCTTGTAAGAGGATTGCCTTCAAAAGCATTCCACAATGATCATAGTTATGTTGCATTCCTTAAAGGCAAGTAGCATAAGGCCTTATTTAAGTCTAAGCTTATTCATACCAGTCCTAAGCCACTTCACCTATTACACATGGACTTATTTGGCCCAACCAATATAGAAAGCCTAAATGGTAAATCCTACTGTTTTGTAGTCACTGATGATTATTCCAGGTTTACTTGGACTTTCTTTTTGGCTTTAAAGAGTGATACTGCTAAGACTTTAATTAACTTCATAACACATATTGAGAAGAAAACGGGTAATGAGGTTAAAATTCTTAGAAGTGATAATGGGGGTGAGTTTAGGAATAACCTTCTAGATGCCTTTTGTGTTAATAAGGGAATCTCCAGGGAGTTTAGCATAGCTAGAACTAGGGGTGTTCACGGGTCGGTTCGGTTCGGTTAGTTAGACGATTTTGACTATCCATCACGGTTCGGTTAGTTAAATTTACTATCCGTAACCGAATTGTACAAGGCGGTTAACCGGACATACGGTTACCCGAAATGAGCGGTTACCCACGGTTCGGGTCACGGTTAACCATTAAATAAGTTTCATAAAGTTTTAGTTTATAAATAATAACATGGTTTACAACATAGAATGTCGTTTTCGTATAATTCAACGACATTAAATAGATAAAAATCATATAAACACTATTTTGATATAAAAAAAGTGCATTAGAATATTTATAAATAACATATTAACTAAAAAATATTTATTCGATATTCATAAACTACGATCACATTAATTAAATTTACACATACATGTTTAATACGTGTACTATAATTAGAACATTTAGTTAAAAAATTTCATGTATAATAAAAGTAGGTACTAATACATTTAGTACATGTACTATAATTTGAATATTTAGTTAAAAAATTTCAAGTATAATATGTGCGGTTCGGTTCGGTTAACCACGGATATCTAAAAATGAAAACCGTAACCGAACCGTTATAAGCGTGTTTTTTCGGTTTCGGTTTTTTTCGGTTTTGGTTTTTTTGGTTTAGGGTTTTTTCGGTTTCAGATTGAGCGGTTCGGCTCGGTTCGTCGGTTTCTCGGTTTTTTTGAACACCCCTAGCTAGAACTCCACAACATAATGGTGTAGCTGAAAGAAAGAATAGAACGCTAATAGAAGCAGCTAGCAGCTGAGGCTGTAAACACTGCTTGCTACGTTTAGAATAGGTTCTTGGTCAATAACTTTAATAATAAGACTCCCTATAAATTACTTTGGAATAGGAAGCCTAATATAGACTTCTTTAGGCTTTTTGGATGTTATGTAGTGATTTTGAATACTAGTGATAACCTAGGTAAGTTTCATTCTATGGGTGATGAGGGACTTTTTATGGGAGATTCCACAAATAGCAAAGGGTATAGGGTTTATAACAAGAAGTATAAGATTCTAACAAAAAATATTCATGTTGACTTCTTGGAGAATAAACCAAGTGATCCTGAGTCTGGACCTAATTGGCTATTTGATTTAGAGCCATTATCAAGGTCCATGAATTATATGCCTGTGACTAATCCAATTGTCTTAGAAGCACCTATTGTTGAGATTACAGGTATACAGGTTGATAAAGAAGAGGGATCACCTACAGTTGAGCCAACTCCCATCTTTGATTATGTCACTATACCTATATGGACTGATGGGTTTGTGCAAGCATCTGCTGATGCTGGAAAGGAGGAAGAAGAGCAACAAGAAGAACCAGTTGATGAATCCATGCATGCATCTTCATCCGCTGACAAAGCCAATTCAGATGCTGACACATTGAATTCAGCCGCTGACAGTCTGTTTGGAAATTTATTCTCTTCCTCCAACAAAGATATTTTTGAACATATTGAAGACCGCATACCCAATCAAGATATCAGTGGACCAATTCCAACCACTGACAACATACCTCCAAGTTTAAGTGGGGATGGGAGTAGCAATGAAGATGATATTGGCAACATGGAGTCCACTGTTCATGACAACTCACTATTTGGAGGAGGAATACTTACAAAGGTGGCCAAAGATCATCCTCCCTCCCAAATAATTGGTGATATTCAGACTCCTGTTCAAACAAGGAGAACTAAGAAGACACCCAAGGTGGTTTCATTGCCAATATTAACAAGAAGGAAGATACTCCTTTTGTTCAATAATGTTTGTTTGCCTGTTTTCTCTCTCAGTTAGAACCAAAGAAGATTTTTTATGCTCTTAAAGAAGAAAGCTAAGTTGAAGCAATGCAAGATGAGCTTCATCAATTTGCTATTCAAGATGTTTGGGAGCTAGTAGACTGTATAAGGTATGTCAGGCCTATTGGGACAAGATGGGTTCTAAGAAACAAGAAGGATGAGAGAGGCATTGTTATTAGAAACAAGGCAAGACTGGTTGCTCAGGGGTACACACAGGAAGAAGGTATTGATTGTGAAGAGGTTTTTTCACCTGTTGCTAGAACTGAGGCAATAAGGATTTTCCTAGCCTATGCTTCCTGTATGGGTTTCAAAGTCTACCAAATGGACGTGAAGAGTGCATTTTTGTATGACACAATTAAAGAAGAAGTCTATGTCATGCAACCTCCTGTTTTTGAAGATTCTGAGCATCTAGATAAAGTTTATAGAGTGAAGAAGGCTATGTATGGTCTTCATCAGCCCCCTAGAGCATGGTATGGAACGGTTTCCACTTATTTGGTGGATAATGGCTTTAAGAGAGGTACCATAGACCAGACATTGTTTACAAAGAAGGAAGGCAAGGATTTTCTTCTTGTTCAGGTTTATGTAGATGATATTAGGGCTAAGCATGGCAGACCCAAAACCGACCCGAACCAAACCGGACCGTACAATTTTGGTTCGGTCCTCGGTCTGGGGTTTTAGACCAATTCGGTCTGGTCCAGTCCGGTTCGGTCTTACAAAAAACCGTATCAATTTTCCCTAATAAGACCGGACCAGACCGAGGACTGACCCGGAATTGACCGAACTATTTCGGTCCCGTCTCGGTCCGAGATTTCGGAACATTTCGGTCCTTGGTCCGATCCGGTCTTAGCCGGTCCGGTCCTGGACCGATGCTCAGTCCTGGATGATATCATCTTTGGTTCATCTAACCAAAGAATGAGTGATGAATTCTCCAAACTTATGATAGATAAGTTTAACATGAGTGCTATGGGAGAAATGACTTTCTTTCTTGGTCTTCAAGTTTAGCAGAAAGAGGATGGTATCTTCATCTCTCAAGATAAGTATGTCGCTGAGATCTTGAAGAAATTTGGCTTTTCACCACATGAAAAGCGAGCTAGCACTCCCATGGACAAGGAACACCCATGGGGAAAGATTGGAGAAGAAAAAGAGGTTGATGTCAGGCACTATAGATCTATGGTTGGATCCTTGATGTATCTTACAGCTTCAAGACCTGATATCATGTTTGTAGTATGTACATGTGCACGTCATCAAGTCACACCCAAGGAGTGTCACCTTCATGCAGTTAAAGGATCTTTAGATACCTTAGATGCTTCCCCATATTGGGATTGTGGTATCCTAGAGAGTCTCCTTTGGAGCTTATTGGCTATTCAGATAGTTATTATGGAGGTGATAATCATGAAAGAAAATACACAACTGGCGGATGCTAATTTCTTGGGAGTATGCTTATATCTTGGCAATGCAAGAAGCAAATAGTGGTGGAAAATTATACAACCAAAGCTGAGTATATGGCTGCAGCTACATGTTGTGGACAAGTTCTATGGATTCAAAACCAGCTGTTGGATTATGGGTATAATTTTATGCATACCAAGTTTTTTTGTAGATAATAACAGTACATTGTTCATCATTAAGAATCCTGTACATCACTCTAAAACTAAACACATAGAAATTAGGTATCATTTTATAAGAGATTATTTTGAAAAAGGTTTAATACATCTAGATAGGGTGGACACAGAGGAGAATGTGGCTGATCTTTTAACTAAACCTTTTGATGTTAGGAGGTTCCAGTACTTGGTAACAAGTATTGGAATGATTAATCTCACCTAAATGTGTTTTTGAAATCATTATATAGTATGTACAAGATGTGTACTATTATTTGCAAAGTATTAGATTTTCCACTTTATTTTCTAACGCTGACAGAGGTTATTTTGACGCTGACAAGTGTAAAAATGGTCGCTGACAGTAACATGTTAGTTTTTGTGGTTTTTCACCTAATCATGCAGGCATTATGAGCATTGTAAAATTGGATACATAATTGCTTATGGATCTTTTGAGCTTACTGGGAATGTGTTAAAAGTTTATTTATGATGGTTGGAATGTTTACATTCCTATCTTGAAATAAAAATTTGTCATATACATATTATTTTGCAATTGTGTACAACATAGTTTAAGGGGAGGTTTAGGAAACTTTTAGGATCTTGGGTATTCTTAGAATGCTCTTATCACAATTCTAGATTGTGTCTACTGGTGAGTAGGAGTTAGGAATGATGAAGGCTTTTCTTTTTAAGAATTGTTGGAATTCCTAAATCTTGAGGCACTGTAGCATGCAAAGTTGATATACTGTGCATGTCGCCAAGACCTTTTGGCTTAGAATTGGGATTGGTCGGTTAAGAGACTTGGTGTAAATTTTAATTGGGCTTACCTGGGAAGTTACAAAGAGTTTATATGAGATTTCTTCACTGTTAAGAATTTTGGTTAGTAAGGGACACTTGAGGACAATTATGTCTAACTTGCTTATGCAAGTGTGCATGATTGGACAGTGCTTGCCAACCTTCAGTCATTTTCAAAGTAAGAGTTATCATCATTAAGGTAAAAAATTTTGTTAAGGTATTTTTATTTTTATTTTTGGCCGCTGACATAGTTTCCTTCCAACGCTGATAAGACCAATTTAAACGCTGACATGGCAAAATTTAAACGCTGACAAAATATAGCCGTTACACGCTGATATTTAATTTTTGACCATTGACAGACACTGGGTCCTACCTAGTTGTTATTTTTGACGAAAATTTGGGACGGAATTTTAGAGAGTTGGTATCTATTAATTAATGAAAGAGATAAGTTATATATTTCACGATTGTAATCATTACTTTTTGAATATAACCACCTTCTTTTTCATCCAATCGTGTGCTTATACCACTCCTATAAATAAGGCTCATTTCTTTACACAGGATAACTACTATTTTTGTCTTCTAAATTCTCAAACCTTCAAACCTTCATTGTTAACCATCTTAAGTTTTCACAAAGCATTCAATGGCACTAAAGTTTAAACCTGCTAGTGTGGAGTTGGGGTTCAGAAGTCAACACAATATGGTGGCGTATTTGGTTGAAGATAATGTGTTGCACCCCCAATACACTGAGATGATTGGGTATTTGATGGCGTCTCCTTTAAGGTAGGCTCTTTATCAAACTCCACTTGTCCCTATCACACACATCAAGCAGTTTTGGAACACTGTACGTTCTGAAAAAAATTGATGAAGTGATTACATTAGTTGGCACTGTTCATGGGGCTAGATGGGTAGTTACTGAAGCTTTAGTTCGTCAAGCTTTACATCTTGACGACGTTGATGGTATAACTACCCTTCCCTTAGCAGAGCTAGAGTTAGGGCTTCGAGGTTTGGGATATGAATTGCGTCTAGTTGGGCATATAAACAAATATTCTAAACAACAATTCCCTCCCAGCCTGGAAGTACTTGATACATGTCATCCTACAATGTTTGAGTCGCAAATGCTCGTCTTTCAACGAAATCAACCGATCAATCGGTTGTGCTCTTGTTTGCCTTGCAAATGGGCAAAAATATAATTTTTCTAAACTGATTTTTGATGGCATGTGTCACAACAAGGGTAACAAGATGACTCTTGCTTACCCAAGGTTTTTACAAATGGTCTTTGATGCACAATAATATTGTTGTAGGGATCATGACAAATTTTATGAGGTCCCTACTCAAAAGAAAACTATTTTTGGTAACAAGAATACCCATCCCTTTAGAGACCTTCCACTCACCCCAGCCATGCTAGCTGTCATTCAGGCAGTTGCAAACCCTGCACCATAACTAGACCCTATCCAAGAACAACCTCCATCACCACAACACATGCATACTGACCCTCAACCCCTAGGCGCTGACATTCACAATGTCAGCGTTGACACAACCAACCCAGACGTTGACACCATTGCCCCTCACACCCAAAATGACCCACATTCCACTTCTTCATATGAAAAACCAGACTATAGGTTTGAGAAACGCCAAAGGACTACTAGATTGTTCTCCTCTAGTGGTCCTAGCCATGTAGCAGAGGGAACCACCACCACAAGTGTGGTTGGTGACATGGGTGGGGTTAGGACTATTGACACTAACTTAGAAGCAGGTCAAGATAGTCCCAACATCATTAAGACCACACCCATGCCCAATGAGTCTCTTTTAGAAGGTTAAATCCCCATGATAGAGGAGGGCAGAATGGAACCATTATCAGCCTTGGAATTGACGGTGATCTGCATACGCTTACAAAAGCAAAATGCAGATCTTGTACAGATTGTCACAGCTCAAGGCCTTGAACTCACTTCGTTGAGGGAGAGGTTGGTTACTTTGGAGTCTGCCAATGCTAGGAGAAGGCCGTTTAGAGTCCTTTCTTCAGGGGAGGATTCTTATAAAGGGGAGGATGAAGCTACAGAGCCTGTAAATTTGAGTGACAAGGGCTCACAAGAGGGTGTCTCTTATGGGAACAAAGATGTGGAGATAGCTGAAGTACTAACAGGTTTGAAAGAGAAGCCAGGTTTTGATATTTCTTTGGTTACTCCTAGGCAGTTTTCATTTTTAGAGATGATGAAGCAGGTCACAGAGTCAGCTGCTTACACTCAGACTTTGAACACTAACATGAACAAATCAGACGCTGACAGACTTATAGGTATAACTGGTGTATCCCAACCATTAGCTATTATCAAGGATGTTTCTACACAGGCACCATCAACAACTTTACCAACTATTGGAGCTTTGGATAAGGGTAAAGGAGTTATGGTAGAAGGACATGTACCTAAGGATGCAGCTCAGGTACAATTTGATTCTGTTTTGGCTGCACAACTTCAAGAGCAAGAAGGAATAAAGGCTGCTAAGACTGCTATTGAGTCATAAATTGTGACTTCTTCAGAATCTGAAGATGAGGGCTCTAGTTCTAGTGTTATGATACTTGAAGAGTCAGAAAGGTTAGAGTATGGGGATGATGAATTGGCTAGGGAGAAGCTTAGGGAGTTGAAGTTGCAGTTTGATCTTAACATGCCCAAGATTGTTGAGCTCTATTTTTGGTATGAAGAGTAAGTCTTGAATGACTTAGATACTTCTATGTCAGATAAGATTTGGTGTTTAGAAGGGTTATTGAGACTACAGAAGGATCTTAAGGTGTTTGAGTAGAATAGAGCTTGCAACATCCTTCAACAGAACAAGACAACAAGGAGAGAGTTATATTACATGATGTTAAGGTGTCATCAGACTGGGTGGACTTACACACAGCTCAACAAGCTCAAGTTTGACCATTTGGAGGCTTTGGCTTATCCAATTTTGGATTTTGTATGTAAAGATAAGATTTTTGGGCTACTCTCCAAGGAAAGGCAAGAGGAAATGGAGGAACAGATGAAGATAAATAAGGCATCTGTAGTCCCAAGGCCAGTGAAGAAGGGAATGAAGATTGGATTTCCAGAACTTGATCAATTAAATCCAAGTGAAGTTGTGTTAAGGAAGACTATGAAGCTCTCACCATTGGAAGCTTCAGATCTTGCAAAGGTGGTACCTTTGGACTTTGGAAACCCCATAGTAAAGTATGAGGAAGAGGCAAGTGGTTTCTGGGTGGTCACCAGAGCTGGTGACAAGGTACACACATTCACTTATTTGATTTCTTTGTTTGCAAGTATGGATAGAGAGGATTTGGTAGCTTTATGAGATTTGATGAAAGATAAGTATGAAACTGAAGAGCCTTCTTCAATAAATGGAATAAAGATCTGGACCACATTCAAGAGAATGATTTTTCCAGATGAAGCTGATCCAATATGGTTGGATTTGGATGACCTAAGTGGTCTGAAGTGGCGTTTGTTTTTAGATGCTGGTGTATACTATCTTAATACTTCAAAGTTTGCAGAATATCTTTTGGTCGATTGTACATATCCTCTATCTCAAGATGTTTTAAATATGATGGTATCCACAAAGTTAGAGGTTGACAATACCAGTGATGTTAGTAAGGATTTTGTTAGGTTTATTTATTCTCAAATTCAGAATTATTTTGTATTTGTAAGAATCCTCCTTGTATTTAGTTTTTATTCAAGAAACTTGATTACTAGAGTAGATATCAAGTTCAGGGGAGGATTATTGGGAATAAAATTAACTAAGTCACTGGGACGCTGACAAGAAGAACGTGAACGCTGACAAGAGTAAAAGAGGCGCTGACAGGTGAACGTTGACAAAGGATAATTGAGCGCTGACAAAGGAAAGTTCAACCACTGATGGAATACTTAGTCTACACGTTTTGTAATTCTAGTAAAGATATGTTCAATATTGTATTTTCTATGTTTATCTTTACCAAAAATAGTTGATAGGTAGACTATTGTACACGACTCCTTATGTTATAAAAGGAGGTCGTAGGGTTCTTAGGTATATAACAAGTTATACACTTTCATTGTACGCAGGTTTGATGATTAATCAAAGTGAAAGTTTGATTTACATTGTTATTCGTTCTAAGCGTTAATTCCGCATAACACTTAGATTGTTGAATACACAAAGTTTCTCTACGTGTTAAAATTGATTCACTCTCGCTAACACAAAGCTAAATCGATCTAAGTTTAGGATCAACATAATACATATGAATAAGTTATTATGGATTATAAACAAGTTGTAAACTATAGTTGGAAAACATAATAATACCTAAGTATGATAAGAACAAACTATACAAAGCTAAGTACAAGTAAATGTACATAATAGTTTAGATCACCACCTATAAACCTTTGGTAAACAATATTTCAAGCAATGTAAATACATAATATCTGCGTACCAATGTCAAATACAATATACTAAGTATAATATACCATATAAAGGAAAGGTAATTGATCATAAATGCTAATATTCACTAATTAAAGGCTAATTACAAGTTAAGACCTAATAACCAAGATTAACATATAAAATCCATTTCACAAAGATATATTATCTAATCTTTTGCAACTAATCATAATACTCAACTATATATCATATTAAGATTATAAATTAACTTCAAGTTAAGTTACAAGTTGGTAAAGCATAATGTACAAGTTATCAAAGCATAGTATCTTAAGCTACCAAAATTATCCCTAGAATATGATCAACCTATACAAACCCTTAAACTAAGAATGTAGAAACCTTAGAAGTCATAAACATATCATATAAACCTTAAAATAAGTGTATATAGAGATATAAACCCTAATTACCCAAAATAGAAAGTCATTAGCATTAGTGACACAAAAACCCTTGTATTAAGAAATCTACATGGAATCATCACCTAGTCTTTTAGGACAAATCTAAAAACACCCATAGCACTTCATTAAGGTTATAAGATTATGATAAGACATGTAAAAGTACCTTAATGTACAAAGTACAAGATTTTAATGCATGGCTTGTAAATTAGGTCAAAATGGGTAATTTCACCCTTTGGACATGTTTACATAAAATAACTTAGTAAAACCAATGTAGGGACTTCGTAAACACACTTAGGACAATGTAGAATCTATAAATTGAGTTTAAATCAGTATCTAATTGAAGGATAATCACTTTTACTAAGACTTAACCTTAAATCATTAGAAACCCTAACCCGCCTAAGTTTTCTTCCCATTTTCACATCAAACCTTTATTAAACTTCAAATCAAAGACCCAAACTTCTAATTACAATGTATATATCCTAATTAAACCCTAATCTATCACTAATCACATTCCTAAACCCTTAATCACCAAAATCATAAAGTATACAGTTACAAGCCCTAGTTTTTTATCCGCGTAGCTTTTTCCCTCCAAAAATGAATTCAAACACCTCCCCTACCATTTTTATACTTAGGATAAGTACTAATAGATATTTTGAGATATTTCTAAGTAGGTGATGCACCTACTTGTGTGCTACACATCATTGTTCCAATCTATATCTTGCCATGACCTTTCTTAGCCGCATACATAGATATTTTTTATCCTAGACCTCATGACTCATTCTTAGACTTGCATAGATATTTCCTAGGCTTCATTATTCACCACTCTCTGGTTCTTACACGTTATAGGGTAAAACTTGGAGCTTAAGGGTTAGAAATAGTATAAATAGGAGTCTTCAGCTTCATTATAGAATCATCCCTCACTTTTACTTCTAAACACCTATACATTCTATTCCTATACCACCATTGAAGATCTAAGAAGTCCCTAATATCAGTAGCAAGCTTTGGAAGAACTTATAGGAGTTCTTGAAGAGTTATAAGGAAGATATGATCCATATACCCCATTAGGAGCCATTTTGGAGCATCCTATGTAATCACTTTGTTAGCTATACTTTGATCTTGTTATAATACTTTATTAGAGTTGTTATAATGTTAATAAGATGTTATAATGATAATCTAAATAAAATTAAGTCATTTGATCATTTTTAATGGAAGTTATAAGTTAAAGATATCATAAAATCCTAATTTTGTAATTTACATAAATAATAAGCAAAAACCCATTTCAAAAGCTATAATTCTGGAGAGATATCTTTATTACGATTATAAACATGTTTTGAAACTTTTTTTTAAAATCCTAGATCATTTGGTCCATTTTTGAGGTTGTTATGTGATTTTTACAAGTATAGGGACTAAAACTATCATTTTTGAAACTATTTAACATTTTGGGCCAAAAGTATCATTTTGTTAAAGTTAAATATATATAAGAAAAGTTATGGTAAGTTTGAGGTCCTGAGGTTAAATATTGAGGGTTTAAAATGCAAATACTAAAACTATATACTTTAGGGGTTAAAAGTATACCAAACTATAACTAAAAGGGCTATTTTTGTCAATTTGAAACAAAAGAAGATTAATTATAAATATGAGGAAGTAATGAAGGTATCATGTTAGTAGGGAGCTTTGTACAAAGATGTTCCATCTCGATATTACGTTCTGACTGAGTGGTTGGGTTTACGATTTAAAGTGTCCTCGTTCCTCAAACGTTTATAGAATGGCTTCCGAGTATGATGGCCCGAACAATGGTACTAGAATTACAACCAAATGTTAATTAAAGAATATATAACCAATACTTAGAAATATGGAACTTAAAAATCAAAGACTTGATACTATACACCATGTATTAATCCAGGTTTGTGTGAGATCAAGTTGTTGTTTATGAGACCAAGTTGTGGTTTATATGATCAAGTTGTTTATCTGTGAATGAAATATATCTGGTTATAGCTCGGATTCTATGGACATAAGGTGAGTTCATAGCCTCACTTTTAAATGCTTTATAAATGATTTAAAAACCCGTGAGCGGGATATATGCTAAAACTGGAACACAAGTACTTTTAAAAATGATTGTATGGTATGAATACCAACACTATGTTTACTACTACCATTAAGTCCCTTTTCAATCGTGACCGTTAATCATTTCTTGAAAATGAGCGCTAATATCATGAATAGTACTATTTGGGGACTAACATCCCCTATCTAGGCGCGCAAGTCGCGCTTGCTAGCAGCTAAAGGTTCCTATCTAGGCTAAACTGATACACTTTATTTTGCTAAACTCAGGAGTCCGACAAACTATCTGCATAAGGTCAATTTGTTGGTTTATGTATGTCAAGTAGCGGTGCATGAGCATGGTGCAATATGAATATTATTTTATGTGGGCGTATAACACTGTAGTCCGGATGATATACTTGTATTCAAAACATTTTTAAAACCTATGAATTAACTCAACCTTTGTGTTGACTTGTAAGCATATATTTAAGGAAACTGTGACTGATAGCATGAAGCAACATAAGGATGGCATGAAGAGCCACAAGCTTGAAATTATTAACATAGATTTTGGGAACCTCGTATTGTAAAACTCTGATTTTTAATAATATATAGAGAAAGTTGATTTAATCACTCTCTTGAGTTGTTTTCTATTATTATGACTTGTGTTCTATGAAGTAATACCCCATATCAATGTTCCGCTATGTAAAAGTAAAATGGGGGTGTTACATAATATATCTCGACCCGTGCATGGTGTTAAATTATTGGGTGGGCCCGTTAGTGTGGATTTTGATTCTAGTTGTGAGCTTGTAAAGAAGAGAGTGTCCAAAAGGATTGAGCTTATGGATTCAGTTGCCAAGATTAATGATCCTCGCTGTTAGTTGTTGCTTCTTCGTGCATGCACGAGTATTTCTAAACTTTATTTTTCCATGCGCACATGCCCTCCTCGTTTCTTCGACTCTGCTCAACGTTCCTTTGACGTGGCTCTTCGTTCTGCTCTTGAGCGTATTGTCACTACTTCTGGACCAGGTTTTGGTGACTGGTAATGGAGGCTTGCCACATTGCCATTTACATTTGGGGGGCTAGGTGTTTATTGTGTATGTGATGTTTTGAATTATGCCTTTCTTGCGTCACCATTACAGTCTGTTAGTTTGCAGACTAAGCTTCTTCGGCATGATGGTATTATAGATTATGAGCCTACTTTTGATAATGCTTTGTATGTGTTTAACACGTCTTTGGAGACTGACTTTTTGAGTAATCTAAGTGAGATCGCTGCCCCCAAACTTATGAAGAAATTGGCAGATATATATTTCACGCGACTTACTAATATTGCAGAATCCACCTTTTCATTATCACCTCGACAAATGGCTTTGTGGAAATCTCAAAAGGAGGACCATGCTTCTAACTGGCTTAGGGTAGTTCCGATTTCTGGTTTGGGACAGAATATGAACGGTAAGACTTATCGTTGTGTGTTATGCTATCGGTTAGGTGTCCCTTTATTTTTGGTCTCGAAGCCTTGTTCAGCTTGCTCTAGAGTACTTGTTAGGGATATTTATGGAGATCATGTTGTATCATGCACTGGTATTAATTGGTATTAAGCATCGTCATAATGTTGTGCGTGACACCCTTGTTGATATATGTTATTGGTCAAGAATTTCTTTTGGTAAGGAAGTTGATATTAGGTTGGATGGGGGGTGTGACAAACCCTTACGTCCGACAGATATGTTGCTTTACTCTTGGGATAGAGGGCTTGATGTATGTGTGGATCTTACTGGGTCTTCTCTTTTGACACAAACAGGGATGACATATTTTGTGCCCGGAGGTGTGGTGATTGATAGGCACAACGTAAATGTGTCAAATATGAGACTAAGTGTACAGCTATCGGATATGGTTTTCTTCCCTTTTCATTCTCTTATTTGGGGGAATTAGAGGAGGACGCTACTACCTTACTCAAACAGATCCGAAAGTTCTCCATGACTCAAGATATAGGGGCTCGTGCTGCTATTCATATCTTTAATATGATTGGTTTTGCTATAACTAAAGGAATGAGAGCCTAAATAGTATCTCGGCTTCCCACTAACTTTTTGTAAATCCTATTATTCTAATAAAGTGATGTTATAATAAAATCATAACAATAATAATATAGTGATGTTTATAATAATAAAAATAAATTAATAATAATAATAATAAATTTAAAAAATAAAAAATAAAAAATATATATTATTATTATTATTAATAAATAACAATAAAAAAATTAATAATTACGAATTAACATTAATAATTAAATAAATAAATAAGTAAATATTAATAGTAATATATAATATATAATAAATAATAATAATAATAGTTAGAGTCCAAGCATCCTTTTGCACCACCTCCGGTTGTGCCTTCTTCACCACGTGTGATGGATGCGCTGGTGGTTAACAAGGATTTGGTGCTGAACCAGATTCGGAGTTTCCCCAAAGGTACTTCTTGTGGTCGAGACGGGCTTCGAGCTCAACATTTGGTGGATGTTTTGGGGGGAGCTGCTTCGGCTGTGGCTGATGACCTGCTAGTTTCTATCACTGGGGTTGTTAATCTTTTTCTTTCTGGAAAATGTCCGGGGCAGCTTGGGGAATTTATTGTTAGTGCTCCTTTGACTCCACTTGTTAAGCCTGGTGGTGGTATTAGGCCCATTGTCATTCGTACTGTGTGGAGGAGGCTTGTCTCTAAGGTTGCTTCTTCTTTTGTTGGTGAATCGATGTCTTCTTATTTACATGACTTTCAGTTTGATGTAGGTGTGCCTGGTGGGTGTGAGGCCGTTCTTCATTCTGTTTGTAGGTTTGTGGAAGCTAGGGGGAATGAGGTTAGACTTTCTATGCTTTTGGTGGACTTTAAGAATGCTTTTAACCTGGTTGATAGGGGTTCCATCCTTCAGGAGACTCGGTTGAGGTATTCAGCTATCTCTCCATGGGTGGAGTTCTGTTATTCTCAGCCTGCGCGACTTATTATGGAGATTCGGTTCTCTGGTCTTCTCAAGGGGTTTAGCAGGGGGATCCTTTAGGTCCTTTGTTATTTTCCCCGGCTTTGCATCCGCTTATTCATACTATTCATCATGCATGTGAGCTCTCCCTTCAGGCGTGGTACCTTGATGACGGTTCTATTATTGGTGATACTCTTATGGTTGCCAAGGCTTTAGATATCATTCGTGCTGATGGGCCAGCTCGTGGGTTGCATTTGAATGTTGATAAGACTGAGCTTTTTTGGCCGATGGAGGATCCTCGCAGTCTGGAGGTTGGTCTTTTTCCTGCTTCATTATCTCGCCCGGTTCGTGGTGTTAGGCTTATTGGGGGGTCTGTTAGCAGGGATTATGAGTTTTCTTGTGATTTTGTTGCACGACGAGTTTCCAAATCCATTTCTCTGCTGGATGCTATTCGTAGGCTTAATGACCCGCAATGTGAGCTTCTTCTTCTTCGTAATTTGCGGGGGTTGCGAAGTTGGTTTTTGCTTTGAGGACTTGTCCTCTTGGATTTCTTGGTGGCGCTAAGGTTGAGTTTGATCAAGCTTTACGTACTTCGTTAGAGGGGATCGTTACTGGTTCAGGTCCCGGGTTTGGAGATTTGCAGTGGAGGCTTGCTACTCTGCCCATTAGACTTGGTGGTTTTGGGGTCTCGTGTGCTGAGGATGTCGGGTATTTTGCCTTCATCGCCTTTTGTTTGCAGTCTAGTTCTTTGCAGGATCGTATTTTGGCTAGGTCTGGGATTGGTTCGCCGGGTTCTATCTTTCTGTCTGTACTGGATGATTTCTCGACTTTTTGTGGTGTTGATTCTCTCTCTGTTACCTCTAGTTCTCCTGCCCCTCAGTTTATGAAGTCTTTGGCAATGAGATATTTTGGTATCATTGATGGACTTCTTTCGTCACGATATAGTTTGAGTTGTCGCCAGGAAGCTCTTCTTAGCTGTGTGCGTTCTCCTCATGCACAAGATTTTCTCTTTACTATTCCTATTGACGGGTTGGGGCAGCCGATGAACCCACGTCAGTTTAGAGCTGTCTTGTGTTATCGTTTGGCGGTTCCTTTGTTTCTTGATGGTTTTTCTTGTCCGAGTTCTCACGTGCATCGGATGGACCAGTGGGGTGACCATGCTGTTCACTGTTCTAGTGAGGTGGGTGTGAAGTTTCGGCATAATCTGGTGCGCGATATGTTGTTTGATATCTATTCTTGAGTTGGTGTTTCTGTACGGATAGAGGCCCCGTTGGGATTTCTTTCAGCTGATGGACGAGACCTTCGTCCAGCGGATTTATTGTTGCATAATTGGTCCCAAGGCAAAGACGCTTGCTTGGATGTTAAAGGTGTCTCTCCGTTTGCTGGTGCAAGTTTGGATTCGTGGGTCCCCGAGATTGCTTTGCGGACTGCTGCTCAGAAGAAAAGGAGGAAGTATTCTTCTATTTGTGCAGAGCACGGTTATTCGTTCATCCCTTTTGCCTTCTCTACTTTTGGGAAGCTTGACGAGGAAGCCTTAGTTACTCTTTCGCATCTCAAGCGCTTATCTGTTTGTCATTCTAATGATGCTAGGAGTGGCTCTTTTCTATTTTCTAGACTTGGTTTCTGTATTCAAAAGAGGGTGGGAGCGCAACTTGTTTCGCGGCTCCCTTCCAATTTTGTGTGATTAATAAATAAAAGATTTAAAAAAAATAAAAAAATGTTATTATAATAATAATAATAATAATAATAGTAATAAACTTTTAAAAAATATTATTATTATTAATATTAATAAATAATAATAAAAAATAATTAATAATAATAATTAAAACAAAAAAATAATTATAACAAAATGATGTTATAATAATAATAATAATTATAACAGTGTTTATTACAAAACTTACAGTGCATTGAACTAAATATAATTTAATAAATTACCACATTATTAAGTTTTATTTTAAAAACTAATTTTGATAAACTAATAAAATTAGTTTATAAGAGAATATAAGTTCAAAAAAGTTTATAAGAGAATCTTTACTACATTATAAAGCATTTATCCTTTTGGTTGAAAATTGCTATATTTAGAAATGTTGAAACATTAGGATGGTTGAAAATGACTATATTTGGAAATGTTGAACAATTCAATGGCACAACCCTACCCAATATCTCTCTCTCGGTCGCCTTTCTCTCTAAACAAAAACCCTACCCGCAGCCGCCACCAAAACTCTCCACCATACCACCACCAAATACCACCCTCTACCAAAATCCTCCGCCAAAACCCACACCTTTGTCGAAATCCCATTCTAATTCAGTTCTTGTAAGACAAGAATTATTTGAAACTATCCATGGAAACTATTGAACAAAATAATGTTGCGTTCAACAATGTTAACACACATAAAAACATTACTCTTTCTATAAACCCTAAAGCACACAAAAGAATATTGCCGCCACCATAATCGTATAACCACCGGATCTACCGAATCCGGCACCCTTTCTTGATGGTTTAGGTGGTTTCAAGGCAGTTTAGGTTGGTGGTATTGGTTGTTGGTTTGGGTGGATTTGTTTCATTTTAATCTAATCTAATATCTAATAGTTTTTATTTTCGCTTTCCCCAATTTTTGGATTCTAATGTTTGATGTATCTGTTTGTTTGATGAATATGAAGGTGATTTAGTGAAGATGTTGTGGTTCATGGCTGGATGGATTTTGCCTATCATGTGTTTGATGAAACTCCTCACAGAATTTGCCTTGAGGTATGTTTTCAATTTTTGTTTCCTTTCAATTCAAATCGACTCTTAAACTCAGGTTTGTTTGAAACGACAAAGTAGGGTATATATGAATTCAGATTTGTTTCAAATCGAATCGATGCTTGGGTATATGTCATTTAGGTTAGAATTATCACCTGTTTAGCGTTTACTTAGCCGTGTTGAATTCCACCCATTTTTTCATCTTTAAAACCCGCCAACCAAATAAACCTCTCTCTTCCAATGTTTATAAGCCGAAAATACCTTGCATTGTACAAAAAATTAACTTTGTTTCCTTAAATTGACTTGAGTGCGTGATTTGCTATATAAATATTTTTTTTATGTATATGTATATATCGTTGTCATCTTAATTATGTAATGTCATGAGTAACGTTGGATAAAATCATGATCTGTTTTTGTTAAAAGTTTTTACGTTTCTGTTACTAGACAGGTAGTGTGCACATTCTAAACTAACGATGGATGTGTTAAAGCAAGAAAAGGATTTTGAACGCCCCAGTTTCTTTGATGGAATACAGAAAGCCAAGAGATGGAGACTTAAAGAAGAAATCAGAAAGCTATTTGTCGAGTCACTGAAACATAGTTTCCCTGAATTTGAAGGAAAACCTGTGATTTGTGCCAGCCAGCGACCGGAGCATGGTGATTTCATCTGGTATATATATGTTTTTTCCGCGTTTTTACGTTCTTTCTTTTAACCGTAACAGTGATCAAGAAGTTATTTTAATGCTGGTAAGTTGATGATTCATATGTTAAGTTGATGCAAATGTACAATATTTCACTTCAGCAAGATCGCACATTCAGGATGATGACCTGGTTTCTTTTAATCTATATCAGTTCCTGGAAAGGGAGGATATATATAACTTTCAGATTTTTTTAGATCCTTGTATAGTGTGTGTTATTATACTTAAGTGAAGCTTGTTAACATATGTAGTAGTTTGTTTGAACTTGTACCTTAAGTCAATTATCTGTAACTGGTCTATGAAATAATTTTTCATTTCTTGTTGAAAAGGTTGGCTATTAAATATGTTGATGGAAAAAATTAAATAGGCTGATGATATAATTTTGTTTATTGATGAGGTTCATAGATTCATCGGAGCTGAAACAGGTGAAAGAGCTATTGACACTGCTAACATATTGAAGCTAACTCTTGCTAGAGGAGAATTACAGGTAATTGAATTATATATACAGTGCAATTTATGTATGTGTTCATTTAATTTATTGGTGTCTTTCACCATGGTATATTTTATTATTATTGGATATATGGTTGGCTTTTTGTTCGAGAATTTATTACAAATTAGAGAGACGATATTTCAACCACTAAAGGTGCATGAGCTTTCTATTGAGGAAACATGGAAAATCTTGAAAGGACTTAGAGAGGGTTGTAGTTGCTGCAGCGGCATTATCTCACCAACATATAAAGTATCTACATTTTTGCAGATTAAGCATTTCATGTCTTTGTGTCTTATAATTTAAAAAAAATCCCAAGGATAAAAGATGTTAAGTTGATGCAACTATGTTAAAGTAGTACCACCTAGCCTGTAGCTAAAGTCAAGTAACTATGTTGTGTAGTGACAGATTGTGTTTATATGTTGTAGTGGCCGATTTCTTGCTAACAAGGCAATTGATTTTATTGACAAAGCCGGATCTCATGTTCGACTTCGCCATGTACAAGTATATGCACTTGCTCATTATCCACTGGTTTCTTTTATTGTTTGTAGCCAGAGGTGGCAAAATTAGTTGGCCGGACGGGTTGAGCAATGGTTTTAAAGAGTAGCATTCGTACCTGCGTGAAAATCGTGTTTTGGAACTCCTTTGTAAATGATCTAAGTTTTTTTGACGAAATAAATGATCTAATTTATATCAATGATTTTCTAATAGTTTGAGTGAAATAATTTAGGAGGTTTTTTCTCTAAAGAATGTACTTTGGTTGTTCAACCCGTTTGACCTATTTTGTGTTAAGCTAATTTATTACTTTGCCAATTTGACTCATAAGGATGATGTAATATCTTGAACCAACCCATTCATAAGAAAATGGGTCAAGATTATCATCTTTTATTTGTAACTGATTTTTGCGTTGGCTAACTTGGAGAGAGTTTGGTTCATTTAGTAGCTACCTGAGGAAGACACAGAGCTTGAGAAGGACCATAGACAGATTAAAAAGTAGAAGAATGAAGTTGTTCGTTACCAGGACATTGAAAAGGTAATATTATTCATCATGCTTATTAATTCTTCATTTTTTACTCGATGGGGCCACAATATTTGGAGTTTGTTAAGCGACTCGTTAACCCTTAGGGGAGGCTGTTACATTATAAAAAGTATAAGGTGCAAAATAGCCATTATAGGTTTGACAGTTAGGTCTTGGAATGTTGTCGTCGATTTCTTATATAAAATCAACACTTAAGGATCTTATGCTAAGTTTTCACCATGACATTTGATGGTTAATGTTCTACGCATATCCTATTCCTTCCATCTTGCGAAAATTGCAAAATTTGGTTTTATGTTAACTATAAATATTCATATAGTGAAAAGAAAGTAGTTTTAAATGTTGTGCTCTCTGTTTAGACAAAAGCCTAACATAACATGCTCTTTCTTTATTTTGGCCCTCTTGGTTTAGTGGATATGGTGTGGGTGGGTCAAGTCATGCATTTGCAAGAGTTTTGCTTCCGAATGGATAAACAGTTTGCAAGTGTATCATTTTTTCGTTGTCTTATCGTAATGACAAAGTTTGAACACGTCCACCATTTACATAGCTTCTTTTATCTAAAAAGTGATAGCTTCATTTTATCTAAAAAGTGATATGTTCTATTTCTTGAACAAGTCCACCATTTTAAAAAATATCCTACTGATAATATGGGTAGCAAAATTTAGAAACTGATTTAGAGAATAGGCATCCACTAGCAACAAAGAAAGTGTCTTTTAATTTTCAAGTCTTGTAAAATGATATGTAGCTAGCAAAAATGATACGTGATCCTTACAAAATTCTAAAGTAAAAACATAATAATTTTGATTTTCGGGTCTTATCCGGTTCACCCGATAACACAAATTATTTAACCATAAACCGACCTATTATTTTTCGGGTTATGGTCAAAACAACATAACCTTACAAGATATTTTGACCAGATTTAACGCGAACTGATAAGCCTTATCGGGTTTGGGTTTAGGTCGAGTCAAGCCGACCTTACTGACACCTCTATTTACAACAAGTAGGATAGGTACGTTCTTAGTTCGTGCAATTTTGAAGTTTATTACGCCATTTAAATCTTATAGTGGGAAGTAGAGAATGTGAAAAACAACATGATAGCTTTCTTCCTTTTTGGTTGGATAAATTAGTAAATACTTTTTATAATTCTCACATGCTGGTGGAAATAATATAACTGCCTGTTAATTGTTGCTCATGTCTTTAGGTTCAAGTTGATGCCAAATACAAGACACACCAGCCATGTTGCGAAGGAACACGGTGTGCAACTAATTGTGTAAGCAGTGATGATTTATAATAAACCAACCTGATCTTTAAAAATAATCTTATAAGCTATTCTGTTCGTCACTAATCATACCTTATGATTCAGGAAGAAATATTTGAACTCGATATCCTCAGTACCTTTGTTGTCAATATAGTGTTTGTTTGAATAAGTGTTCCCAATGCAAACAATCGGCAATCTATAGTAGTTATATTTTTCATTCCATTTGTACATATTGTTCAGCACCTCCGGTGCTTCAAGTTTAGGGCATGTGTAGTAACAATCTTCATTTAATAATGCAAGGTCTATTGGACTATCGATTTTGTCTTGATGATTTAACTCTTTTGTGTCTTTGATTTTTTATGTAGCAAATAGAAAGGTGAAAAAACGCATAGTAGCAAACGGCATGTATCCAGTACTTATTGTTTGATAATTAACATTTATAACATAAAACATGGGTTAAATGGGTTTTGAATAATAATCGGGTTAAATGGGTCAATATGGAAGTTGTATAAAACTGTGTGTTCCTCATTACTTTAATTAATCCCCCTTACTATGCCTAGGCGAGATTGAGTATCGTTGTTATTGTAATCGCAAATAGTTCTTAATGTGGAGCTCTATTGTTGGTATAACCTTATTTCTGAATAAAACTCTTAATGTGGAGCTCTATTGTTGGTATAACATTTCTTTGTCTTTTATCGTCAATCAATTACGTGATTAATATCTCATTATTCTCTGTTGATCTTACAACAATATATTTTATCTTACAACAATATATTTTGTTAGGCGATCTTAGCACATGTGAAAATCCTTTGCAGTTACAATTTGATCTTTTCACAGTATTATGTATAATAGTATTGTGTATCGTAAATTATCCGTTGCTAGGCAATTCCGCCGCTATGCGCGGGTACTCGTCTAGTATAATATGATAGCTATACATAAAAACATTCAACCGCTATAATGAAAGTCTGACAAAAAAAACCATTTTGTTAAGGTTTTAAAACACATTTCCTTATTGGGCCTGTAATAATATAAACATGGATGGGCCTGTATTAACCCAACCCAGCTCAACTCCATATATATTTCTATCACCTTCTAGGGTTCGAAAAACACACATAAGCAGTAGTACTGTACTAAAGTATCCACAGCAGCCGCCACCGACCACTAAAGGTTTGTAGTTATTTTATGAATGGCTTTTTTTAGATCTATTTGTATTTTCTGCAGATCTGCTTTTTTTTAAACCTATTTGACTGTTTTTTTTTTCAGGTATCGTTGCCGCAATGTTGATCAGTGTTTCAATTGGTGTTGTTGATGTTTTCTTAGAGACGACATTTCGTGCTTGCTTTTACACCCGGATTCCTCTGTTTAAAATACTCAAAAAGGTATAACTTTCGTTTATCGATGGGTCTCGGATTATTTGTTTTTTTTAATATTTGTGTTTGAAATTGGGTTTTTTTTTTAAATCGAGTTAATGTTTATTTAATTGAGAGTATTTTTAATCGATCTAGATTGAATTTGGGTCATTTTAACCGATTTGTGATTTTTTTAAATCGAATAGAGTACGTCCAAGGAAATAAACGCGGAAAGACGTGCTCGCCACGATGATCAACATACTCGAAACCGAGTACAATCAGAAGGTAAAGAGTTTTTTTTAGTAAATTAGCGTAACGAGAACGTGTATATTGTAAAGATAGAAAAAAAAGTATTAAAGTTAGAAGGGGGGTTTCGTTGAATTTACATAAAAATGGAAGGTGTGTTTCATGAGTTCAGTTGGATTTTTAATCAAATTCGGGTTTTAATTAGGGTTTTTAAAAAATTGAAATTCGGGGTTTATTATATACTTAACAACAACTTGTATCTGTTTATTTTGGAGGGTTTGACAGCCGGTAGTTTTTCATTATCATCTACTAAAGAATAGTTAATCAAAGCTAGTGTTGTATCTAATTAATACGTTTGAAACAGGCGGATCTGAGAATTGGGCTAGACCACTTGTTCAAAAGATCAATCATTCTCATTAAAGCTTGGCTGAAGCACGAAAACAAGATTAACATACTTAGGTCGTTTGAAGGGCTTTTATCGACATATGCCCTAGAAGTCATGATCGTTATTGTTATCAACAGATTCCCTTTGGAAACTAAAACACCAATCCAGGTAGAGACATCAATTATTTTATTTTATTAAATGATTTTATGCAACTTGTTATATGTTACTCTACTAGTCCTAATTAGAATGATTATTAAGCTTGTAAAGAGTCTAGTAAAAAACTTGTAAAACTAGGGAACTTGGTACCCGACTTGTCACTTTGATAGAATCGGACTCTGACTCGCGAAAGTCTAAGGATGATGACAAGGGTGATGGAAATCAGGGCCGAGTTATTATATAGGAACAATAAAACGAAAACTTTACTAGAATTGGATGTAGGTCAGAGATTTAGACTTAGCATTTACTATACTGCCCATTGCTTAAACAATTTCTTGCTTATTGTAAAGCTAGGTTTCCTTAGCTGTTGTCCTTCCCGGTTGTTCATTTTTAGGAAAAAAATGGAGTCAAAGCTTACCTAGATGAAGGAAGTAACTCATTTTTTATATGGTTTTTAAATTTTTCTGCATTCATTCAGCTTTTGTGCATTCCTCTACCAAATTTATCAAGAGTATATCTATCACATTATTTTCAAATTCATGATCGTGCAAACACATCCATTTCTGGTTATCTAAAAGATAGAGCACCAGTTCCCAAAAGTATGTGGATTTCGTGTGTGCACTTGTTAGTTGTTAAACTCAGGTTAGTTTGTTTACCCCATCATATTTGTTCATGTTAGTTTTTGTGTTTGTAACTGTGTAGTTGGACGCCTGTATGCATCTTCTTTGTAGATCCTTTATAAAGAATATATACGTAGTTGCATAATTTAGAATATTGAGGTATAAATTGTTACAACCCATGTGGCTGTAATTTCAGACCAATAAAACTTTATTGCAGCCCATTTGTTTATGTTGTTAACCTCATGCAAAGTGCTATTTGAACATTTAGTGTTTCTGTTTCGATTCAAGCCCTTTCTAGTTATCTGATTTGTTCTAGTTTCTACAACTGAATTTTGTTGATATGATAGGATTTATTTTACACCTCACTCGTTGCAATTCAATTTGTTTTAGTGTTACTGATTAGTTTACTTATCTTATGCAGGATCCTGCTTTTTGTGATAGGTTTCGGCCTCCCTACAAAGTTGTTCCACAGGAGGACCTCATAAGGCTTCTCAAGGCTGGCGGTAAAAACGACTTGCAGGACCTGTTTACTGCTTTCATGGGTCATCCCATGGAAGTGATTTACACAAAGTACGTGTAGAATAATTTACTATAGTTCACTCCTGTATACACTAATAAAACCTTTTATTCCTATTTCAAGGGGAAGCATGCAGAAGGGAAGAAATGGGGTGCCAAACTCAAGAAAAATCCACCACCGCTGTGCCCAAAATGATATCGTGGAAACATAGATCAATGGCAAAAAGAGAGCTTCTGAAAAGCTTTGCACAGATCCCGATCGTCGTGGGAGAAATTATTGCTTGGCAAGGTGAATACACGATAAAGTAAAAGGATTAACATTATCTCATGAAATGCAAGTTATTGCGGACAAGTTGGTAAGGCATTGCTAGCTTCATCCTTTATTGTTAATAGTTGATTAAGTTTTAATTATTTCTGAGTATTGTATTACTTGCATAAATTACAGATTGAGGCACACACGCGATTAGTGAACAGTTCTGAAGTTGAAGATGGTGTAGATCCACTAATTATGGTGGAAGGACCGGATCATGGTGGTCGAGTGATACGACCCTGGAATTATTAGTTATGGCATTATTATTAAATAAGTATTAAAATAATATTTATTTAATAATAATGCCATAACTAATAATGCCAGGGTCGTATCATCGAACTAGGGGGTGGGACACCTTGTGGGCTTTAAACAGGGGATAGAGGGGTATGTTGCGAAAAAGAGAAGGTATCACGACATACAGAGGTAACGGCAATTGTAAAGGAAAATCTAAAGGAGGCACTTGTAGAAATGAAGGCTGAGCATGCAAGAGCAGTAAACGAGATGAATTTCAGGCTGAGCCCGCTAACGAGGAAAAGTGGTTGTGACTCTGCATCAGTATTGATGTATTTGACAATATACAGGTACATGTATTTACTTTATTAACTCAAAACACAGTTATTAAAATGCATATAAATTTTGATGTTACATAACCTGCTCATATTTTTAATGTCAAATTTTGAAAAAGATGTCTTTCTGTAAGAAAATTATTTTATATTTTAAAGTTTTGATCAGATGATAGTATAGGTAAAACCAACTGATGTGCGTATTCAGTTACATGATTCTGGTAAAAAATAGGGTATGTAGGACGAGAAATAAACCCAGTTAAGTAGTTCATGTACTCCTAGAAATGGTAAGATCATACGCGTGCTACTGTACAATAACTACAATTGGCCTTAAAAAAATGTCGGTGTGACACGTTTTTGGCACATATTGTATAAGTAAAACATGGACAAGATAGAAGTTATAATTTGATAAAAATGGTTACAGAGCACCCGCATCACACAGATCTTGGCACTAAAGAAATTTTAGTAAATCGCAGAGGAAAAGCCACTCTTTTGCTGAGAGGAGGAGTCTGAATGAGGTCTGGCGAGCCACATAGTTATATTTGAACTTTATTCTAGGAATAATAGATAAATGTAAATATACATAGCTATTTTCTGAAGTGACGAGCACATGTTTTTACAGCTGAATAAAGACACTAACTTTCTATCATGTGTCTCGGCAATTACCATGTTTCCACACTACCCACTGTAGTTGCTTATGAAACATTGATATTAATCATACAAATCTTACCTTTGTAGCTGCTGTCATACTGAGTGTAACTTTTCTTTGACCGAGTGTTAATATAATGCAATGTAACTCTTTACATTAGTGGTCCCTCATTTGTCTCTTATCTCGGCTAGGGTACTCTCCACTTCCATGAATTTCATAGAACATTACTTGACTTTGCATAATACACCAGCAATAATAGGTTTGGAAGAATAAATGATATGCTAAATAGATAAATAAAAAAAAGAAGAAGCTGCATTTGACCTCTTTTTTTCTTCCCAAGATCTCACATCCACAAAGTTTGAAGCCTTCTTGCATCTTTGTACAATCTGAAACTTGTAGTTTTGTATTGCAATAATCTTTTTCTTTTATCTAACATCGCTTATGGATGTTTTTTTATAGATGTCGTGGAATGATAAGAAGCCTTTTTACTACTAAGGAGTTTGACGACATCGTGGGCTCATGCATTTCAGGCTGTGGCATCTAATGATTAGTCGTGTTAGTGTTTCAGAAAGGTCGGCATGTGGTCATGTCATTTTTGTGCATTGTGAAACTGCTGTGATCATTAGTGATACAGTATTTAGTTTGTTTGTTACCTGTATTAAACTGATGTGAAACTATCTTAATGGATTTTGTATAACCTTCATGGCTTCATGGTAGTTTTGTTATAAATTTGTTTTTGTTGGTTGTTTCTTGTTTCTGCATTGTTCATGCCTCGAGAGCCATGTTTTTAAACCCAAGAACCGGGCTCTAATCTAATTAAAATGTTTTTTGGAATGATATAGAGCAAGGTTACAGTACACAAAAAACTCCTGAAACGATGACCATTAGGTGTTACCAACCAGCTAATAAGCCTCATCAATCAGCAACAGTAATATTTTGATCATGGTTATAAACAGTAATATTTTGATCATGGTTATAAATAGCTAAAGTGTGGTGTGTCGGCATGTCATGTCCAAGCTACACGCTTTAGCGGGTAAGGCGAACTTTAACGTTTTTAAAACGTAACTTATGGCGGCGCAACATATAAAATTATTTATGTGTTTTATGATATTTCAATATTATATTTATATTTAGTTCACCATAAGTGTTATAAAGTTAAAAAACTAAAAATTATCGCACCTCATGTCGTAGCGCGCCTTGACTTATTGCGTAGCATGGAGGCCACGCCTCAAATTTTAGCGCGCCTTAAGGCGAGTTATACCAAACTATTTAGAACCATGATTTTGATGGTTATCTGCAACAAGTTGGTGCAAACGGCAGGCGACCATCCGTCTTACAGGCGCCTGAAAAGGAACCGCACTAAGCCACTAAGCTAAGTGAACAGTTGAAGGGGAAAGTATGTGAACTATATTTTAGTGTATTGGTGAAACTAGATACCTTCTCCGTGCTAAAATTATTGTTCATCTTTCTATTTTAGGTTGCCCTAAAATTATTGTCCAATACTAAAAATAAATAGAAAATTTTAATAAATTTAATATATTATGCTTGATTGAAATTGTTATTACAAGTTTTAAAGAAGAATTGAATTCATTAGCTAGGGGTAAAACTATCATTATGCTAAAAAGTAAGAGAGAAAGCTGTAATAAATATATTTTTCTTAAACTGTGTAATTCTTGTCTAGTGACAATAATTTTGAGACGGAGGGAGTATGATTTATGTAATTGTCGTGTTAGACAATCTGTAGTTAGTCATAAAAGCCATGGTGTGGGGTATAAAAAAAAGGTGTTCGAGAATAAAGGTTGTAATCTAACAACAGTTCGTGATGAAGTACAACAAACAAAAACCTTTGCACATGATTAAACGTCTTTAACAGTACATGATAATGATCTCGTAAAGTAAAACATCTTTAAAACATGATTACGTTTGTTTTGTAACCTTAAGGGGGTGTTTGGTACGACATAATCGATGAGAATAGAATTTGTTAGCCTCAAAATATTAAGTAAAAAAAGAATGATCGGTCATAGGTTTATTATGTATCGTTGATTAGAACGTTGTAATTAGTAGTAGGATAGTCGTATCTATACGGGCTTGATGATTAACTTAAAAGGTCTTTTTCAGAGTACTAAGCATTTTTATTCAAGTCCGACCCATCAACATATAGTCCATTAAGCTACATGTAAGCAATGATTATATATACTCACCTCCTAACATGTTACGAGGTGGTTGATTCATTGTTTTTTTATTCTCTCAATCTAATATCCCAAAAGTTTCAACCATTCTCTCTCTTTTATCTCTTTAAATTTCATCTTTTTTTTTTCTCTTTTCAATCTATTTTCTTTAGATCCACCATGGTGAAATGATAATATATGGGTATAACAGAATTGCATTAGAGAACAAGAATTAAAAGAATGAGAATTTACGTAAAGAAAGAGGATTGATTCTATTGTTTAATGCAAACCGAGAATCTACATGAAAAATGATCCATGGTACATATCATATTAAATTGATCATCGTCATAAACCAATGATCAAACATTGAAAAATGAGGAACAAATTAATAAAATCATATACAATTCGCAATACATATGAAAATGTGACATGGGCCATTGAATTTGAAAACCAAACAAAGTTTAAATTTTTGTAAGTTAAATTTAAAGGTGATTATTTGATAAATATAACACCACAAAATGAATATTAAGAGATTCAACATTTAGAAAATGGAGATTTAATTATTTATCATCACTAAACTTGACAAATGTGGTTATAGTTTGAAATAAGTTCTTGTATTGGGATAACATATGCGCTTCATATGCCTTTCTACCATTCTTAGTTTTATTATTTTTTCATTCTTTTCATTTTTTAGAAAATGAAAATATGAAAAAGAGAATCATAAAATAATTCATGGTTTCTATTCTCAGCCTTATCAATGCTGACAATGCTTATGATTCACATTCTCATCATTCCATTCACTTCTACCAAACATATTTAATTGCTTATGGATCCAACCAATCATCCTTTGACCCACTTATACAGTTTTACAATGTTAAATAATTTTTTTCGAAAGATTACAAATCCGAACTAACAATAGCCTAACAAAATCAAACTTTTGATTAGAACTCAACTGGGAGAAAATAAGAACGTTTCACACATACGTAAACGATTGTTATGAAGGGTTATGAACTCAGATGAGCTTATATACCCAATTGACTAGACATTTGATACAATCCAAAATCTTAAATTTAGATCCTAATCGGTAGGATGAAGATTATCAACACAATTACCCAGAATTCACCAATCTATTATCTATTAATACTATTAAACAAAGGTTTTTGCATATGTCATTTTTACTATGTGTGTTTCTTCAATTGGCTATTTAAATTAAATATATTAAATGATGATGTCATAAAGCAATATCATACTTATACTATAATAAATTAATAATATATATTTATATATTTATAATACTTATATTTTTATACTGTATATTTACTATACTTATATTTATTTTTTATTTTTAAATTTAGTAAAATAAATATTGTTGCTTTTCTTGGAAAGTGAAAGACTTGTTTTAGTGCAATTTGAAAAAGTGAGTTGCCTAGACATAATAATTTCTCTCCAACCTAATTTGAATTTCAAATTCATACTCATTTATTTTGAGCTCCATTCTTCAACCGTCAAAGATGTTTCTGCTCGACAGGAATTAATACATGTATAAATCTTTCTTCGATGTCCAGAAGTTCGTTGTTTAAAGTTTTAATTTTATCTAGCTTATCAAATTCATTTGTTTTATTGGTTGAGGTATAGAAGTAAGATTTTTAGTCCTTGGTTTCTATTTTTAGTCCTTGGTGATTTTTACTAGAATTAGCTTTGCAATTTAAAAAGGGCTTGCGACGCAGCTTGTTGCTCGTTTGCCTTCAGTTATGTAATTAAACTTTTAATCATTAATAAAAAAATTTCTTAGCTAACAAAAAAAAAAAAAAAAAAGATATAATAATGAACTTACTGTGTTTTGGATCCGAAGACTAAGGTTGGTTGGATTCACATTTTAATAACTTATCAAGCTCATTTGTCTATAGTTTTGTATTTGAGATTGAGTGTTTTTTTTAGTATGCACTTTTTGGATAAACACCAACTATTTGACTAAATGCTAAAGGAAGACAAATTGGTATGTTTTCATATAATCACTCTTCTGCATACCATGTGTTTGATAAAATTTCTATATGAAAGTTTGCTATGCGTACAAGAGAAGTTTTTACTTTAATACCTAAATATTGCAAAAAAGACAAGCTTCTAAGTCAACATATAAACTTTTAGATCAACAAATTCAAATCACGTTTAGTTATAGCGAAAAAATCAGTAAGAGTGATCAGATCAAAATAGGGTTTTGCTAGAAAAGGCAATGGCCAAGGTTCCTGAAAGTAGTAGGATTGCTATAAAATTCATCTAATAGGTTGTTACCAAAACCACCGCCACGGCAGAGGTTGATGACACATCGAGTTATCCACTATGCTTACATAGTCATAGGAACATCTATACTGATAACAGTGATTTTTTTCTTTTCGTCTTATACAGTAACTTTTAGTAATGGGAATTTAAAAGAAGTTGGTCGGTAAAGGGTAAAAAGAGTTTAGACATGAACACATTGCATTACGCTACTATAAATATTGTTTAACCATTTTATATGATTAAACATTGCAAAACCTGATCGCCTTATACTTGCAATGCAAAGTTATTCGTTTTGTTGAATATTTATTTGTAAAACCTTAGGGGTCATATACTGAGAAAGTTTGTTTTTTAGTCGTTTAAGTTTCATATTTTATAACTCAAGTTAGCCGATTATAGTAAAATATAGTGTGCTTCTCAAATTTTTGTGGTCGTTTTCTTACCCCTTTGGCCTCCATATTATCGATTTAGTGATTATCTTTTGTAGGCGATTAAGAAGAAAAACTTCCCAATGATATTAGATGCCAATGGGTAATTCTTATTTCATGTTCGGATAGGTGTGTTCTCAGCAATATAGTTTATGTTCGATAGTTTAAGTTGTATTTTTCAATCTGGTTCATTCTATTTGAGATGAACTTTATGAATGCGTATGTGGGCCATGCATATTCAATTAATTGTGTAATTTTGGTGTATGATTTATGATCATCAGGCCAGTGATAAACTTAAACTTTTTATGGTTGCACATGTTAAAATTGGTAAAAGCTTATGATGTGTGGTTTGTGCGAGCAATGGCATGTTTATTAAGAAAGGTCATCAACAATGTCACTACTAACTTGAGTCACTTCCTTTTCACTATGTGATTATGTCGATTATAATTCATGATGTGTGGTTGTGTGGTTTGTGCAAGTAATGGATCACGTGAACTGTGATACATAGATTATAATTCTATTGTCAAGGATTTTAGACAAAAGGGTTCCTTATAAGTTCTTCTAAAGTTAAGGTCTTTGTATTTTTTTTATTGTATGTTGCGATACTTGACGATTTTCAGAGTTATCAAGTAACGATTGGTAAAGTGTGCATCATGTTTTGTGGAATCTGGATATCTAATTTTGAGCTATTCTCTATAATTATATTTAAAGATAGGTAAAATGTGTTTGATAGCAGGTCTTTATAGTCTTTGTATGTGGGTTTAAAAACTAAGAACACTTTTAAAGTATGTGTAATGCTACTGCCTCACACTTTGGGAAAATAATCTGTTTATAATCAAATGTTTGTAGTTGTGTTTTTTAAACTTCGTAAGCCATCAAGCCTCTTATATTTAGCAAGTTATTGTGCTTATGATATAATGGTTTTTGTGTGGGTTCAGATTTTCTGTCTCGATATCCTCTCGAATTGATCTCGGCTCTAAGTGGAATGATTTGTTCTTGGTTAATAAAAAGGAGTTTGGTTGTTTATTTATTTTAAACTAATAACAATTAATTAAGTGTCGAAGAGTAAACTTAAAGCGTTAAAAGAATAAACTAAAAGATGAGCTTAAAAATAAATGCTTGTAAACTTAAAGATTATAATAGAGAAATAAATGAACCTTCAATAAAAACTAACACTTGGAAAACTTTGTAAAAATATGAACTTAATTGAAAAGTACTAAAAGAAAGTAAGAACAGAACAAAGCAAAACAAGTGGATCGGAATAGGGAAAAATAGCACCAATCGGAATGTATTCCGATTGGGGTGATCGGAATGCTAAGGAAAGCCTATGATCGGAATATGGAGCAAGATTCCAATCGGAATATAGGGCAAGGTTCCAATCGGAATATAGTAAATTGAACCGATCGGAATATGGGGAAAAACAAAGCAATCGGAATACACTAAACACCCACCGTCGGAATATGAGAATACCACCAATCTGAATATTAAAACCCTTTTCCGATCGGTCGATCGGAATAAGGGGGGGGGGCTTTGGTCGGAATACTCGGTCGGAAAAGGGCTTTGCCCTTTCCGAAAATGATGCCAAACCGAGACTTAAGCTAGGGAAATAAGCTTATGGAATAAGCTAACTCCCAAAACTAGCTCGAATCCAATAAAATACTGATCAAATAAGCACTAAAAACAACTTTTCTAAACTCAAAATAAACAACTTTTAAATCAAATCAATAAAAAGATGAACTTTTCATAAAAACTCCAAAAAGTAAAATAAGCTAAATCAACCAATAAGCCAAAAAGAACAAGGATCTTAAAGCTTATTAGTGTATAAACTTAAGGAAACATAAAAAGAAATCAACTTTTTAAGCACAAATCATTGATGAACAACACGGATCATACGAGATTTGTACCAAAATCAATAAAAGTAAAAGAAAGGAAGGATGAGATTAAAGATTAAAAGATAAAAACTTGAACTTGATTAATGAAAAGTAATACAAATGTTGATCTTGAAAGAGAAAAAAATGAAAAGTAGTGAGAGAAAGTTTAGAACTTTCTCTCTCTAAAACTAAAAACTACCTAAAAGACTAAGTGTAAAACTAAGTGTGAATTTTTTGTGAAGTGGAACCATATATATAGGCGTGTGATGTGGTGGTGAATGGGCTTGGTTTTGGGCTTCTTTTCTTCTTCCTTCTTTAGTCTTCTCGTCTCTTTAAATAAACGTTTCCGACTTTGGATTTTTGAGAAGTGTCGGTGAATAATTCCAACTCGTCTTATAATCTTTTATTTAATAGACTCGAGTTCTTCGACATATATGAATCTTCCATCTTTGGCTCTATTCTTCGATAAATCTTCAAATAGGCACAATGACTTCAAATCTTTTGCATCTCTTGGGCAATAGACTTCGTCTTGAGTCTTTTTCCTTGATAAAACCCGTGCAATCCCATGTTTTCTTCAATATTCATCCGGCCGACTCTGAAAACACAATAAACACAAAAACCACGCATAATTCCAAACAAATGATATTAAATACGTGTTTTGGTCTCGTTTTAGCCAGAATTAAGTGGTAAAAGGATGGGTGTTTTCACACCTATCAAATCCCCTACACTTAACCATTGCCATGCCCTCATGCAATACTTAGTGACAAAGCTCATTTACACTTTTTTCATAATCAATCAACATTGGCCTTATTAAAATTCTACCAAACAAAAATGAAAGTACTAAGAAAGATTAAAACTTTAAAGTAAACAAAAGGATGGAAATAACTTGCAAAGAGATCAAGGACTTACATTAGGGCTTTGGTGCTGCGAAGATTTATCACCCTCAAGTTTCACGTTCCCCAAACTAAGCTTAAAAACGAGATCATTGTTATTATAAGTTAGCAATTCAAACACTCACACACATGGCTTAATTAAATGCTTAAACTCCCTTATTCCTAGGTGTATTTCTTATATTTTATTTTTGTCTTAGAATGATCATGAAGATGCATTTTTGGACTTATTTCGATAGTTTATTTAGGCTGAAAGCAAAGTAGGACGATTTGATCAATAGTTAGCTAAAGGACAAAATCTTTTAAAACTGCTTCTCGGGATATCAAAAAGTTCATATCTTGGCATAACTTGGTTCACGATTTGAGACCTTTCTCGGGCCGATATTTGGCATGTACTTCATACTTCATATCTTGAGAGACGTTCTGGAGATAATGGTCTTCTCATCGTAATAGAGTTTCTTCACTTGGAGACTTTTGAGGGGTACTCCAACTTTGTTGACCACGACTTCATGATTATTTCTTCAATCTCTAATTGGGATTTCGAGATACAACGATCCGCCTCCTTTTCGGACTTGGATCTATTTATCCTCATACCTTGTTAGGGTCTTTTCGGATAGACTTCTCCATGATCTTTATGGGAGTTGATTGCTTTTCGTCGTGAGTCTTGATCCTTCATATTGATTTTGGGAATAATGCTTTTCACATCACTTTGGATCTTCAGCAATAAAATTGAATCCTCATGCCTTGTTAGGGCCTTTTCGGACTCGCCAATCTTCGCGCCCCGCTTCATAAGTTATGCCTTGGCTATGAACTCTTATCATTACCGAGCAACTTTTAAATGATCTTGGGCTAGAAGCTAAGTAACTTTTCAAATCGTACGACCTTACTTATTGCAGATAAATTATTTAGCAAGTGATGGGAGAATAGGCAAATAATTACACCAAGTGAGCTTGCGCAAGAATACCGACTTATAATTGACTCTATCATTTCTCGTCCTCCACAATTTAAAATCTCAAGTAATGAGACTCGTGGATACTTAGCCTAATAAACCAATTAAGGTCTACATGGTTAAGGATACTAGCTAGAATAAACTTGGATAAGTCTATTCGGGTTGAGTCAAAATAAACGCAACGGGCCTAATATGTCAAAGATTTCTAAACTAGCTACACCACTTTATTAATATTTTTGACTTTATTGCGGGATATATACATATGAAAGCAACGATAAAAATTTAAAAATTACGACTAAATGGCCAAAGTTAATTAAAAATTTGAAAAATGTTGAAAAATATGATTTTCCGGTTAAATGAAGGCATTTTCATGGAAAAGTCCACTTAAAACTTCGATAGAAGTCCCCCCTACACGTAAGATAAACATTGTCCTCAATGTTTAAGCATGTGGGAAAAGTCTCCCCTACACTTATGAGATTGTGCACGTTGGTTAACTCAAGTTAAGGGAGAGACGACTAACGTGATCAATTTCAAATGTGAGTATGAAGAAAATTGAATCACGATAGTTGAGAGATAGAACCGGATTTCGGATAACATGGGAGCACGGTTCTTCAGAGATTCCAAGAGTGCACTTATCCCTGTAATCACATCACCACACAAAAACAAACACCCTATAGAGGTTCCCCTACACTTAGGAGGTTAGAACATAAAAGGATAGATATTCGGGCTGCCTCTCGAGGAGCGCTTGTTTTTGATAACCGAGTCACAAGCCTGACTCGACCCAAATTCAGTTCATGGGCAACGTGGTGAGGGATGGAATCACCTCCTGAGAGGTGTCCTCACCAAAGTACAACTTCACTCGTTAGCCATTCACCTTAAAATTAGGTCCATTAGGTTGAGAAAGCTCAATGGTCCCATACGGAAAGACTTTGGCGACGGTGAATGGACCAGACCAGCGGCTCTTCAACTTGCCAGAGAAGATCTTCAACCGAGAGTTAAAAAGTAAGACTTGATCACCAACGTGGAACTCTCGGTTCTTTATTTTTGCGTCATGAAGTATCTTCGTCTTCTCTTTGTAGATCAGCGAGTTCTCATAAGCTTCATTCCTCAGTTCGTTGAGCTCGCTGAGTTAAATCTTGCGATGATCACCGGCTTTGTTGATGTCGAAGTTAGCCCACTTCAAGGCCCAGTGCGGCTTATGCTCCAGCTCGATGGGAAGGTGACATGCTTTCCCGTACACAAGACGATAATGTGTACAACCGATCGGTGTCTTATAAGCAGTACGGAAAGCCCACAGAGCATCATCTAACTTATCGGCCCACGCGGCACGATGCTCTCCCACAGTACGCTCTAAAATTCGCTTCAATCCTCGGTTGGATATCTCGGCCTGCCCATTGGTTTGGGGATGATAGGCGGTGGAAAGACGGTGATTGACACCATACTTCGCCATGACTCTTGCAAATTGATCGTTGCAAAAATGAGTCCCGCGGTCACTGATAATAGCACGAGGAACGCCGAATCTAGCGAACAGCGATTTCAAAAAGTTACAAACCACCCTTGCGTCATTAGTGGGTAAAGCTTTGGCTTCAACCCATTTGGAGACGTAGTCAACGGCTACGAGGATGTATTTGTTTCCTTTAGATGAAGGGAATGGCCCCATAAAGTCGATACCCCAAACATCAAAGATTTCACATTCTTGTATGAAATTTTGAGGCATCTCATCTTTATGTGTGATCTTGCCTTGTTTTTGGCAAGCATCACATCGTTTAACCATATCGTGAGCGTCACGATAGATGGTGGGCCAATAAAATCCCGAATCAAACACTTTTTTGGCGGTGTAGTTGGGACCAAAGTGACCACCGGTGGGTCCTTTGTGGCAAGCATCAAGGATTTCTAAATCTGCCGGTCCGTCAACACATCGGCGAATAATCAAGTCGGCACATTGTTTGAATAGATACGGGTCATCCCAAAAGTAAGTCTTAATGTCGTTAAAGAACTTCTTCTTTTTCTGGGATGTTAACCCGTCAACGAGAATTCCACCTGCCAAGTAATTTGCAAAGTCCGCAAACCACGGGGTAGCATCAGAATTCGAATTTATAGACATTAAGGTCTCCAAGGGAAAAGAATCATTGATTTCTTTGTTCGGATGATCCCCTTGGTAAGGATCCTCAAGTCTGCTAAGATGATCCGCGGCTAGGTTTTCTGCTCCTTTTTTATCGCGAATTTCGATTTTAAATTCCTGGAGCAGCAAAACCCAGCGAAGAAGTCTTGGTTTGGAATCTTGCTTTGTCAACAAGTACTTCAGCGCGGAATGATCGGTATACACAATTGTTGTAGAAAGGACAAGATAGGGGCGAAATTTTTCAAAGGCATAGAAAACAGCTAAAAGCTCTTTTTCGGTTGTCGTATAATGCAATTGTGCCCCAGTCATTGTCTTGCTAGCGTAATGGATTGGTTGGAAGTGTTTGTTCACTCTTTGTCCCAGAACCGCTCCAATAACAAAATCACTAGCATCGCACATCAACTCAAAGGGAAGCTCCCAATTAGGGGTAACCAAGACGGGTGCTTTAGTTAGCTTATCCTTAAGCGAGTTGAAGGCTTCAATACACTCTTTGGAAAAGATAAAAGGAGTATCTTTTTCCAAGAGGTGGGTCATCGGGCGAGCGATTTGAGAAAAATCTTTGATGAATCGACGGTAGAAGCCCGCATGACCCAGGAAACTTCTCACACCCTTCACGGTTGAAGGTGGAGGAAACTTGGCGATAACATCGACTTTAGCACGGTCTACTTCAAGAACGGCTTTGGAAATCTTGTGTCCCAGCACGATGCCTTCTTTTACCATAAAATGGCATTTTTCCCAATTTAGAACAAGGCGAGTGTCTTCGCACCGCTTAAGCATACGTTCCAAATTGACAAGGCAAGAAGAGAAGGAATCCCCGAAGACCGAGAAATCATCCATGAAGACTTCCATGGTTTGTTCAACCATGTCATGGAAGATAGCTAACATGCACCTTTGGAAAGTCCCGGGCGCATTACATAAGCCAAAAGGCATTCTTTTGTAAGCAAATGTGCCATAGGGACAAGTGAATGTAGTCTTCTCTTGATCTTGGGGATCGATGGGTATTTGGAAATAACCCGAGAAACCATCAAGAAAGCAGTAATATTCATTACCT
This sequence comes from Glebionis coronaria, assembly GCA_025667525.1. Classification (NCBI taxonomy): domain Eukaryota; kingdom Viridiplantae; phylum Streptophyta; class Magnoliopsida; order Asterales; family Asteraceae; genus Glebionis; species Glebionis coronaria. The sequence continues at coordinate 568,927,692 of CM046881.1, forward strand.
GCTAAACGTTCAAGCATTTGGTCTATAAAAGGTAGAGGGAAATGATCCTTTCTCGTGGCATCATTGAGTTTGCGGTAGTCTATACAAACTCCCCACCCAGTAACGAGACGCGTGGAAATCAACTCGTTGTGTTCATTGGGAACAACGGTTATTCCGCCCTTCTTGGGCACACAATGGATTAGACTAACCCATGGTGAATCCGAAATAGGGTAAATCATACCCGCATCAAGAAGTTTGATAACCTCTATTTTGATGACTTCATGTATTTTTGGATTCACCCTTCGTTGGCTTTGAATTGTGGGCTTAAAGTCGTCCTCCATGAGAATTTTGTGTGTGCAGAAGTGAGGATCAATTCCACGAATATCAGAAATTTTCCAAGCAATAGCATTCTTGTGATCTTTCAATACGGCGATGAGGCGAGTTTTCTCTTCATCTTTCAAATCCTTAGCAATGATGACTGGCGACTTCTTCTCTTCTTCGAGAAATACATACTCAAGATGGGGCGGCAACTCCTTAAGTTCTAAATCCGGAGGATTTTCGACGGGAGGCGTATCCAAAGTCGGAGTATCGATAGCAATAACCGTGGGAGATGGAGGAGAAGGATTGTCTTCGTTGAGAAGATTGTCAAAAAAATTCATGTCTTCATCCCCATCGGTGGGAGAATCATTAGGAGCTAAATTCACATCTCCCATGGTGTCTTCAAGATTGTTCCAAAACAAATCACTATCTCCAAATAGAGACAATGATGAATCGATAAAGGCAACGGTTTCAACATTGGGAAGAGAGGTAGGAATACTTTTGCAAGCATTTTGGAAGTGTTCTTCACAAGCCTCATCAAGAACGTCAATACAATTAACACTCTCGTTTGAATAAGGTTGTTTAGACAACTTTCCCATGTTGAAGACGATTTTATCATCACCCACTCTCATGATAAGCTCACCGGCTTCAACATCGATGAGAGTGCGACCGGTCCTCAGGAATGGACGACCCACGATCAAGGGAACACGAGGGTCCATCTCGTAGTCGACGACGACGAAATCAGCAGGAAAAGTGAATTTGTCGACTCCTACAAAGACGTCTTCGGCTATCCCCACTGGATAAGCAACCGTACGGTTAGCTAATTCCAAAGTCATTTTAGTGGGGACAAGCTCAGGGAGAGATAATTGCTTCCAAACACTTAGAGGCATTAGATTAATACTGGCACCTAGATCGGCTAGGGCCATGCAATTCTCTACTCCCGGGAAATTGCAAGGGATTAAGAAACGACCCGGATCACCAAGCTTGGTTGGCAATTTCCTTAAGAGCACTGTAGAGCAATTCTCATTAAGTTGGGTGTTGGCAATATCGAGGAGCTTTTCCTTGTCGCTCAGAAGATCTTTAAACATTTTCGGATATTTAGGCATGTGAGCGAGAGCCTCAGCGAAAGAGATATTGAAATTCAGTTGTTTAAACATCTTAATAAAGTTAGAAACCTGAATATCGTCCTTGCTTTTGAGCTTCTCTTTCCTCAACCTAGATGGATAAGGTATATTGGAAGAAGAGGTAGACTTTGGTAGAATAGGATCACTCACATCCTTGGGTGGAGGAGGGGTAGAAGGAAGAGGTGGAGAAATTGGGGAAGGAGAAGGATGAGGAATAGGAGCAGGTGACTCGTTCTCCTTAGTCACAACCACCGGTGGAGGTATAGGAAGCTCGGGTTCCTTGGTACCTTTGCCACTTCGAGTGATGATTGCTTTCATCTCCCCTCTTGGATTCGCAACGGTGTTACTCGGAAGAGTACCCGAATAAGAGGGTTGATTACCATGGAAGAAACTAGCCATCATGTTTCTTAAGTCATTCGTTTGACTATCCATAGTGTTTTTCATATCAGCTCTCAGATCATTCCCTTGTTTCATCAGGTCTGCTTTCAAGTTGCGCACTTCCTGTTGGAGATTATCCACGATTACATCGTTAGTCCTCATGTAGGTTCCAATGTCTTGATGTGATGCGGGAGTTTGGTTGGAAGGAGCAGTGTATGCGGGTGGTTGATAAGCAGGTTGCTGGTAAACTTGGTTGTTTCGTTGAGGTGGTTGTTGCTGTTTGTGAGGTGGGATGTATGGTGTACGAGGTTGTTGTTGTTGTTGAGGAGGGCGGTTGAGGTTTTGTTGTTGGTTTGGGTTGGTAGGAGGAAAACCGGGTGGTGAAAGATAGTTGTTGGAGCGGTAGCTAACAATATTACGGTCACCTTGAGGTCTAGCTTGATAAGCAGGTTGAGGATAGGTGCGATATGCCGCATTCACATTCTCAGCAGGGTAGTCTTGGGTGGCGGTACAAGTTGTGTAAGAGTGAGGACCACCGCATATCTCACAAGGTTGGCTGACAGCGTTAACTTGAGCGTTTTTAGCGTTGTTGCTGTTGTTGTTGCTGACGGTGTGGGTGACAAGCGATTCAAGAAGCGTAGTGATTTTGTCAAGTCGCTTGTCGCTGTCATTAGTGCTAGCACTAGCGACATTGGTCCGAACACTCTTGGTTTGCACACGAGACTTGTTCTCAATGATATCCCAAGCAGCATTGGAAGTCTTAGCAAATAGATTACCCCCCGAGGCACTGTTCAGTGAATCTTGGTCATTCATGCTTAAACCATTGTAAAAAGTATTAATTTGATGTACTTTGGTAAAACCATGTTTTGGGCATTTTCTTAAAAGATCTTTAAAACGATCCCAAGATTCACTGAACGACTCATCGTACTTTTGTTCAAAATTTATGATTTCATTCCGCAAAGCGGTAGTACGAGAGGGTGGGAAAAAGTAATTGATAAACTTGGTTTCCAAATCCGTCCACGAGAGAATACTCTGTGGCGGTTCCTTAGCAAGCCAATGTCGGACTTGTCCCTCTAAAGAAAAGGGAAAAAGTTGTAACCTGATAACCTCTTGTGGCACACCATTGAATTTGACCGTGTTAGTGAGTTGCAAGAATCTCTTGATGTGGTCGTGTGGATCATCAATGGTGCGTCCCAAGAATGGTTGAGCGGAGACCATCTGGATAAAGCCTGATTTTAGCTCAAAGTTGTTGGCGGCAATTGGAGGTATGACAATTGGATCCGTGTTGCCATCGACATGAGCTTGCAGCAGTTCAATCATCGGCCGATTATCCGGAAGATGCTCATTGTTGTTGTTATTGTTCATGTTGTTGAAAGGTGGGTTGTTGTTGTTTTTATTATTGTTTGGAGGTGGTATGTTATTGTTGTTTTGTACACCGGCCATGTCTAAGTGATCGAGAGGCTTGGGCTCTTGATAAGACGTGGATCGAGTGCGCATACACCTGCAAAAGAACGAACAAAGAAAAACAAAGCAAAAATATTTTTGGTTTTTATGTTTTTTAATAATTTTTTTTTTTTTTTTTTTGAAAATTTTATATTTTTTAGGATTTTTTGAATTTTTTTATGAAAAAGTAACGTTCACGGGGAACGGATCCCAAAATCCAAGTTCTCACAAAAAACTTTTAATCTTAACGAGAAGAGCCGGCAGCGGCGCCATTTGATACAATGGTTTTTGTGTGGGTTCAGATTTTCTGTCTCGATATCCTCTCGAATTGATCTCGGCTCTAAGTGGAATGATTTGTTCTTGGTTAATAAAAAGGAGTTTGGTTGTTTATTTATTTTAAACTAATAACAATTAATTAAGTGTCGAAGAGTAAACTTAAAGCGTTAAAAGAATAAACTAAAAGATGAGCTTAAAAATAAATGCTTGTAAACTTAAAGATTATAATAGAGAAATAAATGAACCTTCAATAAAAACTAACACTTGGAAAACTTTGTAAAAATATGAACTTAATTGAAAAGTACTAAAAGAAAGTAAGAACGGAACAAAGCAAAGCAAGTGGATCGGAATAGGGAAAAATAGCACCAATCGGAATGTATTCCGATTGGGGTGATCAGAATGCTAAGGAAAGCCTATGATCGGAATATGGAGCAAGATTCCAATCGGAATATAGGGCAAGGTTCCAATCGGAATATAGTAAATTGAACCGATCGGAATATGGGGAAAAACAAAGCAATCGGAATACACTAAACACCCACCGTCGGAATATGAGAATACCACCAATCTGAATATTAAAACCCTTTTCCGATCGGTCGATCCGATCGGTCGATCGGAATAAGGGGGGGGGGCTTTGGTCGGAATACTCGGTCGGAAAAGGGCTTTGCCCTTTCCGAAAATGATGCCAAACCGAGACTTAAGCTAGGGAAATAAGCTTATGGAATAAGCTAACTCCCAAAACTAGCTCGAATCCAATAAAATACTGATCAAATAAGCACTAAAAACAACTTTTCTAAACTCAAAATAAACAACTTTTAAATCAAATCAATAAAAAGATGAACTTTTCATAAAAACTCCAAAAAGTAAAATAAGCTAAATCAACCAATAAGCCAAAAAGAACAAGGATCTTAAAGCTTATTAGTGTATAAACTTAAGGAAACATAAAAAGAAATCAACTTTTTAAGCACAAATCATTGATGAGCAACACGGATCATACGAGATTTGTACCAAAATCAATAAAAGTAAAAGAAAGGAAGGATGAGATTAAAGATTAAAAGATAAAAACTTGAACTTGATTAATGAAAAGTAATACAAATGTTGATCTTGAAAGAGAAAAAAATGAAAAGTAGTGAGAGAAAGTTTAGAACTTTCTCTCTCTAAAACTAAAAACTACCTAAAAGACTAAGTGTAAAACTAAGTGTGAACTTTTTGTGAAGTGGAACCATATATATAGGCGTGTGATGTGGTGGTGAATGGGCTTGGTTTTGGGCTTCTTTTCTTCTTCCTTCTTTAGTCTTCTCGTCTCTTTAAATAAACGTTTCCGACTTTGGATTTTTGAGAAGTGTCGGTGAATAATTCCAACTCGTCTTATAATCTTTTATTTAATAGACTCGAGTTCTTCGACATATATGAATCTTCCATCTTTGGCTCTATTCTTCGATAAATCTTCAAATAGGCACAATGACTTCAAATCTTTTGCATCTCTTGGGCAATAGACTTCGTCTTGAGTCTTTTTCCTTGATAAAACCCGTGCAATCCCATGTTTTCTTCAATATTCATCCGGTCGACTCTGAAAACACAATAAACACAAAAACCACGCATAATTCCAAACAAATGATATTAAATACGTGTTTTGGTCTCGTTTTAGCCAGAATTAAGTGGTAAAAGGATGGGTGTTTTCACACCTATCAGCTTACATAACATTTTAGAAAAATTTCAAGTGTTTTTAGGCTGCCCGCAGGCGACCGGCTGGAGTCGGTCGTCGGCTGCAAATCGATCCCACGTTCGACCTTTATAAGAGTGTATTTGAGTTGCTTTTTGGAAGAGCTGTGATACATATATAATAATTCTATTGTTACATTTTAATATTTTATAAGCAATGGGAGATGTGAACCGTGATACATAGTTTTAATTCTTATTGTCAAGGATTTTAGTAAGCGTTATGCAACAACATCTGACATAAATTTCAAAACCAATGAGGATTGATACTACTGAAACTAGATGTCGAGTTTTCTTAATGACTTTTTTGCTATAATTTCTTATGGATTCTATTCGGTTGTAAAGACAAAGCAGAGTGAGGACTAATAATTTGGAACGTTTGTTAATGAGGACTAAAACATTAGTATCCTATCGTGTGTATAATGACTGGTATTTGTATTTCACCTTTTCTTTTGCAGATCCTATGGATCGACCAATTGGGTTTGCTAATAATGGAATGAATTTTAACTTATTGGAATAAATCGATCATCCACCATGAAACATAGCTGTAAAAACGAGACAAAGAAGGCCTTTCATCAATATTGTCGCAGGGACTTTACAACTAAAAAATATAGCCAACACCTCCTGAAACAAAAGGTATGCTCTCCGGTATTATGATATTATATGATGGCTTTTGATTAGAAGTTTTACACTCTGTTCTCAAGTTTTTTTTTATAAAAAGGATGGAAGGGAATAGGAAAGGAAATCAAAAATATTTGTGTTCTTAAGTTATATTTAAGAAGGAACAATAGAGGAAGGGAAGGGGACAGGAAGGGAAATCATGACCTTTTTTGTATAGATTTGTTCCTCCCAATATTGGGTGGATTAGGAAGGGAAATAAGCAAAATTACAATTATATCCTTATTTTTGCAAATATTATATGCAGTAACTCAGTAAATAAGCCGAATTGACATATATCATATTATGATATTACACCTTTTCTGTGATGAGGGATTGATTGACATCAAAATAATTTAAAATTGCAACTACATTCTTATCGGTCACAATTTTTCTCAAACGAAAACTACCTATCCAGGTCACTAATCTTGAGAGTGATTCCATTTGCCTCAAGAATCAACGAAAGCACAAATGTTGGCCCATGTCAACATATAACTCAATTATGAATAATATATGTGTATAGTATCTTTTTTGGAAGGTGGTAATCTCTGTATACTTTAGCTTCTCACTACATGCATACTACGTGTGTGTTCTTTTAGTTGTACGTATTCGATCTATGGTGTCAAATTGTCAATGCATTGTCCAGTTTTATACGTCCAGGATTAAGAAGAATAAAGTTTGATGACCGGACGTTTAATTTTGTGTGCAGGTTTGATGGAATGGGCAAGGTATGTGCTGTGCTGAGAAGTGATGAAATGAAGGTTCGATGTCATTAGGCCGAGTTACAATGCAAGAGGCCTTATTATAGCTGTTCGCGAAGACATATTGATTGAAAGCAGAAAGGAAGACTTTTCAAGACATGGGTGATAAGAAAGATTTGAAACAAGTAGTGAAGTTAATGAACATGAAGATGATACTTTAAAAAACATTTCAGAAAGATGTGTAAATTGGCTGATATGGGTTTAGGACTTGAGACACATGTACAAGTATGTTTTGTAATGCAACTAACAAATTTATAAGGAAGAATGCATACAGAAAAGTATGCACAGTAGCTTTTTAAGTGGTACCAACACTTTTTTGTTTGGTCCATTTGATCGGTATGAGACAACTCAAATCTTGATTCTTACTACTTTAATTGTTTTAATCGGTTATTACTTCAAAGAAATTGCTTTTATTTTTGCTTGAATTCTTCTATAAAGAAATAACCTAATGTCTCTTTTGACTTATTTGGTTCATTTATTTTCTTGGATTCATCTTGAAACTAAATTTGTAATTGGATGACAAAGTCTTAAAATGTTACTATGTTAGTAGTAACCAACGTTAAAATTAGATGGAATACTTTAGATGTTAATTACTATGTTAATTACTATGGAATACGTTTAAAATGTTACTATGTTAATTACTTCTGGCAGCACCACATCAAATTTATATCATTATTTGAAAATTTTCGTTCTTCCGTCAACCTTTATTGCATTTGTTTCTCCTCCAAAAGTTCTTATTTTTTTCAAGATAACCTGTTATACGGGATTTTGTTTCGATTTTGCCCAAGTTAGCGTAAGAGATGAATGATTCAACGCACGGTAACCACATAACTCCTTCAATCCCGCTTGCCATAACTAAAACCTTTATATAGGTTACCTCATTTGCTACATACATTTACCATAGCTGAAATATAATATTGTGGTCAACTTAATTATATGAAATCAAAACATATGTAATCTACAATTTTTGTTTAAACTAATACATGTAAAAGCTCATGTATTACACGGGTCTTAAACTACGAGTAGTTAACAAGAAATAAGAAATCAAGTAAATAATACCTCCGTCCCAAAATAATTGTCACCAGTCAAAAATTGTACAAATTAAGAAAAGTGTAATTATTGTTGTCTGTTTTTCAGTAAATGACACTTTTACCCTTTTTATATTATTTTTCAAGTACAACTAGAAAACAATGTATCAAACTACTGTTTCAATCTTGGCGCCACATATTTTTACATGTATACAATTGTTTCAAAATTTTTTACTTCTATGCACATAGAGCCAAAAAGTTGCCGCCAAACAATTTTATGTTTGGTTCGCGGATTTAAAAATTTGGTGTTTCAAATTTAAAACCTGAAGCTTTATAAATACTGTAATTACAAATAATGTAACTTGTTTGGTTAACAAAAATTAAAAACTGATTTACAATAATAGTAATGGTATATGACCAAAACGCCCCCAACGTCATTTTATTCTTCTTCAACAATACGTTTTTGACTGACATTTCTTTTATATCATAAACTACTAACCACAAAATTCCTAATTAAGAACAAAAAATAAAAAAACAAATTGAACCAAGAATTAAACATACCGCTACCGATTTCTATCATCATCTTTATTTCCTAAAACACATAAATCGGACCAAAAAAATTTCTGGTTTTTCTATGATTTGGGCAAAAACACATAATCGGAATAGAATACGTACTTTATCAAATGTAGATTTGTAGCCAAAAAGAGTAATTTTTTAAGAAAGAGAAAAAAAAGGTGCTGCAGATTTTGGAGAGAGAGATTCTATGGTTTTTTTAATTTGTGTTTATATTTAAAATAAAGGGTATTCTTGTCTACCTCACTCACTTGACAACCAGTATTAAAATACATCTCACCACCGATGTTTTTTAAAAACATGGTTTGTGTAGGCCCCACCATTTTAGAAAACACGCTTTTTAACCTACCAAACACTTTGCTTAAAAAAAAAAAAACTTACCAAACACGTTTTTTGTCCGGTTTTAAACTTAAATACAACAAAAACCTTCTAAATTTGCCCAACCAAACAGCACCTTAAGGTTTTAAAACACATTTCCTTATAAGTATGGGCCTGTAATAATATAAAACATGGATGGGCCGGCCTGTATAAACCCAACCCAGCTCAACTCCATATATATTTCTGTCACCTTTTAGGGTTCGCAAAAACACACATAAGTAGTAAGTAGTACTAAAGTATTCACAGCCGCCACCCACCAGTCCCACCACTGAAGGTTTGTAGTTATTTTATGAATTTTTTTTAGATCTATTTGTATTTTCTGCAGATCTGCCTTTTTTAACCTATTTGACTGTTATTGTTTTCAGGTATCGTTGCCGCAATGTTGATCAGTGTTTCAATTGGTGTTGTTGATGTTTTCTTAGAGACGACATTTCGTGCTTGCCTTTACACCCGGATTCCTCTGTTTAAAATACTCAAAAAGGTATTCGATGGGTCTCGGATTATTTGTTTTTTTTAACATTTGTGTTTGAAATTGGGTTTTTTTTTTTAAATCGAATTAATGTTTATTTAATTGAGAGTATTTTTAATCGATCTAGATTGAAATTGGGTCATTTTACCGATTTGAAATTTTTAAATCGAATAGATTACGTCCAAGGAAAAAAACGCGGAAAGACGTGCTCGCCACGATGATCAACATACTCGAAACCGAGTACAATCAGAAGGTAAAGAGTTTTTTTTTAGTAAATTAGCGTAACGAGAACGTGTAATTTGTAAAGATAGAAAAAAAAGTATTAAAGTTAGAAGGGGGGTTTCGTTGAATTTACATAAAAATGGAAGGTGTGTTTCATGAGTTCAGTTAGATTTTTAATCAAATTCGGGTTTTAATTTGGGTTTTTAAAAAATTGAAATTCGGGGTTTATTATATACTTAACAACAACTTGTATCTGTTTATTTTGGAGGGGTTGGCAGCCGGTAGTTTTTCATTATCATCTACTAGTATTGTTAATCTAAGCTAGTGTTGTACCTAATTAATACGTTTGAAACAGGCGGATCTGAGAATTGGGCTAGACCACTTGTTCAAAAGATCAATCATTCTCATTAAAGCTTGGCTGAAGCACAAAAACGAGATTAACATACTTAAGTCCTCTAAAGGGCTTTTATCGACATATGCCCTAGAAGTCATGATCGTTATTGTTATCAACAGATTCCCTTTGGAAACTAAAACACCAATCCAGGTAGAGACATCAAATATTTTATTTTATTAAATGATTATATGCAACTTGTTATATGTTACTGTTGACTTGTCACTTTGATAGAATCGGACTCTGACTCGCGAAAGTCCGAGGATGATGACAAGGGTGATGGAAATCAGGGCCGAGTTATTATATAGGAACAATAAAACGAAAACTTTACTAGAATTGGATGTAGGTCAGAGATTTAGACTTAGCATTTACTATACTACCCGTTGCTTAAACAATTTCTTGCTTATTGTAAAGCTAGGTTTCTTTAGCTGTTGTCCTTCCCGGTTGTTCATATTTAGGAAAAAAATGGAGTCGAAGATTACCTAGATGAAGGAAGTAACTCATTTTTTATATGGTTTTTAAATTCATGCATTCATTCAGCTTTGTGCATTCCTCTACCAAATTTATCAAGAGTATATCTATCACATTATTTTCAAATTCATGATCTTGCAAACACATCCATTTCTGGTTATCTGAAAGATAGAGCACCAGTTCCCGAAAGTATATGGATTTTGTGTGTGCACTTGTTAGTTGTTAAACTCAGGTTAGTTTGTGTAGCTGCTAGTTATTTCTTGAGGAAATATAATTATGTTTATGGTGTTCACTGTCTTTCGTTTTCTAATCTCTAATTCTATATGTGTTAGTTTGTTTACCCCATCATACTTGTTCTTGTTAGTTTTTGTGTTTGTAACTGTGTAGTTGGACACCTGTATGCATCTTCTTTGTAGATCCTTTATAAAGAATATATACGTAGTTGCAGAATTTAGAATATTGAGGGTATAAATTGTTACAACCCATGTGGCTGCAATTTCAGAACAATAAAACTTTATTGCAGCCCATTTGTTTATGTTGTTAACCTCATGCAAAGTGCTATGTGAACATTTAGTGTTTCTGTTTCGATTCAAGCCCTTTCTAGTTATCTGATTTGTTCAGTTCTTATTGCATTGTTCTAGTTTCTACAACTGAATTTTGTTGATATGATATGATTTATTTTCCACCTCACTCGTTGCAATTCAATTTGTTTTAGTGTTACTGATTAGTTTACTTATCTTTTGTAGGATCCTGCTTTTTGTGATAGGTTTCGGCCTCCCTACAAAGTTGTTCCACAAGAGGGACCTCATAAGGCTACTCAAGGCTGGCTGTAAAAACGACTTGCAGGACCTGTTCACTGCTTTCATAGGTTATCCCGTGGAAGTGATTTACACAAAGTACGTTTAGAATAATTTACTATAGTTCACTCCTGTATACACTAATAAAACCTTTTATTCCTATTTCAAGGGGAAGCATGCAGAAGGGAAGAAATCCACCACTGCTGTGCCCAAAAGGATATCGTGGAAACATAGATCAATGGCAAAAAGAGAGAGCTTCTGAAAAGCTTTGCACAGATACCCGATCGTCGTGGGAGAAATTATTGCTTGGCAAGGTGAATACACGATAAAGTAAAAGGATTAACATTATCTCCTGAAATGCAAGTTATTGCGGACAAGTTGGTAAGGCATTGCTAGCTGCAACCTTTATTGTTAATAGTTGATTTAAGTTTTAATTATTTCTGAGTATTGTATTACTTGCATAAATTACAGATTGAGGCACTCACACGATTAGCGAACAGTTCTGAAGTCGAAGATGGTGTAGATACACTAGCTATGGTGGAAGGACATGATCATGGTGGTCGAATGATACGACCCTGGAATTATTAGTTATGACATTATTATTAAATAAATATTTATTTAATAATAATGTCATAACTAATAATTCCAGGGTCGTATTATTGAACTAGGGGGTGGGACACCTTGTGGGCTTTAAACAGGGGATAGAGGGGTATGTTGCGAAAAAGAGAAGGTATCGCGACATACAAAGGTAACGACGATTGTAAAGAAAAATCTAAAGGAGGCACTTGAAGAAATGAAGGCTGAGCATGCAAGAGCAGTAAACGAGATGAAGTCCAGGCAAGAGAATGAAAACCCGGAGAGCCCGCTAACCAGGAAAAGTAGTTGTGACTCGGCGTCAATTTTGATGTATTTGACAATATACAGGGACATGTATTTACTTTTTTAACTCAAAACACAGTTATTAATATGCATATAAATTTTGATGTTACATAACCTGCTCATATTTTTAATGTCAAATCCTTCATTTTTATTCTTTTGAAAGGTGAGCCATGTCAAATTTTCAAAAAGATGTATATTTCTATAAGAAATTGTTTTATTTTTGGAAGTTTTGATCAGACGATGGTATAGGTAAAACCAACTGAAGTGTGTATTCAGTTACATGATTCTGATAAAAAAATAGGGTATGTAGGACGAGAAATAAACCCAGTTAAGTAGTTCATGTGCTCATAGAAATGGTAAGATCACACACGTGCTCCTGTACATTAACTACTCATTGGCCTTAAAAATATGTTGTGACACGTTTTTGGCACAAGTTGTATAAGTAAAACATGGACAAGATAGAAGTTATAATTTGATTAAAAGGGTTACAGAGCAGCCGCATCACACAAATCTTGGCACTAATGAAGTTTTAGTAAATCGGAGGATTCTGAATGAGGTCTGGCAAGCCACATATTTATATTTGAACTTTATTCAAGTAACAAAAAATAAATGTATACTCCCCACTGTAGTTGGCTTATAAAATATTGATATTAATCATACGATTTTTACCCAGTTTGGACTTTAATTATTTGATTCGTGTCTTGGTAATGCTTTTGTAACTGCTGTCATACTCCACCAGAAATGTCACAGTGTGTTAATATATTTTCACGTGTTAGGTTCACTGAATATACACAGGGTTCTTTGTTGTATGCAATGTAACTCGATCTATTACATTAGTGGTCCCTCATTTGCCACTCTTATCTCGGCTAGGATACTCTCCACCTCCATGAATTTCATAGCACATTACTTGACTTTGCATAATACACCAGCAATAATCGGTTTGGAAGAATAAATGATATACTAAATAGATAAAATGTAAGAAAACAAGAAGCTGCATTTGACCTCTTTTTTTTCCCAAGATCTCACATCCACGAAGTTTGAAGCCTTCTTGCATCTTTGTACAATTTGAAATTTGTAGTTTTGTATTGCAATAATCTTTTTCTTTATCTAACATCGCTTATGGATGTTTTTTTATAGATGTTGTAGAATGATAAGAAGCCTTTTACTACTAAGGAGTTGGACGACATCGTGGGCTTGTGCATTTCATTTCTGGTATCTGATGATTAGTCATGCTAGTTTTTCGGAAAGGTCGGCATGTGGTCATGTCATTTTGTGAAACTGTTGTGATCGTTAGTGATATTAGTTTGTTTGTTAACTGTATTAAACTTATCTTTGATCTTAATGGATTTTGAATCATCTTCATGGTGGTTTTTTTATAAATTTGTTTTTGATGGTTGTTTCTGTATTGTTTATGATTGAAGAGTCATGTTTTTAAATCCAAGAACCGGGCTCTAATCTAATTAAAAATGTTTTTTGGAATAATATAGAGTAAGGTTAAGGTACACAAAAAACCGGGCTATATTAAATATCATAAACCCGGGCATTTTTAGCCTTTAAACCGGGCTCTTCTTTCGATTTTTGTAGTAGTAAAGCTCCTGGAACGATGACCATTAGGCGTTACCAACCAGCTCATAGGCCTCATCCATCGCCAATAGTAATATTTTGATGGTTATATGCAAAAAGGTGGTGCAAATGGCACTAAGCTTAGTGAACAGTTCAAGGTGAAAGTATGTGAATTATATTTTACATGTATTGGTGAAAGGACACCTTGAGTATCGGGCCGGACCGAATCGGACCGACTAAGACGGACCGAAGACCGAAATGGTCTAACACCCCAGAACGAGGACCGGATCGAAACAGTCCGGTCCGGACTTCGTTCTAGTCCGGTCGACGCCTTCTTGTGTTGGACAATCTGTAGTTGGTCATAAAAGCTATGGTGTGGAGTATTAAAAAAAAAGGTGTTTGAGAATAAAGGTTATAATCTAACACAGTTCGTGATGAAGTACACAGAGACGGAGCTAGGAATTGATGTTGAGGGGGTCAAAAAAATTTTAGGCAATACTGTAGTAGATTTTTTTGGGCATCGAACTACAAAATGTGGTGTTCTTTTTATTTATAAAAAACATAATTTTTGAAGCATAACTCAAATTGAGAAATTATAAACTTCAGGACAGAATTAGACTTTATAAAAAAAGTACCCCACTAAGTAATTAACTAGAATATAAAAATTCACACTATATCTTTTTGTCTTGTCTATGAGATCATCTTCTTTACTGGTTCCAAATCTCCATCAATAAATACTTCAATTGCTTGTCAAATTGCCTTTTTCTTTCTTCCTTTTCACCTTGTCATAAGGTATGTCCGCCATTGTTGGCGGGGGCACAGCACCCTCTGGCCCCCTCCACTGGCTCCGTCGCTGGAAGTACAAATTCTAATGTTTTATTAGGCTACAAATGAAGGCAGTCTATATCTCCATTGTTGGGATGGACTCAAGATCCTAGCAAAACCTCTCAAATTTAAATCTTAGTGTCTGTAAAAAAAAAAAAAAAACCTTTGCGCATGTTTAAACGTCTTTAACAGTACATGATGATCTCGTAAAGTAAAACATCTTTAAAATATTATTACGTTTGTTTTGTAACCTTAAGGGGTGTTTGGTACGACATAATCGATGAGAATAGAATTGCACTAGAAAATAAGAGTTAGAAGAATGATAATATACATAAAGAAAGAGGATTGATTCCGTTTGACTGATGCAAACCGAAAATCTATATGAAAAATATCGATGATACATATCATATTAAATTGAAAGAACAATCTGCAAAAGTAAAAAGTTTGTAATTTGATGATCATCATCATAAACCAATGATCAAATATTGAAAAATAAGGAACAGATTAAAATCATAACAATTAATGTAAAGTTTTTATTTTATCATGATTTACAATATACAATTCGCAATACATATGAGAATGTGACTTGGGTTATTGAAAACAAAAAAAAAAGTTAAAAATAATAAAAGTAAAATTAACGATGATGATTATTTGATAAATATAACACCATAAAATGGATATTAAGCCAGTGTTTGGTAGCAAGCATTTGGGAGCGTTTAAAAGCGACAAGCGATAAGCGACACGTGGTAAGCAGTTTCGATGAAAAGTTTGTTTGGCAATACCTCAACAAGCATTTGAATATTATCTAACTACTCCAATATCAAATGCTTGTTGAAGAAACATTTCAGAAATGATTTTAGTAATTTGTTTATAAAATTACATTTATGCCCTCAAAGATAACATTTATACTTTATTAAGTGGGTTATATGACCTTTAAAGTAATTTTACACTTTATAATTATATCTTACACTTATGTTACCAAACACCTTTTTAAAACAAACAACTACTGCTTACTGTTTTTGCTAACTGGTGCTTCCTACTCCTACTCCTACTACTGCTTACTCCTATGTATCGCCAAACACAGAGATGGAACATTTAGAAAATGGAGACTTATCGTCGCTAACTTAGTTGATGTTTTTTTGAACGGTTGTTGGTGTAACATAGTTTCATCGTGCCATCTTGTGCATCAAAGCACGACACTTCGAGTTCGATTGCTTGAAAGGAAAACTATGAGTTATATCTATATGGTTTACTCTAAAGAATCCTTGGACATTTGAAAATAAACCATCAATGGTGCAATTAAAGGATTTTCTCGAAGGTTTAGTTGGCTAGTAAATTTTTGTATGGCTAAGAGGTTAAATGATTTTCTTGAAGGGGTTTGCTATGTGTTATGGTGGCTCGTTTGGAGATATAGAAATCAATTACTTTTCAGTACTGATACTCCACGGTTGGATTCTCTTTTGACGATATAGTTTAAATTTCCTTTTTTTGGTGAATAGTCGTTCTAAGTTTAGGATAGATTGGGTTACTTTGCTTAAAGCTCCTTTTTGTATTAATATATAGCTTTTTCTAGCTCATTGCAAGTTTTTAATAAAATTTGTGCCGTTAAAAAAAGTTAATGGTGCGATTAAGTTTAGTAATTGACCAAAAGATTACAAGATCACTGGTGAACATTATGTTGTTGAGAGTTATGTTCATTAGTTATAAATAACAACAATAAGAATAATTATTATAATTCTAATAATGATGATAAAAAAATAATTTTTAATCAAATTATTAAAAAACTATTATTAATAATAAAATATATATTATTAATATTAATTATTTAGTGTTATTAATTAAATATTTATAATTTAATAAATAAAAAAAATCTTTATATTAATAAAATATTAATATAATAATATTACAATAATAAAATAATTATTAATATTTATATATATGATTAAAAATAAAATATTTTTTTATTAATAACATAATTATTAATAAAATATTATTAATTATAAAATATAAAGATATAATAACTAATAATATAATTATTAATAAAAAAATATTATTATATTAATAAAATATTAAAAATCATTATTATAAAAATAAAAAATAAGAAATTAATTATTTAAAAAATAATATTATTAAAAAGAAGTTAATATTAATAAATATTTAAATATTAAAAATACTATTATTAATTAAATAATTATTATATATTAGTAAAGTATTATAAAATAAGTAATAATTAATAAAGTAATAACTATTTGAAAATAACTAAAAAGTAAAATATAATAATAATTAATATTTTTATTTTTACTATTCTATTTTATTTACATTATTAATTATTAAGTATTTTATTGATATTATATTTATTTACATATATATTTTTTATTATAATTATTATTATAATTTTTTATTATTATAATTTATTTATTATTTTTAACTTTATATTATTAATATTTTATGATTATGATTTTGATTATTATTATTTATTATTTAATATTACTTATATATTATTTTTATTATTATTATATTATTATTATTGATATTATTATATTATTAATATTTTATTAAAATCAATAGTGTTACTCTTTTATTCTTATGTTTTATATTATTTTAAATGTTAATATTTTTTATTAATTTTTTATATTTTATAGAAAAAATTGAATTTACATTAGTTTATGAGTTAATTCAAACACATCAACATATTTAGTCAATTACAATTATAACATACTACAATTATAACACATTATTATTACAACACAATACAATTAAAATATATTTTATTTTATTAATTTATAATTATATCAAATTATAGTTCATTCTAAAACTTACAATTCATTCAAAAGCATTATAACAACCCCTTATTATGCGTTTGTCATGTCTCATAAATATGAATGCCCATAAAAATACCCCTTGCCAGTCTTGTGTTTACTTCGTGTTTCACTATTTGAACACCTTTTATGTGCATTCGTCGTCTAATAATAATTAGAATGGTGTTGATGCGGTTGTAATTGAAACATTTATTATTTGTTATGTTTTTTTTTCAAAATGTACTGCTATATTTCTTATTCTAAAAGGTTTAAGTATGGTTGAGCTGTGGGCTCAAGCCCTTGGCAAAAAGTGATGCAACATCACCATTTTTTCCCATAACACCAAAACACCTCATAACCCTACAAACACCCTCTCTCATCAACACCACAAATTCTCGTGTTATCGTGATCCCACCTTTTTTTATATTTTTAATTATTATTTTTAATTAATAAGAAAAAATACAGCTTAAACTTTCATTAATAAGAAAAAATACATCTTAAAAAAATACACTATAAAAAAACAAATAAATTAAAAAAAAGACAAAATTTTGGGCTGCACCATTATCACAAAAGGAACATCACAAGCTTTTAAAAAAACATCTTTCAACTTTCATCTAAAACATCCATATCATATTCCCCGGTCATCTTCCATCTTAAAAAAACATCACAAGTAATTCAAATATTCAAAAAAAATAAAAAATAAAAATATAACGCAAGCCATGGCGCGAGCCACGGTGTGATTGGCTGCGCCATGACCTCGCGCCATCGTTGATAACGTCGGCTGTCAAATTGACAGCCGAACCTCCATAACGCAGCACGTGGTATGGTTGGCGGCGTCATGGCGTCGCGCCATAGTGGCCAGCTGAATCCTCTAGCCACGTACCCTGCCCTCTAATAGTTTTTTTAGTAACTTTTATTTTCGTCCTTTTGTTCTACACACTTCCTCGCCTTTCATCCTTAATGTAAACTAAGTACATCAATCTTCTATGTGGTTGACAAATCTTGCATGTTTCATCCTTGGTATAACCGGCTTTAAGTAGGCTAAAGTTAATAGTTACACGTTCGCCTTTTTGGTCAATGAACGTTTACATCGTTTGTCCTTTATACTAACAGACTAAACCCACCACGCCCACCGTCACCATCCCAGCGCAACCATTCCACATTTACTACGGGCATCCACCATTGCAACCACCTCATTTTCCACAACCACTCACCTCCACAGTCCTCCTTATTTTCTCGAGGCTAGTATGTAACAACTGCTTCAAACATAAATCCCCTCACGTGCTCATTTGATGCCAATAAGCTAGCCGGTAGTTTGTTTCGACGATGCTCTTTTGATCATCTGTTTTCCCATTATAATTTCACCAGTTTTAGAAGATACCATAATACAACTCCAAATATCATAACATTGTTTCAGAAAATAGCATTCTCCAACATCTGATCATGATTATCCCTTCATTACTTCATAAGTTTCATAACCTTGTATATATTCATAACTTGATCATCATGTTTAGTTACTGAACATATCACAATCAGAATCTGATAAACATTTTTCGCTTAACAACTTCATCATATTTAATATAAATAACATTCAAAATCTGATCGTTATATTCCCCTTGTAAACTTCCTAAGTTTCAGAACATATCGTATTTAAATCTAATCATTTCCCTACTATTTCACAAGCATCAGAATGTAACCTATTCAATTTTTTATCGTCATCTTCCTTTCAGCTTCATCATTTTAAAATATAACAAGTTCAAATACTTGCATCATGTGGAATTTAACTTTTCTTTTGCAATTCACAATGGTCTTTTGATTTGTGTACACAAGATAAATCTTTCATCTGATCACCGTACATTCTTGCATAAACATAAAAACCTTCACCTAAAGTCGTCCTCGTGTGCTTATTTAAAACCCCCAACTACTATATTGAAAATGCTAGGGCAGTAAGTCTTTTCTCATAGTAAAAACAATTTTGTTAATCCATTGTGAGATGTATAAGGGGGTGTTTGGTTAAGCTTATGGGTTTAGGCTTATATTATATAAGCCATTTATGGCTTATATATTATAAGCATATAAGCCTATGTTAAATGTTTGGTTAGGGTTATTAAAATTAATAAAGTAAAATGACAATAAAACATATGAATGTTGAATTATGTAGTTATTAAATAGAGGTATAAAAGTCTTTTTATATGTAATAGTTATATAAGTCTACCTTTTGTTATAAAAGCCTCAAATATTTGGCTTATCAAAACCCTCTTATATAAGCTTACTAGTCTCAAGGCCCGCCCCATGGGCGGGTTGTTTCACATGATGTTAAATGAAAAGTTATGAAATCTAAGACACATAAATAACGATTGTGAAAATAAATGTAATAATAGTTTTTTTTTTCATAACCGTGATTTCCGACATATTGATCGACTAATCAACGGGCTTTGAGCCCACCGCCACACAGAAATGTAATAACAGTTGTCACCTTTATAGAACTTTCTTGCTCTTTATTTGGATATAGCCACATAGAGTTGTCATATTTTCAACCCTACACATGAGTACATATGCCATTGTATTAAGAATAAAACTAAAAATCTCTAAATCAAGTTTTTTATTTTATCCCCAACATAGTAAATTAATAAAGGGGTGGTATAATAATTAAGCCAACCAACAGTGTGGCACACAACAAATTATTATATTGTGCAAAAAATCTTGGACAAACTTGCATAAAATAAAGAAATAAAAACACAAACTGAAAGTATAAACAATTTATAATTTCTTGTGCTGAATATTCAACAAATAAATATGTGTAGAAAGTTTGTATAAGGGCTGTTTGGAAAGGATATGGCCGAAAGTGGTTGTTTTGAAGAAAGCTTTGGAGGGGCTGTTTAGACAGCAAATAAATGCATAAGAAAAAAAACTTATCATTTAGGGGCTGTTTGGACTCGCTTTTTTTAGGTGTCCATACTGTTGATGAAATTAAGGTGCTATTTGGCACATTTTTAAGATACCATATCTGCACAGTTAGCCAAGACATACTTCATTTTATAGCTATTTAAATCAAATCATTTAACCCGTTTCATTTTCAACTAAATATTACCCGTTTCGTACTTCTAGGTCCAAATATAAAACCATATTGATTCAACAATGTTGCTATATGAGAACTCTAAAGTCTTAACTGAAGATTTCAATCAAATGAGTATAAAACACTTATACCTGTGCTTATGCAGTCTTGATATGTGCTTATGCAATCTTGATATGACGTTTAGCAAGCGGAAGAAAGTGTTGCAAAAGCACATCAACTATAAGGGACATACCACTGCTATCCTTTATGTATTCACTTTAGTTATATAGAACTTTTTTCCCTTAATAATCAAGGCTAAAGGTCCTACAATTGAAAAAGCTAACTCATCAATTACGCAAAAAAAACTTCTCACTCTGTAACACACAAATGCTAAAGTAAATTGGTTCAAATGTATTGTTACAACGTCTTTACACTTGCAATTTTAACGCTTTTAGTACTATATAAAACTACATAACAATATACGTTATACATTAGATACTATAGATGTCATCACATGAATCAAAGTACATAACAATATACGTGCATTACTTGAAGATGTCATCAAATGAATCAGAGTACATAAAAATATACGTGCATTACTTGAAAATCACATAACACGTCATTAACTTCCAAATGTATAACAAAAATCGCACACATGGACAACATCTAATCAAATAAAAACCATTCACGGTCTGATGGATTGCAGATATTTAGCTATCTTCGGTAATAAACATGTCTATTTTAGAAGTGTCATTCGTAGTTTTTCAAAACAACAAAGCAACTTCTCAAATAATGGTTAATTTTTTTAAAGAAAAAAAATAATTATTTGAATTTGTGTTTCTTACAGATACATGAAGATTATTCGACACTAATACATAAATGACCAAAAATGATAGTTTGTTAAAATAAATTTAAAGACTTATTAGGAATAGAAGTAAATCTTTATCGGAATTGTGTCATAGTAAAAAAAGATTGAAAATCCCAACAACCCTTTAGTGATCCCATAGATGACTGCTTGTTCGCAAATTGGCATGAATTTAACTTTTAAAAAAATTATTGAAATCCCATACTAAACTTCATATATCAATTCAATGATAACTTGCAAAAAGATGATGTTGTATGAAAATGATGAACTTAGAACACTTGCAATCTTAGTTTATTCGAATTACAGTTTTGCTAATCGTATCAGTGATAAATGACCCTCCCTTTATATTCTCAAATTAATACTAAAATGCACACCTTGAGAACATTTTCGAAATAAAAGATCTACGCAAAATGGAACACTTGACACGTTTGAGACAAAACATAACCCGAGTCCACCGGATACACCTAATGAGGCTTCTGAATCAATGTACTATACATCATATTGGTAATAGTAAAATGTATAAAAGTTACAGCCTAAAGTATTCTTGAGATATTTACAAATTTTCTCATTTCATTTGAGTAAAAAATTGTCTACATAAGCAACAACATGAGCAAAAACGCATAGTCAACTATAGGAATGCATACCATGCTTTTGCATTCAATACTTAAGTGTTAAGATCCTCGTTTATATGTGCCAATTCGGTCTTGCTCCTCCTACTCATACATAGATTTTGTGCATTCTTCTTTTAACCAATACCATGTTTGATTAAGTTATATTCTTCCATTGACGAAGAGCATGAATTTTATCTACTGCGAGGCTTAATTTCATGGTAAATGAAGCTTAAAATATCAGCAACTCCCAAGAAAAGTATATACCTTCCAATCAAAAGTTTATAAAATAGTCTTATTCTTCCGAGCTACGATAATAGTTTTAAGATTATGATAGCTTAAAGCCTTAAGAAAAATATTTCTGGCTATGACATAGGTTAAGCTTGTGATTTGACCAAGATTGTCAAAAAATCAGCTTGAAAAAATTTATTCGAGCATTTTATCAAACACCTTACCTACATATAACCAACTAAACATATAAATCTATAACTAATCAATTCATAAGACAAACCCCTAATTTATATTGTAGTAAATTTAAATTAGATATTCAACATACCTGATTGGAGATTTAAGATTGAATGTTATCAATTCAAATCATTTTCTTTCTGTTGGTATGTCATGTAGCTATACTAAATGATATAAAATCATATAGATAAATCGTATGAAAATGAAACCTTCAAACATTGAATAATAAATTTACCTTAAATCTGGTCTTTTGTTTGGGACTTGGTGTGTGATTTTGTGGATCTCAATGCGTTTTTAGGATTTTGTTTAAGGTTTGTTCAAATAATCTTTATGTCGTGGAATTTGTTTAAGGGAAAGGTATGATGCGTTTCAAAGTTTAGCTATAATCAAGGAATTCAGTTTAGGTGATTAAAACATAATTCTTATCATGATATTCAAATTCAAATTTTCTACAATATCACAAATTTGTCAACACTGAACAAAAAATTTGTATTAAAAATTAAAAAATGATATAAACAAATCTACCTATTTGATCGAAACATGACATATACATCATTTAGCACATAATAGATTAAAAACATATAAAAGGCGGAATCATTAAAAATCAAACATTTAATAAAAACACAAATTGGTTGGTTTACATTATTAAGGATCAAATATACCTTTAAAATACGGCGAATCTTTAAGATCCATATAGATGTAAATCATATTTCTGGGTTTCTTTGTATGGATTCGGTTGATGTGATGAATGAGGCTTGAAGCTCTTAATTGATTAAAAGTTAACAGAGACAGATTTTTCTTTTGATGTAGATGAATGATGTTGTGTTCTTGATTAAAAGGTAAACCGTGGATTAGATTGATGTAGATGAATGATGATGTTGTGTTCTTGATTAAAAGTTAATTAGAGCAGTCTTTTTTAAGGAAAAAATTGGGTGAATTGAATTAGATGCGATAGTATGGAAAAGTATAGTATAAACATTATATTTGATCGTACGGTTCCAAAAATTCACACTGCCAGGTGTCATTATTTAAAGGGTTTTAGGGGAAGATAAAAAAAGAAAACCTTGTTTTATATAGGAGGTAGATAAGCCTACTTATATAAGCTTAACCAAACACTTGGTTTCAGCTTATAAGCTTATATAAGCTAATAAGCTTATATGCCCACTATATAAGCTAAAACAAACACCCCATAAGACAAATGTTACATCGACACTCAAAATTAACCAAATTTTTTTTGTAGAGGGTTTGATTGGTGACTAACAATTTCCAAGGCCTATGAATAGCCTAGATAATAAGGCCTTAAGTGTTGGTCACCAAACCCACCTAGTGCCCTATAAATATGGTCAAACGATACTTTCAATTTACTAACGAGTGAGCAAATAAAATACTCCATCCATCCTAAAATTATATTCCATGTTTTCTTTTCGGGTTGTCCCAAATTAATTATCCACTTCTAAAACTTCTAAAAATAGGTAGGCATTTTAGATCGAGATTACTAGAATACCCTTAATTGAAATCATAATTACAAACTTTAAAAATGTTTTAAATTAATTGGTTAAGGGTAAAACCGTCTTTCAGTAAAAAGTAAGAGAGAGAAAACTGAAAAGATGATACTTTTCTTAAACTGTGTATTTTTTGTCGAATGACAATAATTTTAGGACGGAGGGAGTATAAATATTAAAATAAACAGTGTTGATCGCCAAACCCACCTAATGCCTATAAATACGGAGGCGGTGGCAGTAGTAAAGGTGAATTGGTTGCGGTGGGATGGTGGCCGGTAAGTGTGGCGGGGTTTTTAGTTACTATACATACGAACGTTGCAAAAACCCGTTGGCCAAAACAACTCACGAGCAACTATTGACGTTAGCTTACTTAACGACCGTTATACCAAGGATGAAACATGCAAGATTTGTCAACCACGAGGGAGGTTGATGTATTTAGTTTCAATTAAGGCGAAAGGTGAGAAAGGTGTTGTTTGATAAAATTTTGTGATTTAGCCCTGGATGATTTTTCACTTTGAATGATTTATTCACTCTGAATTAGTGTGTTTCTGAATAATAATATAGTGTTTGACAAGTCATCTGAATGCATATTTTTATAAGATAAATTTATCATTTTAACATATGATAGAGAGAAATATCTATATTAAAAATTGTAATCAATTTTGATATGTAGCTCAAAGCTAAGTAATTGTTAAAAGTTTATATGTTTATGTTGCGCGTTTAATACATACTTTATTTTAAAAGTTTATACATTTATGCTTGGGTATTTTATACATACATTATTTGTTATTTTTTGAGTTAATATTAGTTTAGATATCTAGTTGTATAATTTTGTTTGTTACGATAACATACAAGCGTATAAAGTTGCGACAGTTAAAACATCAAATAAAAGAATATAGAAGAAAGGTGATTTGTAAATATTTGGGTTAAAAGAACCTTTTTTATTTAAAAGATGGATAAAATATGTTGGACTGGAATTGAATATTATCAGTTAAGAAAAAGTTGAATATTAAAAGACAAAATATAATATGTCGGGTGTATAAAGTTACACACACAATCAACATAATAAATGGAATTAAAGCGGCATTGAATCAAT
This sequence comes from Glebionis coronaria, assembly GCA_025667525.1. Classification (NCBI taxonomy): domain Eukaryota; kingdom Viridiplantae; phylum Streptophyta; class Magnoliopsida; order Asterales; family Asteraceae; genus Glebionis; species Glebionis coronaria. Next base: position 568,952,329 of record CM046881.1, read on the forward strand.
TAATTTGCATGTTAAAGATGCTGAGCCATTAACCTCTTAGTTGAACGAATAAGTGTAAAAAAAAATTGTTACCAAACAGCAATGGATTGTGGCCGATTAAGCATTTGGCCAATTAAAAGGCTATCAAACAACCCTAAAGTATGTAAACTAGAAAGATGAAAAATGAATTTTACTCTAGTTTTTTTCCTAGTGTAATGAGTGATTATTAAAATTTATTTGATCTTCCTTATGAAAAGCTTAGTGTAATATCCAACACATTTTTATATGTTCAATTGCCGGCTCTATTTATAACACCCGATATCCTCACAAAATATAAAAATCTAGAGGATTTGGGTGTTACAAATTGAATTCCACACCTAAAAGTGTTGACGAGTTATGAAGATTTTCACATTAAAAAATGTGGACAATTATTTATAACAAACGCAAGTGTAATCTATACTACTTTATAAAACATTTACATCTTTTCTAAATAAAGAAATCTTAAAATTTTAAGCATCAAACATTTCTTTATTAAGTAATCTACATATAAATCACTAGCCAATATTGACCATTTTCAAAAATAAAACTCAGATTTAATACATACGTTTTTTTTCCAGATTTAATTCATACGTTTTTTCAATATAAATGAGACATAAATATTATTTAATTTTGTAACTTCATAATAGTTTTCAACTCTAACATTAAAATTAAGTCAAATAATCATTGTAACTGTTAGGATTACAAAATCTAGAATACTACCAATTAATTTTGTATTTATAACGGTCAAATAACCATTCCAGATTTTAAGCAAAATGGCACTATGTAAGTAAATATGTGAATAAAAAACCATCCATCTTGCACAACAGTAGATTCTGGTTACACCGGAATCCATGGGTTTTACCCAGAATGTGATGCATAAATATATCTTATACATACATAATTGCGTATCAAAATCTATGAATTTCCACCATGTACACATCGGACCAGAAACAGTAGATTCTGGTACACTGAAACCCGTGTGTTTTACCGATATTCGGTACACTTGCGGTTTTAGTGGTGTTTCACCCAACATCCTTAACGTTTGGCAGTAATAACTAGATGTGACGGGGGCTGCAAATGAATCTTTGGGTTTCGAATATGTTGCATAAAAATTAGGCTTTGTGAGGATTCTTCGGCGTATTTTTGAAGTGGCGGCACATATTTGATCAAATAATGGAGACTCCTAGCTTATGTTGTTAGCATCTGGTGGTAGCTTTATTTTGGTAGTTGTGGTGGAGATGATATACATAGTAACTTTTTGTATACAAGTGAAAGTAAGAGATCGAGGATGTGAATTAAGTTTTTAGGGTTAAGAGTATCTAATATCGATATAATACTTTAATGTGAGCCTGTGACATTTTGAAGTTTAAAGCATTCAATATTTGACATTCAACAATGAGTCATTTTCACACAGTTAACTAAAGCCCACATCTTAAAATGAGCTCATATTCTGGCGTAAGGTTGATGACTTTTCAAAGTCATAGCTTTTTACACTCTAACCAAACTTACATGAAACAAAAGCATACACAAATTGTTTTTCTATTTCTTTGCAAGTTTTTTAAGATTTCTTGTATTATAGTTAATTTATTTATACATCCATTTTCGAGAAAGATTTTATAACGGTACAACTACAGTAGAAATTATTCACCGCTAAAATATATAAACGAAAAAATATATGCCCGCTATATAATTAGTCACTGAGTACCCGCCGTCGTATTGCGTGGGTACTCGGCTAATTTTTCAAAATTTGTTCTAACCTATTTATGTAAGCATTTTCTTACACATTTTTTTAACGGCAATTGTGGCTACATGGCCCCTAGCCTAGAAGGCGTAGCGAGCCTACACAACCAGGTTGGGTCAGCGCAGAAGGCAATGACACCTTTCCCTTTACACACGCAAGAAGAAACCTCTATCGCCCTAAGCAAGACTCGAACTTTACACCTTACCTAGAGGGGAAAACCTCAATACCGCTAGACCAGAAGGTCTTTGGTATATCTATACTACATATAAAAGAGATTGATATCTCTCTCTTCATTTAATATTAAGTAGTACAATTTCCAAACCTTATATTATAATTGTAAAATGCACAAAACTTAACTTTAAGCCATATATAACTTATAAAACTTATGTTACAAATCATTCATTCATTAAATATCTTTAAATTTTAAATATAATTAATACATATAATAAAACATAATGTACAAATACAAAAAAAATTTAAATACACCAATTAATGTTATTTTTAAAACACCTTAAAATAAAGAATATATAGGTTACAATCCATCTATATTTATATACTATATATATAGTATTTAAACGTTTTATTAATAGACTACTTGAAAATTCAAGTTATATCTATTAGTGCATTGTGTACAACCAAAACAAACCCAAAAATTAAAATAGCAAATTTTAACACCTTATTAATACAAACATAATTTAATACTTATATTAAAACTAATTAATATATAATTTAAAATAAAAATAACTAGTACTACTTAATATATAATTAAAACACCCTTTACTTAAAAGTATAAGTATATATATTCATATTGTATAACAATGGGTTCGACTGAAAACCAGAGTCACCATGAGTTCGACTAGCCAGTTACATAAACTTATCCAAAACTTAAATTGTCATATTTTTCCAGATATCGTTGTAAAAAAACATAAAATTAAAATTAAGTTCGCCAAAAATTATGGTACATGGTACCCACCACCGCAACGCACGAATACTCTACTAGTATCTTAATAAACATAAAATGTATGTAACATTATTTAATAGTGTCATAAAATAGACTTTCTTGTAGTGTGTAAAATAACCCAACTTGACTCGAACCCGATTAAACTTATTTGGGTATAGTCACTCGAGTCAAGAATTTACTCGGGTCGACCACAACAAAAAGCACACTTGGGTTGTCTTAAATAAAACACAACCACCAAGTGACCAAACACCATATCTACTTGAGTTGGTTTATTTTACAAACTTGTATTTTCATGGAAACTAAGGGACTGATCTGGACCATCCAAAATTTAAGACCAGATCTTATAATAAAAAACACGGAAGGACTAATTTTGTCAAAAACTGAAAATAAGCGGAGGGACTAAAAGTAAACTTTTATTAGAAATTCACAAAAACGGCTAGCGCACTCATTTTTCCCCTGAATCTCTTTCTCCAACAACCGATTCGTAACTCATATCTCATCTATCAACTAACTACTGACTCGATTCAATCAATTTGATCTGAGATACGATCTATGTTAATGTTTATGAATTTAGTTTTAATCGATTTGATTGTACACATGTTATTTTGATTGATTTTTTTGGGGGGAATTAAGATTCGATACTGGTGCTGAAGGATATCAGAGAGTATGATTCGAAACGATTGGTGAAGGAGCATGATAAAAGGATTAGCGGCAATGAACTGGCTATCAAATCAGCCCAGGTATCTAGAATTTGATTTGTTGATTGATTTTGTTATGTGTTCTATGATTAGATATGTGGATTTAGGTTGTGTCGCCTTATTTTGGCATTTAGCTTATATCATCTCATAAGTTTCATAATAAGCAGGAAATTTGATGCTTATGAAATACAAGCCGAAACACAAGTAAAAAAGATATTGAATATGCATTTATATCTAGATATAATACAAAGAAGTTAGAGGTTGGATTTGAAGATAGTAGTGATTGACTGTTTATATCTAGATATAAAACAAGGAATTAAAATTTTATACAACGACGAGTTTGCCTTCTTTGTTTTTTGTTCGCACTTCATGGCATAAAAATGCTTAACTCGGTTGTTTAAAATTTAAATGTTAGGGTCAACTGTCACACGCTGTTTTTTTTAACAGAATAGGAGTTGTGTAGTTCATCAATATGCCAATACGCACTTTGCTAGGATTTTTTGTATTTTAAGTGAGTTTTAGTGGTGTCTTACGAAGAAGGATGGGCCATATTAAGTAAATATAGGTTGATATGTGTGTGACTCATGTTTGTGTAGAATAGTATTTCAGAAATTTATAATGTGTAGGTTTTAAGTTTAGCTCACCGCACCTCGAGGAGCTGTTGCCTTTGTTCTAATTGTGACATAGTTATGCTTTACTACAGATTGAGCTATAGATCTTCACATACGTACTGCATTTGTCTCATGAAAATTGCAATATTTCATTTGATTAAGTGGCAACTTCTCAAAACCCCTTAAGAAACTTACAATCATCTTCTAGATATGATATTGTTTTGAACTGACGAGTCATATTATTTGGTGATGAGTAGGGTATGCTAGTAGCTACTTATAACGCGGAACTTTGGAAACAGGGAATATTGTGAAACTCATGTAATGCCTGAAATTGTTGCACTGCCTGGTAAATCGCACCAGTGATGGTGAAACTTTTATAAGCATAATGCATGTCTGTTGAGCAAGTTTTAACAACCTAAGCAAACTCATATTATTGCTCGTCATCGATAGACAAATGCTAGATTCTAACTCGATACTCCCAGTAAGTTCTAGCCACTTCAGAAGCCCAGTGGGCATGGAGCGAGTATTAGTGATGAGACTGCAATTATACATAGTCTCATCGTCTAAGTTGGGCTTAAAACGCTTAAAATATCATCAAAATACCCCAAAATATGCTTGTGTTTGTTCATTGTGTATTTTAGGTACGGATATCGTGAAATCAACAAAAGATCACAAGATTCAAGCAAAAACGAACACGGGAAACGAAGCCGCACAAAGAACCAGACCCGAACGATGATTTTCCATTGAATTCCTTGAAGTTTGAAGATTTGGCAAGATTGGTCCCTCAACTTTTGAAGACTTGTCATTTTATACCCTTGTAAAACTCAAAAATTGTAAAAGGGTCCCTAAAATAACAAGAATGTACAAGATTGGCCCTTGAAGATTCAAATCAATGCAAGATAAGCCATTGAAATAAGTTTACAAAATATTTTGTGGCAAAAGTAGAAAAACGCAAACTTGCATAACAAAGGAATACAAGAATTGGCTGTTTAAACATGAAGTGAACAAACATTGTGAATCCAGGGACTAAACCCATCAAACAACCAAACTCCTCCCATCCTATCACCTTGCCACTTCACCACCACCCACCAACCATAATCCTACACCTCATCAAACACTCCACATCACCTATTTTAATCTAGTCAAAATTAGTCATAACCCCCCCCCCCCCCCCCCCCCACTAACTTTTAAACTCGTTTTTTATTAAAAAGAGGGGCGGGGAACACTCTCTGTTCATCATCTCCTTAATCCTCCCACCCATAAACCCTATTTTTACCCAGCCTAATTAAATCCCAAAACCATGGGGGTTTTATCAATTAAGTATGGGGATTAGTTCATGACAGCTCACCCATCAAAACCCTTCACCCAGAAAACGACATCTCTGCTCTTTGTCCCCCTTACAGCTTGGATAAATCACGGGTTCACCACCTTTTGACTAGTACAAGACCAAATCAACGAATGCTATTAATTCCTTGGTCCCAAAGAAGTCTTTCAACGCCCAAGATCAAAAGACAGCATCAACATCATCACATGGTAACCATCTTGACCAAGATATTCGAATTCTTCTAAGGGTTTTTCTGGAATTTCAATAGTTAGGGTTTGCTTTATTTTTAGATTCTAGATAGTTCTATTTGTAACTATAAAAGGAGGACCAGGGATGTTGGTTGCCCTTTGTTCCAGTTTTGTAAACCCGAATTAAGAATTAATTAAAGAATTTCTTTGGCCTTGCAAACTGAGTTCCTTACTTTTCATGTTATTTAAATTCCAGTTATCTTAATTTATGTTTTATTCAAAAGATTTTTTAAGAAATTAAGAAGTTTTTTTTTTGGAGACCCATTGGTTCATAAATTGATATATAGGATCTGGATTGACACCCCAAATCCTATTAAAGCTTATGAGTTAATGTTTCATACCTGTCTGTTACTTAAAGTTACTTTGCAAAATCTTTGGTTCAAAAATTATTTTTGTTGAAAAATCAGTGTTACCTTTTCTGTTTGAATTCACTGGTACAAAAGCTAAAAGCTTCTTGTTTGACAACCAAGACAGTTTTTAGCTTGTGTAGCAAGAAGTTTGTTGATGTGTTTTCCAACAGGTTTTAAGATCATACCTTTCTCCTTTAATCATTGCACCTTGGGACTGTCGTAGTCCACCAACAAGGTTCTTGCAACCATTCCATAAGCCTTTGTTAGCTCAGAAAAGTCCCATTAAGGAAGGCATCAGCTCGGTAAGTGGCTTGAACCCCTTATGCTATTTTCTGTCTTCTTTTGTGCTTATTCGGTTCTTGTTAGTTGATGATTAATGTTGGCTTTTAGTTCAATTTAATTTACCTTGTTATTTGAATCAAGTCTTGATAGCGTAGAAAGTAATTAGTTTATTTCTTGGCGATTTTTGTTTGAAAAAAAAAAATCTGCTTAGTAGCTTTTTAAGGGGTGTTGGGATCTTCTTATTATGTGAATGAGGTGACACGTTTGTGTATTTTAAGTAGGCTAAACACTTTTTAATAGGCTTGCAAGAGTTTCTTTTGTAAGTTATTCGAGTAGCTTAGTTTTCAAAATGCGAGTTGTATTATTCAAATAAAATCTGTCTAGACAAACAACCTAGACTGTAGGATTGAGTTTCGAATTTTTATAACTTGAAATTTGGATTTTTAGCTAGGAATTTTGTTAGTTTTAAGGTATTGGGTCGGATTGCATTTTATGATCAAGGTGTTGGTTAGTAACTAGTTGTTTTAAACTTACTTAAAACACATATAAAAATATAGCTAGATTTCAAGTTTCTGCTTAAGCAAATCAGTTAGTCACTAAGTTTACACTTTCTGTCTTAGAGTTAACTGATGCTTGATAGGTTGTGGGTGTAGTTTTTTTATTAGGCTTCGTTTGAGCGTTCAAACACGCCAGCATCTCTTGCTGAGTGTGTTGATGGTTTTGGAACTCTTAACTTTGGATCTAGGTGGAATTAGGATAAGTTGTAGTTTGCAACTTATAATTTTTTTTTGGGGTCATATAGCTTTTTGAGCTCTTTAATCTTAAGCTTAAGTTCACCTAGCTGCCACTTATATCAGCAAAATACCTTGAACTAGTTTCTGTCATTAAAGATTGAGTTGGTTTAATTTGGTGTCTAAAAATTAGAAATCTTGTTCAATTTAATATGTTTTAGTAGTCCTAGTTTGGTAGTCATTGGGTAGCATTTATAATCATTTTGGAGGTTTAATATCGCTTAAGAAGTCACTGCAGGTGCCTTTTGCACCAGCAACTTTGATATTGTCTGCACATCAAATCTAGCCTTGGTTCTTTTGGTTATTTTCACTTACATCTTGGTAATATAGTTTTAGGCTAGTTATTGTGTTACTTCATATTGTATCAAGTCTTGAGAAGATTCAGATAGCCAAACATAGCCTTTGGTACCCACTGTTTGCCCCCTAAGTACCCCACTAGCTCCCTTTTGCCTGACTGTGGACAGTAGTAAGTTATTAGGTCTTACGTTTTGGGTATAAGGGGTTTACAATTTAGCGGATAATTAGTTTTAGGATAGGTGAGGACCTAACTATCTGGTACTGCTTTTTTTAGACACTTTTAGTAGCCTTGTAGCCATTTTCACCCACCGCGTAGCTTAGAAACCCACAGCCGAGCCACTTTCTGCCCTACGGAGTACACCAGTAGGTTCTTTGGGTTTATCCGTAGGTTTTGTGGTTTTAAACTTGGCTTGTACTTAGATTATAGGGTAGATTAATTGTGCATAATCTGGTAGTTTAGTTTTCGTGGATTTTGGTAGCTTAAAATAGGTCTTCATACTCACTGTTAGCTAATTTTTGCATCAACAACTCCATTTTCTGCTTATGTGTGATTTTTGCTGATTTTTGTTAGATTTGTGGTGGAATTGATGTTTGTTTATTTGTTTTTGTGTTTGTGATTGACTCCCCACAACTCAATTGTTGTGGGGGTGCCGTTTGTGCCCAAAAACAGCAAGAAACAAGCCTAAAACAAACAAAAACGAGCCCAAAACGAACCAAAAAAACATACAGCAGCATTTTCCTTTGTCGTCCGAGAACGCAGCAAAATTTTTATTTTTTTTAGTGTTGTCCGATATCGGACAACACAATCTTGGATAACCCTGTTCTCTGGCAGGATCTTGGACAACACTAAAGTACTCCACCATGGGGTACTTTGGGGTACTTTCATTTTTTGCCAATTTTTTTAGTTTTTTTTAAAATTTTTCATTTTTCCCTTGTTAATTTAGTTAAAAAAAGATTCTTAGAAAAATAATATTTATTTTTAGCATTATTTTATTATTTTTATTATTATTTTAGTTTAAAAAGTGTTTTTAGCCTTTTAAAAATAGAAAAATAGTTTTAAAAATTCTGGAAAAATAGTTTTTAGTCTTTAAATAATATAAGTGATTTATTAGTTCAATAAAATAATATTTTGGCCGTTTTGTTAATTATATTTAATTTTAGGGCTTTAATTAGCATTTAAAATTGAATATTTAATTAATAAAAGGTTTAAAAATATATTTGTTGGATTTTTATTCTTATTTATATTATTTAAGACTTAGTTTAATCATTTAATTAATTTTTAGGTTTAATTTTTAATTTCGTCACGTTTTACGTATTTACGTTCACGTTTTACGTTAATTCGTCGTAGTTTAAACGTAGTCGTAACTCGTCTTTAATTTTTCTCTCCTAAACCAAAAACGTCACTAATCCAAACATTGTTATTTTATATATTGGCACATAATCCACACACCTCCTTCGAGAACGAACTTGGAATTTATTCGATTCTTCGGTTTTCCTAAATCGTCGAGTTTAATACTTACCGCATTAATATGTTCTTTTTCCTAAAAGACGTATTTACTACACCTATCATTTTGGCGCCGCTGCCGGGGAGGTGTTTGTGTTGCCATTATTATTAGTATCGTGTTTGTGTGAGTAGTGCGTTTTTGCTTTTCATTTTTTGAAAAGAGTGAATACCGTACATACTCATTTTTGTTATTTTTCTCTATTATAGTATAATATCCAAATAAATCGTGTTTAATTTTCCTAAGTTAAACACAAATCAATCTTTACTATATTGTAGATATATTGGTTTTCGTTTTTTCTTGTGAATATTATTATTACTATATTGTACTACGTAAGAACAATAAAAATACAAGTACTCCAAATACGTGAGAAATCACAACCTTGATTCGGGATTTCATCACTCGATCATTGTATTCGAATCCAAAGCAAAAGTTTAAAGGCAAAATAGATAAATACTTTCGTGAGGCTTGATTTCAATTAACACAAACTATAAGGTGGGTATAAGGCGGTTGTATTTCACGACCTAAAGGAAAAAGGCTCTTAAGTGCTTCGCGCCGCCTCGTTTCCTCCGCTTGCTTGTGCGTGTTTTGAGAAAGAAGGCTAATCGAGGGTTTGCCGCCCAAGTATTATCTACGTATCATATATATTTGCTTGTGTTTTCAAGATTAAACCCTCTTGAACGTTTTGGTGTTCCACCAACGTTCTAAAGTCATCGAGAACGTTCACTCCACGTGATCGTTTTCATTCTTTGAGGCTCTTTTAATCGAGAAAGTCGATTCGAGGGGAGATTTGTAGATTTGTGTCTACGTAATACATTCAAAAATCCAAAAAATTTAAAAAACCAATCAAAAACCAAAAAAATTGAAAAAATCAAAAAGCCGCAAAAAGAATCTTCTTTGCTACCACCCATTCTACGCTTAGTGCATGCGCACTCGATCGAAGGATTATTCCAATTCTAGTGAAGCTTCGAATCGACGCAATCGTAATCGAAGGAATCGACGACGTAGACGAGAATTAGAAACCTACGTTCCTAATATCGTTGTTGAAGAGACCGTAGAGGAGATGGCCGACAATCGTTCTATGATGGAATTGCTCCAAGCGCCCACCGAGGGTTATGGAGACGCGATCGTAATTCCCGCTATCGAGGCGGAGAATTTTGAGATCAAAAGCGGAATGCTTTCGTTGATCCAAGCTACGAAGTTTCGAGGTCGTGAAGCCGATAATCCTCACGACCATATTCGGAATTTTGATCGTCTTTTGGCCACGAGCAAGTTTAAGAACGTCGACACCGATGTCGTCAAGCTTATGCTTTTTCCATACTCGCTCGATGGTGCCGCCAAGGATTGGTACGAGAAAGAGCCACCTAATTCCATTACTACGTGGAAGGATCTCGTTTCCAAGTTCGTTAATTATTTTTTCCCACCGTCTAAGACAACGTTTTTCAAAAACGAGATTACAAAATTTGAGCAAAAATTGAATGAATCTTTTAGAGACGCGTGGGATCGTTTTAAGGAATTGCTTAGGCAATGTCCTCACCATGGTTTTTCCGAGTTGCACCAAATCGATACGTTTTACAACGGTCTTAATTTTCACGAACAAGACTCGTTGAATTCCGCCGCCGGTGGCAACTTTTTGTGTAAGACTCCGAGAGAAGCTTTGATAATTATCGAGAACCGATCCAAGGTTTACCAACTCCGCAATGCACCGAGTGTTGCCAATGTCGCCAATGTTAGTAGTTCTAATCGCGACATTGAGAGAGTTGATGCGAAAGTCGAGAAGTTGACGAATGTGTTCAAGTCTTATCTCATTGAGATGCAAAAGAAAGACGCTCCCGCTACGGTGAAAGCGGTTGAGGTTTCGTGTACGTTTTGTGGTGGACCTCATAATTATTACGAGTGTGCGGCTACGGATGGCCAAACGTCGAATGTGAGTGCGTTAAACAACAATTTCTCTAATCAAAATAACGCCGGTCCATCACAACAAGGCAATTATAACCAAGGCAACAATTTTCAAAATCGAAACAATTTTCAAGGAAACAATCAACAAGGAAATTTTTCGAATCAAAATCAAGGAGGTTATAATCAAGGTCGTAATATAACTTGGCAAAATAGAGATAACAATCAAGGAAACAATTTTTCAAGTGGGAATCAAAACAATTTTCAAAGAAGTAATCAAAACCAAGGGAACTTTAATTCAAATCAAAATAGTTCGTCAAACGATTTTCAAAACTACATGAAAACGAATGAGGCTAATATGAGACGATTAGAGGGAGAAATTGGTACTTTGAAAAACGACTTTACAAATACTTTGAAATTGCAAAACACGAAGATTGAGCAAGGGCAAATTGATATTAAAAAGATGTTTTCGGCCATAATGAACAAAGCCTCGGGTTCGTCATCGAGTTCGTTACCTAGTGACACCGTAGCTAATCCGAAAGAACAATGTAAAGCCGCCTCGTCTCGTGAGAAAGGTCGTGTGATTACCCCTAACCTTGAAGGATTCTGTGTTGTTTATCCCTCTCAACCCTCGACTTCTAAGACGTCTTCTTGTTCTAAAGTCGAGGGGATGAACGTGGTGACCAAGGAAAAGAGTGCACACCCTCGTGTACCTCAAATTCCATCCACGGTTCAAAAAGAGAGCTTTGTCGACCTTACCAAAGTAACCCTTGAAGAAACTTGTGCCTCAATCCTTCTTAAAAAACCCAAAAGGCGTATGCCGAGAAAGGAAAAGGATCCGGGCCAATTTCTACTACCTTGTGATTTTTCCGAGATTGAGGGATGTTTAGCCCTTGCCGATTTAGGTGCTAGCATCAATCTTATGCCTCATTCTCTTTGGAAATTGATGAGATTGCCTTCGCTTACCCCCACGAACATGACAATCGAGCTTGCAAATTGTACTCCACTTATACCAATTGGAATAGCCGAGGATGTTTATGTTAGGATTGGAAAGTTTGTTTTTCCCGCGGATTTCGTTATATCCGATTACGAGTGTGACCCTAAATGTCCCATTATTTTAGGCCGACCATTCTTATCGACGGCTCGAACCGTAATCGACGTTCACGAGGGGAGACTTACTATGAGATATGGGGATGAGAAAATAGACTTTTTCGCTAGAAAATCCCAAGGATTTTATGAGAATGAAAAAACCGAGGTTTCAAAACCTAATGATTCAAATTCTAATGATTTCAAAATGTTTACTTTAGCGGAAAGAATGAAGCTTGATGCATGTTTTGAAAGAATTAAGAAAAACGGTTTTAAAGATGATGATTTTAATGACAAAGAATACGTGTACCTAATTCAAAAAGGTATGTGTAAATTTATGGATGAAAACTCACTTTGGGATGTTTTTAGCGAAACAAGTGAAACACCAATTCCGAAGGGTGACGTTAATGCCATCACGACAATGACCAAAATGGATTCGTCTTCACCACCTTCGAAGGACCACGTCTTTGAGGCTTCAACTTCTAACTCCATCGAAGTGCCTCCTTTGCCTAGCCCAACACCCGTTGAGGCTAAAGGGTTTATCGACATCGATCCTCTCGTCTTAGAAAAGTCACCTAAGCATAGCCCTAGTGCTTGTAAGTCCATGGTTGTGAGGTCTCACATCGACTCTTTCTTTGACGATGACGATGGCGATTTTGCCGAGCTTGATCACGTACTTCGACATCCACATGCTATTTTTGATTCTCCTAAGAAGAAACATGTGAAGTACGATGATTACGAGTTTGATCCCGAGATTGAGGAAATCATTGAACGAGAGCTAGCTCTTATGCCTTCACTTCCACCTACGAGTGAGGTCGACCTTTCCAAGATCGAGGATGAACTAAATGAGTTGGAACGTCTTATTTTCGATGACGAACCAACTCATGTGACCACCAAAAATCCCATTCTCGAGGAGTTACCTTATCAACACTCCTCATTTGAGAATGACGTTTACCACATTCGTGAGGATCTAACTTATCAACGATCCCCACAAAAGAATGATGGTTTCGTGCTTGATCGTGATCTTTTCGAGAGAGTTTCTAAGATACTCAAGGAGGGGAATGACAAACCTTGGTTTGACAAGCCTATCTTTGATGAAGAAATCGATGAGATCGACGTTCATGAGGATGACGAGTATGTTGACCCCGAGGGGGCGGTGTTCTTTATTGACAAACGTTTTGAGAACTTATATAATCCGCCACCCCCTCCCACCAATGACTTAAATGTGAGGATTTTTAGCGCGACTAATTTTCAATTTGACACGCCAAATATTTTCGACATTATTAAATCGGGTTTTCATAAAGAGTTTTTGAACGATGAAAAAGGAAAAGATTTTAAAAATGTTTTAAAAGATTTTTCTACATGTTTAACTCCGTCATCACATCGTGTTATGAGTGCTACCACCTCGTCTACCCCTTTTGACGATGGTTGGTGTGGATCTAGTGTGGGGGAAACCCCAAATGTTCCCTCCCATTTCTCCACCGAGGACGAGATTTACGATCCCGGAATTGCTTGTAAAGGGAAATCTCGGTCTTCCACCGATGCAATAAATGGAAATCTTATCTATTTTCTGGGTGTGAGTTTACCTCGAGTAGCTCATTTTAGTTACTTACCATTTGCCCCACCTTTCTACTTCTCATCTCTTTTCTTCTACCCCATTGGGGTTTGCGTTGGAGTAGCGTTGTTTCGTCTTTCATCCGAAAACGAAGACGCTATCTTTGACCCCGGTATACGTTTATCGGGTTTTTAAAGTACTCCACGTACTTTTGGGCCTTGTTCATCATGTAAGTCCCACCAAAAATGACCATACCATGATTATCCCCAAATGATCACATTTATGGGGATCCGAGTCGAGCTTTTGACTCGGTTATCAAAAACAAGGTGCCTCGTGGGGGATTCTCATGCTTATCCTTGTATATATTATTGCTTTCTTAGTTAATGTAACGAGGGGACTTGTGCTCTTCCGACCTTTGTTCCGTGGTTGTTTGTGATTGTGATTTATTAGGTTCATCGTCATCATTGAAGCCTCTCGTGTTCGTTTTACGGATCACTCGAGCTTCGATCGTTGCCTTTGGAGATTCCGATATCCGATGATATCCTTTTATGTTCTAACGTTTATCTTATTAGCATAATTCATAAACGGCTTTTAGGTTATTCGTTTTACCCTTTCCATGCTCGAGATTAAGCATTCGACTTCGTCTCTAGTATGGGGGTGTTTACACCCCTAGACTCGAAACATTGAGGACAATGTTTAGTTTTAGTATGGGGGGGTGAGTAGATACTTCACCTTGCTTACGTCACCACGCAATCCAATATTCATCTTTTTGTTATCATTTTGTTGCAAATAAGGCTAAAAATGGTCAAATTTTAAAAATTTTCTAGTTTTTCATAAGTGTTTAAGACACGAATGTAGGTTTTCCGATGGTGAGAACGAGAGTAATTTTTGACTCGACCGTGCGTGTTGAGCACTTAGCTTCGATTCCTTAACCTTTTTAGGCTAAGTCTCTTAAATGAGGACGAGAAATGATAGAGTTATTTATAAGTCTCGTAATCGTCACGATCTTATGTGTAGTAATTATTAGCTTATTCTCCCAACGCTTTTGCATAATAAATTGTTAATAAATATTGATTTGGCGGTTTAGTCACTATTGTTGGGTTTCTAATTTGTTTTGGTAGCTTCCATGTAATTAAATTGGGAAAACATTAAGGTATCGCCAGCGTCACGGTTTTGAAGTATTGGCACCCGAATAATCGAAAGCTTCACCTAATAATAAGATTTCAAGTGCTCACCTAAATTAAGCAAACATTTGAAGCTCACAAGGCCAAAAAATCTATGCCCAAATTAAGTGAATCAAGCCTTAATCTTCGAAGCTTTAAAGATCCAAAGATCGCTTTAGCGTGAGGATATACGTCTTTGGCTAATAAAACCACCGATGAGGCGGATAATAAAAGGCAAGGCAAGACCAAAGTCATAATAAAAGCTTCATGGCGAAGTTGAATAAAAGATGGAGGTAAACCAAAGATAATAAGGCCCTTCCGTTAGGGGGCGTATAAAAGTCTTGGTAATAAGTCTCATGTTCAAAACCGTTATAAAACCGTGTTTATCGATCCTTCTTGTTGACTTAATTTTTTGACATCGTTGTCTATTAGGATGAATTATTGATTTGATGATTTTGGTTACACCGTTAAGTTTCTATTTTTAGACTTAATCTCTATTCACGCATAAGTCAATGATGTATCCTCGGGATCATTAAGACAAAAATAAAATATAAGAGATACCAAGTAGGAATAAAGGAGTTTAGGTTCGTAATTAACACTCATGAGATATGATCGTGTTGCTAACTTATAATAACAATGATCTCGTTGCACGCTTAGCATGGAATTGGGTGAAAATCGAGGACGACGAAATTATTTCTAACGAAGCATTCACGTGTTCTTGTTCTATGATCCCAAAAGTCACTTAATCGTGATGAAAACAATACATTATGTCTAAAACGCGTGTAGTAGTTTATTTAAATTTATGTCCGTAATAAATGTCATCATAAAATGAACTTTGGAAGTGCTACGATACTTAATTCTAGCATTGCATGGGGACACGGCAATGGTTTAGTATGGGGGAGTGATGAGACTGCAATTATACATAGTCTCATCGTCTAAGTTGGGCTTAAAACGCTTAAAATATCATCAAAATACCCCAAAATATGCTTGTGTTTGTTCATTGTGTATTTTAGGTACGGATATCGTGAAATCAACAAAAGATCACAAGATTCAAGCAAAAACGAACACGGGAAACGAAGCCGCACAAAGAACCAGACCCGAACGATGATTTTCCATTGAATTCCTTGAAGTTTGAAGATTTGGCAAGATTGGTCCCTCAACTTTTGAAGACTTGTCATTTTATACCCTTGTAAAACTCAAAAATTATAAAAGGGTCCCTAAAATAACAAGAATGTACAAGATTGGCCCTTGAAGATTCAAATCAATGCAAGATAAGCCATTGAAATAAGTTTACAAAATATTTTGTGGCAAAAGTAGAAAAATGCAAACTTGCATAACAAAGGAATACAAGAATTGGCTGTTTAAACATGAAGTGAACAAACATTGTGAATCCAGGGACTAAACCCATCAAACAACCAAACTCCTCCCATCCTATCACCTTGCCACTTCACCACCACCCACCAACCATAATCCTACACCTCATCAAACACTCCACATCACCTATTTTAATCTAGTCAAAATTAGTCATAACCCCCCCCCCCCCCCCCACTAACTTTTAAACTCGTTTTTTATTAAAAAGAGGGGCGGGGAACACTCTCTGTTCATCATCTCCTTAATCCTCCCACCCATAAACCCTATTTTTACCCAGCCTAATTAAATCCCAAAACCATGGGGGTTTTATCAATTAAGTATGGGGATTAGTTCATGACAGCTCACCCATCAAAACCCTTCACCCAGAAAACGACATCTCTGCTCTTTGTCCCCCTTACAGCTTGGATAAATCACGGGTTCACCACCTTTTGACTAGTACAAGACCAAATCAACGAATGCTATTAATTCCTTGGTCCCAAAGAAGTCTTTCAACGCCCAAGATCAAAAGACAGCATCAACATCATCACATGGTAACCATCTTGACCAAGATATTCGAATTCTTCCAAGGGTTTTTTCTGGAATTTCAATAGTTAGGGTTTGCTTTATTTTTAGATTCTAGATAGTTCTATTTGTAACTATAAAAGGAGGACCAGGGATGTTGGTTGCCCTTTGTTCCAGTTTTGTAAACCCGAATTAAGAATTAATTAAAGAATTTCTTTGGCCTTGCAAACTGAGTTCCTTACTTTTCATGTTATTTAAATTCCAGTTATCTTAATTTATGTTTTATTCAAAATATTTTTTAAGAAATTAAGAAGTTTTTTTTTTTGGAGACCCATTGGTTCATAAATTGATATATAGGATCTGGATTGACACCCCAAATCCTATTAAAGCTTATGAGTTAATGTTTCATACCTGTCTGTTACTTAAAGTTACTTTGCAAAATCTTTGGTTCAAAAATTATTTTTGTTGAAAAATCAGTGTTACCTTTTCTGTTTGAATTCACTGGTACAAAAGCTAAAAGCTTCTTGTTTGACAACCAAGACAGTTTTTAGCTTGTGTAGCAAGAAGTTTGTTGATGTGTTTTCCAACAGGTTTTAAGATCATACCTTTCTCCTTTAATCATTGCACCTTGGGACTGTCGTAGTCCACCAACAAGGTTCTTGCAACCATTCCATAAGCCTTTGTTAGCTCAGAAAAGTCCCATTAAGGAAGGCATCAGCTCGGTAAGTGGCTTGAACCCCTTATGCTATTTTCTGTCTTCTTTTGTGCTTATTCGGTTCTTGTTAGTTGATGATTAATGTTGGCTTTTAGTTCAATTTAATTTACCTTGTTATTTGAATCAAGTCTTGATAGCGTAGAAAGTAATTAGTTTATTTCTTGGCGATTTTTGTTTGAAAAAAAAAATCTGCTTAGTAGCTTTTTAAGGGGTGTTGGGATCTTCTTATTATGTGAATGAGGTGACACGTTTGTGTATTTTAAGTAGGCTAAACACTTTTTAATAGGCTTGCAAGAGTTTCTTTTGTAAGTTATTCGAGTAGCTTAGTTTTCAAAATGCGAGTTGTATTATTCAAATAAAATCTGTCTAGACAAACAACCTAGACTGTAGGATTGAGTTTCGAATTTTTATAACTTGAAATTTGGATTTTTAGCTAGGAATTTTGTTAGTTTTAAGGTATTGGGTCGGATTGCATTTTATGATCAAGGTGTTGGTTAGTAACTAGTTGTTTTAAACTTACTTAAAACACATATAAAAATATAGCTAGATTTCAAGTTTCTGCTTAAGCAAATCAGTTAGTCACTAAGTTTACACTTTCTGTCTTAGAGTTAACTGATGCTTGATAGGTTGTGGGTGTAGTTTTTTTATTAGGCTTCGTTTGAGCGTTCAAACACGCCAGCATCTCTTGCTGAGTGTGTTGATGGTTTTGGAACTCTTAACTTTGGATCTAGGTGGAATTAGGATAAGTTGTAGTTTGCAACTTATAATTTTTTTTTGGGGTCATATAGCTTTTTGAGCTCTTTAATCTTAAGCTTAAGTTCACCTAGCTGCCACTTATATCAGCAAAATACCTTGAACTAGTTTCTGTCATTAAAGATTGAGTTGGTTTAATTTGGTGTCTAAAAATTAGAAATCTTGTTCAATTTAATATGTTTTAGTAGTCCTAGTTTGGTAGTCATTGGGTAGCATTTATAATCATTTTGGAGGTTTAATATCGCTTAAGAAGTCACTGCAGGTGCCTTTTGCACCAGCAACTTTGATATTGTCTGCACATCAAATCTAGCCTTGGTTCTTTTGGTTATTTTCACTTGCATCTTGGTAATATAGTTTTAGGCTAGTTATTGTGTTACTTCATATTGTATCAAGTCTTGAGAAGATTCAGATAGCCAAACATAGCCTTTGGTACCCACTGTTTGCCCCCTAAGTACCCCACTAGCTCCCTTTTGCCTGACTGTGGACAGTAGTAAGTTATTAGGTCTTACGTTTTGGGTATAAGGGGTTTACAATTTAGCGGATAATTAGTTTTAGGATAGGTGAGGACCTAACTATCTGGTACTGCTGTTTTTAGACACTTTTAGTAGCCTTGTAGCCATTTTCACCCACCGCGTAGCTTAGAAACCCACAGCCGAGCCACTTTCTGCCCTACGGAGTACACCAGTAGGTTCTTTGGGTTTATCCGTAGGTTTTGTGGTTTTAAACTTGGCTTGTACTTAGATTATAGGGTAGATTAATTGTGCATAATCTGGTAGTTTAGTTTTCGTGGATTTTGGTAGCTTAAAATAGGTCTTCATACTCACTGTTAGCTAATTTTTGCATCAACAACTCCATTTTCTGCTTATGTGTGATTTTTGCTGATTTTTGTTAGATTTGTGGTGGAATTGATGTTTGTTTATTTGTTTTTGTGTTTGTGATTGACTCCCCACAACTCAATTGTTGTGGGGGTGCCGTTTGTGCCCAAAAACAGCAAGAAACAAGCCTAAAACAAACAAAAACGAGCCCAAAACGAACCAAAAAAACATACAGCAGCATTTTCCTTTGTCGTCCGAGAACGCAGCAAAATTTTTATTTTTTTTAGTGTTGTCCTATATCGGACAACACAGATCTTGGATAACCCTGTTCTCTGGCAGGATCTTGGACAACACTAAAGTACTCCACCATGGGGTACTTTGGGGTACTTTCATTTTTAGCCAATTTTTTTAGTTTTTTTTTAAAATTTTTCATTTTTCCCTTGTTAATTTAGTTAAAAAAAGATTCTTAGAAAAATAATATTTATTTTTAGCATTATTTTATTATTTTTATTATTATTTTAGTTTAAAAAGTGTTTTTAGCCTTTTAAAAATAGAAAAATAGTTTTAAAAATTTTGGAAAAATAGTTTTTAGTCTTTAAATAATATAAGTGATTTATTAGTTCAATAAAATAATATTTTGGGAGTTTTGTTAATTATATTTAATTTTAGGGCTTTAATTAGCATTTAAAATTGAATATTTAATTAATAAAAGGTTTAAAAATATATTTGTTGGATTTTTATTCTTATTTATATTATTTAAGACTTAGTTTAATCATTTAATTAATTTTTAGGTTTAATTTTTAATTTCGTCACGTTTTACGTATTTACGTTCACGTTTTACGTTAATTCGTCGTAGTTTAAACGTAGTCGTAACTCGTCTTTAATTTTTCTCTCCTAAACCAAAAACGTCACTAATCCAAACATTGTTATTTTATATATTGGCACATAATCCACACACCTCCTTCGAGAACGAACTTGGAATTTATTCGATTCTTCGGTTTTCCTAAATCGTCGAGTTTAATACTTACCGCATTAATACGTTCTTTTTCCTAAAAGACGTATTTACTACACCTATCATTATTTTGTATCCATGACTATTCAGTGAATGCTATGCCTCTTTGTTTCCATTTTTGATTATCTTGCTTCTTCGGCTTGCTGTCAATATTGTTGTAACTGGGTTATTTTGTTTGCAGAAAATAAAGCAGCTTCACCTCCAAATTGACCAATTGAATGAAATACTATCCGCTAAAAGAAGAGTTCCCGTGCATCGCATTGTGGTTGATCGTTCACTCGTTACTAAAGAAAGATTCAACTGGAAGCCTACCTGACATGCTGTTTTGTGTTCAGATCTTCCTCTCAGCAAGCATGTCAGTAGCTTGCTTCTGTGATACAGTTTGTGTTCTCAATCTGAGGTACGAGTTTGTGTCTTGTTTATAGAATCTTGGTCTGCTGGAGTGCAGTCAACTCTGTATAGATTTATATTTGGAAAGTGCTCAAATTTGTGAACATACTTGAGAGATACACAAGTCTCAGTCATTGTACCTCGAGGGGTCGTTGGTCGTTACTCTGATATGATTTCAAGCAGTGTAGTGGTCTAATTTCCTATAAGTTAAGTAATACTGTGATGGATGGTTATTAGTAGTCCAAGTCCCACCTGTACTAGATGATGTCACAGAGTTCAGTCACCTATGGTCTTACTTTTAATAGCATCGTTAGGTATAGAAGCCCAATCGGAATCTTATAAGCATTATGATATATGATACGAGTCTATGATTAACTACAATGGGAGGATCATATCTGCCCATAGAAGCAGACTGGCCTAAACAAGGAAACCATAGACTATCGTTTGTCAGACTGGATGGATGTGTATAAATCAAGGAATCCAAGTTATTGGTACTTTCTTGTTTTAAATCCCTCATTCTTTCTGTATTCAAAAACACCATTAATAAATTGATGATTGATAAATCGAGGAATCTGTGATGGATGTATAAAATCAATATTTCAGTTAGTTGATCGCTTTTGTGTTAAAGAGTTCCGTTATGGCTTGAGTGTCCCAGAAGTGAAATAAGCTTATGAGTTTGCATTATGCTCAAATGATGTTTAGCACCCTATTTAGTTTTTATCAGCTGAATGTGATTTTAATTAATTAGTTTACGCGTTGTGATAAATGCAGATAAACATGCCAAAGGAGAGAAAAGACCGGTCCGTGTCTGCAGACAAGTTAAGGGCTGCTCCATATCGATGCAGCGACAGTCATTCAAAACGGTCGTTAAACAAGAACCCTTTAGAGAATGAGGAGAAAGAGTGGGAAGATGCAAGATGTCTCCCGTCTGTATGGAACATCCTCACAATGTGATTCTACTCTTGTGTTCCTCACATGATAAAGGTTGTCGTCCATTCATGTGTGACACAAGCTACTGTCACTCAAATTTCTTTGATCAATTCAAGAAATCACTATCCGATAAAAAATCAGCCTCTTTGACCGAAGAAAGTCGTTCATCAGCCACAGCTCCTGAATCATTGTCGTCTGATGTGATTCTGGAACCTAGTACGACTACTGAAAACGTAGTGAAAGCAAAGTCAAAGCTGTCATGTCCTCTTTGTCGTGGGGAAGTCAACGACACAGTGGTTGTGGATGCAGCCCGTTCATTCATGAATACGAAGTCAAGAAGCTGTGCTAGTGAAACATGTGATTTCTCATGAACATATGTGGATCTAATGAAGCATGCGAGAAATGTGCACCCTTTCGCAAGACCATCAGAAGCAGACCCTGAAAGACAACAAGATTGGTGTAGGATGGAAAGAGAGGGATATTGGGGATTTTTCAAGTACCCTCGGCCTCCGATCAGCTATTGGGGGAGAGCGTGATGAAGATAGTACAATTTCTTTATCAATTCGTGGGGGGTGGTTTAGGGGTCACTCTTCTTTACATATATGTCATCAGAGGGCGCAATTCAAGAAATAATAGCTTGTCTGGAGGTTCTCCGGCTAGAGCTGAAGTGACATTTAGGAGGAGATCAAGGTCACATTTGTTTGGCGAGATCTATGATGACGAGTCTAGAGACGATGACAACGAGTTTTCTGATGTTGTTGAGTCTGGTCCACGCCCACATCGTTTCCGCTGAGTTGACAACGACCTACTCCTGATGATTATGTGTCTTGAAACACAAAAAGCTGATGTAAGATCTTTTAACCCGATTTGATTGACTTTCACTCTTGTACTGTCTTCATGAAAGTGCCAGTTTTAATCACCTTACGCGTAATTCTTATAAATAACCACAAATTGTAGGACCTGTCTGCACATAACAGCTTTGCATCACAAAATTGTATTTAAAATATATTCAACTAATGGCGACTTTTATAACGTGGCTCAGGTGAATCTTTATCCCGGTCTACTTTTAGTATGTATAAAGGAGGCGCGAAAGAGTTACTGGAGTGATTGACGAGACATAAGAAAACCGCCTGAAAGAATGTAATTGATTTACTTATAGTAAATCATACCATCTCTTTTGTTTACATAATGCATGAATTTTCCGAGTACGTTGTCAAGCTCTAGTGTACTGCTTCCTATATTATTTATTATTTTTCTTCATCCTGTATTCACCAAAGAAATTGCAAAAAAGAGTAGATGAGATAGAGAATGGTCGGTTTGGTCTGTACCGAGACTACTGTTTAGACCGAGTTGGTTATTGATGTTCTTGAGTGATCGTAAAGTAGGCTTAATAGCAGTTTGTTTTGATTACCTTAGCTACAAGTTTTGTGCTCATGACAGAGTAATCAACCAAAGGTTTAACCAATGTTTTAAAAACTAGTTTTCTAATTGACCTTGTCGAGCCATTGGTTGCAGTTCAACCAGGTTTTCGCTCAAAACCAACGTCAGGTCACTTGACAAGTTCATGGTTGGTTAATTTATATCAAGGTATTGAGAATTCGTTAATTTATATCTAGATATAAAATAAGTCATAGTTTTGAATTGTTATATCTAGATATAAAATTGTTATATCTAGATATAAATTTTTATATCTTGATATAAAATAAGTCATATTTTAAAAATGTTATATCTAGATATAACATTGTTATATCTAAATATAAGTTTTTATATCTAAATATAAAATAAGTCATAGTTTTAAATTATTATATTTAGATATAAAATTGTTATATCTTGATATAAATTTTTATATCTTGATATAAATTGTTATATCTAAATATAAAATAAGACATAGTTTTAAACTGTTATATCTAGATATAAAATTGTTATATCTAGATATAAATTTTTATATCTAGATATAAAATAAGTCATAAGTTTAAATTGTTGTATTTTAATATAAAACTGTTATATTTAGATATACATTTTTATATCTTGATATAAATCGTTATATTTAGATATAAAATAAGTCATAGTTTTAAATTGGTATATCTAGATATAAAATTATTATATCTAGATATCAATTTTTATATCTTGATATAAATTGTTATATCTAGATATAAAATAAGTCATAGTTTTAAATTATTATATCTAGATATAAAATAAGTCATAGTTTTTAATTGTTATATCTAGATATAAAATAAGTCATAGTTTTAAATTATTATATCTAGATATAAAATAAGTCATAGTTTTAAATTCTTATATCTAGATATAAAATAAGTCATAGTTTTAAATTGTTATATATAGATATAAAATAAGTCATAGTTTTAAATTGTTATATTTAGATATAAAATAAGTCATAGTTTTAAATTGTTATATCTTGATATAAAATTGTTATATCTAGATATAAATTTGTATATCTTGATATAAATTGTTATATCTAGATATAAAATAAGTTATAGCTTTAAATTATTATATTTAGATATAAAATTGTTATATCTAGATATAAAATTGTTATATTCAGATATAAATTTTTATATCTTGATATGAATTGTTATATATAGATATAAAATAAGTTATAGTTTTAAATTGTTATATCTAGATATAAAAATGTTATATCCAGATATACATTTTTATATCTTGATATAAATTGTTATATCTAGATATAAAATAAGTCATAGTTTTAAATTTTTATATCTAGATATAAAATTGTTATATCTAGATATAAATTTATATATCTTGATATATATTGTTATATCTAGATATAAAATAAGTCATAATTTTAAATTGTTATATCCAGATATAAAATAAGTCATAAGTTTAAATTTTTATATCTAGATATAAAATAAGTCATAGTTTTAGATTTTTATATCTTGATATATATTGTTATATCTAGATATAAAATAAGTCATATTTTTAAATTGTTATATTTAGATATAAAATTGTTATATCTAGATATAAATTTTATATCTTGATATAAATTGTTATATCTAGATATAAAATAAGTCATAGTTCTAAAATTTTATATCTAGATATAAAATTATTATATTTAGATATAAATTTTTATATCTTGATATGAATTGTTATATCCAGATACAAAATAAGTTATAGTTTTAAATTGTTATATCTAGATATAAAATTATTAGATCTAGATATAAATTTTTATATCTTGATATAATTTGTTATATAGAAATAAAATAAGTCATAGTTTTAAATTGTTATATCAAGATATAAAATTGTTATATCTAGATATAAATTTTTATATCTTGATATAAATAGTTATATCTAGATATAAAATAAGTCATAGTTTTAAATTTTTATATCTAGATATAAAATTGTTATATTTAGATATAAATTTTTATATCTTGATATAAATTTTTATATCTAGATATAAAATAAGTTATAATTTTAAATTGTCATATCTAGATATAAAATTGTTATATCTAGATATAAAATTGTTATATCGAGATATAAATTTTTATATCTTGATATATATTGTTATATCTAGAAATAAAATTGTTATATGTTGATATAAATATTTATATCTTGATATAAATTGTTATATCTAGAAATAAAATAATTCATAGTTTTAAATTTTTATATCTAGATATAAAATGGTTATATTTAGATATAAATTTTTATATCTTGATATAAATTGTTATATATAGATATAAAATAAGTTATAGTTTTAAATTGTTATATCTAGATATAAAACTGTTATATCTAGATATAAATTTTTATATCTTGATATAAATTGTTATATCTAGATATAAAATAAGTCATAGTTTTAAATTGTTATATCTAGATATAAAGTTGTTATATCTAGATATAAATTTTTATATTTTGATATATATTGTTATATCTAGATATAAAATAAGTCATTCTTTTAAATTGTTATATCTAGATATAAAATAAGTCATAGTTTTAAGTCTTTATATCTAGATATAAAATAAGTCATAGTTTTAAATTTTTATATCTTGATTTGTATTGTTGTATCTGGATATAAACTAAGTTTTCAAATTGTTATATCTAGATATAAAATTGTTATATTTAGATATAAATTTTTATATCTTGATATAAATTGTTATATCTAGATATAAAATAAGTCATAGTTCTAAATTTTATATCTAGATATAAAATTGTTATATTTAGATATAATTTTTTATATCTTGATATAAATTGTTATATCTAGATATAAAATAAGTCATAGTTTTAAATTGTTATATCTAGATTGCTAACTGTGTAATAGGAATTAAACACTCTTAAGTTCTTTACACAATTGTTCCTATTAACTTAAGCATCTGCATATCCTATATTAGTGTTGTAAATAGCCATGCGTTTCTCTTTAGATGGAATATAGCTTTTTTAAGTAATGCATATAGCTTTTTTGGCGAAGTTGCTGAAGTTGGAATCTCAGTCATCAGTATGACATCATATCGTCCTCCGACGTCTGTATCATTAGCCCTCTCCCACACCCTACTTCCTGAAAGCCTCGTTGATCGTCGCCTCGAGTAATATGTTTACGTAAAATCCTCTTCCGAAAAGCTGAGAGTCATTGCCGATGCAACTTCTGGTATGTCGTTCTTCATGACAGACAAGACTCCCGCAAGCTTTCCCATTCTCCAGAATACAAGTGACTGCAGGGGAAATTATTTGCCTTGCTGGAGTAAGTGGACTTTTAGGCTGTCTACTCTGCCTGTCCCGTGCTTGCTCTGGCCAGTACTTTTGGGATAGTTTTGCGTCGTATTGTTTCTGCATTTATATTTTGAAATTGCACTATCGAAGCTCCCTTCAGACAAGCAAAGATCCCTGGGACTCCATAACCGTAAGTCCGTAACCAAGCTGTAAAAACATAAACGGGAAGGATGTTTAAGTCTTAATACAAAATAGTAAATTTACATAATCCCGCAACCATCTGCTCTTTGCTCTCACATTATTCAGAATTCTTAACATATACGATATTGGTTACACAAGACTAGAATGAAAACTAAGCCGCATAAAGTTACTTTTTGTAGTAATAAACAAAGTATACCTCAAGCACCCTTTTGCATCTAAAGCTTAACTGTGCATCCCGAATCTCATGGTTAAGAATATTAACAAGATCTAATGAGCTGTCCATGGATTTCAACGATGCTGCAACCAAATCAAGTTATACTTTAGAAAACTTGTATACAGCAAACAGTATGACCATTCACAATGGAAGTACTAGAACGATGCAAACCATAATTTTCAAGAAAAACCTAGTTGGGTCATGAAGTTCCACATTTAGCTAAATCCTGATCATGGATAATCATGCTGCGACCAACAAGCCATTGTTCCTGAGCAGTAGCTCGGGAGAGGGTTCACGCCCATGAAATTCAACAAAGACCTGTATACGCAAGATATTTGGCCTATAATAAAACGGTAATAATTAAAGGGATATTAATAATGTAAAGTTTAAAAGAACGTTAAAGTAATTGTTCTTAGTCATGTGCTTTTTTATAAAAAATGCACAAAATATTAGCGAAGTAATGGATAAGAGTGCTGAATAAACAGTCTGTTTGTTAAGTAACTAAAAGCGTCCACATGAAAAAAAGAGAATCATGAAGTCTTTAAGATCTAACCTCTAGTGGATCTTTTCCAAGCTAGCTTCTATAGTCAGATAATTATATTTTGCTCAATGGGCAGAGCTAGCTTCTTAGTAAAACATCATTTCGGAAGTTCGAACAGATGAAAAATGACAAGAGTAATGCTTGGGATTATGTAAACTTTTGGTGATCTAATATGTTTACCTATAGCTATAAGTGTCAGGGAACTTCACGAGGGCACTGGTCTGATCAATCATAAATCATAATTCTAGTCAGATATACTATCCAAATTTACATATGCTGCTACTACATATGCAATTGTGAGGTAGTCAACTAGTAGGATAAGGCATCTTCGCAGGTGCTCACAAGACGGAAAACTAAACCCACAACCTTAAAATACTAAGTTCAAAGACCATCTAAAGTCACTAATAACTTAAATGCGAGCATGTTACATTTGGCGCAAAAATTCCTCATATGTGCCAACACATAAATCATGTCTTATAGTTCTTATAACATTGCGGGTCTAGAAATATATGTAGCAGACATTATCATCAAATTCAATGAATTAGCTGTGAGATATAAATACCCGGGGTACTTTAGATCCAGTCGGACGATTCTTGCAGTCATTTCAAAAAACCTATTATCAGGAACAACTTTGATACTCAAACTTGTCAAATGTGGATTCCATAGTCTCGAATCACATACCTGTGAATACATCACGCGTGCTGCATCTAGCTGAGACATCCCAGCATCATAGGTGCTCACAAGCTCTAAGACCTCTGGTGTACTAACGAAACACACAAACCTAGAAATATGAGAAATTATAAACACAATGAACTTACACTCAGATATAAAAAATACTAATTGGGGGTGTTTGTTTAAGCTTATTAACGGGCATATGAGCTTATTTGTTTATGGCTTATGTTTCATAAGCCTAGTTTTTTCAGCTAATTTTGAAAATTTATGGGCATATATAAGTTTCTTATGACATAATAAAGCCCATAAGTCCCGAGATAAGTTAAAATATTGGGGTTTGAAACATAAGGCAAAAACACATAAGCTCCTAATCCCGTAAATGAGCCTAACCACACACCCCTGGAGGTGTTTGTTTCAGCTTATATAGTGGACTCATAGCTTTTTTAGCTTTCAGATTATATTTCATAAACTCATTTTTTGTGGCTTATATTTCATAAGCTCATTTTTTTGGGCTTACTATGACATGATAACAGTAAGTCAAACATAGTGAGCTTGTGTAACATAAGACCAAAACCAAATAATCTATAAGCTAGCTATATAAGCTTAAACCCACTTCACAATTCACATAAATCACACTACAGTTAGCTAAGAAACGATTTAAAATCATATTTGAATGTAAAAGTGAAATAATCTGTTGGTTAAAGTACCTAATCAAAGATTAAAACAGGAGAAGTGATGAGCATATTATCATCATCACAGGATCTTGATTCAGGGTTTGATATTGAATCTGCTGTTAGGAGAATTGAAGATCCGAAGAAGAATCGAAAAAATAATTAAGAAAAGTTATGAAGGAGATGAGTAACTGATTTGGGGAAAATGGAGAAGAGAGACGTTGTTGATACAAAAGAATTAAAAAGAAACGACAGAAAAATATGTTTATCAATTAAAATCTTAGATTAATATGAACCGGTGGATCAGATATAAATAAACGGCAGGGATCTGTCCCTTGGTTTGTGAGGAAAAACAAGTTTGCAATTTAACTTTTGCCTATCTACTTTAAAACAGATACCATAAAAGTGCATAAAAGAGCATCAACATCCCACCCACCACTGAAGGGTTTTTAGCTCTTTTACTATGGTTTTGTATATTTCCTTTTAGTTTTTTAATCGAATTTTTTATATAAATTGTTCAATTTTTTGTAAGATTTCATTAGATCTATACATATTATCTGCAGATCTGGGTTTTTATTTAACTTTTTTTTTTCTTTCAGGTGCCATTGTCAAAATGTTGATAAAAGTTGAAATAATTGGTGTTGTCGATGTTTTCTTAGAGACGACATTTTCTGCTCGGCTTTACACCCAGATTCTTCTGTTTAAAATACTCGAAAAGGTATAACTTTCATTTATCTCTTTTCTAATATTATAAATTAATAATCGATAATCTCGGATTATTTGTTTTTTTTTAACATTTATGATTGAAATTGGGTTTTTTTTAATCGAATTAATGTTTATTTAATTCAGAGTATTTTTAATCGATTTAGATTGAAAACATTTTAACCGATTTGTGATTTTTTTAGGGGTTTTAAAAGATAAAATAATTTAGGTTTTTTTTTTATCAAAATGAAAATTTGAAATTTGGGGTTTTTCAATAAAAGGCCTGTTTTCGATTGCTTATAAGTAATCCCATTCACCTCTGTTACCATTCGCTTATTTGTGATGATTGAATTTTTGCTACAAATTGTCATGTTTGTTCAACACAGTTATACAGTTTTAGTTTTTGCTCGTTGCTCACAGGATTTTATTTTTTACCGAATACTAACGATTATTGTACTTGTACTTCTTTTTGTCTTTATTTATAGACTTGTTTTTCTGTAATAGTGCAATCTTTTTAAATTTCGAGTAAATTTTGTTAGTAGTTTAGTCGAAATAAGGAAGACAACTACAATAGAAATTTGGGCTTATTATCTGGTAGACATTTGACAACGTTGTTCATGTGGAAGTTCTTGTTTTAGGAGCATGGTTAGCCCGTTTGAAGCAAATAAAACCTGGTTTTTGGATCAAAACATATCGTCATATAGTTTAGTCGAAATAAGGAAAATCATAATATGTTGCCTGTTGTCTGTCTGTCTGCTAAATTTATGTTCTTCCATTATGTAAAATGTTCCAACAACCTAGAGGTCGTGGGTTCAAGTCTCGTTGGAGACATGTGAGATAGAATTTGCGAGATGAGTTGTGCAAGTCCAACCCGTCTTGTTGCATATGATCTACAAGTCATAGTATTGTAGGTTGTAAAAATTTGATGTTAAAAAAAATCATGTTTTGAACTTATGAGTGGGATATTTGCTGCTAAGTTTTCTTACTTAAGTTTTATGGAGTAATTAGTATTGCTTTTCCAAACTGATTGCGTGATTATTAAGTTTGCAAATCGAAGATGATCATTTGTTAGTATATGGGTAGAGGCAATATGATTGTGATTACTCTGTGGGCTAACCATTACTTTTGGAGAGTTGAGAGTAGCTTATCCAACTGAAGCATTTAATGATAACGTGAATATTTGTTTATATCAAACACTAGAGGCACATCCACACATGTTTTGTTCTGCCTGATTTTTAGATATCTCATATTCACTTTCATGGACAATCTTAATGGGCACATCTGATGCATTATCATTACGTATCTTTAGTTTAGGTGTACTTGGTGATATTTTTTATTAGTATTTTAAGTGCTTTTTACTGGTTTTGATGAAAGCACACATGTGAAGAGAGTGATTCTAGAAAATATTCAGGCTTTTTGAGACGTGTTCAAGCCTTATTTTATGTTAAACTTTAGCCTTTATTCCCATGGTTTATTGCTGAAATTCTAGTAACCGAGTATTATTTTATGTTTATTGAGTCATATGGTCATTTGTTTATTTGGATAACTCTCAATAAGTCAAAATTTTAATCCTTGATATATTGATAATTTATTTAGTGACTACCTGTGGGTGCTGCGGTAACTTGAGAAATTGTAGTTTCGTATATTCTTAAAAAAAAGTTTGTATTCTTAGAAAAAAACAACTCTTTTTCTTGTTTAGAATAATGTCTTATTAGCTGTTTGGATTCAAACTTATCTTCATATAATTACTTTTTTCCTATATTGCTTTAATTATTAATATTTGCCTATTTGGCTTACTTTGATTTAATTAAAAACGTATTTTTTATTTATATTTCATATAGGTGTTCGTCTACGGGTCGTTCCCTTTGAACACATATCTCCGTGGAGATATTGATGTTTCATTGGTGACACTTTCCAATGAACGTACGTTTATCGAGACCCTTAAGTCGTTTTTGGAAACGTATAATGCAAACAATTCTCTAGCTGGAATCAAAATACAAGTTACAGAAGTTGTCTGGAAAGCAAGGGTAAGGACTTTGTCCTTAGTCTTTTGTGTGTCTATTGGTAACCACGATTGGGAACAGTCTCTGAATGATTTTTCTTTGGCAGATTAAGCTAGTGAAGTGTAGAATCAACGACGTGAATCCGTTTGATACTAAAGTATTGTTAATCTAAGCTAGTATTGTATCTAATTAATACGTTTGAAACAGTCGGATATGAGAATTGGGCTAGACCACTTGTTCAAAAGGTCAATCATCCTCATCAAAGCTTGGCTGAAGCACGAAAACGAGATTAACATACTTAGGTCGCCTGAAGGGCTTTTATCGACATATGCCCTAGAGGTCATGATCCTCTATGTTATCAACAGATTTCCTTTGGAAACTAAAACACCAATCCAGGTAGAGACATCAAATATTTTATTTTATTAAATGATTATATGCAACTTGTTATATGTTACTCTAGTAGTCCTAATTAGAATGATTATTAAGCTTGTAAAGAGTCTAGTAAAAAACTTGTAAAACTAGGGAACTCGGTACCTGACTTGTCACTTTATCAGAATCGGACTCTGACTCGCGAAAGTCCGAGGATGATGACAAGGGTGATGGAAATCAGGGCCGAGTTATTATATAGGAACAATAAAACGAAAACTTTACTAGAATTGGATGTAGGTCAGATATTTAGACTTAGCATTTACTATACTGCCCATTGCTTAAACAATTTCTTGCTTATTGTAAAGCTAGGTTTCCTTAGCTGTTGTCCTTCCCGGTTGTTCATTTTTAGGAAAAAAATGGAGTCGAAGCTTACCTAGATGAAGGAAGTAACTCATTTTTTATATGGTTTTTAAATTTTTCTGCATTCATTCAGCTTTTGTGCATTCCTCTAACAAATTTATCAAGAGTATATCTATCACATTATTTTCAAATTCATGATCGTGCAAACACATCCATTTCTGGTTATCTGACAGATAGAGCACCAGTTCCCAAAAGTATGTGGATTTCGTGTGTGCACTTGTTAGTTGTTAAACTCAGGTTAGTTTGTGTAGCTGCTAGTTATTTCTTGAGGAAATATAATTATGTTTATGGTGTTCACTGTCTTTCGTTTTCTGATCTATAATTCTATATGTGTTAGTTTGTTTACCCATCATACTTGTTCATGTTAGTTTTTGTGTTTCTAACTGTGTAGTTGGACGCCTGTATGCATCTTCTTTGTAGATCATTTATAAAGAATATATACGTAGTTGCAGAATTTAGAATATTGAGGGTATAAATTGTTACAACCCATGTGGCTGTAATTTCAGACCAATAAAACTTTATTGCAGCCCATTTGTTTATGTTGTTAACCTCATGCAAAGTGCTATGTGAACATTTAGTGTTTCTGTTTCGATTCAAGCCCTTTCTAGTTATCTGATTTGTTCAGTTCTTATTGCATTGTTCTAGTTTCTACAACTGAATTTTGTTGATATGATAGGATTTATTTTCCACCTCACTCGTTGCAATTCAATTTGTTTTAGTGTTACTGATTAGTTTACTTATCTTATGCAGGATCCTGCTTTTTGTGATAGGTTTCGGCCTCCCTACAAAGTTGTTCCACAGGAGGACCTCATAAGGCTTCTCAACGCTGGCGGTAAAAACGACTTGCAGGACCTGTTCACTGCTTTCATGGGTTATCCCATGGAAGTGATTTACACAAGGTACGTTTAGAATAATTTACTATAGTTCACTCCTGTATACACTAATAAAACCTTTTATTCCTATTTCAGGGGAAACATGCAGAAGGGAAGAAATGGGTTGCCAAACTCAAGAAAAATCCACCACCGCTGTGCCCAAAATGATATTGTGGAAACATAGATCAATGGCAAAAAGAGAGAGCTTCTGAAAAGCTTTGCACAGATACCCGATCGTCGTGGGAGAAATTATTGCTTGGCAAGGTGAATACACGATAAAGTAAAAGGATTAACATTATCTCATGAGATGCAAGTTATTGCGGACAAGTTGGTAAGTTTTAATTATTTCTGAGTATTGTATTACTTGCATAAATTACAGATTGAGGCACTCACACGATTAGCGAACAGTTCTGAAGTTCAAGATGGTGTAGATCCACTAATTATGGTGGAAGGACCGGATCATGGTGGTCGAATGATACGACCCTGGAATTATTTGTTATGACATTATTATTAAATAAATATTTATTTAATAATAATGTCATAACTAATAATTCCAGGGTCGTATTATTGAACTAAGGGGTGGGACACCTTGTGGGCTTTAAACAGGGGATTAGAGGGGTATGTTGCGAAAAAGAGAAGGTATCGCGACATAAAAAGGTAACGACGATTGTAAAGAAAAATCTAAAGGAGGCACTTGTAGAAGTGAAGGCTGAGCATGCAAGAGCAGTAAACGAGATGAAGTCCAGGCAAGAGAATGAAAACCACGAGAGCCCGCTAACGAGGAAAAGTAGTTGTGACTCGGCGTCAATTTTGATGTATTTGACAATATACAGGTACATGTATTTACTTTTTTAACTCAAAACACAGTTATTAATATGCATGTAAATTTTGATGTTACATAACCTGCTCATATTTTTAATGTCAAATCCTTCATTTTTATTCTTTTGAAAGGTGAGCCATGTCAAATTTTCAAAAAGATGTCTATTTCTATAAGAAATTGTTTTATTTTTGGAAGTTTGGTAAAATCATCTGAAGTGTGTATTCAGTTACATGATTCTGATAAAAAAAATAGGGTATGTAGGACGAGAAATTAACCCAGTTAAGTAGTTCATGTGCTCCTAGAAATGGTAAGATCACACACGTGCTCCTGTACATTAACTACTTATTGGCCTTAAAAATATGTTGGTGTGACACGTTTTTGGCACAAATTGTATAAGTAAAACATGGACAAGATAGAAGTTATAATTTGATTAAAAGGGTTACAGAGCTCCCGCATCACACAAATCTTGGCACTAAAGAAATTTTAGTAAATCGGAGAGGAAAAGCCACTCTTTTGTTGATAGGAGGATTCTGAATGAGGTCTGGCAAGCCACATATTTATATTTGAACTTTAAGTAACAAAAAATAAATGTAACTACTTAGTTAAACTTCTACATGGCTATTTTCTGAAGTGATGAGCCGAATAACAAACGTTTTAACAGCTGAATAAAGACACTAACTTTCTATTATTCGTCTCGAAAATTACCATGTTTCCACACTCCCCACTGTAGTTGGCTTATAAAATATATATATTAATCATACGATCTTACCCAGTTTGGACTTTAATTATTTGATTCGTGTCTTGGTAATGCTTTTGTAACTGCTGTCATACTCCACCAGAAATGTCACAGTGTGTAACTGTTCTTTGACAAAGTGTTGATATATTTTCACGTGTCAGGTTCACTGAATATGCATAGGGTTCGTTGTTGTATGCAATGTAACTCTATCTATTACATTAGTGGTCCCTCATTTGCCACTCTTATCTCAACTAGGATACTCTCCACCTCCATGAATTTCATAGCACATTACTTGACTTTGAATACATTAGCAATAATAGGTTTGGAAAAAATAAATGATTTACTAAATAGATAAATGTAAGAAAAGAAGAAGCTGCATTTGACCTCCTTTTTTTCCTAAGATCTCATATCCACAAAGTTTGAAGCCTTCTGGCATCTTTGTACAATCTGAAACTTGTAGTTTTGTATTGCAATAATCTTTTTTTTTTATCTAACGTCGCTTATGTATGTTTTTTCATAGATGATGTTTAATGACAAGAAGCCTTTTACTACTAAGGAGTTGGACGACATCGTGGGCTCGTGCATTTCAGTCTGTGGCATCTAATGATTAGTCGTGTTAGTGTTTCGGAAAGGTCGGCATGTGGTCATGTCATTTTTGTGCATCTCTTTTCACCTAGCCCAACAAAACACTTGATGTGAAACTGCTGTGATCATTAGTGATATTTAGTTTGTTTGTTAACTGTATTAAACTGATGTGAAACTTATCTTTGATGTTAATGGATTTTGTATAACTTTCATGGTCTTCATGGTGGTGTTATAAATTTGTTTTTAATAGTTTCTTTTTTCTGTATTGTTCAACATTACTAGCTAGTGTTCGCACTAGTCATACCATTAAAGATAAAAAAAATACGAGACTATAACATGTCCAACCCAAATTAAAAGCAATTAACTCCTTCTTGCCCTACTTAAGAACGGGCAGTAATATATTTTCTTCATGATTAATAAGTTTTACTTAGTTGGGATAGTTTTATTCCATTTTTAATTATAGAGCTTTGATTTAAGAAACGCTAAGAGAGAAAACTATATAGTAAGATGAATATTATCGGATCACGATGATTGGCAAATTCATTTATATAAATCAATCTTTTTATTGTTTCAAGGGGCATATTTTTTCTTCCGTCCCGCTCAGGAAATTCAAAATTCACGGATTCAAAATTCACGGATCGGCCCCTGCTAGTCGATCATATAGTCACAATGGTCTCAAAAGGCATATAAGTTTTGTAGTTGTGACTTCAGCAATACTACTTCATCGTTTCGGTTCATGACTAGAGGAATACTCGTTTCCATCATGAGTTCAAGACTTGAACACGAAAGGGTTTTGCTAACCAACCAATGCTCATTGGCTGGCGTTAGTGTGTAATAAATAAATATGTTATATTTGAACATGACTCATTATAATGTATATCAAATGTGCTTTAAAGTTAATTAAAAATTTTGTGTTTAACATGCATCCAAAAAAGAACAAAGGAAGCAATCTCCACCATCCAATATTAATCTTTTTAAATTTAATTAAAAAAACACATTTTCATCCTATTTCTTAAAAATTAAATATCTCTCAAACCGTTAATCGTTATGAAAAAATAATTATACCGTCACGACGGGAATTAAATTATCTTTCCATAGATATGCACTTCTATATACTTTCGACGAACTTTTTTTAAAAAATTTCGTAAAAAAATCACATGTAATTCTCGAAAAATTACATGTAATTCTCGAAAACTCATGTTTGATTAATTATTTTAAAAATCACATTTGAATTTGTAACGTCACATGCAATTTGTGAAATCACGTGTATTTTTTTTACGAGACTTTCAACGTTGTAAAATCGTTAAAAGTATATGAAAATAACCGTCTATTAAATGACAAAAATATTTTCGTTATTATTTTAAAACCACACGTGATTTATGTGAATTACATTAAAATGTTTGAATCACATGTAATTTTGTTAATATATTAAAATGTTTGTTGCCATTAATATAAAATATGTTCATTTTACCGGGGTGGAGTCCCCTTTACCCAAAAAAAATATATGTAAAACAAATTGGCTTCTGAATTACATGTGATTCGGTGATAATTACATGTGATTTTGCTTGCATTACATATGATTCAAGCATACCGAAACCGTAACTTTTTCTAACAAACCCACATTAGATGAATCACATGTGATTTTTTTAATCACGTATTATGTTTTCATTTATGTAAAATATATAAAACAAATTGGCTTCTAAATTACATGTGATTTTGTTTGAATCACATGTAATTCTGCTTGAATTGCATGTGATTCGGTGATAATTACATATGATTTTTCTTGCATTACATGTGATTCAAGCATTCCGAAACCTTAACTTTTTCTAACAAACCCACTTTAGATGAATCACATGTGATTTTTTTAATCACATGTAATCTTGTTAATATATTAAATTGTCTGCTTGAATTACATGTAATTCGATGATAATTACATGTGATTTTGCTTGCATTGGATCACATGTAATTCGATGATAATTACATGTGAATTTGCTTGCATTACATGTGATTCAAACATTTCAAAACTTTAACTTCTTCTAACAAACCCACTTTAGATGAATCACATGTGCTTTTGTTTGAATCACATGTAATTTACCACGAATTACATGTAATGCAAGCAAATTCACATGTAATTATCATACATGGATCACAAGATAGCATACATGGATCACAAGACCACTTTAGATAGCATACATGGATCACAAGACCACTTCGGAAGGATGGATGATGTGAGGAATGGAGAGAAAATGTTATTTACCACGAATCACATGTGATTTACCACGAATTACATGTGATTTATCACGAATCGCATGTGATTTACTTGGTTTCTAGATTATTGGTATTAAAGTTGAAAATAAAAATCTATGAAAACATGTAACTTAAAAAAAAGACTAACGCGTCAAATGAGACGAAAGTTAGATGTAAAGTTATGTGAGTCTACATGAATCACATGTGATTTAAAGCAAAATTACATGTAATTATTTACAAAATCACATGTGATTTAAAGCAAAATTACATGTAATTTTGTATAAAATCACATGTAATTTGAGCAAAATTACATGTAATTATTTATAAAATCACATGTGATTTGAGCAAAATTACATGTAATTCACACAAAATTACATGTAATTTTCATTCAATACTAACTAACCACTTTATTACAAAAATCACATGTAATTCACACATAATTACATGTGATTTGCATTTAACACTAATAAACTATTTTATTACAAAAATTACATGTAATTCACACAAAAGTTAACGATTTACAGTGTTAAAAATTCTCGCCAAAAAAATTACACGTAATTTTCAAAAATTACATGTAATTTTTCGAGAATCACATGTAATTTTTTATGCGTAAATTTAAAAAAAAAAAGTTGGCCGAAAGTGTATAGAAGTGCCTATCTATAGAAAGATAACTTAATTCCCGTCGCGATGGTATAATTAGTTTTTCGTAACGATTAACGGTTTGAGAGATATTTAATTTTTAAGAAATAGGATGAAAATGGGTTTTTAAATTAAATTTAAAATGATTAATATAGACCATTAGATGGAACTTGAATGGATGGTTGAGATTGTTTCCTTCCTTCTTTTTTTGATGCATATTCTATAAGGATCTCACTTCTATTTACACACCGATCTTTACTCTGTGAGCATTATTTAGCAAAACGAAAACATAAAACCAAAATCATTATATATCTATGTTTAATCAGAGCTCCTGGTATGATGATTAATCACTCAAGTCATAAACAAAATGCTATTCTCACGGCACCAAGAACCATACTCTTGCTCGCGTTATAGGTCTGGCGCCGTATTTGCTAGCCCAACATTGTGGCCATAACACGAGCCCACGACGCGAGAACTGTACCATGGCTCGCATTGCGGACTCGTGTTGTGGGTTTTTATTTTTTTTATTAAAAGTTTGACCACAATAACACCAAATCTGATGTTAACCAATGAGCGTGTTATAGAGATTCTGGTGTTATGGAGTTGGTAGCTGACGTGGTGGCATGCACTTTTTCCACGATACGAGCCCACGGTTCAACAATGCACGTTGTGCTCTAAATGTGTTATTAATATTTCTAACTACACTTTGAAAGATAGAAGTTTTGATACATTGACATACTAAATGACACTTTGAAAGATAGAAGTTTTGATACATTGACATACTAAATGAAAGGGTGTGAGAAGTACCTACCACAATTTATATTTTACAACAACATTTGAACGTCTTTAATTTCTTGAATATTAACTACCTAGCCTTTTTAGATGTAACTAGTAAACTTTAAAAATTATCTCTCAAATACTAAAGAAACTTCATATATATCTAACTTAATTTGGATTATAATTTTAAATAGAATTTAATCTTACGAGTAGATGTAATAATCATGATAGGATTAACCTAAAAAGAATTTTCAAGAACAAAATTCAGTATAAGAGACTAAACTTGAATCCGGACCCGACTAAAATTTTTGGGGTTGGGTAAATCATATTAAAAACTTGCCCTTAGACGATGTTTTAACGCCAACATGATGCGGTTCTAAAAACCATCCTACCTAAGGCTGAGCATCAGTCCGGGACCGAACAGGACCGGCTAAGACTGGATCAGACCAAGGACCAAAATGATTCAAAACCCTGGACTGAGATCGGACTGAAATAGTCCGGTCCGGGTTGGTCCAGTCTGGTTTGGTCCGATCCTATTAGGTATAATCGACAAAATTTTGATATGACCGAACCGGACTGATCGGACCAAATAAGTCCAAAACCCGGACCAAGATCCGACTAAAATTATTCAGTCCAATTCGATTCGATCCAATCTGATCCAAATTAATTTTGGGTATGCCGTGCTCAGCATTAATCCTACCAATAAGGTATATGATCAAAATATTTGAAATGATACATCATTACTTACACAACAACTTTCATCTGCCTCATTACTTCTCATTACTTCAGATCTGTTTCCCTCAACTACCCTTGAAACACTCTCCAAAATTGGACCAAAACACACATCTCATGATATAAATGTCACATTTAAACACTCTTCAAAACTGCATCCACCTACTCTATCTCACATATCTCTCTCAAACACACACATTTACACCATAAACTTTCCACACACATTTTTCTCTCATTTCATTGGGTGTTTGTTTGTTTGTCTTTTTACCTAAAACTCGGTTGGTGATGAACAGTCTTGGCGAGGGGTGGTGCCATTTATCATACTTACTTTTACTTTATGATGCACAAACGAAATATATGATGATTTTTTGTTGAAATAGGTGGTCTCGGAAATTAAGGTATCATTTGTTTTTTTTTTCAGAGACAAGATAAATTGGTAGTTAGGTTTTAGAGTTTGTATCTATTAAAGAGTATGTTTGTTTATTTAATTGAGAGTATTTTTTAATCGATAAGATTGAAATTAGTGATTTTTGCAAGAAAAAAGAAATTAGGGTTTTTTTAATTTGAGGTTTTAAAAGATTGTCTTGTTTGTTCAACACAGTACACAATTTTAGTTTTTGTAGTTCCTTACAGGATTTTATTTTTTTACCGAATACTAACGATTATTGTACTTTTTGTCTTTATTTATAAAGTTGTTTTTCTGTACTAGTGCAATAGTTTCAAATTTTGAGTCAAATTTGCTACTCGTATTAGTTTAGTCCAAGTATAGGAAGACAAATACAATCTGTTATGGTTCACATTTCGCAAACACTGTTCACGTGGATCATTTTTAAGTAGTCACTGTCTTGTTTTAGGAACATGGTTAGCCTGTTTTTTAGGAACACTTGATGCTGTATCTCGAAGACTTTTGACACCTATGATTATGATTGACTATACAGGTATCTTGTACTGGTTTTTTCCCATTGAACACATATCTTCCTAGCGGAGATATGGATGTTACAATGGCGACATTTTCTGATCCAAGTGCGTGTATATCAAGCGTGAAGGCTTTTTTGGATAACTACAATGTCAATAATCCTCAAGCTTACCCACGTGATAATATCCGCACGGGTAAGGACTTCATCTTTGATTTTTGTGTCTTAGTGGTATACTGAACTAGTATATTTTTTATACTTTTATCTGATTTATTTATTTGAAGCAGGTGGATCTGAAAATTGGGAATGGCCATTTTTTCAAGAGGTCAATCCTTCTCATGAAAGCTTTGCTTGAGCAGGAAAAGGATATTGAAATCACCGGCTCGTCCAACGGCCTATTGTCGTCCTATGCACTTGAGGTTATGATACTGTACATCATAAATCGATTCCATATGGAAAATAGGACCCCTCTTGAGTGTCTTGTGAAGTTTTTTGAGGAGTTTTGTGAGTTCGAGTGGCATGCTTATCAAGTCACTTTAAGGGGAAGAAAGAAAGTGGCATCAAGCAGACGTAAATACACATATATTTTCTCTCTTATATATGTGAGTTAATTGCATAAATCGTCCTGTGGTTTGTTCGATTTAACGAAATTGGTCCTTACAAACTTTTATTAACGGATTTTCTCCCCATGGCTTTTGACCCGTATCAGGTTTGGTCTCTTGACCACTACGCCCGTATCGGATTTGGTCCTTTGACACTAGTTTCTTTTAGATCTATGCATATTATCTGCAGATTTGGGATTTTTTTAATTGTTTTTTTTCTTTCAGGTGCCATTGCCGCAATGTTGATGAATGTAATAATTGGTCTTACACCCAGATTCTCTGTTTAAAATAGTTGATCAGGTATAAAGTTCATTTATCTCTTTTCTAAAATCATAACTTGATAATCGATGGTCTCGGATTATTTGTTTTTTAAACATTTGTGTTTGAAATTGAGGTTTATTTAATCGAATTAATGTTTATTTAATTGAGAGTTTTTTTAATGAATTTAGATTGAATTGGGTTATTTTAACCTATTTGAATTTTTTAGGGGTTTTGAAGGATTGAAATTGGGGTTTTTTTGCAAAAAAAAAAAATTAAGGTTTTTCAACAAGTCTATTTTGTTGTATTAAATGATTATATGCAACTTTTTATATGTTATTAAGCTTGTAAAGAGTCTAGTAAAAAACTTGTAAAACTAGGGAACTCGGTACATAACTTGTCATTTTGATAGGATCGGACTCTGACTCGCGAACGTCCGAGAATGATGACAAGTCTGATGGAAAATCAGGGCTGAGTTACTATATAGGAACAATAAAAAGAAAACTTGACTAGAATTGGATGTAGGTCAGTGATTTAGACTTAGCATTTACTATGCTACCCATTGCTAAAACGGTTTCTTGCTTATTTTAAAGCTAGCTTTTGTTAGCTGCTGCCCTTCCCGGTTCATATTTAGGAAAAAAATGGAGTCGAAGCTTACCACATGAAGGAAGTAACTCATTGTTTATATGTGTTAGTTTGTGTACCCATCATACTTGTTCTTGTTAGTTTTTGTGTTTGTAATTGTGTAGTTGGAAAAAAGCTTAGAAGTAGCAGATTAAACAAAGGCCTGTATGCATCTTCTTTGTAGATCCTTTATAAAGAATGTATACGTAGTTGTAGAGAAACATAGTATTGATGGTATAATGGTCATTATAAAACTGTTATGTATCTTAAAACTTTATTTATATAGAACATAAATTGTGAACACTCCCGTTCATTATTGTCCTTTTGCTTTTAACGAAATAGCCTAATGTATATTTTTTGGCAGGTTATATATAAAAACTCTATTTCAAAGGGACGTC
Source organism: Glebionis coronaria (assembly GCA_025667525.1). Classification (NCBI taxonomy): domain Eukaryota; kingdom Viridiplantae; phylum Streptophyta; class Magnoliopsida; order Asterales; family Asteraceae; genus Glebionis; species Glebionis coronaria. The sequence goes on from CM046881.1 coordinate 568,994,004, forward strand.
ATGCTTCATCAATACTAAGAAATATCACTGAATGCATAATTTCTCCTCTGGAGTTTGATGGCACAACTATCGGTTCTTGGACGTACGCTTATGTAAGTATCCCACAAAAATGGTTTGTTTTACATTATAGTGTAGTATTATCATATAACCTCTTACAAGTTTCAACCCATTTGGCTGCAATTTCAAAACAACAAAAAGGTTTTTTTTTTTCTTTAGAATAGTATATTGCAGCCCATTCGTTTATGTTGTTATACACTAATAAAACATTTTATTCCTATTTCTAGGGGAAGCTTGCAGAAGGGAAGAAATGGGCCAAACTCAAGAAAAATCCTTCACTTCTGGGCCCAAAAAGATATCGTGGAAATATAAATCAATGGGAAAAAGAGAGAGCTTCTGAACAGCTTTGCACAGATGGCCATAAGATACCCGATCGTCGTGGAAGAATTTATTGCTTGGCAAGGAGAATACATGATAAAGTGAAAGGATTAACATTAGCGCCTGAAATGCAAGTTATTGCGGACAAGCTAGGTAACGGCGGTTTAAAAGAAAAAATAAAGGAGACACTTGCAGAAATGAACCTGCGCATGCTGAGGAACTTGCAGAAATGAAGGCTGAGCATGCAAGAGCAATAATAAGAAGTAGTGACTTGGTTTCAATTTTGATGTATTGGACAATATACAGGTATACTTTATTCACTCAACTTTATTAACTCAAAACACACAGTTATTAATATGCATATAAATTTTGATGTTACATAACCTGCACATATTTATAATGTCAAATCCTTTATTTTTAATTCTTTTGAAAGGTGCTATTGCTACTGTGTTTGATGTCACATCCGGCATGGATTTGGATAACCAAATAAAAAAACAGAAAGTGTGTCAACCATGAGAGCACATACATACGGACTAAAATCTTAAACAACAATAGTGCCTTAAATGTGTTATAGTTGTGCTAAAATTAAGTACAACCTACGTATATACTAATCCATAACTGCACTTGTAAATCACTATTCAAATTTCTGCATTTTGTGTATGTTCTTTTTATCTTTTACAGGAAGTTAACTGGAAGGTAAAAAAGAAGTCTAGAAGTTAAAAGATATTTTAAACATCAAATATCTATCTAGTGTATTGATATTCATGTTTATATGTAGATTTTTATATCGTACTTGGAGCTATCGTAGCGTATGTACTAGATTGCTCATTGGTAATAATTTTGCATTATATGTTTTGTAGGAGGCAAGCAAATGCAAGTTGTTTGTTCCCTACGGGACTGAGAAGTTTTTTTGTGTCCGGCTAAGCAAGTACATGGAAAGTCAGTGCTACAAGGGCATGCGAAGGTGCATGTAAACAATGTTGAAACCGATAACAAGAATAGAAGTAACAAAAGATAGAAGTTATAATTTGATTAAAAGGGTTACAAAGGAAATGCCACTCTTTTGTTGATAGGAGGATTCCGAATGAGGTGTGCCGAGCCACATATTGATATTTGAACTTTATTCAAGGAACAAAAGATAAATGTAACTACTTAGTTAAACTTGTACATAGCTATTTTCTGAAGTGATGAGCACACGTTTTTACAGCTGAATAAAGACACTAACTTTCTATTATGCGTCTCGGCATTTACCATGTTTTCACACTCCAATATTGATATTAATCATGCAATCTTACCCAGTTTGGACTTAATTTGATTCGTGTCTTGGTAATGTCTTTGTAACTGCTGTCATACTCCACCAGAAATGTCACAACGTGTAACTTTTCTTTATAATGCAATGTAACTCTTACATTAGTGGTCCCTCGTTTGTCTCTTATCTCGGTTAGGGTACTCTCCACCTCAATGAATTTCATAGCACATTACTTGACTTCGCATAATACATCAGCAATAATAGGTTTGGAAGAATAAATGATACTAAATAGATAAATGTGAGAAAAAAGAAGCTGCATTTGACCTCTCTTTTTTCCCAAGATCTCACATCCACAAAGATGATTAGTCATGCTAGTGTTTCGGAAAGGTCGGCATTAGTGATATTAGTTTGTTTGTTAACTAGTATCAAACTGATGTGAAACTTATCTGTGATCTTAATGGATTTTGTATAACCTTCATGGTGGTTTTGTTATAAATTTATTTTTGTTTTTTACATTGTTCATGTCTCGAAGAGCCATGTTGTTAAACCCAAGAACCAGGCTCTAATCTAGGTTAAAAATGTTTTTTGGAATAATATTGAGTAAGGTTACAGTATGCAAAAAGTCGGGCTATATTAAATATCATAAACCCCGGCATTTTTAACCATTAAACCGGGCTCTTCTTTTGATTTTTGTAGCAGCGGAGCTCCTGAAACAATGACCTTTTTATGGGTTACCAACCAGCTCATAGGCCTCATCGATCGGCAATAGTAATATTTTGATGGTTATCTGCAAATGGTACTAAGCTTAGAGAGAAGGGTGTCACAGCGAGGTAACCCTCGCCGAGTCGACATGGCACCCTCTACACCCACCCCTTATTCGCCGTGCACATTTCACAAAAACGACGAACCGACGAAGAGGAGAGAGAGGGAAGCTTTTGTTTTTCTTTCTCTTTTTTATTTATTTGTTTAATTTTTTCTGTATTTTGAAGATGATTTCCTGTGTGTGTGATGGTTGAAAATGAAAGCAATTTTTTTTAATTTATAAATATTATATTTACAGCTTTGATGCCTGTGGTTTAATGTTTATTCTTTTTGGGCTTAAAGTTTATAATTTTTGTAATTTTAATGAATATATTCTCTTAATGTTTGACCTATACTTTTGACAACTTATTCATCAATCGACGGCGGATCAACTATTTTTGATCAACCAACTGCTACTTTATCTAAGGAAGAAACACCATTTTCTTTTCTTAAATCTTGTGTTTTGCTTTTTGATTGTACTTGTTTCTGTATTTTTTTTATTAAAATGTTTTTATTTGATTCATACTTATTTATATTAGACTTATGTTATGTATTTTTAAATGCAATTTTCTGTCATGATTCCCTTAGTATGTTTTTTTTTCATAATCTCATCTATCATGTTCTTAAGTAATTGATTCATGATTAATCGTGGGTAGAGATTAACTGATTAATGGTTAATTGATTCATGATTAATTATTTACTAAATCAGTAAAGAATTTGATTGATTTAATTGATTCATGATTAAGGATTTAATTGACTAATTTCCTAATTATTTTTTGATTTAATTGATTGAATTGATTCATGAATAAGGATTTAATTGACTAATTTGCTAATTAATTTTTTTGATTTAATTGATTGAATTGTTTCATGATTAATTCTTTGCAAAATTAGTGTAGGATTTGACTTTGATAGTCAACGATATTCAGTTTTCAGTAGGTAAGATTGTTGGTGGTGGTGTTGTATTAAGGGCTAGCATCACTGTAAGTTTGGGATACTAAAAAAGGATAAGACATAATCCTTTCTGTGCACAACTCTGGCTGGCTTAGTTAGTAGCATACATTAGGGCTAGCATCACTCTAAGTTTTTATTGTGAAAAAGTTTTGGCCATTTTAGACATAAGTTTTGGCCGTTTTTATTGTGAAAAAGTTTTACGTTTTGCTTAGATTAATGAGTACCCCTAGTGAATGGTTATGTGCTTATTTGGACTCCTTGTATGACTTTTAACCTTTATTTCAGCTTATTGTATCTTGTATGCTTGATTGCTTATTTGTAAATGTTTATTTGGTGTTATTATCTCTTTGTATTTGATTATTTTTTGCTTGTCTTGAGTACTTTGTTTATTTATTTTCATTGTGGTGTTAAATCCCTGCTGGTCATAGTTATACTCTCCACTTTCTAATTTTACAAGGGCGTTTGGATTAACTTATTTCATTTTTAAAAATCTTATCTTTAGACGTTAAGATCATTTGTTTGAGGAATATTATAGCTAATATGAGTTTTTATTTCACTTTGAAACATCAAAACAAAAAAATAGTGTGAGATCTTTTTCTCTGTCATTACAGCTAAGTAGGATTACAATTAGTGAGTAGGTTGTTTTATCTCCAAAATTAATGGTATCTATTTTTTCAAGCCTTGTTCGTTTTAGAGGTTAAGTGTGACAACATCATTTATTTGAGGAATATTATAGCTAATCTCGGCTTTTATTTCACTTTGAAACATTAATACAAAAAGAATAGTGCCAGATCTTTGTTCCTTGTCATTGCAGCTAAGTAAGATTAAAATTAGTAAGTAGGTTGTTTTAGCTACGTAATATAGGCCTTAATATATTTGTACTGATGTTATTCATTGTTTTAGAATGAAACTTGTACCACTTCATCAATGGCGCTAGTTCCCAGGAGTATTTGCCAAAGTAGATAAAATACCGTAGGCCTTTTGCTATCCATACGATAGGGAAGTCGATCAATCACCACTACCTTTCTTGTGAATAATTAGTCTTCTTGCCCAATAATTGAATCTAATATAACATTGATAGAACAACAACATCTTTTCGTTTACTCTTTTTATGTAAGAAGCTCTTATTTTGCCCCTCGCCTTCACTTTTTCATGGCTATCAATATCATCAATAAAATGATCCTTTTCAGTCTTTACTGAGTGAGCCTTTTATTTTCTGTTGAATGGTCAAATTTTTCCTACCTATTTGTAACTTCAGGCGCTTATTGGTGTATCAAAATCACTCTGAATACTCTCACTTTAAGTATCCATTTCAGTATCTAAATACTCTTTTTTAGTTTTGAGTATTTGGATTTATATGTGTGGATTATTTCATGCATTTAGTATCTTGATTGGTCCAAGTGCGGATTATATTCAGATACTCAAACTCAAAGTGAATGTTACAGTATTTAGAGTGATTCAAAATATTTGCTACCCAAAGAATAGCCAAAAGTTACAAATGGCTAGGAAAAAGTTAGAGCAATCAACAGAAAAAAGGTTTGCTTAGTAAAGATCGAAAAGGATCATTTTATTGACGAAATTGATACGCATGAAAAAAAAGAAAGTGAGTGGCAAAATAAGAAGTCCTTACATAAAAAAGGGTAAACGAATAGATGTTGTTGTTCTATGGATGTTATATTTGATTTAATTATTGGGCAACAAGACTAACTTTTGCAAGTCAAACAACCTATGAATCATTACATTTTGACTCATGCTAGTCATCTTTTTTGTCTGTTTGTTACATTTTTCCATGTCTCCAACACTGTCTAACCTTTTTAATAATTCTTATGTGATTAGGAGTATCACGCTACGGTGCACGTTGAGCAATCTCTATTATTTCCCTATGATTAAGGATAGGTTAGGAATTTATCATAGTGAATTATTTCGTTCTACATGCTTTGGTCGTTGGTTGAATTTAACTTATGTTGACTACGAGGAAGGTCTCATCCATTATATGATACATAAGCAAAAGTTCTCTGATACTCATCACTACGATTTACCACTCATTTATAATGTCAACAGACATACCCTACATTTTGGTCGTCGTGAATTCTGTCTCATTACTGGATTTAAATTTGGGACATTTAGCTTTCGTAAGTTTAGGGAGGTTGAAATCAGTTTCCGTGATCGAGTATTCCCTGAAATTTTATGGGAGTGTGTTAAGATCCTAGACCTTTTAGCATGGATTGAGGATGAAGAGCATTTTTCCAAGTTGTCTGATGAAGAATCCATACGAGTTTGTCTACTATTATCTTTGGAAGTGATTTTATGGGTCATGAGCTAAAATCAGCTATTAACGATGTTTTCCTTAGAATGGTTGATAATCTGGGTGAGTGGAACGCTTTTAATTAGGGTGAATACATCTGGCGCGAGTTATATGCTTCCACCAGAAATGTGCACTCAAAGAATCAAGATTTTCACATGAAAGCCTTGCAAAACCCCCCAACTTCCGTCATATACTTCATTTGGATTTCTTTTGTGTTTCAAGATTAGTATTTTTACATTAACAGTTATATTGATATTTAAGGAATTATTGTTATTTTCATGTTGATCTATAATTTTTATATTTTTTAGATCTGGATTCCAGAGTCTTCAAGTGTGTGTGATCGTTGGTTTAGGAAATCTTGTCAAGAGATCCCGAGAGGCTGTTTCTGGTCAAAGCACTCAACCTTTCAACAGTGGGAGTATTTTGGCGAACTTTTTCCACAAGTTACTTATTCTCTGTACATTATTAGTTTTACCAATGATTAGTCATAAACTGTGTCATGTCACAATTAGATATCTTACGTTAATTATTTTATTGTTAGGCCAAAAAACCAAACAGTGACCTATACCCTACAAGAGTTGAGGGCCAACCAGATTGGTATACATACAACAATCATTTTTTTCAAGTGGTATACACCTAGAGCGCCACCTGTTGAATATGGATGTCTTTTTGGCGAGTATCTAAAAAATTGAAAGCATCTCGCTTGGCTAGTGAAGAGTTTCAAGCCAGCCAGAGTTGTAGTAAAGAGGGGGCCCTTGTTAATCTAGTTATTACGTTGGAGAGCTTATGTGAGAGTTTGATGATTCTACCCAAAGAGATAAAAAGTTTGAATGTCCGGATTTACAAGATTGAGACTATCCTTAATGTAATCTTTGAACCCAAGCAATATTTACTTCAAATTTTTTCATTAAGTATTCTACTAACATTTACATTGGTAACAGTTTATGACTCGTAAACAGAAACCCTGTATTCAGAAGCCCAAAGTAATTCCCGTTTTAATATTTATTGTTCATGTACTTATTATCTTGCCTACTTGGTCAATTTTTAGTTTACTTTGTTAAATTACGTTGACCTGCTACATTAATTGGTGTCTGGGATACTAAAAAAGCAAAAGCTTTGGTCTATTGTTTGTATTTTTTTGGATTTTCATGTTATTAGTCGTTTAGACCTAAAACAAGTTATGATTTTTAATTTTCTATTGTTACAAGAGATACCGGAAAGTGTTGCTAAGGAATGTGATCTGACTGCTAAGTATTTGAGTGACGAAGACAGTGTCTTAAATGATTTGGTTGATCATTTACATGATTTTGTTGGCATGGTTAGTGAACGCTCTACCATTGAAAATTTAAAAAATTGTAATTTTTAATGACTACTGAGATTTGTAAGTGATTTTTTACACGCAGAAAGGTGATGTTGAAGGGTCCCAATCAAGCAATGAATGTTTGAAAGCTGAGAAGCTAGTTGCTAAACAGAACAAGCTTGTTGACGTTAAGAGAGTGGGGAACAAAATTTTGTTGGAAGAACAAAAAAGCATGAAAAGTATATATTCAGACACGCAATCACATTAAACTTGCCTTAGAGAAATATGGAACAAACAAGAGGCGATATGTTAATGTCCGCATGCCATTTTTTGTAGAAGTTTCAGACCACAAAGTCCCAAGCTTTAATACACTGAGAAATCAAAAGAATTTGCTTGATACAGATATTCTTGAAAGATGTCAAGCACTTGAACCTTGGATAGAGGTATGTCGCACACTACTTTATTTGTATTTGTTTTTGTTCCCATTTACTTACAATAATTGGTTTTATTTATGCTGTTTAGAATCTAAAGCGACCATCCAAAGCTATTGACAAAGTTTTTTGTTATTACTACTTGGAGAAGTTTTTGCTTACCACTGGCTGGCGTAATTGCAAGTTTCCTTCGTCCAGTGACATTGTGATTGATCATAGTTTCTGGGACAGTTTTATTGGGGAGGATGAAAATCGTATAGGTTGGTTTCTTGACGAGGTAAGCTAGATTATCATAAACTGTACACAGTTTATTGAGATTAGTATAGTATGGGTATGTTTTTTTTTTGACAAAGTGTTTTTGATTGCCATACAACACATTGACTTAAGGTCGTGGTACATCTGGCGATTTAGGAAATCTTCTCATGACTGGTCAATTGTTAGTTGTTACTTTCTTACGTTTCTACTTCAAGACTCGATTCCTTTGTTCTATGCAACCATTGAAATACACCATTTGGCATGGACTGATGTTGAGCAGGTAATTTTTTTACATAGTTGTTTGGTTAATTATTATTGTCATCGAAATAGGTTAATTATAAATGTAAAAAATTTATAGTTCTTCATTCAAATAAATGAACCAAAGACACACTGGTCTCTTGGGCAGTTTGAAATCAGAACCGGTAATGTGACATTCTATGATTGTCTAGTGCCACAAAGTCTAGTGGCTTATGGAGAAGAAATCCGTCCATGGTACGTTAACATGAGGAAGTGTCTAGAGACTAATTGATGGTGTGAAGTGGTATGGGGATCCCATAAAATCTTTTTTTTCAACGTCACGAAAACCACCGCCAGTCTTTCGTTTACCTCATATGATTTTGACTTGTTTAATTATGACTATTATTAACCAACTGAGCTAGCTCAGTTGGCCACCAAGGGTAACCTTGGAGAGGTTTTCTTGGAGAGGTCTCGAGTTCGAGTCTCACTAAGTACCTTTAGGGGCTCGAATTAAATAGAAGCAGGTTTGGGGTTTATCCCCTAAGGAGAAGGTTCGAGGCTTGCATACTGCCCAATTAGATGTCACTGTAAGCTCGAATTACTAACTACTAACCCGCCGTTAAAAAACAATTTATGACTACTATTACAACTCCATATTTGTTACCTTATCAGAGAAAAGGTTGCCTCAGGTTTAATTAAAAATATCAAAGTTGATTCTGAAAATCAAATTGCTGACATTTTGACCAAAGGTTTAGGTTCCTTTCAGCATAACAAGTTGCTTCATCGTTTAAAATTGAGTAATCTGTTTGGAGAAAAAGTTTGAGGAGGGGTGTTGAATGTATTAACCTATTGTGCAAACTTTCTAATAGTTGAAGGGTTACTTTTGTAACTTTTTAGCTACTTTTCTTTGTTTGTCAATTGTGCAGGTCTTCAAGGGGTGTTTGTGCTAAACCTACATAATTGCTGGAGTATATATTCTTCGCTTCTCAGTTGCTATGGTTGAATAACACATATCTTATCGTCGTTCTTCTTCTTTTTTTCTCTCTCACTAAACAAAAAAGATGTAAACATTTAATCGTTTGATTCGGTTTGTAGTTTTAGTAGTTTTAGGTTGTTATTATCTTGTATTGTTGGGTTTCATCCATTTTAGGGACAACTCTTTTCTTTTGTATGTTAATAGCACCCGATTGGGGACTATCTGATTTGGATTATAAATTAATATAGCACGTGGCGAGGTTGGTTGAGTGCAAATACTTTGTGGTGTTACTTATTTTTACACACACGTTTACAACAAAAACTTACCACATACATTTGGTTTTTGATATTTTTAGATCTAGGACTCGGATTTTTCTTTCTGGATTAGTGATGAACATTTTTGTCAAGGGGTGGTGTTATTCACTATTTCTGCTTTTGCTATTTGATGCACAAGCAATTTTTTTCTCTCTTTGTTGAAATAGGTTGTCTCGGAAATCAGGTAAAATTTGTTCTCTAGATCTCTCTTTGTGTAGTATTAATTGTTTTTCTATTCTTACAGATGTGTTTGTCTTAAATCTGTCTTTGTGATAATATTATTTGTTTTTCTGTTTTTTTACATTTGTGTTTGTGTAGATCTGTCAAAGTATTGAGGTCCTCTCATGTTTTGTTATCGACATATGCACTTGAGGTCATGATATTGTATATAATCAATACATTTCATTTGGAAAATAAAATCCGACTACAAGTAAGACTTCAACCTTTTGTATTCAGTAGTAAAAGATTATATGCAACTTGTTACTATGTTATTAATGTGTCATTTACCAGTGTCTTGAGAAGTTTTTGGAGGAGTTTAGCTCATTTGAGTGGCACAATTACCAAGTCACTATAAGTGGAAGAAAAAAATAGCATCAAAAGTCTTAGGTGTGTGTAAATCAAACAATAAATGTATATTTCCTTGTTCATTTTTAATAAATTTAATAACAATGCCTTATCGTATGTGTTGTGAACTCCATAGCCGATCCTGTCTTGGATCAAAAGTTTCGTTTTTTTTGAACAACGGGATATAATCATATGTAATCTGATGGATGCTCTCAATAACGTCGGTAAAAGCGTAAAGAAGAAGGACTTTTTCTCCGGGGACTGGTGAAGGGATACAAGAAGATTCACAAGATTGAAGCGACCACTGAAGTGATTAGTAGATGCCCGACTTTCTTGAAATAGGTGGTATCGAAACATTTGTTGTCTAGATCTGTCTTGTGGTATTTTTTTATTTTTTTTGGTATTTTTGACATTTGTTTGTTGTTGAAAATGCATTTACTTTGATAATTTCTTACTAGTAGAGGATAAATTGGTGGTTATGTTTTAGAGTGAATCCATTGAAGAGTATGTTGCTCTTTCCACCTGAGTTTTACTCTCATTTATGACAAAGAGTGTAAAAAATTTAATGTATATTGTAGTAGTAAATAAATGTATGATGAACTCATAAACACTAAAAAATATATTATGAAAAACATGGACTGTGAAAAGCTCATAAACTTAGGATCTTTGGCCTGCTGATGATAATTTTTATGTGATAAGCATGAATTATATACTTCTCTCACTGATGAGTTTTAGGTTGTTGCTAAGATCTTTAGCTTGTCTTATAAACATTTTTCTCTGAGATTAGAGGTATTTTCAAAGAAAGATCATTAAATTGTTCTAATATTGTGGCGATTACGAGTTGAGTCACGAGTAAAAAACATTGGACTTTTGCTATGAATGAATTCAATCGGGTCAATATAAGATATAGTTAGTCATAAAAAGCAATGACAATTTCAACAACAAATAATCTGGCAAGTAGTATGATGTTTGATTTTATACAACAAACTTCGTTGATTTTTTAAAAAAACATGAAATCATCGTAGCAGAAATTACCAAGAAAAAACCCCTTAATTTGATCAACATACAAAATTCAAAAACATGATTTGAACCTGGTTAGGTCCAACATTACTAGCTAGTGTTCGCACTAGTCATGCCAATAAACATAAAAAATCTGAGACTAAGACCTTTCCAACCCAAATTAAAAACAGTTAACTCCCTCCATCTCTACTTAAAATTCGGAGGGTAATATATTTGATTAGCAAGTTTAACTTAGCTACTATAGCTTTATTCCGAGCTTTGATTTATCAAATGCGAGCGAGAAAACTATAAAGTATACATCTTATGAATATATCCAATCTCGATATAGGACTGGTGAATTCATTTGTATAAATCGATCTTTTGATTGTTTCGTGGGCATAGTTTTTTTTGTTTTGCTGAAGGAAATTAAAATTCAGGGTCGGCCATGATAGTCATATAGGCACAATGGTCTCAAAAGGCATATAAGTTTTGTAGTTATGACTTGAGCACTACTAGTGCGATCGTTTTGGTTCATGACTAGAGGAATACTCATTTCCATCATGATTTCTACACTTGAACACATAAGGGTTTTGCTAACGAACCAATGATCATAGAAGATATTAATGTGTAATATATAAATATGCAATATTTGAATATGACTCATTAAAGTTAATGTGTATCAAATGTATTTTAATGTTAATTAAAAAAATTGTATTTTCTATTACACACTAACCTCTACTCAACGATCACTATTTAACAAAATAAAAACATAAAAGCAAAATCACTATATATCTAGGTCTAATAATTGTGTCAATGATATTTCTAGCTACACTTTGATAAGATCAAAGTTTTAATACAATTACATACTAAATGGAAGGGTGCGAGAAGTTACCTACCACTATTTATATTTTACAATAAGATTTAAACGTCTTGAATTTCTTGAATATTAACTACCCAACCTTCTTAAATGTAACTAGATTTTTTTTATATATATCTAATTTAATCCGGCTACACTTTTAAATAAAATTTAATCTTATGACTAGATGTAGTAATCATGATAGGATTAACCAAAAAAGAATTTCAAAGAACAAAAGTCATTATAAAACGACCTAATTTGAATCCGGACCATATTAAAAAATTTAGGGTTTGGTTAATCACATTAACAACTTGACCTAGTGTGTAACGTGAGGGTCATGCTTTGACGATGCTTTAGTGCTGACATGATGCGCTTTTTAGAATCATACTACCAATTAAGCATAGGATCCAAAATTTTAAAATGATACCTCATTACTTACACAACTTTCACCTACCTTATTACTTCCGATTTCTTTCCCTCAACTACCTCATTAAACATTCTTCAAAATCCACCATTTCACACTCTTTTCAAATAGTTCGAAAAACATTTTTTTCATTCTAAGTGATGACTGTGGTTGCATTTACATTAGTAGGTGATCTTGGACCAAAGTTTTAGGGAATATCATCACACATGCACGCTCAAAACCATTGTATATTTCGCTTGTATTGAATGTCATATCACACTTGATAGAGTGCCCATGAAAGCTCAACATCCATCTAAGTGTGTAAACATGAGAATACACATATGTAGAAAGATAGTTTTTGTGCCCAAAGAAACATATTTTATAGCTCAATTTTCGCGAAACTCAGTCTTATAGTATGTGACTGTTGTTAAAATATTGGTTGAAGATTTTGAATATCCACGACGGGATGAGTAACTCATTCTACTACTTTGAGTTGTATTAGGCGGTACCCGAAATGAGCAGTTACCAACGATTTGAGTCATGGTTAACTATTGTAAAAAACTAATCGAATCAAATCAAACGAATAATAACATACATCAAAACGTATTATATTGTTAAATTAAATAACATTGAAGAGTGTAAGTCATAGTAAAGTTATTTCATCGCAATAAAAACATTCAAGTTACGATATTCTATAATATGTAATTTACCTACGTTAGTAAATGGACACATTATATAAGTAAATATACAATATGTATAAAAGTATTACAACAATATAATTACTACTTGTATATATTAATCAATGGTTTCTTGAAATCTGCATATATTATACACGGTTTGATTCACGAAACTGCGAAAAACTAAAAGCAAAAACCATAACGGATTCGTGGTAAAAGGTTATTTCTTGTTTCAGATTTTCTCGGTTGGTCGTTTCGGTTTTCAGTTCATTTTCTGGTTATTGGTTTTTCAGTTTCGGAGAGAGCGGATCGGCTCGGTTCATCGGTTTTGTCGGATTTTTTATTAATCCAAATTATTAATAATATAATACTACTCTATCACGAATTAATCACAGAGTTACTTTTACCTATATTTCTTCCTAGCTAGCTACTGTAAAATATTAAAATGATTTATACTAAATACATAGCTTTAACCATAAGCAACCTAACCCTAATGGACTCCAGCCCACAATCGAGTTTGGGCCCTAATCTATCCGTCTAACATTCTCCTGCAGTTCAAGCGACAGTTTTCGGGACGAACAAACTAGAATGAACGTTGAAAGTAACTCATTTTTCTCATCTTCTTTTTTGTTTGTTTGTTGTAGCTGAAACATAATTGTTTTGTCGGCATAGTTGCTTATTGCTTGCGACATCCTCCTTTGCGTCGGTTGCTATGCCTTTAGAAGGGAGCAGCAGTTTGATGATCAACTTTTGTTGTCAACGACAATGATCTTTGAAAACGAACACAAAAGATGATGGAGAAAAAAAATGACCAAACATAATTTTTTTTCTTTTGACGGCTACGGTTTAGGGTTATGAATTGAATACAAGAAAAAAAAAATTCAAAAACAAATAAAACGGAAAATAATGATGATCCCTCCGGAGCACCGACATGTAGGCCGATGACCGGTTGAGAAATTTTGAAAATAGATCTTACCTACAGCTGTGATACCATGTAAAATATTAAAGTGTTGTATTGATTGAATCATAATTATATACTAAATACATAACTTTTACAATAATCAACCTATCCCTAATAGATCCAAGTCGACAATCGGGTTTGGGCCCTAATCTAATCCGGTTTTTGGTTCATTTTTCTGGTTATTGGTTTTTCGGTTTCGGAGAGAGCGGATCGGCTCAGTTCATTAATTCTGTCGGATTTTTTTATTAATCCAAATTAATACTATTCTATCACACATTAATTACGGAGTTACTTTTACCTATATTTCTGCCTAACTAGCTACCCTCCTCTGAATTGCATTTATACTCACTCGCTATTCTGTTTCAAACGTTGTTCACCTACCTTATTTATTGGATCTTTCCTCTATCTGTTCTTACCCGCATTTACTTTTTACAGTATCTCAAGAACAGTTATAGTTAGTCATAAAAGCCATGACAACTTCAACAACAAATAATCTGGCAAGAAGTATCTTGTTTGATATTATACAGGTGTGGAGTATACCAAAAAAAAAGTGTTCGAGAATAAAAGTTGTAATCTAACAACGGTTCGTGATGAAGTACACATTTTAACGTTTTATTAGGCGACAAATGAAGGAAGGTAGTGATATCTTCATTGTTGGAGTGGACTCAAGATTCTAGTAAAACCTTTAAAATCTAAATCTTGTGTAAAAAAAACGAAAACCTTTGTGATTGTTTAAATGTCTTTAACAATACATGATCTCGTAAATAAAGTAAAACGTCTTTAAAACATGATTACGTTTGTTTTGTAACCTTCATGGTGTGTTCCCGAGTTTTATTTTTGAAAGAAAAGAGAAAAGAAGTGAGAAGAAAACAAAATTAATTTGTGTTCTAGAGTTATTTTCCGGAGAGAAGAGAAAAGAAGCGAAATGTAAGACCCTTTTTAGTTGGTGAAAATTTTCCCATTCTTCCAGAAAAGTTTTCATTTGAAAACTAAAAAACAGAAAAGCTCTTTAGTAACATCATTTTTCGAAAATACTCTAAAATTCCAAAATTTTCATTTTCCAAATTTATATAAAAAACTGGAAAACCCCATATTATCATTTTCTAGATTTTGTACTCTTTTCTAAAAAAAGAAAACTCACCTCTTTCCTGAAATTTGAAAACAGAAAAATATGAAAAATTTTCCACAACTAAACACACCCTAAATTTGCCTAAACTTCTCTTCAAAACTTTCTAGTGGGATGATTTGGAGAGAAATTATTAGAAAGTTTTCAATAAACATAATTACTTTAATGACCATGTTTACACGTCTTTAACAAAATGGAACATGTTTAAATCAGAATTTAAGTATTACTAGACCCACTTTTGAATTGACATCGCCTGATAAAAGACTAGATTATATTGAATTTAAGTAGTGGGGTTTGACTTCGTTATTATTTATTCGACATTTTCGAGTAAAAATGATGTTTGGAATAATTCGACTAATAGCATAAATAGAGAAAACTTTTTTTTCTCGCAATAGCAATGTGTTCGGGAAGAAACAAACTTCTAGCCACAATTCAATGATCCGATATGTGTCGTAAGCTCACAATTTGTGTCACCGACGTTAATGTTAATGGTAACGTTAATGGTTACTGAGTCTTAACGGCAAACGTCTCTTAGTTGATGGTCTTGGCAGTTGGCAATCGTATCCTCACTTTAAAGAAAAAGGTTATGTTTCTTGTTGCAACTATGTTATCGATCCTAGGGAGTACCATTTGCTTTAGACACAGTTGAACACTAAGTGCATACTACTCTTTCACATTTTTTTGCATATAAGTTATGATACATGGAGACTAATATGTTGTTTATGTGTTCAGCTATATAGTGGCCGCGAAACATGGCAATGCTTTAGAGGCGATAGTTCAGACCCTAGAGATCACTTATTCACCGCTAAATCATCATATCGAACACAATTCAAGACTTCACTTGATGTCTTTTTGGCTTCCAACCGAAGACAAGATGTCGCTGACTTCAAAGTCAAGGGCAACTGGTTTGAAAAACGTTGTTCTGTTTTTGTTGGAGAGAGTACTAATATCATTGCAGATGTAACATTCATATGTTAATTTAGGTTCAAGTTAATAGGGTACACTAATTAAGTTTTATGTCAAAAAATTTAGGTGAGCAAGAAACAATCTGTTCCAAACATTGCCTTTGGAGTCGACGCATATAGTGTTAGGGTGGATCCAAATGTTGATTATGCGTTTATCGTTGCACTCGTGGCGATTCTCAATGAGATTAACGAAGATAAATGTGATGACGATGTGAAGAAGTGACTACACGAATGGCACATCTTTATTAATAGTGTGATGTTATGTATGATTAATAAAATGCGAAAGAAAAGTGTATTTATGCTTATTGTGTGTTTGTTGTTCTGTGACAATAGTAGCGTCTCGTCAAATGTAACACATTAGATGAAATGCATCAATAATACTATTATAACTTTCGGAAAAGCATTATATTTGTATTCTAGTATCTGCTCTTAACTAGATGCACAACCTTGCGAAGCCCGGTCCAAGATAGCATCTTAGGCTAACTACCATTTACGATCCAACCCACCATGCGTGGTCACATCAAGTTAAAGCCGAATAAGCCCTTGAACCAGGAACAGCAAACCTCGAGAAAACCAGGTTTCAAATTGAAGGCGTTAACTCAAACCAGATACATCTTTGTTACGTTATTCATCGAAAGCACTTGCCTCATCATGTAAAGAAGCTGGTTTGAGTTCCAATTCAAATGCTAATAGTATAGTGCACGTTATCTCATGGTAGCTTGCATACTGTCACACTTTACCTAATCGTAATAAAAGCCATGTTACTTCTCATCATAAAACTGCATTAAACTTTTCAGCTACCACAACAATATCAAATACATCCTCACTCACACAAATCAAACACACATTTACAACAAAAAGTTACTGTATATTATATTGTAGTAGTAAATAATTAATTGTATGATGAACTCATAAACGTTAAAAAAACATTTTACGAAAAACATGGACTGTGAAAAGCTCATAAACTTAAGATCTTAGGCCTGCTGATGATAAGTTTTATGTGATAAGCATGTATTATAAACTTCTCTGCTGATGAATTTTAGGTTGTTGCTAAGATTTTTAGCCTGTCTTTCCTTATAAACATTTTTCTCTCAGATTGGAGGTATTTTCAAAGAAAAACCATTAAATTGTTCTAATATTGTGGCGCTTATGAGTTGAGTCACAAGTTAAAAACATTGGACTTCACTCTCTTAGTTGTTGAACACTTGTCATGTTAATGAGTTGTGGGGACGTTTTGAACCACCAAATTAACTCTCAACTATATTCAGAGAATATCTTCAATTTTCATCTACCAACATTTACATCATCTATCTGTCAAAGTAAATATCTTTTGCTATAAATGAGTTCAATTGGGTCAATAAATGATATAGTTAGTCATAAAAGCCATGACAATTTCAATAACAAATAATCTGGCAAGTATTATGTTGTTTGATGTTATATAACAAACTTAGTTGATTTTGTAAAAAAACAAGAAATCATCATAACAGAAATGCCAAAAAAAAACCTTAATTTGATCAACATCTTGGTACAAAATTCAAACATGACTTGAACCTGTTTAGGTCCAACATTACTAGCTAGTGTTCGCACTAGTCATACCATTAAAGATAAAAAAAATACGAGACTATAACATGTCCAACCCAAATTAAAAGCAATTAACTCCTTTTTGCCCTACTTAAGAACGGGCAGTAATATATTATCTTCATGATTAATAAGTTTTACTTAGCTGTGATATTTTTATTCCACTTTTTGATAGTTTTATTCCACTTTTAATTATAGAGCTTTGATTTAAGAAACGCTAAGAGAGAAAACTATAAAGTACGATGAATATTATCGGATCACGATGATTGTCGAATTCATTTATATAAATCAATCTTTTTATTGTTTCAAAGGGCATATTTTTTCTTCCGTCCCGCTCAGAGAATAAAAAATTCACGGGTCGACCCTGCTAGTCATATAGGCACAATGGTCCCAAAAGGCATATAAGTTTTGTAGTTGTGACTTCGGCAATACTACTTCATCGTTTCGGTTCATGACTAGAGGAATACTTATTTCCATCATGAGTTCAAGACTTGAACACGAAAGGGTTTTGCTAACTAACCAATGCTCATTGGCTAACGTTAGTTTGTAATAAATAAATATGTTATATTTAAACACTACTCATTATAATGTATATCAAATGTGCTTTAATGTTAATTAAAAATTTTGTGTTTATTTACACACCGATCTTCGGTGAGCATTACTTAGCAAAACAAAAACATAAAACCAAAATCATTATATATCTATGTCTAATCAGAGCTCCCCGTATGATGATTTATCACTCAAGTCATAGACAAAATGCTACTCTCGCGGCACCAAGAACCATACTCTTGCTCGCGTTATAAGTCTGGCGCCGTATTTGCTAGCCTAAAATTATGGCCATAACACGAGCCCACGACGCGAGAACTGTACCATAGCTAGCATTGTGGGCTCGTGCTGTGGGTTTTTATTTTTTTAATTTTTTATTAAAAGTGTAACCACAATAACACCAAATCTTATTTTAACCAATGAGCGTGCTATGAAGATTCTGTTATGGAGTTGGTAGCTGACGTGGTGGCATGCGTTTTTTTCACGATACACTGCATCTTGTGCTGTAAATGTGTTATTAATATTTCTAACTACACTTTGAAAGATAAAAGTTTTGATTTATTGACATACTAGATGATACTTTGAAAGATACTTTGATACATTGACATATTAAATGAAAGAGTGTGAGACTACCTACCACACAGGGCCGTCTCATGGATTTTGGAGGCCCTGTGCAAAATTTTTAGTGAGGCCCTTAATCACCGAAACAATATGACTACGTAATCTGTAACACTAACACCAAATGTTTAATTTAGATAATTCTACATCAAATTTTTGATATTTATACGTAAGTACCAAATTTTTAACTATGACTACATTCTTATATATGTTTCTACTATTTTGCACTTAACAATAGAAACTTGAAGATTTGACTTGTGGTGCTAGTCTTTTGTTAAGACTTACGGACATTACAATATATAACACAATATAGAAATGAAGTTTAAATTTTGCAATTATAAAAATTTAAGGGTTCAAGTTGACCATTGTAAATGTTAAGGTATTAAAACAAACTTTCAAGTACAAATAGAGTTAATATGAAAAAATTAGTGGGTCCCATATGGTCATCTTCCTCATCCCATAACAGTACGGAAAACTCCATTAAAGAAAAAAAATATGAGCGTCAATTTTTTCCTATAAAATGCATACTTTTTTTATCCTAAAAAACAGAAAACATGATATGATCATCCAAAACAACTTTATATACAATTTTAATCTCACAAATCAGAGGCCCCTCCCAAAACGGAGGCCCTGTGCGACCGCACTCCCTGCACATGCTCAAATCCGGCCCTGCTACCACAATTTATATTTTACAACAATATTTAAACGTGTTGAGTTTCTTGAATATTTACTACCTAACCTTCTTAGATGTAACTAGTAAACTTTAAAAATTATCTCTCAAATACCGAAGAAAATTCATATATATCTAACTTAATTCGGATTACAATTTTAAATAGAATTTAATCTTACGACTAGATGCAATAATCATGATAGGATTAACCTAAAAAGAATTTTCAAAAACAAAATTCAGTATAAGAGACCAAACTTGAATCCGGACCCGACTAAAATTTTTGGGGTTGGGTAAATCATATTAAAAACTTGCCCTTAGACGATGTTTTAACGCCAACATGATGCGGTTTTAAAAACAATCCTACCTAGGACTGAGAATCAGTCCGGGACCGAACAAGACCAGCTAAGACTGGATCAGACCGAGGAATAAAATGATTCAAAACCCTGGACCGAGATCGGACCGAAATAGTCCGGTCCGGGTTGGTCCAGTCTGGTTCGGTCCGATCCTATTAGGTATAATCGACAAAATTTTGATAAGACCGAACCGGACTGATCGGACCAAATAAGTCCAAAACCCGGACCAAGATCCGACTAAAATTATTCAGTCCAATTCGATTCGATCCAATCTGATCCAAATTAATTTTGGGTATGCCGTGCTCAGCATTAATCCTACCAATAAATTATATGATCAAAATATTTGAAATGATACATCATTACTTACACAACAACTTTCATTTGCCTCATTACTTCTCATTACTTCAGATCTGTTTCCCTCAACTACCCTTGAAACACTCTTAAAAATTGACCAAAACACACATCTCATGATATAAATGTCACATTTAAACACTCTTCAAAACTGCATCCACCTACTCTATCTCACATATCTCTCTCAAACACACACATCTACACCATAAACTTTCCACACACATTTTTCTCTCCTTTCATTGGGTGTTTGTTTGTTTGTTTTTTTTACCTAAAACTCGGTTAGTGATGAACAGTCTTGGCGAGGGGTGGTGCCATTTATCATTCTTACTTTTACTTTATGATGCACAAACGAAATATATGATGATTTTTTGTTGAAATAGGTGGTCTCGGAAATTAAGGTATCATTTTTTTTTCAGAGACAAGATAAATTGGTAGTTAGGTTTTAGAGTTTGAATCTATTAAAGAGTAGGTTTGTTTATTTAATTGAGAGTATTTTTTAATCGATAAGATTGAAATTAGTGATTTTTGCAAGAAAAAAGAAATTAGGGTTTTTTTAACTTGGGGCTTTAAAAGATTGTCTTGTTTGTTCAACACAGTACACAATTTTAGTTTTTGTAGTTCCTTACAGGATTTTATTTTTTTACCGAATACTAACGATTATTGTACTTTTTGTGTTTATTTACAGAGTAGTTTTTCTGTACTAGTGCAATAGTTTCAAATTTTGAGTCAAATTTGCTACTCGTATTAGTTTAGTCCAAGTATAGGAAGACAAATACAATCTGTTATGGTTCACTTTTCGCAAACACTGTTCACGTGGATTATTTTTAAGTAGTCACTGTCTTGTTTTAGGAACATGGTTAGCCTGTTTTTCAGGAACACTTGATGCTGTATCTCGAAGACTTTTGACACCTATGATTATCATTGACTATACAGGTATCCTGTACTGGTTCTTTCCCATTGAACACATATCTTCCTAGCGGAGATATGGATGTTACAATGGCGACATTTTCTGATCCAAGTGCGTGTATATCAAGCGTGAAGGCTTTTTTGGATAACTACAATGTCAACAATCCTCAAGCTTACCGACGTGATAATATCCGCACGGGTAAGGACTTCATCTTTGCTTTTTGTGTCTGAGTGGTATACTGAACTAGTATATTTTTTATACTTTTATCTGATTTATTTATTTGAAACAGGTGGATCTGAAAATTGGGAATGACCATTTTTTCAAGAGGTCAATCCTTCTCATGAAAGCTTGGCTTGAGCAGGAAAAGGATATTGAAATCACCGGCTCGTCCAACGGCCTATTGTCGTCCTATGCACTTGAGGTTATGATACTGTACATCATAAATCGATTCCATATGGAAAATAGGACCCCTCTTGAGTGTCTTGTGAAGTTTTTTGAGGAGTTTTGTGAGTTCGAGTGGAATGCTTATCAAGTCACTGTAAGGGGAAGAAAGAAATGGCATCAAGCAGAGGTAAATACACATATATTTTCTCTCTTATATATGTGAGTTAATTGCATAAATCGTCCCTGGGGTTTGTTCGATTTAACGAAATTGGTCCTTACAAACTTTTATTAACGGATTTTCTCCCCATGGCTTTTGACCCGTATTAGGTTTGGTCTCTTGACCACTACGCCCGTATCGGATTTGGTCCTTTGACACTAGTTTCTTTTAGATCTATGCACTGCAGATTTGGGTTTTTTTAATTGTTTTTTTCTTTCAGGTGCCATTGCCGCAATGTTGATGAATGTAATAATTGGTCTTACACCCAGATTCCTCTGTTTAAAATAGTTGATCAGGTATAAAGTTCATTTATCTCTTTTCTAAAATCATAACTTGATAATCGATGGTCTCAGATTATTTGTTTTTTAAACATTTGTGTTTGAAATTGAGGTTTATTTAATCGAACTAATGTTTATTTAATTGAGAGTTTTTTAATCGATTTAGATTGAATTGGGTCATTTAACCTATTTGAAATTTTTTAGGGGTTTTGAAGGATTGAAATTGTGGTTTTTTTGCAAAAAAAAAAAAATTGATGGTATAATGGTCATTATAAAACTGTTATGTATCTTAAGACTTTATTTATATAGAACATGAATTGTGAACACTCCCATTCATTATTGTCCTTTTGATTTTAACGAAATAGCCTAATGTATATTTTTTTGGCAGGTTATATATAAAAACTCTATTTCAAAGGGACGTCATGCTTCATCAATACTGAAAAATATCACTGAATGCATAATTGCTCCTCTGGAGTTTGGTGGCACAACTATCGGTTCTTGGACGTACGCTTATGTAAGTAGCCCAAAAATGGTTTGTTTTACATTATAGTGTAGTATACCTCTTACAAGTTTCAAAACAATAAAAAGATTTTTTTTTCTTTAGATTAGTATATTGCAGCCCATTTGTTTATGTTGTTATACACTAATAAAACATTTTATTCCTATTTCTAGGGGAAGCCTGCAGAAGGGAAGAAATGGGCCAAACTCAAGAAAAATCCTTCACTTCTGGGCCCAAAAGGATATAGTGAAAACATAGATCAATGGGAAAAAGAGAGAGCTTCTCAACAGCTTTGCACAGATGTCCATAGATACCCGATCTTCTTGGGAGAAATTATTGCTTGGCAAGGAGAAAATACGATAAAGTAAAAGTATTAACATTAGCGCCTGAAATGCAAGTTATTGCGGACAAGCTAGGTAACGGCGGTTTAAAAGAAAAAATAAAGGAGACACTTGCAGAAATGAACTTGCAGAAATAAAGGCTGAGCATGCAAGAGCAATAAACGAGATGAAATGCTGAGCATGCAAGAGCAAAGCATGCAAGATCAATAAACGAGATGAAAGGCTGAGCATGCAAGAGCAATAATAAGTAGTGACTTGGTGTCAATTTTGATGTATTGGACAATATATAGGTATACTTTATTCACTCAATTTTATTAACTCAAAACACACAGTTATTAATATGCATATAAATTTTGATGTTACATAACCCGCACATATTTATAATGTCAACTCCTTCATTTTTAATTCTTTTGAAAGGTGCTATTGCTACTGTTTTTGATGTCACATCCGTCATGGATTTAGATAACCAAATTAAAAAAAACAGAAAGTGTGTCAACCATGAGAGCACATACATACGGACTAAAATATGAAACAACAATAGTGCCTTAAATGTGTTATAGTTGTGCTAAAATTAAGTACAACCTACGTATATACTAATCCATAACTGCACTTGTAAATCACTATTCAAATTTCTGCATTTTGTGTATGTTCTTTTCATCTTTCGTTAGGATTTTACAGGAAGTTAACTGGAAGGTAAAAAAGAAGTCTATAAATTAAAAGATATTTTAAACGTCAAATATCTATCTAGTGTGCTATTGATATTCATGTTTATATGTAGATTTTTAGATGATACTTAGACCTATCGTAGCGTATGTACTAGATTGCTCATTGTTATTAATTTTGTATTATATGTTTTGTAGGAGGCAAGCAAATGCAAGTTGTTTCTCCCCTACAGGACCGAGAAGTTTTTTTGTGCTATAGGGATGGTCTATCCGGCTAAGCAAGTACATGGCTAGTCAGTGCTACAAGGGCATGCGAAGGTGCATGTAAACAATGTTGAAGCGATAACAAGAATAGAAGGAACAAAAAATAGAAGTTATAATTTGGTTAAAAGGGTTACAGAGGAAAAGTCACTCTTTTGTTGATAGGAGGATTCCGAAAGAGGTGTGCCGAGCCACAAAAGATAAATGTAACTAGTTATTTAAACTTGTACATAGCTAGCTATTTTCTGAAGTGATCATTAGTGATATTAGTTTGTTTGTTAACTGTATGAAACTTATCTTTGATCTTAATGGATTTTTAATGACCTTCATGGTGGTTTTTTTATAAATTTGTTTTTGATGGTTGTTTATGTATTGTTCATGATTGAAGAGTCATGTTTTTAAATCCAAGAACCGGGCTCTAATCTAATTAAAAATGTTTTTTGGAATAATATAGAGTAAGGTTAAGGTATACAAAAAACCGGGCTATATTAAATATCATAAACCCGGGCATTTTTAGCCTTTAAACCGGGCTCTTCTTTCGATTTTTGTAGTAGTAAAGCTCCTGGAACGATGACCATTAGGCGTTACCAACCAGCTCATAGGCCTCATCGATCGCCAATAGTAATATTTTGATGGTTATCTGCAAAAAGTTGGTGCAAATGGCACTAAGCTTAGTGAACAGTTGAAGGTGAAAGTATGTGAATTATACTTTACATGTATTGGTGAAAGTCGACACCTTGAGCATCGGGTCGGACCGACTAAGACGGAACAAAGGCCGAAATGGTCTAACACCCCAGAACGAGGACCGGATCAAAACAGTCCGGTCGACGCCTTGTTGTGTTAGACAATCTGTAGTTGGTCATAAAAGCTATGGTGTGGAGTATACAAAAAAAAAGGTGTTTGAGAATAAAGGATTAAAGGTTGTAATCTAACAATGCTTCGTGATGAAGTACACATTCTAACGTTTTATTAGGCCACACAAATGAAGGCAGTCTATATATTGTTGGGATATGGACTCAGAAAAAAAAACCTTTGCGCATGATTAAACGTCTATATATTGTTGAGATCTCGTAAAGTAATACAATCTTTAAAACATTATTACTTTTTTTTAAGTAACCGTAATTTTCGACACATTGACCGGCTAATATATGGGGTTTGAGCCTACCGTCACATAAATTCAAACCAGGTAAAGCCTTCTATTTTCATGAGGTTGGCATCAAAGACGGAGGTACGTGTCTATCTGGGTGGGCCAAAACCAACCCCAGAATTTCTAAAAGTTCTAGTTATGGAATATGTTTCATATGAAATTGTACGTAAAATATTATATGGCCCACCCTAAGAAAAAAGTCTAATCAACACATAATCATATTTGAGATAACCGCATGAAAATTAAGAGAATATGAAAAGTTTGATCAAAATTTTTACATTCACCTCCATCCGTAACATTCAAAACTTCAATCTCAGATTGATTATATAACTAATTAGAGCAAACGGTGTCATGGCGAGGGGGCTTCACCGGTCTTAGGTGGCACCCTCGCCGGTGCTCGCCGTGACACCGGGGTCCTCTTCGTCGGTCCCTATTCGCCATATTTCAAAGAGGTGAAAAGGAAAAAAGGTGGGCCCCACTCATGTTTATACCGTTTCACAACGGATACTTTAAAAAAAAAATTAATTTATTTATTTTCCAATATATACACACACTACATTCACAATATACACACACAATACATTCACAAATTTACACCTACAATCACAAAAAAAAATGTCAAACTTCCCAAACGATTACCTCTCCTACTCGCAACTTCTTAGCCAAAGCACGGATCCGAATCAATCGTCGTCCTCTTCTCCGGCGACGCAGTCCGGCCAAGGCTCCCGTCAATTCGCAGCCCTCCCACCATTTTCGCATCAATACTTTCCAAACTTGTCACACCAACAAATCTACTATAATCAACTACTAGCTCTGCAACAATATTAATTTAACCCATCTCAGTTTAATCGATCGCAGTTTAATCCTAATTCATCTCAAAGTCAACAAGTCCCTGAAACACAATTCAAAATACCAACACCGTAACCTCCACCACAAAAAAAAGTAGTAGTTTGTAAAGGAAAACGGGGGTAAAAAAAACTATCGCGGTTGATTTTTCCGTAGACGAAGACGAAATCGATGACGAAGCCGATGTTTTGGTGGAGTCGACACCCCAACGATGGACACCTGCTGAGGAGGTCATATTGGCCGAGTGTTGGGTCGGCATTTCAGAAGACAAATATCGCGGGACTGATCAAACTGAAGAGTATTTTTGGAACACGATTTATGACGATTTCAATGGTCGTAACGCAAATCGTCATACCAAGAATATTTTGACCGGGAAATGGTCAAGGATGCACCCCGATGTTCAAAAGTTTCACGCTATCTTCAAAGGTCTTAACAAGAAAAGCCGTCAAAACGAAGATGACGTGATTCATGCTGCAAAACTTGAATTTTCGGCTTGTAACAGGGGGAGAAAATTTACGCTTGCCATGTGTGGAGGGTGCTTAAAAACTACTCAAAATGGGATGCACCCGAGGGTCTTGACAAAAATGATCATACCTCCGTATTCGGTCCAGATCCTCGAGCTCGACCAGCCAGCAAACAGAGACCCGCCAAGAAGACTCGATCAGAAACAACTGGCAGCAGCACGGGTAGTGGTTCGAACACTTCGAAGGGATAAATAAACGAGGCTTTACTCCTCAGAATACATGCCGGTAGAGACATGTACCACTCGAGGAAAGCTAGAGCCGAAGCCGAGAAAGCTAAAGTCGATGCCGAGAAAGCTAAAGCCGATGCTGAATTGGAGTTCAAAGAGATGGAGTTTCTCTCGATCAGAACCGACAATTTGCCTGAACCGAGCAAGACGATTATCGAAAGAAAACAGGCAAAATTTGCGGCGAAATATGCAGTCGATGATTAGGATGTTTTTTTCCGTATTTGTATTTTTTTCCGTATTATTTTTTTTTCCGTTTTTTTTTAAGTATTTGTATTTTTATTTGAAGTATTTTTAATTTTTAATTTTATGAAATAAATTTTTATTTTGTGTGAAAATGAAAAAAGAAATAAAATGGTGAGTGGTGGGACCCAAGTGAATAGGAGAGAGACTAGTTGTGAGTGAAGGGGTGTTTAGTTGGTTTTTTGTTTTGGTTAGTTGAGATGATGTGGCGCTGAGGTGTCACAAGTGAAGAGGTACTACCTCTTCGTTATGTAGCTTTAAAATCTTTCACATTTTCTTTATTATTATACTTGATGTATTTGTTGTTTTACTTTTATTAAATACGCATCTTGTTTATGTTTAGAACTAGGGATGAGCTCGGGACCAATCTTGTCCCAAACCTGTCTCGGTTTAGTGCTTTTTATTTTTTACCGATGTAAAAAATGTACCGATCTCGTACCGAATTAGTGATCCTGAGTTTTTTTCACTTTATTTTGTTGTTCCGGTCCCGTACCGAATGGGATTCGGGTACCGAAATCGGTACGGTTCCAAGAATGGTTCGAGTTTAAAATTGGTATTCGGGTCAAAATGCTCATCTCTATTTAGAACTTAATTACTGTACATGATACTATGATTAATAATATACATTAACACATATATCCGAGTAGTTAGATGTTTTTCTAATTTTAGCGTTTTAGTCATTTAGTGGTTAATATTATTAGTAAAAGATATCAGATCATCTAGTCTCACTATGACAATATGACTTAGGATCTCATAGAAAGATCAACCAATAGCTGTGATTTGTTGTGTGAATGTAGTAGATACCGTTTATATTGAAAAAGATATTATAAATCTTTTAGTTTAGATAGCGTTTTGGATGATTTTTGTGCTACAAAACACTGTGTTCGGTTGAAATAAAAAGCACTTATTGTATGACTTTTAAAATTTTTATCATAATTTTTGGTATGTTTTTTCGTTTTTTTTTTGTTTCGACCTACCCGGTTGAACAATCCTAGCTCCGTCACTGGTTGACATAGTCACTTCCCGATTGTTTGCATCTAGCAGAGATTAACTTGAGACCTCACACACTTAAGGGGTGTTTGGTACGACATAATCAATGAGAATAGAATTACATTAGAAAACGCGAGTTAGAAGAATGATAATATACATAACGAAAGAGGATTGATTCCGTTGTTTGATTGATGCAAACCAAGAATCTACATGAAAAATGATCGATGATACATATCATTTTAAACTGAAAGAACAATCTACAAAGGTAAAAAGCTTGTAATTTGATGATCATCATCATAAATCAATGATCAAACATTGAAAAATAAGGAACAAATTAAAATCATAACAAGTGATGTAAAGTTTTATTTTATCAAAAAAAAAAAATACAATATACAATTCGTAATACATATGAGAATGTGACCTTGGTTATTGAAAAAAAAAGTTTTAAAAAATTGAAAGTTAAATTAACGATGATGATTATTTGATAAATATAACACCACAAAATGGATGTTAAGAGATTGAACATTTAGAAAATGGAGACTTATCGTCACTAACTTAGCTAATGCTTTTTTCTAACGGTCGTTAGTGCAACAAAGTTTTATCGTGTCACCTTGTGCACCAAAGCACGACACTTGGAATTCGATTGTTTGAAAGGAAAACTCTAGTTATATGAGTTACTCTAAAGACTGCATGGACATTTGAAAATAAACCATCAATGGTGCAATTAAGTTTAGTAATTGACCAAAAGGTTACATGGTCACTAGTGAACATTTTGATGTTCAGAGTTATGTTCATTATTTATAAATAATAACAATAATAATTATTATTATAATTCTAATAATGATAATAGAAAAATAATTATTAATCAAATTATTACAAATTTTTTATTAATAATAAAATATATATTATTAATAACAAAATATTTATTATTTAATAAAATAAAAAAAATATTATATTAATAAAATATTAATATAATAATATTAATAAAATAATTATTAAATATTTATATATATGATTAAAAATAAAATATTTTTTTATTAATAACATAATTATTAATAGAATATTATTACTTATAAAATAAAAAGATATAATAATTAAAAATATAATTGTTAATAAAAAATATTATTTTATTAATAAAGTATAAAAAATATTATTCATAAAATAAAAAATTATAAATTAGTTATTTAAAAAACATTATTATTAAAAAGAAGTTAATATCAATAAATATTTTAATATTAAAAATACTATTGTTAATTAAATAATTATTATATATTAATAAAATATTAATAAATAAATAATAATTAATAAAATAAGAATTATTTGAAAATTAAAATAGAAAGTGAAAAATAGTAATATTTAATATTTTTATTATTATAATATATTATAGTTTCAAGAAAGCTAGAGAATTGTGTTTTGTTTTTTATTAATATTTACATTATTATTTAATATTATTATATTATTATTTATTATTTTGATTATTATATTATATTAATTTACTTATATATTTTTTATCGTAATTATTAATTATTTATTATTGTGAATTTTTATATTATTATTATTTTATAATTATGATTTTGATTTTGATTTTATTTTTGTTTTGTTTTTTTAACATGACTTCATTATCACACCTCACAAACGGAGGAATTTAGAACACAACAAGTTACATCGAACACCAAGGGCAAAATTAAAAGTGATTTGCCAAACAAAGTACACAAAGTAACAAGTTGAAACAAACCAAGACATACAATATAAGGATTGTGAGACGGAAGCAGCAACACAATACAAGGGTGATGGAGAATCACGAATGTGAGCTTTTCTCAAACACAACCATATGAAGGTGGTGTAGCCTAGAGCAAAACTACAAAAGAGATCACGAACCATATAAGGAAAATAAAGCCTAACATCCCTAAAAGAGCCAAACCTAAACCAAACCAATCTAAATCTAAATCCTAAGACTACAGCAAAGCATCATGTAGCAGCAACAAACCATCTGGTGGAGTGGAAGCTAGGAAGCGCAACAAATCTAAAATATCTGAGATAGTAGCAGCACATCAGATGGTGTAGCGACTGTGGCAGATGAAAAACGGTAATAGGAGATGACTGATCTGATGGCAAGGTATTATTATTATGGAATGTAGTAGAAAAGACTATGCACAAGAGGGGATCCGAGCGGCCGGTCGAAACCGACCGCCGGAAATAATTTTGGTAAATGCCGGTGAGATGTGTGTGGGGGTGGGGAGAGAGTTTTATATTTTATTTTTGTTATTATTTTTATTATTATTAATTATTATTTAATATTATTAATATTATTTATATATTATTAATATTTTATTAAAGTCATTAGTATTACTCTTTTATTATTATATTTTATATTATTTTAAATGTTAGTACTTTTTATTAATTTTTCATATTTTATAAAAAAAAATTACATTAGTTTATGAGTTTATTCAAACACATCAACAACACATTACAATTAAAACACATTACAAAACATATTTCATTTTATTAAATTATAATCCCTACTACATATAAAGGGTTTATGACTTTTACTTTAACTAATCTGTTTGGAGAAATATAGGAAACGTATATGAAAATATAGGAAACCTATATGAAAATATAGGAATCTTTTAGTTGACATTGCAAGGAAGTAAATGAGCCAGAGAAATATAGGCGGGGAGATTTGAAAATCTCATTAATGCTAATAGCTTTCACATTTTTATATAAACAAAACCCTAATCCTTTCAAACACAAAAAAACACCGACCCTTTCTCTTTCTCTCTAAATCACAGCCGCCACCACCACAACCACCATATCCGCTATTGTCGCCATCTTCGCCATCACCGATGGTTGATTGATGTGTCTGGTTGATGGTTTGAGCTATCTAGGAGGTTTTGGGTGCGGTTGTTTTTATTTGAAAACAAAAAAAGGTTTCCCTTTTACTCTAAAACACAATTATCCAACGGTGCTATCGTATTGGTAGCCATGCTATTGTGTTGCGATTCTTTATTAGACATCTGATTATTTTTTTAGCATTTTTTAATGGTGGTTTTGGTGGTCCACTGATAGTAGGTAGAAGATGCTGATTTTGAAGATAATAATGACGAACAAGAATATGGTAACTCGATGTTTTTTTTATGATAAAGTCTTATCAATCGGCTATGAGATGACTTATGTTTGTTTTTTCATTTGCTGCAGAAGATAATGCCGCTGATGCAGATTTTTATCCCGACTCAGTCATTCAAAGTGTTGCAGGGAATGAGGTTATTGGGTCTATTTTATTTTTATGAAACCTGGCCGTTTCCATTATCTACAAAACCTCACCAACAAACAATACAAGCGAAGTGGAAAAAGATAGGAATTAGGTTCTAAATTTTAGTGATCCTCTTTTCTTTGGAAGACAAAACAAAGAAGTATATTTATTTTTAATTATCATTGATTTTAATCGCAAATCGTAATCGTTGGTTTCGATAACATTTTTATTATTCATACAAGGGTTGTACTATACATGGTCACATCAAGTTAAATCCGAATTAGCCCTTGAACCAGGCACCGTAAACCTAGAGAAGGCCAAGGTTCAAGTTGAACGGGTTAACTCGGACCAGATTCATTGTTCTGTTATTCATCGAAAGCACTTGCCTACTTTACGTACTCATGTAAAGAAGTTGTATCTTTCGAGTTTGTAAAGATACATGCATATAAACACAACAAAGATCACACTTTACCTACTCATGCCTTAAAAATAACACACCAACTAGGTCATAGTGCACTCAACATTTCAACTACCACACTAATATCAAATACCTCCTCACTCACATAAATCAAACACGCATTTACAACAAAAACTTAGCACATACATTTGACTTTTGATGTTTTCAGATCTAGGACTCGGATTTTTCTTTCTCGGTTGGTGATGAACATTTTTGTCAAGGGGTGGTGTTATTTACTATTTCTGCTTTTGCCATTTGATGCAGAAGCAAATTTTTTTTTATCTTTTTGTTGAAATAGGTGGCCTCGGAAATCAGGTAAAATATGTCCTCTAAATCTCTCTTTGTGTGGTATTATTTGTTTTTGTGTTCTAACATATGTGTTTGTCTAGATCTGTCTTTGTGCAATATTATTTGTTTTTCCGTTCTTTTACATTTGTGTTTGTGTAGATCTATAAAAGTATTAAGGTCCTCTCATGTTTTGTTATCGACATATGCACTTGAGGTCATGATATTGTATATAGTCAATACATTTCATTTGGAAAATAAAACCCCACTACATGTAAGACTTCAACCTTTTGTGTTTATTAGTAAAAGATTATATGCAACTTGTTATTGTATTATGTTATTAATCATTTACCAACAACAGTGTCTTATGAAGTTCTTGAAGGAGTTTAGCTCATTTGAGTGAAACAATTACCAAGTCACTATAAGTGGAAGAAAAAAAATGGCATCAAAGGTCTTAGGTTTCCTTGTTCATTTTTAATAAATTTAATAACAATGTCTTATCATATGTATAGTGGACATGGTGGCTGATCCTGTCTCGGATCAAAAGTTTTGTTTTTTTGAACAAGGGGATATAATCATATGTGATCCGATGGATGCTCTCAATAACGTCGGTAAGAGCGTAAAGAAGAAGGACTTTTTATCAGGGGACTGGTGAAGGGATACAAGAAGATACACAAGATTGAAGCGACAACTGAAGTGATTAGTGGATGTCCGGCTTTATTGAAATAGGTGGTCTCGAAACATTTGTTGTCTAGATTTGTCTTGTAGTATTTTTTTTTGCTATTTTCAACATTCGTTTTTTGTTGAAATGCATTTACTTTGATAATGTCTTACTAGTAGAGGATAAATTGGTGGTTTTGTTTAGAGTGAATCCATTGAATAGTGTTGCTCTTTGGACCTGATTTTTACTCTCACTTATGACATAGAGTGTAAAACATTTACTGTATATTCTAATACTAAATAACTGTATGATGAACTCATAAACATTAAAAAAACATTTTACGAAAACATGGACTGTGAAAAGCTCATAACCTTAATATCTTTGGCCTGCTGATGATGAGTTTTATGTGATAAGCATGTATTATAAACTTCTCTCGCTAATGAGTTTTAGGTTGTTGCTAAGATCTTTATCCTGTCTTATAAACATTTTTCTCTCAGATT
The DNA here is from genome assembly GCA_025667525.1 of Glebionis coronaria. Classification (NCBI taxonomy): domain Eukaryota; kingdom Viridiplantae; phylum Streptophyta; class Magnoliopsida; order Asterales; family Asteraceae; genus Glebionis; species Glebionis coronaria. Next base: position 569,026,541 of record CM046881.1, read on the forward strand.
AGAGGTATTTTCAAAGAAAGACCATTAAATTGTTCTAATACTGTGGCGCGAGTTAAAAACATTGGACTTCACTCTGTTAGTTGTTGAACTCTTGTCATATTAATGAGTTGTGGGGATGTTTTGAACCACCAAATTCACTCTCAACTATATTCACAGAGTATCTTCAATTCTAATCTACCAACATTTACATCATCTATCTGTCAAGGTAAATATCTTTTGCTATAAATGAGTTCAATTGGGTCAATAAAAGATATAGTTAGTCATAAAAGCCATGACAATTTCAATAACAAATAATCTAGCAAGTAGTATGTTGTTTGATGTTATATAACAAACTTAGTTGATTTTGTAAAAAAAGAAAGAAATCATCATAGCAGAAATTGCCAAAAAAAACCTTAATTTGATCAACATCTTGGTACAAAATTCAAACATAATTTGAACCTGTTTAGGTCCAACATTACTAGCTAGTGTTCACACTAGTCATGCTATTAAACATAAAAATAAGAGACTATAACATGTCTAACCCAAATTAAAAACAATTAACTCCTTCTTGCCCAACTTAAAAACGGGCAGTAATATCATAATTAACAAGTTTAACTTAGCTGCTATAATTTTATTCCACTTTTAATTATAGAGCTTTAACCTTTTAAAGTATGAAGAAGTATCATAATAAGTGTGAAAATCAACATATTTATTGTAGAGTAACAATGGTCCCAAAAGGCATATAAGTTTTGTAGTTGTGACTTGAGCACTACTAGTGTCATTGTTTCAGTTCATGACTGGAGGAATACTCATTTCCATCATGAGTTCCAGACTAGAACACAAAAAAGTTTTGCTAACTAACTAATGCTCATTGACAGACGTTAATGTGTAATAAATAAATATGTTATATTTAAACATGACTCGTTAAAATTGATGTGTATCAAATGTGTTATAACATTAATTAAAAAATTGTGTTTATTTATCATGCATCGATCTTTACTCGGCGAGCATTATTTACTTATTTAGCAAAACGAAAACATAAAACCAAAATCATTATAGATCTATGTCTAATAAATGTGTTATGGATATTTCTAACTACACATTGATAATATAAGTTTTGATAACTGACATACTAAAGGAAAGGGTGTGAGAAGTTACCTACCACGATTTATATTTTACATTAACATTTAAACGTCTTGAATTTCTTGAATATTAACTACCTAACCTTCTTATATGTAACACGTAAACTTTAAAAACTATCTCTCAAATACCGAAAAAACTTCATATATATCTAACTTAATTCGGATTACAAGTTTTAAATAGAATTTAATCTTACGACTAGATGCAATCATGATAGGATTAACCTAAAACCGAATTTTCAAGAACAAAATTCAGTATAAGAGACCAAACTTGAATCGAGACCCGACTAAAATTTTTGGGGGTAGGTAAATCACATTAAAAACTTGCCCTATTGTGTAATGTGGAGGCCATGCTTTGACGAGGTTTTAACGTCGACATGATGCGGTTTTAAAAACCATCCTACCTAGGGTTGAGCATCGGACCGGACCGAAGACCGAAATGATCCGAGACCCTGAACCGAGACCGGACCAATATAGTCTGATCTGATTCGATCCGCATCAATTTTAAAGTCTGTCGTACTCAGCCCTAATCCTACCAATCAAGCATATGATCCAAATATTTGAAATGATACATCATTACTTCCACAACAACTTTCACCTGCCTCATTACTTCCGATCTGTTTCCCTCAACTACCCTTGAAACACTCTTCAAAATTAACCAAAACACACATCTCATGATATAAATGTCACAATTAAACACTCTTCAAAACTGCATCCACCTACCACAATAATATCTCACATATGTCTCTCAAACACACACATTTACACCATAAACTTACCACACACATTTCTTCTCTCATTTCATTGGGTGTTTGTTTGTTTGTTTGTTTTACCTAAAACTCGGTTGGTGATGAACAGTCTTGGCGAGGGGTGGTGCCATTTATCATTCTTACTTTTACTTTATGATGCACAAACAAAATATATGATGATTTTTTGTTGAAATAGGTGGTCTCGGAAATTAAGGTATCATTTGTTTTTTTTTTTCGAGACAAGATAGGTTAGTAGTTAGGTTTTAGAGTTTAAATCTATTAAAGAGTAGGTTTGTTTATTTAATTGAGAGTATTTTTTAATCGATAAGATTGAAATTAGTGATTTTTGCAAGAAAAAAGAAATTAGGGTTTTTTCAGCAAAATAATTTTGAAACTTGGGGTTTTAAAAGATTGTCTTGTTTGTTCAACACAGTACACAATTTTAGTTTTTGTAGTTCCTTACAGGATTTTATTTTTTTACCGAATACTAACGATTATTGTACTTTTTGTCTTTATTTATAGATTTGTTTTTCTGTACTAGTGCAATAGTTTCAAATTTTAGTCCAAGTATAGGAAGACAAATACAATCTGTTTTGGTTCACATTTCACAAACACTGTTCACGTGGATCATTTTTAAGTAGTCACTGTCTTGTTTTAGGATCATGGTTAGCCTGTTTTTTAGGAACACTTGATGTTGTATCTCGAAGACTTTTGACACCTATGATTATCATTGACTATACAGGTATCCTGTACTGGTTCTTTCCCATTGAACACATATCTTCCTTGCGAAGATATGGATGTTACAATTGTGACATTTTCTGATCCAAGTGCGTGTATATCAAGCGTGAAGGTTTTTTTGGATAACTACAATGTCAGGAATCCTTAAGCTTACCCACGTGATAATATCCGCACGGGTAAGGACTTCATCTTTGGCTTTTGTGTCTGAGTGGTATACTGAACTAGTATATTTTTTATACTTTTATCTGATTTATTTATTTGAAACAGGTGGATCTGAAAATTAGGAATGACCATTTATTCAAGAGGTCAATCCTTTTGATGAAAGGATATCAAAATAACCGGCTCATCAAACGGCCTATTGTCGTCCTATGCACTTGAGCTCATGATATTGTATATCATAAATCGTTTTCATATGGAAAATAAAACCCCTCTTGAGGTAAAACTTGGTAGTGATTTTCTTTTTGTATTTAGTACTACTGCGTTATTAATGTGTCATGTACCAACAGTGTCTTGTGAAGTTTTTTGAGGAGTTTAGCGAATTCGACTGGCATGCTTATCAAGTCACTATAAGCGGAAGAAAGAAAATGGCATCAAGCAGAGGTAAATACACATATATTTTCTCTCTTATAAATATAAATAAATATGTGAGTTAATTGCATAACTCGTCCCTATGGTTTGTTCGATTTAACGAAATTGGTCCTTACAAACTTTTTTTAACGGATTTTCTCCCATGGCTTTTGACCTGTATAAGGTTTGGTCCCTTGACCACTAAGCCCGTATCGGATTTGGTCCCTTGACACTAGTTTCTTTTAGATCTATGCATATTATCTGCAGATTTGGGTTTTTTTTATTGTTTTTTTATTGTTTTTTTTTTCTCTCAGGTGCCATTGCCGCAATGTTGATGGATGTAATGATTGGTTTTAGACCAAGATTCCTCTGTTTAAAATAGTTGATCAGGTATAAAGTTCATTTATCTCTTTTCTAAAATCATGACTTGATAATCGATGGTCTCGGATTATTTGTTTTTAAACATTTGTGTTTGAAATTGAGGTTTATTAAATTGAATTAATGTTTATTTAATTGAGATTTTTTTAATCGATTTAGATTGAATTGGGTCATTTTAACCTATTTGAATTTTTTAAGGGGTTTTGAAGGATTTTAATTGGGGTTTTTTTGCAAAAAAAAAAAGAAATTAGGGTTTTTCAACAAGTCTATTTGTATTTTATTAAATGATTATATGCAACTTTTTATATGTTACTCTAGTAGTCCTAATTAGAATGATTATTAAGCTTATAAAGAGTAGTCAAAAACTTGTAAAACTAGGGAACTCGGTACCTAATTAGAATAATTATTAAGCCTGTAAAGAGTCTAGTAAAAAACTTGTAAAACTAGGGAACTCGGTACTTGACTTGTCACTTTGATAGGATCGGACTCTGACTGGCGAAAGTCCGAGAATGATAACAAGTCTCATGGAAAATCAGGGCCGAGTTATTATATAGGAACAATAAAAAGAAAACTTGACTAGAATTGGATGTAGGTCAGGGATTTAGAATTAGCATTTACTATGCTACCCATTGTTAAAACGGTTTCTTGCTTATTTTAAAGCTAGCTTTTGTTAGCTGCTGCCCTTCCCGGTTCATATTTAGGAAAAAAATGGAGTCGAAGCTTACCACATGAAGGAAGTAACTCATTGTTTATATGTGTTAGTTTGTGCACCCATCATACTTGTTCTTGTTTATTTTTATGTTTGTAATTGTGTAGTTGGAAAAAAGCTTAGAAGTAGCAGATTAAACAAAGGCCTGTATGCATCTTCTTTGTAGATCCTTTATAAAGAATGTATACGTAGTTGTAGAGAAACAGAGTATTGATGGTATCATGGTCATTATAAAACTGTTATGTATCTTAAGACTTTATTTATATAGAACATGAATTGTGAACACTCGCGTTCAATATTGTCCTTTTGCTTTTAACGAAATAGCCTAATGTATATTTTTTTGGCAGGTTATATATAAAAACTCTATTTCAAATTAGGGACGTCATGCTTCATCAATACTAAGAAATATCACTGAATGCATAATTTCTCCTCTGGAGTTTGGTAGCACAACTATAAGTATCCCACAAAAATGGTTTGTTTTACATTATAATATAGTATTATCATATAACCTCTTACAAGTTTCAACTCATTTGGCTGCAATTTTAAAACAATAAAAAGGTTTTTTTTCTTTAGAATAGTATATTGCAGCCCATTCGTTTATGTTGTTATACACTAATAAAACATTTTATTCCTATTTCTAGGAGAAGCCTGCAGAAGGGAAGAAATGGGCCAAACTCAAGAAAAATCCTTCACTTCTGGCCCAAAAGGATATCGTGGAAACATAGATCAATGGGAAAAAGAGAGAGCTTCTGAACAGCTTTGCACAGATGGCCATAAGATACCCGATCGTCGTGGAAGAAATTATTGCTTGGCAAGGAGAAAACACGATAAAGTAAAAGTATTAACATTATCGCCTGAAATGCAAGTTATTGCGGACAAGTTGGTAAGGCGTTGCTAGCTTCATGTTGCGAAAAAAGAAGGTACGCGACAAAGCAGAGGTAACGGCGATTTTAAAAGAAAATATAAAGGAGGCACTTGCAGAAATGAAGGCTGAGCATGCTGAGGAACTTGCAGAAATGAAGGCTGAGACTAAAAAGCAGGCAGGAGAATGAAAACTCAGAGAGCCCGCTAATGAGGAAAGATTGCGTCAATTTTGATGTATTTGACAGTATACAGGTACATGTATTTACTTTATTCACTAACTTTATTATCTCAAATCACAGTTATTAATATGCATGTAAATTTTGATGTTACATAAACTGTTTTTGATGTCATGTCCTTCATGGATTTGGAAAACCAAATAAAAAAACAGAAAACGTGTCAACCATGAGAGCACATACATACGGACTAAAATCTTTAACAACATTGTGCCTTAAATGTGTTATATTTGTGCTAAAATTAAGTACAACCTACATATAACTAATCCATAACTGCACTTATAACACTATCAAAATTTCTGATTTTTAATCATAATCACTACTTTTCATCAAACTTACTACGTGATGTGTATGGTCATTCCTAAAGTATATATGATGGAAATATTGTTATTGAACATTATGTAATTGACCTTCATGGTCATTACACGTAAACTATTGGATCATAGGAAGAGATTTTTTTTTATATTTACATAGAATGCATAATATCGGGTTGAACTCGAACCGATAACATATAAAAATATAACCCTAACCCGACCCAATAAGGCTATCGGGTTAGTCGAGTTGACCCGATAAGCATAGTTGGACCTGTTAGAACCCGACCCTATAAGGTGTTATCGGCTCGGGTTCGGATCGGGTTGGGTCAACCTGTTTGGCACCCCTACTATTCACTGTAGTTGGCTTCTGAAATATTGATATTAATCATACAATCTTACCCCAGTTTGGACTTTAATATTTTGATTCGTGCCTTTGTAAATGTTGTCATACTCCAACAGAAATGTCACAGCGTGTAACTTTTCTTTGACAAAGTATTATATTTTCACGTGTTAGGTTCACCGAATATGCAACAGGGTTCTTTGTTGTATACAATGTAACTCTATTACATTAGTGATCCCTCATTTGTCACTCTTATCTCGTCTAGGATGCTCTGCACCTCCATGAATTTCATGGCACGTTACTTGACTTTGCATAATACACCGGCAATAATAGGTTTGGAAGAATAAGTGATATGCTAAATAGATAAATATAAAAAAAATAAGCTGCATTTGACCTCTTTCTTTTTCCCAAGACCTCACATTTCTGGCATCGTTGTACAATCTGAAACTTGTAGTTTTGTATTTCAATATTCTTTTTCTTTTATCTAACATCGCTTATGGATTTTAATTTTTATAGATGTCGTGGAATGATAACAAGCCTTTTACTACTAAGGAGTTGGAAGAGATCGTGGGCTTGTGCATTTCAGTCTGTGGCATCTGATGATTAGTCATGTTAGTGTCTTGGAAAGGTCGGCATGTGGTCATGTTATCTTTGTGCGTCTCTTTTTCCCTAGCCCAACAAAACACTTGATATGAAACTGTTGTGATCATTAGTGATATTTAGTTTGTTTGTTAACTGTATTAAACTGATGTGAAACTTATCTTTGATGTTAATGGATTTTGTATAACTTTCATGGTCTTCATGGTGGTGTTATAAATTTGTTTTTAATAGTTTCTTTTTTCTGTATTGTTCAACATTACTAGCTAGTGTTCGCACTAGTCATACCATTAAAGATAAAAAAAATACGAGACTATAACATGTCCAACCCTTAAAAGCAATTAACTCCTTGCCCTACTTAAGAACGAGCAGTTATATATTTTCTTCATGATTAATAAGTTTTACTTAGCTGCGATAGTTTTATTCCACTTTTTGATAGTTTTATTCCATTTTTAATTATAGAGCTTTGATTTAAGAAACGCTAAGAGAGAAAACTATATAGTAAGATGAATATTATCGGATCACGATGATTGGCGAATTCATTTATATAAATCAATCTTTTTATTGTTTCAAGGGGCATATTTTTTCTTCCGTTCCGCTGAGAGAATTCAAAATTCACGGGTCGGCCTGCTAGTTATATAGTGTGACAACCGTGGTTTTGGGTTGGTCACTTGGTCTTACTTTTAGGTTATTTTATGTGTGCTTACTTGAATTGTGTGTTTACGTGTTTATTTTGTGTGAACGAGGTTGGTGTGGTTATCGTTTATGAGTATAGAGTACTCATAAGTAAATCGAGGAACGGTTATTTCATGTTCATGAGCTCACAAGTGGTGACTATGAAATGAAAATGGTGATATTGTGGTGTTTACGTATACGTATAAGTATTATAGTAATAGTATTTTTTTAGGATTTACGGTTTAGCCTTTAGAGGTCTCGGGTGAGGTAATTATCCATATGAATATTTTTCGGGATGGTTTTAAGTCATTTAGGACTTAGTTATAAAGTTTATTTCAAAATTTGAGATTTTTTTTTAAAGTGTATATTTTACGTCTTTTACGGTAAAATGCGTAAATTTGACTAGTTTTACGGTTTTGAGGTTTTGGGAGCTTTAGGAGCTGAAATAAATTAAGGTAAATTAAGGTAATATTAATAATACATATATTAATAATAAAAAGAAATAAAAAACGAATTTTGATGGGTATATGTCGGTTATGTGAAAAAAAAGAAAAGAAAAGGGGAAAAAAGGGAAAAAGGGAACCGGGCTTTTGTATATGGGCCAAGGACATGTTAGGAAAGTATATAAAGTATTTTTATTAATCAAAACACTCATAAAATCCCTGGAGATCAAGGTTTGGTCGGCATAAATGGTGGTTTTAGGGTTCTTCATTAATTTTTCTTATTTCAAAAATTCTAAGGTAAAATCTTTAATACTCTTTTTAATTAAATTGTTTTTATGTTTTCTTTAATAATCTTATGATGGATTTAGGTTAGGGTTTAATATAAAAACAGTAAATTAATGTTGTAATAATCATAATATAATGATTACATGGTTTAGGGCTTGTAATTAGAGGGATTAGGGTTAATTAATGATGTTGATTTTGTTAAACCCGTTTTTATAAACTGGGCAGAATTTTGAGTCAATTGTTTTGATCATATCGGGAGTTCTACAAACTCTTATTTTGCGATCCACATACCCCTGAAAAGGTATTTGAAGTGGATTTCCAATGCAAGAAACTAGAACTAAATTGGAGGTCGGGAAGGGGGTCAAAAACAGGTTACAACAGTCGGAGGTCAAAACAGTTTTGAATTGAGCCTGTTTTCTTTTTAAGTTTTGGGTTGTTTGGGGTACTTAGGGTTGCATTAGGATCTTCTCACGAATGTGAGAGATGTTTTATATATTGTAATGAGGATCTGCACTTGGGCTAAGGTTGTGGTTTAGGGTAAGACCCCTTAATGGTAACAAACGTTTAGTACGTTTAAAATCAGGAAATCTGGAATGACAAAAGTAGATATATGTATATCGGGGCCTTAACAGTAGCTTTAAGGTTAGGGCAAGTGGGAGGTGTTAGCCAACATATGTAAGGGTATGAATATTCCTTTTACAGAAACCATGGGTATGTTTAAGTGGACATTTGACTTAAAGTTTTGAGACCTAAAAACTGGGACTGTTTTGTGTAAAATATGAACGGGATAGTTATTAAACTTAACCAAGTTAAGGACTTGTTAAGAAGGGTAATGGGGTGTTTAGAGTTATAAATGGGGTATTTATATGAGAGGAGGTTAGATGTCCATCATAGGTTGATGAACCATTTTAGAGGTTGGTTCATGTATTGATTTATGTGTTTTTGGTTTGTTAGCTTGTTGCTAGAGCAAGAACTTTGGAGAAGCAATCAGGTGAGTTCATAGTCCCATTTTACTACGTTTTTAAATGTTTTTTTTTTCAGTATGGGATAGAGATGACACTTGAAATGTTCTTTAACATGATTTAGTACTATGTTATAAAATGTGTGGACATAAATGTGTTATTGTGTGACTTGCGTGCTTATGTGTTCTCATATGTGCTTTGGTACGTGTTCTGCTATGTGAATCTTGTTTGGATTGTGATTGGCTTTGGTACATAGATGTATGGGCGTCTATGGGACCAGTTGTGATGTGTGTGGAGCGTGGGGCACGATCCGTCCTGAGTACTTGTGCATCGTCTCTTCGGAGGCAAGATATCTCGACGGGGATATAGTTCATCTTCCACAGGTGGTGTGGGAAAGATCCGGATAGTGTGGTGTGTGTTCTTGTGCGTGTGACGGGATACTTCTTGATTGTTATAATGTGCTTTGTGAATTGTAGATGTGATTGGTACTTGGCTTGAGTTTTGTTGTGGATGCATGTAGCATTATTATCACATTATGGTCCATTACTATAAATTGTTTTTCTTCAACTTATTTACAGCGGATGTCGAGGTTTCTTATGATGTTCTAGATAACTTAAACCTATGTTCTCACCAACTTTATGTTGACAGATTTTAGTGTCATTTTCAGGTGAGGTAGTTGTGCAAGATGATGTTAGAAGTGGCTAGAGTATAGAGGCTGCTAGGATTGCATTCGGAGGAATCCCTTTCCTCTTAGATTTTATTTTGTGTTTGATTAAGTGAACGTTGTGGTACCTATATGTTTGATGTTTGTTTATTTGTATGTCTTTGGTAAGAGGTAGGCCTGTTACCTACTTACCTAGACGCCTGCATTGTTGAGATATTGTCACGACATTTGTGTCGCCATCTATGATATTTCAATTTTATTTAGTTCTCTCTATAGACACGCTGTTGTTGTGATGATATCCATACGTCGCGCCCCATATTCCACCATGGTGGGGTGTGACATATAGCCACAATGGTCTCAAAGGCATATAAGTTTTGTAGTTGTGACTTCAGCAATACTACTTCATCGTTCGGTTCATGACTAGAGGAATACTCATTTCCATCATGAGTTCAAGACTTGAACACGAAAGGGTTTTGCTAACCAACCAATGCTCATTGGTTGACGTTAGTGTGTAATAAATAAATATGTTATATTTGAACATGACTCATTATAATGTATATCAAATGTCCTTTAATGTTATTAAAAAATTTGTATTTATTTACACACCGATCTTTACTCGGTGAGCATTATTTAGCAAAACGAAAACATAAAACCAAAATCATTATATATCTATGTCTAATCAGAGCTCCTGGTATGATGATTTATCACTCAAGTCATAGACAAAATGCTACTCTCACGGCACCAAGAACCATACTCTTGCTCGCGTTATAGGTCTGGCGTCGTATTTGCTAGCCCAACATTGTGGCCATAACACGAACCCACGACGCGAGAACTGTACCATGGCTCGCATTGCGGGCTCATGTTGTGGGTTTTTATTTTTTTTATTTTTTTATTAAAATTTTGACCACAATAACACCAAATCTGATGTTAACCAATGAGCGTGTTATGGAGATTCTGGTGTTATGGAGTTGGTAGCTGACGTGGTGGCATGCATTTTTTCCACAATACGAGCCCACGGCTCAACAATGCACGTTGTGCTCCAAATGTGTTATTAATATTTCTAACTACACTTTGAAAGATAGAAGTTTTGATACATTGACTGATTGACATACTAAATGACACTTTGAAAGATAGAAGTTTTGATACATTGACATACTAAATGAAAGGGTGTGAGAAGTACCTACCACAATTTATATTTTACAATAACATTTAAACATTTTATATTTTTGGAATATTAACTACCTAACCTTCTTAAATGTAAGAAGTAAACTTTAAAAATTATCTCTCAATTACCGAAGAAAGTTCATATATATCTAACTTAATTCGGGTTACAATTTTTAATAGAATTTAATCTTACGACTAGATGCAGTAATCATGATAGGATTAACCTAAAAATAATTTTTAAGAACAAAATTCAGTATAAGAGACCAAACTTGAATCCGGACCCGACTAAAATATTTGGGGTTTGGTAAATCACATTAACAACTTGCCCTATTGTGTAATGTGGTGGTCGTGCTTTGACGATATTTTAACGCCGACATGATGCGGTTTTAAAAACCGTCCTACCTAGGGCTGAGCATCGGTCTGGGATCGGACCGGACCGACGACTGAAATTATCTGAAACCCTGGACCGAGACCGACCGAAATGATCTGGTCCGGTTCGGTCCTGGATCCGATCCGATCCTATTAGGCATAATCGACAAGACCCCGGACCAAAGACCAAATTAGTCCAAAACCCCGGACCGAAGACCAGACCAGAATTATTCGATCCGGTCCAGTCCGGATCAGTTCCTACCGATCAAGCATATGATCCAAATATTTAAAATGATGCATCATTACTTACACAACAACTTTCATCTACCTCATTACTTCCAATCTCTTTCCCTCAACTACCCTTAGAAACACTCTTCAAAATTGACCAAAACACACATCTCATGATATAAATGTCACATTTAAACGCTCTTCAAAACTGCATCCACCTACCACAATAATATCTCACATATCTCTATTAAACACACACATTTACACCATAAACTTTCCACACACATTTCCTGTCTCATTTCACTGGGTGTTTGTTTTTTTTTTAATCTAAAACTCGGTTGGTGATGAACAGTCTTGACGAGGGGTGGTGTCAATTATCATTCTTACTTTTACTTTATGATGCACAAAAGAAATATATGATGATTTTTTGTTGGAATAGGTGGTCTCGGAAATTAAGGTATCATTTTAGCGTTTATTCAAATTTTTACAGTAATATTTTATGTCTTTGCGTGTAGTATCATTTGTTTTTTTTTTCAGAGACAAGATAAATTGGTGATTAGGTTTTAGAGTTTGAATCTATTAAAGAGTAGGTTTATTTATTTAACTCAGAGTATTTTTAATCGATAAGATTGAAATTAGTGGTTTTTGCAAGAAAAAAGAAATTAGGGTTTTTTCAACAAAATGATTTTGAAATTTGGGGTTTTAAAAGATTGTCTTGTTTGTTCATAGTTACACAATTTTAGTTTTTGTCGTTGCTTACAGGATTTTATATTTTTACCGAATACTAACGATTATTGTACTTTTTATCTTTATTTATAGAGTTGTTTTTCTGTACTAGTGCAATAGTTTCAAATTTCGAGTCAAATTTGCTACTCCAAGTATAGGAAGACAAATACAATCTGTTCTGGTTCACGTTTCGCGAATACTGTTCACGTGGATCATTTTTAAGTAGTCACTGTCTTGTTTTAGGAACATGGTTAGCCTGTTTTTTAGGAACACTTGATGTTGTATCTCGAAGACTTTTGACACTTATGATTATTATTGACTATACAGGCATCCTGTATTGGTTCTTTCCCATTAAACACATATCTTCCTAGCGGAGATATGGATGTTACAATGGCAACATTTTCTGATCCTCGTGCGTGTATATCAAGCATGAAGGCTTTTTTTGGATAACTACAATGTCAACAATCCTCAAGCTTACCTACGTGATAATATTCGCACGGGTAAGGACTTCATCTTTGGCTTTTGTGTCTGAGTGGTATACTGAACTAGTATATTTTTTATACTTTTATCTGATTTATTTATTTGAAACAGGTGGATCTGAAAATTGGGAATGACCATTTATTCAAGAGGTCAATCCTTTTGATGAAAGGATATCAAAATAACCGGCTCATCAAATGGCCTATTGTCATCCTATGCACTTGAGGTCATGATATTATATATCATAAATCGTTTTCATATGGAAAACAAAACCCCTCTTGAGGTAAAACTTAGTAGTGATTTTCTTTTTTTGTATTTAGTACTATTGCGTTATTAATGTGTCATGTACCAACAACAGTGTCTTGTGAAGTTTTTTGAGGAGTTTAGCAAAGCATGCTTATCAAGTCACTATAAGTGCAAGAAAGAAAATGCATCAAGCAGAGGTAAATAAACATATATTTTCTCTCTTATAAATATAAATAAATATGTGAGTTAATTGCATAAATCGTCCCTGTAGTTTGTTCGATTTAACGAAATTGGTCCTTACAAACTTTTTTTAACGGATTTCTCCCCATGGCGTTTGACCCGTATCAGGTTTGGTCCCTTGACCACTAAGCCCGTATCGGATTTGGTCCCTTGACACTAGTTTCTTTTAGATCTATGCATATTATCTGCAGATTTGGGTTTTTTTAATTGTTTTTTTTTTCTTTCAGGTGCCATTGACGCAATGATGATGAATGTAATAATTGGTCTTACACCCAGATTCCTCTGTTTAAAATAGTTGATCAGGTATAAAGTTCATTTATCTCTTTTTTAAAATCATAACTTGATAATCGTTGGTCTCAGATTATTTGTTTTTTAAACATTTGTGTTTGAAATTGAGGTTTATTTAATTGAATTAATGTTTATTTAATTGAGAGTTTTTTTAATAAATTTAGATTGAATTGAGTCATTTTAACCTATTTGAATTTTTTCGGGGTTTTGAAGGATTGAAATTGGGGTTTTTTTGCAAAAAAAAAAATAAGGTTTTTCAACAAGTCTATTTTGTTGTATTAAATGATTATATGCAACTTTTTATATGTTATTAGAATGATTATTAAGCTTGTAAAGAGTCTAGTAAAAAACTTGTAAAACTAGGGAACTCGGTACATAACTTGTCATTTTGATAGGATCGGACTCTGACTCGCGAAAGTCCGAGAATGATGACAAGTCTAATGGAAAATCAGGGCTGAGTTACTATATAGGAACAATAAAAAGAAAACTTGACTAGAATTGGATGTAGGTCAGTGATTTATACTTAGCATTTTCTATGCTATCCATTGCTAAAACGGTTTCTTGCTTATTTTAAAGCTAGCTTTTGTTAGCTGCTGCCCTTCCCGGTTCATATTTAGGAAAAAAATGGAGTCGAAGCTTACCACATGAAGGAAGTAACTCATTGTTTATATGTGTTAGTTTGTGTACCCATCATACTTGTTCTTGTTAGTTTTTGTGTTTGTAATTGTGTAGTTGGAAAAAAGCTTAGAAGTAGCCAGATTAAACAAAGGCCTGTATGCATCTTCTTTGTATAGTTGTAGAGAAACAGATTATTGAGGGTATAATGGTCATTTTAAAAATGTTATGTATCTTAAGACTTTATTTATATAGAACATGAATTGTGAACACTCCCGTTCATTATTGTCCTTTTGCTTTTAACGAAATAGCCTAATGTATATTTTTTGGCAGGTTATACATAAAAACTCTATTTCAAAGGGACGTCATGCTTCATCAATACTAAGAAATATCACTGAATGCATAATTGCTCCTCTGGAGTTTGGTGGCACAACTATCGGTTCTTGGACGTACGCTTATGTAAGTATCCCACAAAATGGTTTGTTTTACATTATAGTGTAGTATTATCATATAACCTCTTACAAGTTTCAACCCATTTGGCTGCAATTTCAAAACAACAAAAAGGTTTTTTTTTCTTTAGAATAGTATATTGCAGCCCATTCGTTTATGTTTTTATACACTAATAAAACATTTTATTCCTATTTCTAGGGGAAGCTTGCAGAAGGGAAGAAATGGGCCAAACTCAAGAAAAATCATTCACTTCTGGGCCCAAAAGGATATCGTGGAAATTGTTGATCACGAACAATACCAATAATATAATCTAAAGGAAGATTATATCACGCTCTTGTACACACGTAATACGGCGAGTTAACCGTGAGTCTAGCACGAGCAAACCGAGCTTCAACGCTTATGGATTATCTACCCAATAACCCTAGAGAGGGATTAGGACTAGATAAAATAGCTAAATCGAAAACCAACCGAAACCCTAAGGTGGTGGGGGTGTGGTGATCGCAAGAAGCAAAGAGAAGGGAGAGACAAAAAATAATGAAGGCCTTGGGGTTGTTTATATAGCCTTGGTTATCTTGGGCTCCAAGCAATTAAACAAGAATTAGGAAACAAAAGTTTCCCTTTCCCCCCTCCTTGTTTTTGGCCGACGGCTACACCACCCCCAAGGGGTGTTTGTGTAGCTTTTCCTTCTTCTTTTAGCTTCTATTTAGTTTCCATAACGGTCGTTATAACTTAACTCTTATTTATTAACGATCGTTAGTTAAGCTTTGGTTTGATTTAATAAATATATATAAAATATATTTAATAAACAAATTAACCCTTTACGTTATGTGTGCAATCCCGTGATCCCGAGTTCGACCCTATCTCACGACTATTAATTTTAAGTCCATAAACTTTCAGCTCCCACTTGGACAAAATTCTAATATCGTGATCACATTGACTAGCGTCTAGTTACAATAGCAATGTCACTAGTACAAACCGGGTAAGGTCTCCTGGACAAGAACCTTTTAATGATTACATCATTATTATTATCCTTTCATTTCAAATACGCTTGTTAATAAGGATATGGATCTCAGTCATTCCTTCATTAACTATTCTGTTTCTCGTTTACGGATATAGCAAGATTACCAAAACAAATTTGGGTGTGGCCACACAAACATCTTACTACTCCCCCGAGGGGCCCAATTGTATTTATACTTCAAACATAATTCGAAGGAAACGAATCCCATTTTGACTACAAGCAAAACACATGAACTTCGCAACACTTCTGAAAATAACCCTTATAACTACCAGTTACGTTTAGCGTTAGGTTATCTCACAGAAATGCACTACATTCAATGCAGTTTTCTAGTATCTCAGGTCTAAGGATAACTATTTATGATTTACTTAATGATAAAGATCCATAAAGTAAAATCACATAGTTGGGATAAGTCCAATATTTGATCCATCAAATATCATCCAAAATTGACCAATATACTTCCAAGTATACTCTGTCACCATTTTGAATTGTATTAGTTTAATAATATTCCCATATTATTAATCGACAACGGACATTTAGAAACATCAAAATGCTCACGGATTAAAACATGTAAAATAGGATACAAAATCAAAAAACAGAAAAATAAACGAAACCCAATCTTTATTTCATCAATTCAATAATGTCTTACATCCTTTATCCAAATACTAATCAACAGATTTATTGCATGAATTCGCTATCTAGTTGCAGCCCAATTGCCTTGGCATGTTTAACTACCTTTGGCCTAGATAAAGCCTTAGTAAAAGGATCAACTACGTTATCATCTGTGTGAACTTTTATCAATTTTATTTCTCGAGCTTCCACTTGTTCTCGAACGTAGTGATATCTACGTTGAAAGTGTCTGGCGCCCTTCATGACTCCAGGGTCATTGGCGAATATTATTGCCGCAGAATTGTCGCAATATATATCAATAGGTTCTTTAATTGAAGGCATCACTCCAAGATCTCCAATAAACTTCCTAATCCAAACAGCTTCCATTGCTGCTTTTGAAGCGGCCATGTACTCAGATTGAGTCGCATGCATAGCAATGGTTTTCTGCTTACTACTCTTCCAGTCTACTGCTCCTCCGTTGATGACAAACACGTAACCCGTCTGAGACTTCGTATCGTCTTTATCACACTGCCAGGACGCATCACAGAATCCTGTTACATTCAGTTCTGTGTCTGGTTTACCCCCGAATACCAAAAACATATCTTTCGTACTCCTCAAATACTTTAGAATATGTTTAACAGCAGTCCAGTGGAACTTTCCTGGATTCTGTTGGTATCTACTGACCAAGTTCTGAGCAAACGCCACATCAGGCCTTGTACATCTTACAGCATACATAATAGATCCTACTGCCGAAGCATAAGGCACCTTCTTCATGTAAGCCACCTCTTCAGGTGATGATGCATCTTTCTCATGACTTAACTCATGCTTAACCTCCATCGGTAAGAAACCTTTCTTAGAGTTATGCATGTTATATTTCTTTAATATCTTATCAATATAAGCATCTTGACTAAGACCAATTAACCGTCTACTCCTATCTCGATAGATTTAATTCCCAGAATATATGCAGCATCTCCTAAATCTTTCATAGAAAAACATTTACCAAGATAATCCTTAACTTCCTTAAGTCTTGGAATGTTACTTCCCATGATCAATATGTCATCGACATATAGAATTAGGAACACTACATTACTCCCACTAGCTTTGCGGTATACACATGGCTCATCACGATTTTGAATAAATCCGAACTTTTTGATTTCTTCATCAAATCTCTTATTCCATTGACGTGATGCTTGCTTCAAACCATAAATAGATCTTTGAAGTTTGCACACGCGCTTTGGATATTTAGGATCAACATACCCTTCTGGTTGTTGCATATAGATGTCTTCATCTAAGCGACCGTTCAAGAAGGCAGTTTTAACATCCATTTGCCATATCTCATAGTCATAGTATGCTGCTATAGCTATGAGAATCCTAATAGCTCGTAAGTCTGCTACAGGAGAAAAGGTCTCCTCGTAGTCTATGCCAAAAGTTTGAGTAAAACCTTTAGCCACTAAACGTGCTTTATAGGATTGTACATCACCATCCATGTCAGTTTTCTTCTTATAGATCCACCTATTTTTCACTACTTTAGCATTTTTAGGTGCGTCTACAAGAATCCAAACATCATTGATTTCCATGGTTTTCATTTCCTCATTCATCGCAACTATCCATTTTGACTTTTCTGGATCAGACATTGCTGACCGATAGTTAGCAAGTTCACCAAGATCCCCTACTTCCTCCTCATCATCCTCTATGTAAAGACGTAGTTTGTCCGGCGCACGTATAGTCCTTTGTGACCTACGTGGAGGAATTAATTCCGGCGGAACACTCAGACTTTTTGGTTCTACGGGAATTTCTTCGCTAGTATTTTCAGAAGGCAATGTATCTTCTTGAATTTCTTCAAGATCATAATTTCTCCCACTGAATTCTTGATTTACAAGATCATTTTCAAGGAAGTCTCCATACCGAGCCACAACTATTTTGTTCTCAGCCGGATAATAAAAGTAGTAACCCATAGTTTCCTTAGGGTAACCTACAAAGATACATTTTACTGAGCGTTGTTGGAGTTTATCTCCAGAGTCACGTTTCACATACGCCTCACAACCCCAGACTTTTAAATAAGACAAATATGGCTTCTTGCCATGCCATAGTTCATATGGTGTCTTATCTACCTTCTTAGTGGGAACCATATTTAGAATACGAACAGCAGATTCAAGAGCATAATCCCAAAAAGATAATGGTAAAGTTGTAAGATTAAACATAGATCATACCATATCCAATAATGTATGATTTCTCCTTTCAGATACACCATTTTGTTGTGGAGTATACGGAGAAGTAAGTTTCTGAACAATTCCATTCTCACTTAAATAATCTTTAAACTCTTGACTTAAATATTCACCACCACGGTCAGAACGAAGAGCTTTAATCTTCTTTCCCAGTTGTAACTCTACTTCGGCTTTAAACGTTTTGAATGTTTCAAATACCTCATGTTTATGCTTAAGTAAATAAACATAACCATAACGTTTATAATCATCCGTAAACGTCAAGAAGTATCTAGAACCTTTCCTTGACACATGTCTAAGTGGTCCACGCACATCAGTATGTATCAAACCAAGTAGTTCAGTAGCCCTTTCAATATTGCTATTAAAAGGTTTCTTGGTCATCTTTCCAGAGATACAAGATTCACATTTATCGAATGATTCATCATTGATACTTTCTAAAAGCCTATCACGTTGTAGCTTTTGTATGCGAGTCTTCCCAATATGGGCAAGCCTACAATGCCAAAGATAAGAAGAGTTCTTGTCTAACTTACTCTTCTTATTCTTGCTAAAAACAGAATTATTTTTCCTCTTGGAATTTTTATCATGCATATTTATTTCAAAAACACCATTCATAGAAATTGCATCAAAATAGAATAAACCATCTTTGAAAACAGAAATTATATTATTATCAATCGTGTGAATAAATCCAAGATCCAACATACAAGAAAAGGAAATGACACCCCTAACAATTGTAGGTTCATAGTGACAATTATTTAAAAACAGTACTAAACTCGAAGGTAAAACTAATTTAAATATTCCTATAGCTTCAACCGCTGCTTGTGCGCCATTGCCCACTTGCAGAAATTGTTCCCCATAGGTAAGCCTCCTTTTCAACTCAAATTCCTGTAGGGTATTACAAATGTTAATACCACATCCCGTATCATATACCCAGGAGTTTGATTTGTATGAAAGATTAAATAACTCTATCATAAATAAGTTACCAAAAGATGGTGTTGCAGCAGCTTGCTCAGCCTTCTTCTTATGTTCTGCCATTTCATGGAGATAGAGAGAGCAATTCCTCTTCCAGTGTCCAGTCATCTTGCAGTGGTGACAAGTCTCATCTTTCAGAGATTTCTTAGCAAAGTTATGCTTCGGTTTTGATGTAGTCGCAACTTGCTTGCTCTTATCAACCTTGCCTTTGCCTTTCTGCTTCTTATTCCCTTGCGGTTTTGGTTTCGACACTCTACCCTTTTGTACAAGAAGTACTCGAGGCGTAGCAGTGGATGCCTTATCTTTCAAACCCTTTTCGAAGTCAATGAGCATTGCATGCAAATCATTAACTGTCTTCCCCGTGCAATGCATATTATAGTTACGAACGAAATCATTGAAGTCCTTATTAAGGGACCAATTGATCAAGTTAATAGCCATATTATGATCAAAGGGTTGTCCTAGTGCGATGATTTGTTCCATATAACCCCTCATCTCCATATAATGAGCACTTACGGACTTTCCAAGAGCTTGCTTGCAACTATGTAGAGCATCAACCAGATCATAGATCTCTACAGCTTGCGGCGTTTCATACACAGCCTTGAGTTCATCAAGCATTTTCTGAGGTGAAGCTAGCTCATACTTCCTTTGAAGTGATGGAGCCATTCTTCCTAACATTACAGCAGCCACCTCATGGTGCTTCTTAACGTTAGCAGCGTGTTGAAGCCTTTCCGCATCAGTTGCTCCTTCAGCAAGATCCTCCAGAAAAGGAGTTTCCAAGATATTGATAGTACCCGCTGCTCTCAGAACAATTCTTAGTGCCAGTAAGTTCAGGCCGTTCAAAGAAAGCTTTGAACGCCGAGCTTATTGTCAGATTGTTTTCGGGTTGAGCCATTTCTACAGAAATAAGTTCAAACATTAGTATTTTCGATAATACAATTCAAGAAAATAAAATTACCCCGGTAATAAAACCATAGTATTTTCCTTGAAAAACCAGAATCCATATTGACATAGATTTATCACATCAGTTGATCTGCTAGTGACAAATGTATTCAACACAGTAACTTGTCGAACAATAATTACCAAATCAAATTGTAATTTCTAGATATGTCAGGGATTTACATTGCCAAAATCATTTGCATTGTAAACATGTTTTATCCCTTCTTTATGCCTTAAGTTTCCAGTTCTCACTGAGTAACTCAATTAAGTCGACTAATCTAAAGAACGTAAAACCTTCATGTGCAATCTTATTCAGTCATGAAGTTTTCTCTCCATTACAACATCGTCCGATATCTTATATGACGACAATTGTAACTTCAAGTGTTCGTCAATTAGAGGGCATATGACTTAAATTTTAGGGTATAGATTTTGGTGTCAAAATCATGTATGGAGAAGCATGCATACATCTCCATAACATAAGTTTAATAAAACATTTAGTAAACTTTTTGGTGAGACTAAAAGTTCATCATATACTTGCAAGTTGAGGTACTGGTTAAACCAATTGAAGATTTTACACACAACTAAATTCACACCGTACTTTTTCTAGAACGTTAGTTATAGCACAAAGGAATAACCTTATTCATTGTGTTTCGGATGTGAATTAATGTAGTTAAATCAACCTTAAAGAATTGTACCAATAACAACCGTAGACAATACCAATTTGACGCACAGGCGAGCCGGGAATTTGGTCAGCGCTGAAGCATAACACCTCATTCCTTAACCGGGTACATGACCAGCGGTGCGTTATACCCACTTTATAGTTTGCCAAAAATGAGTAGCCGTTAAGTTGCTATTGCAATTCTAATCAACGCAAATCATATGTGTTTTACATCTCAAAACAATTCATTAATTTTGATAAGATTTAGTCCATATTATTTTTCTTGGAAAAAATTACCCTTGTTTACAACATACAATATAGAAAACGTATGAAAACAAGTAGTAAAAAAAACTAAATCAAATAGCCACATGCATAACAATTTATTCAAAGAAGATCAAATCTAGGGTTTTTATAAACATAAAAAGTCTTCCCTAATTTTAAAACTTTGAATCAAATAAAGCAAATAGCAATCAAAGTTATATGATCCGTAAGAAACATGCATGTTTATTACGGATCTCCCACATTCTCTTAACAATTAAAAAACTACGGATCGTAACCACGCATGACATAACAATTAATTCATGCAAAAACATCTAAAGTTAATTACCATGCAATTTTAGGGTTTACAAAAAAAACTTTTTTTTTTTATAAAAAATTCGACTAAAGTCGATTTTAATAATAATAAAAAACAAAACCCTAATTTTTCATAAAACCTAAAAAACAACATGTAATTTTTAACACAAATCATTATTAGTTAAAAAAACTTTAGATCTTGATAATTATAATCATGTTAAAACGGCTCTCGATGCCACTGATGGTTTATAGAGTTCATAACAATTATTTAAAACCCTAATATGGATCAAAGAGCGCATAGCGGAAGCGATTAACAGGATCATCAATTTAACACAATTATATTAATCAAGATTAGGGTTACATACCTTTATCCTAGCAAGATCCACAAGACGAGGGAACGAACGACAACTAGGGTTGATCACGAACAATACCAATAATATAATCTAAAGGAAGATTATATCACGCTCTTGTACACATGTAATACAGCGAGTTAACCGTGACTCTAGCACGAGCAAACCGAGCTTCAACGCTTATGGATTATCTACCCAATAACCCTAGAGAGGGATTAGGACTAGATAAAATAGCTAAATCGAAAACCAACCGAAACCCTAAAGTGGTGGGGGTGTGGTGATCGCAAGAAGCAAAGAGAAGGGAGAGACAAAAAATAATGAAGGCCTTGGGGTTGTTTATATAGCCTTGGTTATCTTGGGATCCAAGCAATTAAACAAGAATTAGGAAACAAAAGTTTCCCTTTCCCCCTCCTTGTTTTTGGCCGACGGCTACACCACCCCCAAGGGGTGTTTGTGTAGCTTTTCCTTCTTCTTCTTTTAGCTTCTATTTAGTTTCCATAACGGTCGTTATAACTTAACTCTTATTTATTAACGATCGTTAGTTAAGCTTTGGTTTGATTTAATAAATATATATAAAATATATTTAATAAACAAATTAACCCTTTACGTAATGTGTGCAATCCCGTGATCCCGAGTTCGACCCTATCTCACGACTATTAATTTTAAGTCCATAAACTTTCAGTTTTTACAGCTGAATAAAGACACTAACTTTCTATTATGTGTCTCAGCAATTACCATGTTTCCACACTCCCCATTGTAGTTGGCTTATGAAATATTTATATTAATCATACGATCTTTGGACTTAATTTGATTCGTCTCTTGGTAATGCCTTTGTAACTGCTGTCATACTCTACCAGAAATGTCACAGCGTGTAACTTTTCTTTGACTACATTTTCACGTGTTAGGTTCATTGGTAATGCCTTTGACAGGGTTCTTTGTTGTATACAATGTAACTCGATATATTACATTAGTGGTCCCTCATTTGCCACTCTTATCTTGGCTAGGATACTCTCCACCTCCATGAATTTCATAGCACATTACTTGACTTTGCTTAGTACATCAGCAATAATAGGTTTGGAAGAATAAATGATGCTAAATAGATAAATGTAAGAAAAGAAGAAGCTGCATTTGACCTCTTTTTTTCCCAAGATCTCACATCCACAAAGTTTGAAGCCTTCTTGCATCTTTGTACAATCTGAAATTTGTAGTTTTGTATTGCAATAATCTTTTTCTTTATCTAACGTCGCTTATGGATGTCTTTTATAGATGTTGTAGAATGATAAGAAGCCTTTTACTACTAAGGAGTTGGACGACATCATTGGCTTGTGCATTTCATCTCTGGTATCTGATGATTAGTCATACTAGTTTTTCGGAAAGGTCGGCATGTGGTCATGTCATTTTGTGAAACTGTTGTGATCGTTAGTGATATTAGTTTGTTTGTTAACTGTATGAAACTTATCTTTGATAATTAATGGATTTTGAATCATCTTCATGGTGGTTTTTGTTAGGATTATTGGGGCTGCTAACCATATGCCAACATCAGCAAACAAACATCAACAGCAGAACATAATCAAAAAGATCAGCACATGGGGTGTTTAGGACAAAAGTTGGGATTTCATTATCATAGGTCCAAATATTACAAAAGTGAGTACAAAGTATATATCTAGAAAACAAAACCGACATACTAATTTCCAATTGCTAAGTTACTTAACCAAGAAGATAAAAGACCAAACTACCCTTAGTACTAAAATTACCAAACTACCCTTATGACTAAAGTCAAATATCTAACAATCTCCACCTTGACTTTAGCTCGTAAGTAGCACCATACTTCAACTCGGGTCGAAACTTCAAAACTAAACGAATCATTCATCTTCAAATTCAAATTTCCAATTTCCAAACACTAGAGAACTAGCCAATTTCAAACAAATGATCGAATCTGAAAACGATCCAAAGCTAATCCAAATGATCTCTGAAAAACGATCCAAAGCAAATCCAAATGATGGAACCTAAAAACGATCCAAAACAAATCCAAATGGATCGAACCTGAAAACGATCCAAAACAAACCCAAATGGATCGAACCTAAAAACGATCCAAAGCAAACTAAACCAAAACAAACACCGATTTCTTCAAATACGAATAACAAAATGTTAACCGAGAAATTCAAACTTGGCTAACCAAACAACCAAATCGGCCCAAACGATCTTCACCAAAGACAATCAAATTCAGGCAACCAACTTCAAAAGCCCAACGAATGAAGATCCAAATTTCCAAATTAACAAATTTCAAACGATCTAAACTTCAAACGACATGATGACAATCAATTCTTCAAGCACCAAATCGATCTTCAAATTCCAAATGCCTAATTCAAATTCTAACGGTCCACTTATGTAATAAGAATTACGACCCAAATTCAAATTTATTATACGTATCAAACAAATTCAAATTAATGAATAATTTGACAAACGGGCTCAAATTCAAACGCCCCAAATATATAATAATTCAAACGACCCACTTATATAATAAGGATTACGGTCCAAATTTCAAACTAATAGCCTACGTATCATATATGAATTACGGCTCAATTTCAAACAAATCCAAATTTGAATACCAAATAAACCGATTCCAATAAACCCATTCATTACTAATAGCCAAATTCCAACTTCAAACACCAATCCAAAATTCAAACAAAGATCATAGGTGTAACCCGAAGAACATATCAAACAAAGAATAAGTCGCTCCACCATACCAAAGGAAGTACCAAACCCTATACTCGCTATGTAGGGAACAAACCGGGTTTACTATGTAACAAACGACTTTCTTATCAACTCCTAAAGCAACGAACCAAAACTAATTCACAAAACCTAAAAATGATCACTACCAAATCCTAATCAACAAAACCCCTTCAAACAAACCCCTTCGATCTATCTAATAAGCGGAAGCAACAAAAAGATCAAATTACAAAACAACAAACCTGATAATTCCATAATTGATCGGCAGCCACCACCAAACCCAAATCAAAATCAAAAGATATCAAGATATTGAATCTTGAAATCAACCACAAGCTAAAGCCGATTCATCAAATCAAGAAACCCAACACAAATCCAAGAAACCCCAAACAAATTCAGCTTGATTCAAAGTGATCGAGTGGCTCTTGATACCAATTTGTTAGGATTATTGGGGCTGCTAACCATATGCCAACATCAGCAAACAAACATCAATAGCAGAACATAATCAGAAAGATCAGCACATAGGGTGTTTGGGACAAAAGTTGGGATTCCATTATCACAGGTCCAAATATTACAAAAGTGAGTACAAAGTATATATCTAGAAAACAAAACCGACATACTAATTTCCTATTGCTGAAGTTACTTAACCAAGAAGAGAAAAGACCAAACTACCCTTAGTACTAAATTTACCAAACTACCCTTATGACTAAAGTCAAATGTCAAACAGTTTTTTTATAAATTTGTTTTTGATGGTTGTTTCTGTATTGTTCATGATTGAAGAATCATGTTTTTAAATCAAAGAACCGGGCTCTAATCTAATTAAAAATATTTTTGGAATAATATAGAGTAAGGTTAAGGTACACAAAAAACCGGGCTATATTAAATATCATAAACCCGGGCATTTTTAGCCTTTAAATCGGGCTCTTCTTTCGATTTTTGTAGTAGTAAAGCTCCCGGAACAATGACCATTAGGCGTTACCAGCCAGCTCATAGGCCTCATCGATCGCCAATAGTAATATTTTGATGGTTATCTGCAAAAGTGGTGCAAATAGGACTAAGCTTAGTGAACAGTTGAAGGTGAAAGTATGTGAATTATATTTTACATGTATTGGTGAAAGGACGCCTTGAGCATCGGGCCGAACCGAATCGGACCGACTAAGACGGACCGAAGACCGAAATGGTCTAACACCCCAAAACGAGGACCGGATCGAAACAGTCCGGTTCGGACTTCGTTCTAGTCCGGTTGACGCCTTGTTGTGTTGGACAATCTGTAGTTGGTCATAAAAGCTATGGTGTGGAGTATAAAAAAAGGTGTTTGAGAACAAAGGTTATAATCTAACACGGTTCGTGATGAAGTACAAATTCTAACGTTTTATTAGGCTACAAATGAAGGCAGTCTATATCTTCATTGTTGGGATGGACAGATCCTAGCAAAACCTCTCAAATTTAAATCTTAGTGTCTGTAAAAAAAAACCTTTGCGCATGTTTAAACGTCTTTAACAGTACATGATGATCTCGTAAAGTAAAACATCTTTAAAATATTATTACGTTTGTTTTGTAACCTTAAGGGGTGTTTGGTACGACATAATCGATGAGAATAGAATTGCATTAGAAAATGAGAGTTAGAAGAATGAGAATATACATAAAGAAAGAGGACTCATTCCGTTGTTTGATTGATGCAAACCGAGAATCTACATGAAAAATTATCGATGATACATATCATATTAAATGGAAAGAACAATATGCAAAAGTAAAAAGTTTGTAATTTGATGATCATCATCATAAACCAATGATCAAACATTGAAAAATAAAGAACAAATTAAAATCATAACAATTAATGTAAAGTTTTTATTTTATCATGATTTACAATATACAATTTGTAATACATATGAGAATGTGACCTGAGTTATTGAAAAAAAAAGTTACAAAAAATAAAAGTAAAATTAACGATGATGATTATTTGATAAATATAACATCACAAAATGGATATTAAGTCAGTGTTTGGTAGCAAGCCTTGAAGAGCGTTTAGGAGCAATAAGCGACAAGCGGTAAGCAGTTTAAATGAAAAGCTTGTTTGCTCTAAGTAGTTTGTTTATAAAATTACATTTATGTCCTCAAATATAACATTGATACTTTATTTAATTAGGTTATATGACCTTTAAAGTAATTTTATACTTTATAATTATATCTTACAGTTACGTTACCAAAAATCTTTTTAAAACAAACAACTACTGCTTACTATTATTGCTAACTGGTGCTTCCTACTCCTGCTTACTGCTATGTATCGTCAAACACAGAGATTGAACATTTAGAAAATGGAGACTTATCGTCAATAACTTAGCTAATGTTTTTTTTGAACGGTTGTTGATGTAAAATAATTTCATCGTGCCACCTTGTGCGCCAAAGCACGACACTTCGAATTCGATTGCTTGAAAGGAAAACTATGAGTTATATGGTTTACTCTAATGACTGTTTGGACATTTGAAAATAAACCATCAATGGTGCAATTAAGTTTACTAATTGACCAAAAGGTTACATGATCACTAGTGAACATTTTGATGTTGAGAGTTACGTTCATTATTCGCGGATACTACATAAATAAGGGACATGTATGATTTGTCTGATTACTGTGTATAACTGGTTCTGTGTGTTTTTAGCTTATTTTATATGTCCTTGTCATGTTTTACGTGTTATCTTGTATTTATTCATGTTTTACATGTATTCTGATTATGTATTTCATGTATTCTGGTATTACTATACTTGTAGTGTCATAATAAGTAACTTTCTAAAAATAACAGGTTTCCAAAAATAGAAAGTTTCCAAAAATAGAAAGTTTCTAAAAATAGAAAGTTTCCAAAAATAGTAAGTTTCTAAAAATAGAAAGTTTCCATAAATAGTAAGTTTCTTGAAATAGAAAGTTTCTATAAATAGAAATAAGCTGAATTAATAAGTTTAAATTATAAGCTAGTGTTTAAATCATAAGTTATAAGTTATGATGATTTATTAGTAAAGTCTATTAAATTAAATACTTAGGCTAAAGTGATTATTAATTAATAATGATAATGCATGGTTTATTAATTAATAAATATCATGGTTAATTTAATAAAACTTTACCTTATATCAATTAATTAAATTAAACATGGTTTTTAATTTAATTAAGTCAATTAAAATACATAGGTTATAATATGATTTATTTAATTAAATAAAATAAGCTAAGTCATGATTTTAATTAATTAATTAATAGTACATGTAGATTAATTTAATTAATTAATTAATAAAAACTTTTGGTTAACAAAATGTACCCGAGCCCTAAACCCGAGACAAACCAAGCCGAGCACCAAACACCACCACCAACCGGCGGCTGGTGGTTGGCCGACGGCTGTGGCCTTGGCCAGCCGTCGGTTGCTGGTTTTGTAGGGTGCCCCCTGCTGTGACCCGTGTACCCACCGGCATAAGCCGGTACCCACTGCTGCACCAAGGTTTCCCCGTGGGGGCTTTGGTTGCTGCTGCCCGAACACAAACCACACCGAGCTCCATTGAGGTCTCGGCTGTTGGTGGAAAAAGACACCGAGAGCCTTGAGTTCTCGGTTGTGTGCGTCAAACCAAACAAACACCAAACAAACCCCTTTTCTTATTTAATCCTTAATCATAAACATGTTTTAATTATGTTTTTAAGATTCGTGTTCATATAATTAAAATAAAAATAAAAAGATTAAGGTTATGATGGATACCAAATGCATGAATGAAAAGAGAATCGAATCACGAACACGTATACGTAATAATCCAAGATCAAAACTTGCAAAATCTCTCCCCTCGTTCTTGTGTATGCCGCGGCTAGGAGGAGCAAAAGGAGGCTAGGGTTTGCTTTCTTTTCTAAAAAATGTATTATGAATTCCCTGGAGATTATTATTTGGTATTCATGGATTTTAAATGTGCCGGGCCAAAAGGCCCTCCTTTTCTTTTCTCTTTGTCGCGACCCAAAACAAAGCCCAACACATATCCATTAGTTTTTTGTGTTAAAATAATATTCGTATGCATTCGTGTTTTAATTGTCGTGAATTAAATATTATACATAATATTTATCGTGCATTAATAATATACGTAATTCTTGTAATTAATGTTCGTGACATGTGTCGTATATTATAAATAGAAAGTTTTTAAATTAGTCTTGTTTTTATGTAGTGTACTGTTCATGGTATTTTATGCGGATTTTACAGGAGGAGTTTAGCTCCTTTGATTGGCATGTTCACAAACTCCGCAAACATGGGAGAATAAAAATGGCATCAAACGCCTTTGGTGTGTGTAAATCTAACAATAAATGTATATATTCTTGTTTATTTTTAATAAATTTAATAACAATCTCTTATCATGTGTGTAGTGGACTCCATAGCCGATCCTTGGATCAGAAGTTTCTAAACGAATGTCGTGTCCAGTGCTTTGTTGTATCCCGTCGTCTTCATTTTTTTAAACAAGGGGATATAAACATATGTGATCCAATGGATGCTCTCAATAATGTCGGTAAGAGCGTAAAAAAGACGGATGTTTTTATCCTGTGACTGGTGAAGGGATAGTAGAAGATTCGCAAGATTGAAGAAACCACTTAAGGCTACCCGCAACGGTAGGACAAAAAATCGGTCGTGAACTAGTCGTGTGTCGGTCGTCTCGTTGAGACGATTCAATCGCCCCATTCGACCGTCCCAAATCGACCCCCATGCGATCTAGTTTGTTACCGTTGGGATTTTGTAGCTGTTGGAAAACAAAAATAAAATAAAATTTAACTTGTTTTAATCATGTTTTAATTATATAAACTTTATAAAAAAAATCTAAATTTTAATATATTAAGCTTTTTTTAATTCCTCACAACATATATTAATTTTACAATTTTTGGAGTTAGTTTTAGCTAATGCATTTTACCCCCTTACTTCTAATTAAGTCCTTTTTTTAATCATTTATTTAACGATATTTAAAAATAAACATTATTGTAATGTTTTTTATTTTATTTATGTAGTTATCTGAAAAAAATATTTATATTAAAAAATTAAACTAGGTGGCTTTGTTGGGGCTCGCTGGAGAGAGAAAGCTAAAAATTAAGGTCGCTGTTGCAGGTAGCCTAAGTGATTAATGGATTTATGACTTTGTTGAAATAGGTGGTCTCGAATCATTTGTTGTCTAGATATGTCTTGTAGTATTTTTTTTTTTGTATTTTAAACATTTGTTTGTTGTTGAAAATGCATTTACTTTGATAATTTCTTATTAGTAGAGGTTAAATTGGTGGTTATATTTTAGAGTGCATCCATTTGAAGAGTACGTTGCTGTTTGCACCTCTTTTACTCTCATTTGTGACAAAGAGTGTAAAACGTTTACTGTATATTGTAGTAAATAACTGTACGATGAACTCATCAACGCTAAAAAAAACATTTTACCAAAAAAACATGACTGTGAAAAGCTCATAAACATAAGATCTTTGGCCTGTTGATGATAAGTTTTATGTGATAAGCATGTATTATAAACTTCTCTCACTGATTAGTTTTAGGTTGTCGCTAAGATCTTTAGCATGTCTTATAAACATTTTTCTCTCAGATTGGAGGTATTTTCAAAGATAGGCCATTAAATTGTCCCAATATTGTGGCGCTTACGAGTTGAGTCACAAGTAAAAAAACATTGACTTCACTTTGTTAGTTGTTGATCTCTTGTCATATTAATTAGTTGTGGGTAAGTTTTGAACAACCAAATTAACTCTCAAAGTCTCAACCATATTCACAGAGTATCTTCAATTTACATCTACTAACATTTACATCGTCAATCTGTTAAAGTACATATCTTTTGCTATGAAGGAGTTCAACATTACTAGCTAGTGTTCGCACTAGTCACGCCATTAAACATAAAAATTAGAGACTATAACCTGTCTAAACCAAATTAAAAACAATTAAATCCTTCTTGCCCTACTTAAAAACGGGCAGTAATATATTGCTTCTTTCTCTACTTAAAAACGGGCAATAATATATTTTCTTAATGATTAACAAGTTTAACTTAGCTGTTATAGTTTTATTCCACTTTTAATTATAGAGCTTTGAGTTAAGAAACGCAAGAGAGAAAACTATAAAGTAAGATGAATATTATTGGGTCTCGATATAGGATTGGAGAATTCATTTATACAAATCAATTTTTTGATTGTTTTAGAGGGCTTATTTTTTTACCGTCTCACCTAAGGAACTCAAAATTCACGGGCCGGCCCTGCTAGTCATATAGGCACAATGGTCCCAAAAGGCATATAAGTTTTGTAGTTGTGACTTGAACACTACTAGTGTTATTGTTTCGATTCATGACTAGAGGAATACTCGTTTCCATCATGAGTCTTAGACTTGAACACAAAAAAGTTTTGCTAACCAACCAATGCTCATCGACACACGTTAGTGTGTAATAAATATATATGTTATATTTGAACATGACTCATTAAAATTTAGTGTGTATCAAATGTGTTTTAACGTTAACTAAAAATTTGTGCTTATTTATTACACACCGATCTTTACTCGGCGAGCATTTTTTAGCAAAACGAAAACATAAAACTAAAATCACTATAGATCTATGTCTAATAAATGTGTTATTCATATTTTTCACTACGCTTTGATAAGATATAAGTTTTGATACATCGACATACTAATGAGAGGGTGTGAGAAGTTACCTATCACAATTTATATTTTACAACAACATTTAAACGTCTTGAATTTCTTGAATATTAAATACCTAACCTTCTTAGATGTAACTAGTAAACTTTCAAAATTATCTTTGAAATACCGAAGAAACTTCATATATATCTAACTTAATTCGGATTACAAGCTTTAAATAGAATTTAATCTTACGACTAGATTCAATAATCATGATAAGATTAACCTAAAAAGAATTTTCAAGAAAAAAATCAGTATAAGAGACCAAACTTGAATCCAGACCCGACTAAATTTTTTGATGTTGGGTAAATCACATTAAAAACTTGCCATATTGTGTAATGTGGAGGTCATGCTTTGACGATGTTTAAACGCCGACATGATGCGGTTTTAAAAACCATCCTACCTAGGGCTGAGCATCGGTCCGGAACCAGACCGACGACTGAAATTATCTGAAACCCCGGACCGAGACCGACCGAAATGATCCGATCCGGTTCGGTCTTAGGTCCGATCCGGTCCTATTAGGCATAATCGACAAGACCCAGGACTAAAGACCAAATTAGTCCAAAAACCCGGACCAAAGACCGGACCGAAATTATTCGATCCGGTCTGGTCCAGTCCGTCAGTTCCTACCGATCAAGCATAGGATCCAAATATTTGAAATGATGCATCATTACTTACACAACAACTTTCATCTATCTCATTACTTCGGATCTCTTTCCCTCAACTACCCTTGAAACACTTTTCAAAATTGACCAAAACACACATCTCTATGATATAAATGTCACATTTATTTTACTTAAAACTGCATCCACCTACCACAATAATATCTCACATGTCTTTCTTAAACACACACATTTACACCATAAACTTTCCACACACATTTCCTCTCTCATTTCACTGAGTGTTTGTTTTTTTTTTCTAATCTAAAATTTGGTTGGTGATGAGCAGTCTTGGCGAGGGGTGGTGCCATTTATCATTCTTACTTTTACTTTATGATGCACAAACGAAATATATAATGATTATTTGTTGAAATAGGTGGTCTCGGAAATTAAGGTATCATTTTAGCGTTTATCTAAATTTTTACAGTAATATTTTATTTCTTTGCGTGTAGTATCATTTGTTTTTTTTTCAGAGACAAGATAAATCGGTGGTTAGGTTTTAGAGTTTGAATCTATTAAAGAGTAGGTTTGTTTAATTATTTAAGAGTATATTTTAATCGATAAGATTGAAATTAGTGATTTTTGCAAGAAAATAGAAATTAGAGTTTTTTCAACAAAATGATTTTGAAATTTGGGGTTTTAAAAGATTGTCTTGTTTGTTCAACACAGTACACTATTTTAGTTTTTGTAGTTGCTTACAGATTTTATTTTTTACCGAATACTAACGATTATTGTACTTTTTGTCTTTACTTATAGAGTTGTTTTTCTGTACTAGTGCAATAGTTTCAAATTTCAAGTCAAATTTGCTACTAGTTTAGTCCAAGTATAGGAAGACAAATACAATCTGTTCTGGTTCACATTTTGCAAACACTGTTCACGTGGATCATTTTTAAGTAGTCACTGTCTTGTTTTAGGAACATGGTTAATTAGCTTGTTTTTTTAGGAACACCTGATGTTGTATCTCGAAGACTTTTGACACATATGATTATT
This sequence comes from Glebionis coronaria, assembly GCA_025667525.1. NCBI lineage: Eukaryota > Viridiplantae > Streptophyta > Magnoliopsida > Asterales > Asteraceae > Glebionis > Glebionis coronaria. The sequence goes on from CM046881.1 coordinate 569,059,353, forward strand.
GTTGAATATACAGGCATCCTGTACTGGTTCTTTCCCATTGAACACATATCTTCCTAGCGGAGATATGGATGTTACAATGGCAACATTTTCTGATCCTCGTGCGTGTATATCAAGCGTGAAGGCTTTTTTGGATAGCTACAATGTCAACCGTCCTGAAGCTTACCGACGTGATAATATCCGCACGGGTAAGGACTTCATCTTTGGCTTTTGTGTCTGAGTGTTATACTGAACTAGTATATTTTTTATACTTTTATCTGATTTATTTATTTGAAACAGGTGGATCTGAAAATTGGGAATGACCATTTATTCAAGAGGTCAATCCTTCTTATGAAAGCTTGGTTGAAGCATGAAAATGATATCAAAATAACCGGCTCATCAAACGGCCTATTGTCGTTCTATGCATTTGAGGTCATGATATTGTATATCATAAATCGTTTTCACATGGAAAATAAAACCCCTCTTGAGGTAAAACTCAGTAGTAATTTTCTTTTTTTATTTAGTACTACTGGGTTATTAATGTGTTATATAATTAACAACATTGTCTTGTGAAGTTTTTTCAGGAGTTTAGCGAATTTGAGTTGCACGCTTACCAATGGGTGTTGTTGATGTTTTCTTAGAGACGACATTTCGTGCATGGCTTTACACCATGATTCCTCTGTTTAAAATACTCGAAAAGAATAGTCGACCATGTATCACTTTCATTTATCTCTTCTCTGAAATCGTAAATCAATAATCGATGTTCTCGGTTTTTTTTTTTAACATTTGTGTTTGAAATTGGGGTTTTTATAAATCGAATTAATGTTTATTTAATTGAGAGTATTTTTAACCCATTTGAAATTGGGTTATTTTAATCGATTTTTGAATTTTTTAGGGGTTTTAAAAGATTGAATTTAGGGGTTTTAAACGATTGAATTTAGGTGTTTTTGCAAGAAATTAGGGTTTTTTCAACAAAATTATTTAATTTTATTAAGTGATTATATGCAACGTTTTATATGTTACTCTAGTAGTCCTAATTAGAATGTTTATTAAGCTTGTAAAGAGTCTAGTAAAAAACTTGTAAACTAGGGAACTCGGTACCTGACTTGTCAACTCTGACTCGCGAAAGTCCCAGAATGATGATAGAAAATCAGGACCGAGTTATTATATAGGACAATAAAAAGAAAATTTGACTAGAATTGGATCCGTATATGATTTAAATTGTTCCTCATTTATATGTTGAATCATTAAGTACTATCCGTATATGTCTAGTTGTTATTTCATTAAGTTCTTTTGAAAATAAAAAGTGAGCCATGTCAAATTTTGAAAAAGATGTCTAATTTTATAAGAATTTATTTTATTTTTTAAAGTTTTGATCAGATGAGAGTAAAAGGTAAAACCAACTGAAGTGTGTATTCAGTTAACATGATTCTGATAAAAAAAAAAGTAGGGTATGTAGGTAGGACGAGAAATAAACCCAGTTAAGTAGTTCATATACTTTTAGAAATGGTAGCATCACACGCGTGCTCCTGTACGTTAACTACTTATTGGCCTTACAAATATGTCGTTGTGACACGTTTTTGGCACAAATTGTACAAGTATAACATGGACAAGAAGTTATAATTTGATTAAAAGGGTTACAGGCCAGCCCCATCTCACAAATCTTGGCACTAAATTTTTTTTAGTAAATCGGAGAGGAAAAACCACTCTTTTGTTGATAGGAGGATTCTGAATGAGGTCTGGCGAGCCACATATTTATATTTTAACTTTATTCAAGTAACAAAAAATAAATGTAACTACTAGTTAAACTTGTACATGACTAGTTTCTGAACCGATAAGCCGCATAGCAAACGTTTTTACAGCTGAATAAAGACACCAACTCCCTATTATGCGTCTCGGAAATTACCATGTTTCCACACTCCCCAATGTAGTTGGCTTATAAACTATTCATATTAATCATACAATCTTACCCAGTTTGGACTTTAATTATTTGATTCCAGTCTTGGTAGCCTTTGTAACTGCTGTCATACTCCACCAAAAATGTCACAACGTGCAACTTTTCTTTGACAAAGTGTTATATATTCTCACGAGTTAGGTTCACTGAATATGGACAGGGCTCTTTGTTGTATGCAATGTAACTTGATTACATTAGTGGCGCCTCATTTGTCACTCTTATCTCGGCTAGGATACTCTCTACCTCCATGAATTCATAACCTGACTTTGCATAATACATCCAAAAAATTTGAAGCCTTCTTGCATCTTTGTACAATCTGAAACTTGTAGTTTTGTATTGCAGTAACTTTTTTTTTAATCTAACATATAGCTTAATAGCTTATGGTTGTTTTTTATAGATGTCTTGGAATGACGGGGAGCATTTTACTACTAAGGAGTTGGACGACATCGTGGGCTCGTGCATTTCAGTCTGTGGCATCTGATGATTAGTCATGTTAGTGTTTCGGAAAGTTTGGCATGTTGTCATGTCATTTTTGTGCATCTCTTTTCCCTAGCCCAACAAAACACTTTGAAACTGGTGTGATCATTAGTGATGTTTGTCTGTTTGTTAACTGTATCAAACAGATATGAAACTTATCTTTGATCTTAATGGATTCTGTATAACCTTCATGGTGGTTTTGTTATAAATTTATATTTGCTGGTTGTTTCTGTTTTCTGCATTGTTCATGCCTCGAGAGCCATGTTTTTAAACCCAAGAACCGGGCTCTAATCTAACTGAAAATGTTTTTTGGAATGATATAGGGCAAGGTTACAGTACACAAAAAAACCGGGTTATTATAATTATCATAAACCCGGGCATTTTTAACCATTAAACCGGGCTGCTCTTTTGATTTTTGTAGTAGTGAAGTTCCTGAAACGATGACCATTAGGCGTTACCAACCAGCTCATAGGCCTTATCGATACGGCAATAGGAATATTTTGATGGTTATCTGCACCAAGTTGGTGCAACTGGCAGGCGGCAATCCGTCGTCCTACAGCCGCCTGAAAACTGAAAAGGAACTGCACTAAGCCACTAAGCTTAGTCAACAGTTGAAGGTGAAAGTATGTGAATTATATTTTACATGTATTGGTGAAAATAGATACTATGATTTATGTAATTGTTGTGTTAGACAATCTGTAGTTTGTCATAAAAGCCATTGTGTGGAGTATGTAAAAAAAAAGGTGTTCGTTAAAAAACATAATATCAAAGAAGCAATCTTAGATCTTACACCCAACTAACCACCCCTTGGTTATTTTATTATAATCAAGATACGAAATACAAAAGATAAAGATTAGTCCAAAAAACGGATGCTAATCGAACGATTACAAAAGAAATGATGAGATCGTCCCAACTAGGTTGATCCGATCTCCCTCACATACAAAGATCACTCAATCACACACACTATACAAGATGAATAATCAAACTCCCAGGTCAAAGCTTCATAGCTTGAATGAGAGAGAGATAAGAGAGAGCTGCGCACATACTGATATGTGTGTGTTTTATGAATGATAAGAAAACCCTAGTCAAAGACTAGGGTTATAATAGCTTCCAAGAACAGATGGGCCTCTGTCACACCCCACCATGGCGGAATATGGAGCGCAACGTATGGATAATCACAACAATAGCGTGTCTATAGAGATAACTAAATTAAATGAAAATATCATAAATGGTGACACAATGTCATGAAGATATCTCAAACAATGCATGTATCTAGGTAAGTAGGTAACATGTCTACCTCTTACCAAAGACATACAATTAACAAATAACAAACATATAGGTGTCTACAAAGAATCACTTATTCAAACATAAATAAAGACTAAGAGGAAAGGGGGTTCCTCCAAATGCAATCCTAAGCCTTTCAGCTAGCCACTCCTATTCTCACGCTTAACCACATTCTCACCTGAAAGAGACACTAAAACACGTCAACATAAAGTTGGTGAGAGTCATAGGTTTAGATTCCAACGCCAAATCAGTTATAAGTTGTGAATAACAACCATTAACAAAATAACATATGGACAATGTGTTACAATTATGTATTAACAACTAGCATTCAAGATTAACCAATCACCATAAATCCAAGGCTCCAAGCCTTACCAATAACCACAATTCCAAGGCTCCAAGCCTTACCAATTACCATGGTCCCATAGGCGCCCATACACCTATGAACCAATCCCAAGGCCCCGCCTTGTCAACATTCCCTTGGTACCAAGTCAAACCAAAATAACTGAGACGGTACGTGTCCCGATCCAAATCATAAACACAATCAAGAATCACTTAGCAGTTAATCACATAAGTGTACACACAAGTCCATCACAAACTATAAAAACATTCACAGCATTCTTTATAAAACCATACAATGTCTCTTCCATCCCATCTGGAAATCAAATCATAAAAAGACATGGGACTATGATACTCACCTGAACAAGCTTCTCCAAGTATCCGCGCTCTAGCAAAAATCTAAACACACAAACGTATACAATCAAGACATGAACCACATACCAAAATGGATCATCAATCTATGATGGATATATAACCTTATCCTACCACTTAAACCCATTTATATGCCATATGAATCTCATTACATCCCTCTATAAAGTCCTTAACTTAGTTTAGTTCATAACTTGCCCCGTTAACATTTAACCATAAACAGTCCCATTTTTCATACTTCAAAATATTGGTCGAACACCCCCTTAACCAAAATAACATGCCATGTAAAAGAAATCCTATGCCCTTAAATGTGTTATCTAACTCTCCCCTTTGTACTCAACCTTAAAGATACTGTTAAGGCCTCCATATACATCTTTACACATAATCATCCTTTTATTCCACGTCATCACTATTTTTTTTAGTAATTTTATTATTTAATTTTTATTTAATCAAATTTTCGTATTATAATAATTCAAACAAAAAGGATACCTGCCAGGACTAGAACTCGGGTTAAAGGACAATGTACGCACACGATATAACATGTAAACCATCAAGGCAATTTAACATTTGTGATAAACTTTGCAAAAATCTATTAATAAAGCACCTCATTCTTCATGGAATTAATCTATTAACAGTAAAAAAAGATACACATTCTTACGCCTCCTTCTTCTGTAGTTTCTCTTTTCCAAAACCCCAATAACGTAAGAGGCATATCACGACACAATCGTTTCACACTATATTTTTTTTCTCAAAACTCTACAATCGTTCATGTATTCGGGTGTGTTTTGTAAAGGTAATTTTTTTCCCCAAAATCCTAACAACATATGGCTAATCTTTTGAATTATCTGATATCTACCAATAGAGCATATGGATGCCTTTTCAATGGTATTCAATCAATTCTATCTGCTATTTTTATTATTGATATTAGCTCTATAACTCTTCTTATTATAAAAAAGTTCATCATTAGCAGAGACAGAGCCAAAAATCTATGTTTTTTCGCAATAGCGTGATCTTAATATTCAGGTGGTTATTTGTTTATTTTGTTTATAGATTGACAATTTTGAATTTTGCTTATCATGATTTCTGATTTTAAGAGCATTGCGGATATAAAGACGAGTGCATCTGTCAAAAGTAGCCGATACAACCCCTGATGAAAGGGTGGTTGTAATATCTGGATGAGAGGCATGTGAGCTTTCTATCTCCTTTTCATTGTTTAATTTTGTAATCGTAATTTCATCTCATATGTGTTTGAACCCGATTCAGAGTTTATAGCAAAGGCATTCGCTTGCTCAGGATGCGGTTATGCGAGTCCTCGGTAAGTCGGTAGAATGGCTGAGGTTTTGACATATTTTATAGTCTGCCTCACCTGCTATCATTGCCACATCTACTGTAATCCTCTAAGAAAACACGACTTCATGATGACGTACTTCGAATCCTTTTCCAACATATGGATCTAATGTTACCTCTCGCGAGGCTTCAAATGTTTTCAGTTACGTTTCTAATTTATCAAAGATATCAACATGCTATTGAATTATATGTACATTTACGTGACATTTGCGTATTCTGTGTTTTTTACAGGTTCTGTATCATGTGATTGTCGCCATTCCTTCTTACCATGGATTTGTTGCACTTGCCTTTAACGAATTGTGCCTCGGTATGCAACCAGAAGAAGCGACACCTATAGGTTGCATTTTCTTTCATCTGTAGTTTTTACAATGTATCATAAAAGTTGTGTCCTTATCAAGTGAGCTAATTTGGTTCTAACTTTTTACTTTCAGGCTTTATCTGGCGTTTATGCAGAAGACGTACATGTTAGAATGGCATGTTTAAATTATGTGAAATGCTTTCATGCTATATCGACCCGTTTTGTTCCTGAGGGTGTAGATATTTATACCAGCATCTGGATTGCGCTGCATGATCTGGAAAAGGTATCACACAAATATCAAAAATTTATTTTTCATATATACATTGATTAAATATATAATCTACTGACGCTTGATGTATGTAATACTTATCTAATGCACAGGCAGTGTCTGAATTGGCAGAGGATTTTTGGAATTGCTATGATCATGAGTTTCAGACTAATTATTCTGGACACATCAAGGCCCTTTCTCATGTAAATTATAATGTGCGGATAGCTGCTGATGCATTAGCTGTTGTGCTAAATGGTTTCCTCGGTAACATATTCAAAGCTATATAGATTGTTTTTCATTTGAAGCAATCTAAGCTGTATGCACATTATATTATATGCTTTCAAGAGCTTGATAGAGCGAATCTTGCTTGGCATATTTAAAGAGAAGAAAAAAAGAGTACCACATCCCAAGTTTAAACAAGGAGGTATCGATGATGATTGTTTTCTTTTGATTTTAATTATCTTGCATATTAGCATTTTTTTTAGACACTGTAATCCAATGATGGGTTTTGAGTTGCTTGGTTCCCAAACCTTTTGCATGTAAGCACTTAAAACCATCCTGAAAAACAGAACTTAGAAAAAATTAGGGTCAAATAAGTCTTAGATTTAATGAAATTGGTTCATTAGTATGATGTCACTTAGTCACCACCTACATTCAGCTTCATTTTGAGTTATATTCTCGCATGCTAATATCTAGGTGGCCAAGATCAAATATTTATTGTATAGACCAATAAATATTTGTGATTCAGGTATATGATCAACTGGCATTCTCTTTTACAATTAATTATAGATCGAAAATAATCAGGGCTGCTAAGAGACAATAAGGGGTAGATTAACTTAATCTGGGATGCTACGAGACGATAAACTAAAGACTTGAGAACAACTATGACATTATCTGTGATTAAGGTATATGATCGGCGAAAGAACAACTTAGATCTTATTAGGATAAACGGAGATGTTAACTGAAAAAGTTGGAACAGATATGAATCAGTTCGCATCACTTAATTTTACTTTTCCCTTATTTATATCTTTTGTATTTGCAGGTGACTAAAAAAATAAAATCAAAGAAGCACAGACGCATTTGAGATTGACATACTCCAAGGACGCTGCAACTTTCAGAATACGCATTTTTTTGGTCCAAATGGTTTGTATTTGGTTGTTAGTTATTCTATATTCCATATCTGATTATATCAGAAGTTGCTACAAGGTTTAATAAGGAATTTTAAGAACCTCTAACATTGTTAACCTTTAGTAGACTTTATTCCGAGTGTTTTATGATTTTTTTGATTAAGTTGTTGAGTTTATTTGAAGTGTTGTGTATAGAACAACTGATATAGTTGTTTATCATTATATGTGTTAACACACACTCTTACAGTACCTTAAGTGTTGTTAATCATATTGATTTTGATTTTGCAGCTAGGTACATTGTGAGGTCTTTTAGGTATCAGGCGTAATGAAAAGATTACTTGCTACGTCATGGTTAGGGAGACACGGCAATGCAGCTCTTGGGATGGAAAGTGGCTTGAAGGTTAAGGAATACGGGCTTTTGAAACGTAACTTCAGTGACACCAACTGCTTTGGTTTTGGTATTTAGGAGCATATCGATCTTGGTATCATGTAAGTAACTTTTACGGTTCTCCTAATATCAGTATGAGTTTCTGTTGCATGTTTAGTTAGTTTGAATTTAATTGGATTTTTTGTTCTTAAATGAAAAGAACTAAAGGAAGCTGATTGAATATGTTTCACCAAGTAGTGAAAATAGGGTAAACCTACTTTAGAAACATTCAAAACTATAATTAGAGACTAGAATGTAATTAAACAAGAAGTAAACATTGGTAATACACCGACATGTTTTTATAAAGTTAGCTGACACTTATGGCCATCAACGTCATGATACAGGTAAGATTCAGAACCTTATAAGTGGTAAAATTGGTGTCCGGTCCTGTTTGCCAACGGTTGAAAATAGGTAGGGTTGACATGAAGGTACTCATTTGCTGAATCTTCATCCCATTTGTAACAACGGGTGAATATAGGCATGTTTGCCAATGCACCGAGTTTAGAGTCAGGCTTTTATACTTGCTCCTTAATTAACTTCGTTCTTTGTTAGTTTGATAGATGAAAAAACAAAACAACCAAAATTTCTACTCATCGACATTTTGTTATTTGGATGAGTATTATATGTTCAAGTAAAGTATTTGATTGGTTGTATACTTCACCTCGTGCTGACATTTTCATTCTTGGGTGAGTTTTTTTCTTAAAGATTTAAACCTTGATCCCATCATTCTAAATTTGACACCTTTTAAACCGCTCAGGTTTCAAGAAATTGTTCCAAAATGATAAAAATGTGCTCAGGACAGAAGACAATTCCCGAGCAAAAACGTAGTTCGCACTAATTCGAAGAACACTAAACAATCTAGCTGGAACAAGTGATGACTCAAATTCGGAACTGGATTCAGATTTTGAAGCGTCAACAAGAAACAACCAATATTTTATGAAACGACCGTGTTCTCAGTCACTGAGTCGCAACATGAGGATAAATAATAATCACATTGGTATGAGACAACCAAGACGTGAGTGTAGATATAGTGACGGTCCGCGAATAAACTACAAAAGACCACAACAAATTATAGAAGCCCTTGAACTCCTATGTAAGCAGTTTCCAGCAATGAAAAACTTGAAATGTCTTTCCCTGTATGATTGTAGCTAGCTTTGTTTCACCCAAGTTGCTTAATCAAATTATCACCTCTTATCCAGAACGTAAGATTGAGTAAATGATTTCTTAGATATTATTATTATTATATATGTTTTTTTAGCCTGGGTTCCGACTTGACATTGTAAGCTGACTAATCCCAATGTGACTATCCTTTTCTGTCTATTGAAGATGGTTTATTTGAATAACACTAATGTGGTTATAATGTAATTATCTATGAGACCACCTCACGAGTCTGATCGAGGAAGATGACGCTTCATGTCTGCAAATTAGATTTCATCAACTTACTAAACACGCCCATCCCCATCATAGTGTTGACCCAATCCTCCAACACATTTCATAGCAACCGCCTTAAGTGGATCCCTTTGCTACACGACCTTCATCCCCATCCCGTTTAAATGGATCAGATGATAACCATACAATCCATATCATTTGCAGAAAAAAGAATGGAGAAACTCATGATAACATGCAATGAAAGACTATTTAGAGATTAAAAGGATTAATATCATCTATTTATAAGTTGCTAATAACAGATTTTTGATTTAGCAGGTGAGCTTTACTTGAATAGCCAAGCCATGTGCTTAAGGTCCTTTGCAGACCCGTGCTAAGAAAACTAGGCGCGCAAGTTCAATTGATGTTGAGACTCAAGGTGAGTAACGGTTCATTCTTAGTACATCGTATTGTCAGTTTCGTTTATGTTTAAGCAATTAATAGTTGCATTACTTGCATACATACGCAAACAATAAGCAATTATTTTATAACGTTAATGTAAACATCCAAATTGAATTGTGTTAGTTTCGTTACTACAAGCAAATCCAAGTGCTTTCACTTGAGTTGCATGTAGTTACATTTGATTATTTACTACTGCAGCTATAAGAGTCCATACCGAAAGATGTAGAACTTGCGCACATTCTTTGACACCTAAAAGAAAATGTTGATGAATATTAAAGCTTGTAGAGTCCCTTTGGTCCAAAACATCCAAGAAATGTGTTCAACTTAGTCCAAGATAACAAGGTCATTTGTTTTGTAAATTATCGGATAACTGAACTGATAAATCAAGTGAATTACTTCACTTGCGAACCCAGCACACTTGAGGGAAAAGACATAATCTCAATGAGAAAGGCATAAACCAGCCATTGACATCTGAATTCTAACTGGAAACAAAGAAGGCAAAAACAACAGATAGTGCACAAAACCATTTGTCATCAGATAATGTCAGCAGCAACTAACATTAGAAACCTTCAACAACAAATAAGCACATCATTAGCAACAACCTTATCCCAAATATGTTGCATAAATTTTAAATCTGTAATTAAGTTGGACACCTATGGTGTTGCAACAGTAATGGATGTAATTAGTATAACGAGTGACAAAATTGTATCAAAGTTGTATCTTTCATATGTTAGAAGTGGTATGCCTTATAATATATTATTGTAGAATATTTTTTTCGTGACCATATAATAGATAAGAACAATATGTATAGCAGTGGTTACTTCAAGTATGAAGATAAGAGTCATATAGCAATTTTTTTGCAGGCCATAATAAACTTCGCATCTGGTCAACCATCTTAATGTTGCTTTATGGTTCTTGCACAGGCAAAGCCTAACATGTTTCATCTGGACCATTTTGTTTATTGACTATATAAAAAAGTTTATTTTGTTTATACGGAGTAGTATTTTTTTAAGGTACCATTATACGCCTAAATATGTTCATACCTACACTGAGTTGGGCCGAATACATAAGGTGTTAAAGTGAATTGGTTCGAAGACCTTCGCCATTTTTATAAACAAACTTTCGTGTCATTGGCTTTTTTTTATGATAAATTGTACCCACTTCTGCTACTTCCGCACTATTAACGATAATCGAACATTCAAAACAAGAAAAAGACATCAAATAAGTGTCTGTAATTAAATATGTGTGGTACTTAATAAAAAATTAATTTCTTTATTTTTTAACTTTTTTTAAAATTATTAAACAATTACTCATGCATAGCGGACAGCTAACGATATATTAATTAATCTGATGACTGAACATGTAATCCGGTGACTCAACCACATTGACTCGAAAGTAGAAACCATCCTCAGTGACTCGATCGGGTTGACCGGTGGTTGAGCCCTTGACCCAGTGACTTGATCAGGTTGACCCTGTGGTCGAACCCTCCCGGTGACTGGACCGAGTTGATCTGATAGTTGAACTCGTGCTCTGATGGTCATACACGTGACCCGGTTACTCGACTGGGTTGACCCGGTGGTCTTACCCGTGATTTGATGACTCGATTAAATCGATCCGATTATCAAACCCGTGACCTGATGACTTAGAGGCTCTTACTATTCAACATTTCAAAATTCAACACTTTAAAAAACGTTTTAATTTTTCAACATTATTATTTATTCACATTTTTTAAACAAGAGATAATTTTTTTATATGTAGTATAAATATATATATAGTAAAAGATTGTTAACTATTTGTTTATAAGTGGTTCACTATAATTGTTTAATCGATTTATCTAATTCGTTAATGGATGATATTTCGTTTACTTAATTAGTTTATATACTATTCGTAGATTTATAACCCTATCGTCACTTAATTTATTTATTGAATATTTAGAATTTATATATACATCTATTTAGTATTTTGTGTTGGTCTTTATATATATTATTATTTTACTAGACTTTGAATGAGATGTACTCACTACAATATTCGAACTCTTCCCTGGCCAAATTCGCGACGTTTCCCTGGCGACATGTCGCCAGGGAAGATGAATCCCTGGCGACATGTCGCCAGGGAAACCTCGCCAAAAAAGGCTGGTGCGGGATAGTTTCCCTGGCGACATATTAGGATTTTCCTGGCGACAAGTGGGCCCCGCAAACTCTTTGGTTCAAAAATTGGTGCCACGTTGGAGTTGGTGCGGGATAGTATCCCTGGCGACATATGTCGCCAGGGAAAATATGGCTGATTAAGGAACTTAAGTTAAACAGGTTTTTTAACCTCACTTTTCCCTGGCGACATGTCGCCAGGGAAACTAGACGTTACGTTGACAAGTCAACGCCTTGCGTTGACAAGTCAATGTTCTTCTAGAGTTTCCCTGGCGACATGTCGCCAGGGAAACTAGACGTAACGTTGACGAGTCAACGCCTGGCGTTGACAAGTCAACATTTTTTTGAGTTTCCCTGGCGACATGTCGCCAGGGAAATTTGGCTGACTTTTTAAAAAGTCAAATAATCCAAAGTTTCCCTGGCGACATGTCGCCAGGGAAACTTTGACAATTTTTTTTTTAGCTGCCTGCACAGCAGGCTGTTTCCAGATTTTTTCCGGAATTTTTCCGGAAAAAATCTACCAAAACCTGGGAATACAAATACAAAACCTGAAGATAAAAATACTAAAAATCTACCACGAATCTAGTACCAAAACACAATAACATGTAACCTCTCGATCAATACAAATACATGTCACAATTTGAGTACAAAGTTCCTAGTTACACTTATTAAACTTACAATTCGGGGTTTACAATTATTAAACTTGCATGCTAAGGTAGGAAAAACAAGACAAGCATACTAACCATTACCACTCCCACCGGCGCCACTACCGCTGCCTCCCGTGCCACTCCCGCTAGCACCACCCGATAGAAATGCTCCGAACGCATCGGCAAACCTATCGTCACTTCTCATAAAGTTAAACACTTGAGCCGCTTGTTCCAACCGTGGGTCGACGGGAGGAGGAGGAGGAATATAGTGAGTACTCCTTCTCGGCACTATCTGGCCGACACCGGGCATGTGGCCTCGCTGCTTTCCACCTCGGACGATACGGTTGATCTCGTCGTCCGTATGTTTTCCTGCAGCCTTCATCGCAAGCATCTCCTCCTAATGAAGTGACAAAAACAAACGACAGTTAGTATATTATATATTAGTCGGGTTGGTACATTATTTATCGGCAAGGAATAGTAAAAAACCAAGGCATATCCAAAAAAAATTAATTAATTAATTAATTTAAAAAAATACTTACATACATAACGCGGTCCGCATCGCAAGGAAAATTCCCATCCTGGTCGGTGTGCGCAATGAAGAAGTGATCAATGACAGTCGGGGGTGGCACATCAGCTTCAATTGCAGCTTGCGTCTGTACATACATAGACACGCATATATAGAATGAAGCAAATTCAAAACAAAAAATCACAACACACCAAAACATATAATCAAAGACATATATGTATGTAAATTAATTATAGAATTTCTCACCACTTGGTCTCGAAGGCGTGCCAACGATCGGGATCCCTGCCGACTCGGCGTCTTCTGCTTAGACCGGTTCTGGGAGTTCGTCTGGCATCTTTTCTCGTAATCCGGATTACTCCAAAGTGCGATCTGTTTCTCCCAGTCCTCTGAAGTAATTTCCTCTGGACGCTCGCTGCGGACTCTGCCGATATCTACCCTGCCGGTATCGATGTCTCGGACCCAATGCTTTGTCTTGAGCGTATTTTTTCGAGAATTATAACTCTTTGTAAGCATTTGATTGATGCCGCCACGTATTTCCTTCCATCTACCAGGATCACTCTTGTGTGGCGTCAAATTAAACTGATTCTGCATTCATATACAACAAATAAAACAAAAACAGAGTTAGAGTTAGAGATATAATTTATACATTATTTTGTTTATTTATTTAATGGCTTAGTCATTTATTTAATTTTTTATAATAAAAACAACTTATCCTAATAAGCATAAGCTTTTTGAAAACAACTTGTTCTGATAAGCTTATCAGGACAAGCTGTTTGAAATCAGCTTATCCTGATAAGCTTATCAGGACAAGCTGTTTGAAAACAGCTTATCCTGATAAGCATATCAGAACAAGCTGTTTTCACACAGCTTGTTCTGATAAGCTTATCAAGATAAGTTGTATTCAAACAGCCTGTTCTGATAAGCATATCAGGATAAGCTGTTTAAAAACAGCTTATCCGAAAAGCTTATTACATTATTCTCATCAAATATATATTTATTTAAATTTTTTTATATTTATTCTAATTTTTTTATATATATTTAAAAAAAATTTATATGATATAAATAAATAAGATACAATTTGTATATTTATTTAAATTTGTTATTTATTTATATGATATAAATAAATAAACAAATTTATTTAAATATATACATCATTAAATAAATAAACACAATAATGTTATGAACATAAAAATGATAACTGACCTCTATGTTCGCCCAAACCAATGTTTCGATCTCATCAGGGACATCAGCCCAACTTGGGTAGTACAGTGGCACGAGCCTCCTGATACAATCCCCGATGTAATTAGATAAATGCTGAGCATGCGTGCCGCGAGGCCGGTGAGATTTTTCTTCAAAATCTATCGGGACAGGGCCATGCTGACTAACTTCCTCCAACAAATCGATACATCGGCTAATGCCTCGAGTCTTTCTACAGGCCGCTCTGCCGCCCAAATTTTCTTTTCTTTTGCCTTTGCCTGCAAAAATCAAGTGAGTGACAAAGTAATAAAAATTCAAGGCAAGCAACATATATATGCACCAAATTTTTGATTGTGTTACAATAATCCAAATATTCTTACCTTTATTTGGCGTAGGAGGTTCATCCTCACCACCACCGTCACCACCGTGTGATCCTGCAACATCTGCTGACATCTGTACAAGTACAATTAGCATAACATAGACAAATTCATGAACAAAATAATATAAGCATGCACAAATTCAAATACAACACATCCAAATAAATATACACATTTAAAAAATCCACAACAATTAGATTCATTAATTCAAACAAATAAGTGTCTTTTGCAAGTTACAACTAAAGGTCAATCTTCTTCTTCACTAGAATAAACTCTGTCTTCACCATCATCATCATTCACACGTTCTTCATCACTTAAATCATGAGGGACGTCTTCATCATCAGTAATACCATCGTCTTCATCATCAACATCAATGATATTTGGCGGTGCATCAACCTCCGTTTCATGGCCATCTATATTCAAGGTCACATCACCCAAGTCATTCAAATCAGTGGAAAGTGGTAGATCAGATGAGTTGTCGAAATGTATAATATCAGGAACGGCATCTGACACTATGACACCCCCGTTGGAAAACTTTTTATGATTAACATGTTCAACGACCTTCCAGTTGGGTTTGTTCTGATCTTCAATGTAGAAGACTTGTTTGACTTGTGTTGCGAGAATGTATTGTTCATCTTTCCAATACTCAGCTCTTGTGTCGGTGAGTTGAGTCATGTTGTTTCTATAGATAAGACGTTTTTTACGTAACATAGGGCGAGTGTCGAACCACTTAACTTTGAACAACACAACACTGAACGACAAATAACGAAACACGAGGATCTGTTGAAGCTGACCATAAGCCATTGTGTTCTCAAGGCCAGGCGCACAAATGCCGCTGTTTTGAGTTGTACGACGTTCATCGCGACTGTGCACGACATACCTCACACCGTCGACTATGCAAGAGTTTATTGAGATTGGATGCGGTGATGGTCCACAAGCCAAAGCGAATAACTCGCTGGTCTGGATAACCTCTGGGTCTTTGTCATTGTCTACGTGACGTTGACGGATCTATGAGGAATAAAGGATTAGGTACAGAAAACTATTTATAATAATATTATTTTTTTACAGGTAAGTACACAAGATAAGTCTAAGTTTACCATTTTCCCAAACCACGCGGAGAATTCTTTTTTCTCGTCTTTGTCACGATATAATCTGAAAAACGTTCATGGTATTAGAATAAGTCGCTATTGTTAAGAAAAAGAAGTTTTAAAATAAAATAAAAAACGCGTACCTCTTGAACTCAGAAATATACTTGTCGATTTCAGGACTGTTGTTTAGTACATACCATTCCACTTTCTTGAACTCTTGATAAGGGAACGGAATATACGACTTTTTCCCAAGCGGGTTACATACCGATCGGAACACCTGAAACTGACACGTTGGGGGAGGGGGGTCCACATTACGGTCGAGACGATTAAATTTAGTGGTAACATCATCCCGAAAATACTTAGAACAGAAAGTCAATGCTTCTTGTGCAACATAACCCTCCGCAATCGAACCTTCTGGCTTAGCTTTATTTCGTACAAAACCTTTTAGCTCTTTCATGTATCTTTCAAATGGATACATCCACCAGGGGCGGATAGGCCCGCCTTCAATGGCCTCATCAGGTAAATGGATAACCAAGTGAACCATAATGTCAAAGGAATCAGGAGGATATATGAGCTCAAGATCGCACAAAATGTCAACCACCTTTTTTACAGCAGTCAACATGTCATCCACCATTAAAGTTGCAGAGCAGAGTTGCTTAAACAAGTTACATAGGTCGATCAGTGGTCTTGCAATCTCAGCAGGCAAGTATTCCTGAAGTGCGAAAGGAAGTAAACGTTGCATCATTATATGACAGTCATGAGACTTCATGCCCGTTATATTGGTATCGTTATCGGTCACTTTGTGCTTGAAGTTGGATCCGAACCCATCTGGTAGTTTAACACTCTTGATGTACTGACAAAACTTTTTCCTGTTCTCTGGTGTGAAGGAATACGAAGCCTGAGGCTTCTTGCACTTCCCGTTTTTACTTTGGGTGAGCCACAAGCTTTTTCGAATGCCCAACTTTTCCAAGTATTGTCTTGCCTTGACAGTGTCTTTAGATTTGTCATTCATCAACAAAGTGTTCAGGATGGCCTCCAACACATTTTTTTCGATATGCATGATGTCTAAATTGTGTCTTAGTGAAAGAAAAGGCCAATACTCAAGCTCGTAAAAAATAGACCGTTTAGACCAGTTAGGCTTAACACGAAAATTGCGTGTTATCTTCACACCCCCAAAATTCTTATGTTTACCGGGCAGTCGATTTGGCAGTGAAGCGTGTTGCTCGTCAATCTGGTCCATGGTAAATGTTCTAGGACGGGGCTGGTGTTCGGGTTTACCATTGAATAAACGTGAAGTCCTGGATTTATGGCGGGGCGGTAAGAATCTTCTGTGGCCAACATAAGCTATTTTGCTTGCCACATGAAGAGATGGAGTGTCGTCATTACATGTAGGGCAAGCCTTGTAACCTTGCCCACTATACCCAGACAAACTACTTCGAGCCGGAAAATCATTGATGGTCCATAAAAGCATCGCTCTCATGGTGAATGCCTCGCCTGTAGCTTGGTCTATAGTACTCACACCATCCCATAAAAGTTTTAGATCATCAATTAAAGGTCTCAAGTAAACATCAATGTCCTTGCCCGGGGATTTAGGGCCAGGAATTAACAGCGTCAGCATTAAAGAACTCTCTTTCATACACAACCACGGAGGCAGGTTGTATGTTGTCAATATCACCGGCCACATGCTGTAAGTCTGACTAAGGTTGCCGAATGGATTGAAACCATCAGCAGCCAACCCTAATCGAACATTTCTTGGTTCTGCTGCAAAATCACCATACTTGGCATCAAATTTCTTCCAAGCCGCACCATCACACGGGTGTTGCATCTTACCGGGCTCCGTACACTTTCCAGTAGCATGCCAAATCATATCCTTTGCACTTTTACTAGACTTGTACAAACATTGTAGTCTAGGAATGATCGGAAAGTAACGCAGCACCTTCTTAGGAACTTTCTTCCCCGGCGTGTTAGTGTCTTTCCATCTACTTGTATTACACACCGGACAGAAATCCAAATCGGCGTATCCTTCCCGAAATAAGCAACAATCGTGTTCACAAGCATGTATCGAATCGTACCCTAACCCGATCGTTTTAAATGTCTTCTTTATTGCATAGTATGACGGTGGGAGCTTGAATCCTCTGCTTGGGGGAAAGATAGTTTGGAACCACTCTAGAATATCAATGAATATGGTATCGGTGATTTTACCTTTGGCCTTATAATGTGTAAACTTTGCCATGAAGTCTAATCGAGTCGCTTCTACACAACCAGGGTACAACGGCTCATTGGCACTGCGATATAACTCTTCAAACTCGTTAGCTTGAGTCCGTCTGTTACTTGAGTTGGGAGGAGGTGGAGGAGGAATATAGTCCGGAGGCATATAGGTAAGGTCATCAAGTAACGATGTCATGTCAGTTATAAAAGGTTGTCTTGTGTTATCTATTATTGGCAGTGGTGGCGGTGGTGGTGGTGGTGGAGGAGGTGTAGGTGTAGGAGGAGCCGGTTCACCATGGTGTACCCATGTTGTATAACTGTTGTCAAACCCGGACTTCATAACGTGGTTCGAAAGAAGGTCAATATCTACCAGGAGTCTTGTTCGACAACGCTTGCATGGACATGGTATCTCATTCAAACGATTCACAAACTTCCTAGAATGCTTGACAAAATTGGCAAGACCCAATATATATTCTGGCTGATGACGCTCTAACCGTGTCCAACTCTTATCAATGAGTACCATAACTGTGTTTTAACGATACATTTAGTTATTATATGCAACTTAATTATTATATATTTCATAAATAATAATATGTATTATATCAAATTATAAAAAATAATTATAAAATATATAATTATTATTTATAAAGTATATAATTATATAATAATATTTATTAAAAGATATAATTATCAAGTATAGAAAATAGTATGTTCACCTAGCGCAACTATGGAAGGCAATCCTAACCCACCCTTTGAATGTTTCGTCTCATATATGAATGCGTATAACCGATTTACTATTTGAGAAAATTTCGGCAGCATTTCCCCTCAACTCCCCAAATATGTGTTTAAAGACATATTCGTAGGAGTAAAGGTGAAACACTGTCGAAATCATCTCAAATACTAAATCGGTTATACGCATGCATATCCTAAATGAGACAAAACATTCAAAAAGCAGTCCCAAACAGGGGACTTTCCGAAGTTAATTCCTAATAAATTAACTTCGGACGGGTTTTCTATAGGTTGATTAATTTCAGACGGGAATTTTCCGAAATTAATCGCTAAAATCCTAAAACATTCCTAAGGCTTAGTCCAATAAAACATTTATATCATATAATAAAAACAGCTTATCAGAATAAGCTGTTTGAAAACAGCTTATCCCGATAAGCTTATCGGAATAAGCTGTTTTCAAACAGCTTATTTTGATAAGCTTATTAGAATAAGTTGTTTGATAACAGCTTATCCCGATAAGCTTATCAGAATAAGCTGTTTTCAAACAGCTTATTTTGATAAGCTTATTAGAATAAGTTGTTTGATAACAGCTTATCCCGATAAGCTTATCAAAGTAAGCTTTTTGAAAACAGCTTATTCTGATAAGCTTATAAGGATAAGCAGCTTATTCTGATAAGCTTATAAGGATAAGCAGCTTATTCTGATAAGCTTATAAGGATAAGCTGTTTTTAAACAGCGTATTCTAATAAGCTTATCAGGATAAGCTGTTATCAAACAGCTTATCCTGATAAGCTTATTAGGATAAGCTGTTATCAAACAGCTTATTCTCATCAAATAGGTAACATAAGGAGTGTTTGGATTTACGTTTAAAAAAAATTAACAATTTTAAACATCCCGGACGACATGTCGCCAGGGAATCTAAAAAAAACTAAAAAAAAACAATATGTATTCTCAATTACAATTAAAAGTTAAAAAAACATACCTTTAAATAGTGGTCGGGTCTCGGCTGTGGTCGGGGCGCGGGTGTGGTCGGGGCTCGGCTGCGGTCGGGTCTCGGCTGTGGTCGGGCTCGGCTACGGTCGGGACTCGGCTGCGGTGACCGGATATGTAAAAACAAAACCAAATATACTATCAATTGTAAAAACAAAACCAAATCAATTACAATATAAATTATAAAAAAAATTATATAAAAAAAAAACAAAACAATTACAATATAAATTATATAAAATACCTTAATATATATTGCGGTGGTGGTGGTGCCGGTGAATGTAGATGGCGTGGTGGTGGTGTTGGCGACTGGAGATGGTGGTGAGTGGTGGTGCGTGCACGTGTGCAGGTGTGGAGGAGAATGATGGTGAGTGGTGGTGGTGAGTGGTGGTGGTGGTGATATAGCAGCGGGATGTGGAGGAGAGTGGTGGTATAGCAGGGGCCGGATATAGCAGCGAAGAGAGCTAAGGGAGATGAAGTTTTTTTTTGTTAAGTGTATGTGAGAAAAGATAAGGTTTCTGATGAGTAAATCGTTTTTTTTTCCCCGGCGACAATCCCTGGCGACATGTCGCCAGGGAAACTTTTGCCTTTTGTCGTTTAGCCAAAAGCGCGCGTTAGTGAAAAATTTTGGAGGGGTGTGACGAGGTTTCCCTGGCGACATGTCGCCAGGGATACCTTTGACTTTTCAACGCATATGCACGCACCTATAACTTTCGTCGTGTCTCCCAAACCTTCCCTGGCGACATGTCGCCAGGGAAACTTGGCTGACTTTTTTGAAAGTCAAGTGAGCCAAATTTTCCCTGGCGACATGTCGCCAGGGAAACTTGGCTGACTTTTTAGAAAGTCAAGTTGAGCACACGTTTCCCTGGCGACATGTCGCCAGGGATAGTATCCCTGGTGACATGTCGCCAGGGATAGATACAAATGTCGCAAGGGATAATTTTTGTGAAAATAAAGTTTCTTGTTACTTATGTATTATTATAATTAGTAATAAAATAATAATAATTATTATTATTATTTATGAAATAATAATTATTATTATTACAATTTATAAAATAATTATTATTATTTATAAAATAACTATATCATCCCGGTCAGTTTAATTTCTAAATTCATTCCGATTTATTCCGTTTAGTTTCTCGATTTATTCTAATTCGGTAACCATTTAACATCTAACGTTTAACAAATGCATACCGACTCATCCATTGAACATCTAACATGTAACCAAGACATGTCGAGTCATCCATTGAACATCTAACGTGTAACCAACACATGTCGAGTCGTCCATTGAACATCCAACGTGTAACCAAGACATGCCGACTCATCCATTGAACATCTAACGTGTAACCAAGACATGCCGACTCATCCATTGAACATCTAATGTTTAACAAATGCATACCGAATCATCCATTGAACATCTAACGTGTAACCAACACATGTCGAGTCGTCCATTGAACATCCAACGTGTAACCAAGACATGCCGACTCATCCATTGAACATCTAACGTGTAACCAAGACATGCCGACTCATCCATTGAACATATAATGTTTAACAAATGCATACCGACTCATCCATTGAACATCTAACGTCTAACCAAGACATGCCGACTCATCCATTGAACATCTAAGAAAAACAAACCACAATCCATAGGTAAATGCCAATATTTATGGAATGATTTTCCATGCATATAAAACTAGTTAATGGAGCTTTTGATTACCTCAATAGAAAAAACTGGAGGCTTGTTGAGAGTATCCAAATGCTTCTGAATTCTTGCAAGTCTCAAGTCACCAACTTCTCTATATTTTGTGTAATTCAAACCAAAAACAGATTTACCACTATTGCAGTAGAAAACAACCACCAATAGATGCAAAAGTATGAGCCTTGGAAGCATAATTACATTAACTCAATACATGCCCAGAAAACAAGATGTTTTGAAAGAAAACAAATTTAACCTAACCTCTCTCTCTCTCACTAGAACAAGAACATTTACTAACAAAACTCACAAAAAAAATTAGGGCCAAGAACCTTTTGGTTAGAAATATTTAGAAGAATGAAAACAACTTGGAAAGTGACACTATATTATGGGGTGTGTGTAAATGCTAAGAAAGAAGAAAGGTCAGGTTGGTTTGGTGTAGAGATGATCAAACACCTCAAACATTAAATGTAAAGAAAGAAGGGTTGGTTTGGTGTAAATGCAAAGAAAGGAAACCTGTATTTGTGTTTGTATATATGTGTTGTAATAATAGTATACAACTATACATTTATGCATCCATTTGTTTATATATTAAAATAGTATCATAGAATTATCAAATCCGACTTAATTAGAGATCAAGCTAGAGGCAATAGTGGTTTGTACCCAGAACAACCATTCAAATAAATCTTTAACCAACTTCCGTTTTGAATCGATGACAAAAAGAGTTCCGGCAAACAAGTCGCGTAAGTTTGAACAAAAGAAAGAAGCTTTTCATTTGATGTAACCTCACCAAAATAGCTTACACAACGAGTATAGTCATTTGCCAGCTCAATATAGCTATGTTGCCAGCTCATCTAACGTGTAACCAAAACATACCGACTCATCCATTGAACATCTAATGTTTAACAAATGCATACCGACTCATCCATTGAAAATCTAACGTCTAACCAATACATGCCGACTCATTTATTTAACATCTAACGTGTAACCAACACATGTCGAGTCGTCCATTGAACATCCAACGTATAACCATAACAAACCGGATCATCTATTGAACATCCAACGTACAACCATAACAAACCGGGTCATCCATTGAACATCCAACGTTTAACTATTGGCAGGAAAACGTTGGCGGGAAAACATTGGCGGGAAAATGTTAACTATTTCCCTCACTTTTTGACCATAAAAGGATTCACACACACTTATCATCAGCAGATCACACACACACACACACTTATCATCTCCTACCAAACTCACCACCACCACCACCTGATTTGGTAGCAGATGGATCCCCGTGAAGCTTATAAGTGTACATGTAGAAAGGGATATATTGTGTTGAGACAGTCACATCAACCTCATAGCTTTGGTAAACTCTATTATGCATGTCCTTTTTCGAAGGTAAACAATCAAATGTTTTAGTTATGTAATACGTGTGATTATTAAATGACATGTCATGTTATTTGTTTACTTTGTAACAGCCAAAAACAAATGATTATGGATGTAAATATTTTAAATGGAAGGATGATTTTGATCTCGAACTCCGTATAAGATCTTCCCCTGGATCTTCAACACCTCAAGGTTCACATCCAAGTTCTTCTACAGGTCCTTCTCAATCTGCACCCACTGAGTGCTCAAATTGCAAGATCAAAGATCTAAAGATAAAGATGTTAGAGGCAAGACTAGAAATGGAAAGGCATCCTGAAGACCATGCATGTCAATCGGCTGCAATACTTCATGAGCTTTTAAATGAAATGGAAAATCTTAGCGTTGAGTAGTAATCGGCTGCACTACTTCACGAACTTTAAGTTGATTAGTAATGTCTGTTTTTAAGTTTTCCATTTGATTCCACAAGGGCTATGTATAATATTATGAATAAATAAATATTTGTTTTATAAATGTCTCATTTTTATTATATAAACGTCGCAAAAATTAAATAACATCGGATCGATAGTTAATATAATAATTATTTGGAATAAATAATTATTTGGAATAAATAAATATTTGTTTTATAAATGTCTCATTTTTATTATATAAACGTCGCAAAAATTAAATAACATCGGATCGATAGTTAAAATAATAATTAACAAGCAAAAACAAAATAAATATATGTCAGGGAGTTTCCCTGGTGACATGTCGCCAGGGAAACATTTGGGATTTGGCGGGTAAAAGCCCGCCACACATTCTTGACATGTAATTAAACATTTGTGTTTAATTTTGAAACTAATCCCAAATGGCGAAGGTTTCCCTGGCGACATGTCGCCAGGGATAATCTTGACATGTAATTAGCAAATATTCATTTTGTTAAATACGATGGACGAGTTTTCCCTGGCGACATGTCGCCAGGGATAAGTTGGTCAAAGTTTGACTAGGTTTTCCCTGGCGACAAGTCGCCAGGGAAACCTTGGAGGGAAAATTTCGCGCTCTTTCACTTGGTATCTGTTTTTGGACCGATTATCCCTGGCGACATGTCGCCAGGGAAACTCTAGTCAAACTTTGACCAAAAAGTAAACCTACTTTTCTGCCACGTCAGCGTTGTCGCCAGGGAAAAGGCGTTATCTCTGGCGACATTGTGTCGCCAGGGAAACCCCCGTCATCTGTTCTCAACTTTCTTGTAGTGACTCTTTTAAATAACGAGACCGGACTCTAACTAAATTTATGACACAAGTTGGAAATTTAGTTTTTATTCTCGATCGAACGAAAGTTTTTATTTGTGAAAGAATTAATAGTTAGCGATCATAATTTATAACTTCTAATTCTCAAATTCGGTAACTTTTATATTTCTTCGTTCAATATAGGTGGTGCTTATTTCTTTAGGTTTGATGAAGAAAGATGTCATGGACACGAGTGTTAGGAGAGCCTGAGAAATGTGTTAACATTTTATTACATATATCATTCTTTAAATTTAATATTACATATAATTCTTCTCATTTACAAAAATATCATTCACACTTTTCTAATTACATTAATGTTCTTTTCAAACGTTTTAATTACAATAATATTTTTTTCAAACTTTTAAAATAGTCATGTAAATTTGAAAATTAATTAATCTTAAAATACTATTTTCATCTATTCTCATCTTTTATATTTATCATAATTACATTGTTCATATATAATTTTAACTCTCAAGTTGAAAAACAAGATAATAAAATTACAAAAGTTTATTTATCGATATGAAAAAACAAATTACATATATATTAATTTGTTCACACTTATTTATTTCCTCGAGTAATAAAATACCATGTCAATTTTTGAATATGTACATTAGAATTTAAATGTTTGAGAAAAATATTGATACAATTACAAACGTTTGCGAAGAATAATGATGTAATTATAAAAGTTTAGGAAGAATATTGATGTAATTACAAAATGAGAAGGACATTAAAGTAGAATTAAACTTTCATAACGATATATATGTAAAGGCCCCTATTTCTTTGGGCTGAAACTTAAAGAAGAGGTTGAATATGAATATCCGAATCATGGTTTTCTGAAATGAGTTTAGGTGATTATTCTAAACAAACATTCTTATTATAATTAAAAAAGACTTTGTAGAATAGACAATTTCTTAAAACCACTACTTAGCTAAAATAATTTATGAACGATAATTTCAAGTCATGCCCGCCCATTATACCAATAATCGTCCAATACTAGAAAGTGACATCCATATGTCAATCGTGTAATTATCCTGATCCATTTCAAATTAATTTAAGAACATAGATATGATAAATACTGTTAACATCAATTACACCTTTTAGAAGTTAATTATCGGTATAAAAAAGATACTTATATAAACAAACAAATATTAACCAGAAAAAAGACAAACAACAATCAGAAGTTATACCCGCCCATCGGGCGGGTTTTGCCACTAGTATATATATATATATATATATATATATATATATATATATATATATATATATATATATATATATATATATATATATATATATATATATATATATATATATATATATATATATATATATATATATATATATATATATATATATATATATATATATATATATATATATATATATATATATATACTTTTACCTATCCAAAATTTACTGATTTTGAACATATAAAAAGTTTGTTATGATAAGAGGGTCTTACCCTAACCCATTTGTTTAGCCCTCCCCCAGATCTTTTATCTAATATATAATCTAAGTCTCATGTTCGTTTTAAGGTCCAATTATACTCCTAAATACCCTAACCATCTTAAAACATTAATTTAAACCCGACTAATTTCAAAACTGCTTTGACCTCCGACTGTTGTAACATGTTTTTAACCCACTTTCCGACCTCCAATTTAGTTCTCATTTCTTAAGTTTGAAAGCCAACTAAATTACCTTTCCAGGGACATAAGATTCGAAAATTAAAAGTTTTTATAACTCTATATATGATCAAAACAATGGACCAAAAATTCTGCCCAGTTTTTAAAAACAAATTTAAACATGATTAAACCCTTTAATCATCATTAAACCTCATAATAACCTAATTAATTAAATATTAAGAACCCTAATATTATTAATTACAGAAATCATCATTTCTAGTATGAAACCCTAATCAAAAATCCCAAACCCTAATCCACCATACTAGGTTAGATACGTAAATTTAACGTTAATCGAGCTAGTTTAATTACATACCTTTAACCCTTATGCAATATTTTGGTTTTCATCTTCCCCCATGGATGTTTCAACTGATATTATTTATATTGTAGGGTTATGGGTCGTTTTTAGGGGTCTAGGGGTGTTTATATATGCTTTGGTAACCTCTTTAACAAGTTTGAGCCCAAAAGGGACTCAACTTGGCCTTTCCTACCCGTTTCCTTCCTTTAGTCGGCCATAACAGCCCATCCACGACCCACCCCCATAAATTTGGGTTATTTACACTCTCCCCCATCTATTTTATGTTTACCTATACTTCCATACACTTCCAGGTCGAAACCGGACACCCTTTCGCTAATTTTTCGACAAATTTTCGATCTTAACTTTATTTTTAAAACTTTCCTAAAATAGAAAACTCCTATAATACATAGAATATAGATAATATATATCTAATGTACATATATCACGTATGATACATACACAAAATCCTACGAAAACAATAATTCAACTTTCACGAAATTTTCGTGTGATCTCATTTCATTTCACTTCATTTCATTTCATTTCATTTCACTTCATAGTCACTAGAATGTGAGCTTATGATTCATGAAATAACCATTCATCAATTTATTTAAGAGCACTTCGTACTCATAAACGATGTCCAAACCATCCTCATTCACACCAAATAAACACGTAAACACATAAAACACATAGTCGCACATAACACCCTAAAAAACGACTAAGTGACGAACCTCAAAACCACGGTTGTCACATTACTCCCTCCTAATAGAAATCTCGTCCCGAGATTTACTCCTTAGGATCAAACACACAATCAACAAATCACATGAGGATACTTGTTCTAATTGAACTCCTCTCATTTCCACGTAAACTTTAGTTCATGACTCAATTTACTAGATATATTAACCAACAATATTTAAATTCATTCCCAAACACTTGACTTCACAGCCCATAAATCTCACAAATGACTCTTTGACAAATCGAAGACTCTTATTAACACTAATCCCGAATAACCGTACATGCACATATGCATTCTCAAACCACATTTCCCAAATCTTAATACATGAAATATATCATGTACACCACCCAATTCCCCATGTAATTCTATACCCATAAGCTATTGGTCCAATCTTCCCAAAGATCATAAATGGACATACAAAACTCGACATCAACTTTTCTCTTTTACCAAAACATGGCGGCCGTTACTATGGGTGAAACTTGCTACATAACTTTGTCACTAAACTGTCGTGGTTTCCTCCTTTTTAACATACCATCTCTTGTTTCACCCGTCCTTTCCACAAACACCATTATTATATTAGCAACCTCTTTCACCAATTATAGTCCGCAATAGGGGAAACTCACCCTATCCTTCCATATAGTGCCTCAAATGGCATTCATCGATTTCTAGTATGATAAATATCATTACATGAAAACTCAAACATTGCTAACGAGTTTCCCACCTCCCTCTAAATCAGTCACCCAAGCTCTCAACACGACTCCTATACTTGTAGCAATTTCTCACTTCGTCCATCCATTTTCAGTTAGGCGAATATACTCATGTCCAATCATGTTCATCAACTCCCTTTAGTCCATACCACAAACTACTTAAAAATTCCAATTTCCTAACACAAGTGACCTATGATGATATTTCACATATTGATTAGTTTATCACAACGAGGCTCTTCTAATCCAAATCAACTTATGATCTATACACATCACCAAAAGGACGGTTATCTCAGTTAGTCTATCAACTGCCATCCAAACCCATGCTACAACTACTTCCATAAAATTTGGATAGATCATTAGTAGCACCTATACACTTCTTTCTCACTTTTCTCCATGAAAGATTTTTTTTCCCTGATACTTAATAAGTGTGAAAACACTTATCCTTTTACCACTTATTTCCAATAATAACAAGACCAAAACGTGTATTATATGTCGTAAAAGTCGGAATTATGCGTGGTTTGTGTTTTTATTGTGTTTTAGGACCAAAAGATGAAAAAGGAAGAAAGCACGGGCTTTCACGGGCTTTTATCGAAGAAAACGGGAAAAAACGAAGTCAAAAGATCAAGAGTGCTTAAAGAACGGATGTCCAAGACCTATTCTAAAGATTTATCGAAGAACAAGTCTAAAGACGGAAGTTAATGAAGTCGAAGAACTCGAGTCTAAATAAATGAAGAAATGTTAAGACGAGTTTAATTAATCCCGAGACGACATCGAGAAAGACAAATGAATTAAATCAAGTCGAGAAGAAAAGAAAGAAGGAAGCACCACACATGCACTTCCCACTTCCCTATAAATACCCTCCTAATCACATTAGGAGGGGGTTAGCTAGTTTTTATTTTTAAGTTTCCTTTCTAGTTTTAGAGAGAGAAAGTTCTAAACTTTCTCTCACTAAGTTTTCTATTCTTCCTTTCTTTTAAGTTTTCATCATTCTTGTATTTGGATTCCATCTATTTAATTCAAGTTAAGCTTTTTGTTCTTTAATCTTCCTCTACCTTTCTTTATTTTACTTGTTCTTAATCCGAAAATTCATGGTTAATCCGAATGGTTCTCGATTCGTGTTTATTGTGGTGGTGTTTCGTGATTAAAAGGTTGAATTTTCTTGTTCTCCATAAGCTGTTGAACGAATAAGCTATAAGCTCGTAATGCTTATTGGCTTATTCGATTGAATGGTTTATTTACTCTTTAAGTTTTCTAAAAAGTCTTATTGATTTTAAATCCGTCTTATGGGAGTTTGATTGATTTAGGTTTCAAAAGTTTTAGAATTTGCATTTATTTACTCTTTCATAAGTTTGAAAATCTCTTATTGGTTACTGCTTATTGGATTGTGCTTATTCCCCTTTGGACGCCACTTTCATCTGATAAGGGTTTGCTTGGTACGATCATTGGCTTCGATCGCTTAGGGTGCAATCAGTTTGTTACTTCCCTGGCACGATCCGGAACCACGATCCAAAACCACGATCACTCATTGCGATCGTGGTTGCGATCTGGTAGTAAGATCGCCCTCCCATCGTACTAAGTGAGTACGATCGAATCTTCTTCCCTGTTTTGATCGCATTGAATGCAATTGGTTTGTTACGATCCCCATTGCGATCAGGTTGCGATGGTGGGTGCGATGATAAGTCACGATGGTAAGATTGCGATGGAGTTACGATGGAATGACTGCGATCTAAGTGCGATCGCAGTGCTCATTATTTTTAGTCTTTGTTTTATTTTCCTAAGTTTTTGAATTAACTCTTTCCCGCTTTTTGTCTTAGTATATTTTAAACATCTTTTCTAGTTTTAAATCATTTACATCTTAGTTTCCAACATTGCAAGCTTTTATTTTGTGGTATAATTCTAAGATCTCCATTTTACTCAACGACAACTTTAATTACTCGCATTTAGTTCTAAAATTAGATAACTAAACCAAACCATTCTCTTGTTCACCAAAAGACAATTGAGTCGCACTTTAGACCGGTATTCAATTCGAAAAGACTTGGGACAACAATATTTTATACTTGAGGTAAAAATCAAATATCAAATGGCGCCGCTGCCGGCTTTTTTCGTGAGGATTAACGGTTTTTTGTGAGAGACGCGTTGGCTTTTGGGATCCGTTCACTTGTGAACGTTATTTTTCGTGTCCAAAAATTTTCAAAAATACAAAAACATTTGAAAAATCATAAAAAGCATTTCTTTTTCAAAGTTTTGCACCAAAAATATTCTTCTTGCTTATCTATCTTTCTTTATGGATTTTTATGTCCATTGCGTCGGGTGTGGGAGACGATTGTACGGGAACGACTCTTGTCAATGGTGTACATGTGAGCGGTGCGGAAACGATATCGACAACACACAATTCGGATTTTGTCCTTTGTGCAACTCGACTAATTCGTCCTTTTTGAACCCACCTCCTGTTACCCCGTGCATCTATTGTGGAAGCGATTCTCATTGGCATGTTTCGTGCCCGGTTCAATACCCGTATGGTCACGAGCAAGAACCAGGGTACAATTATGACTATGATAATAGCTATCCACAAGACGCACCCAGTCTTTCTCCTCAACCGTTTTGCAACAATTGTGGGGGTCCTCACGATACTTCTTATTGTCAACCAATGAATTATTATGAGCAAAATCCGTGTCATCAGTTTTCTTCACCAATGGATTATTATGAACCAAACCCGGTTTTTAATTCTTATCAACCGATGAACTACTATGAGCCACAACCATGCTATAATTCAGGTTTTTAACACTTTGAGCCCCCACATCACACCATCAATCATCAATCCTCTCAGCAAATTAGTCTTGACCAACAACTCACTTCTTTGAACCATATTCTAGAAGGTCTAGCTCAACTTCGAGCTGACTTGCATCAGGAAAGGAAACTGTTGCTTGATGTGGACGAAACCTTGAAAACCACCGACACCTTTTTGAGCCAATTTAGTCGTTTTCCCTTCTTTTCTACACCAAAATGTTTAATTACAGCGTGGGATAGAATTGGTGAAATTGAACATACTCGGGGCGATGAACAACAAAGTTGCTGCATGAGCTTCTTAAAGATGTGGAGGTTATCAAGGAAGAGTTAGCCGACTACGTCACTCCTAACTGGACTCGTCCCATCTAGTATGATGATGAAGACGACGATGATGTCTACACTTTCAACCAATCTTTTGAAGTTGCTGCTCCTACTCTCGATGTTCCTATTGTGCCTAAGGATCTAGATTCGTTGAATGAGCTTAGTGATGTTGATCTCGACAAATTATTGGATGATGAGGTTTGTGACTTACCTGCTATGGAGCCTGAGGACGACGTTGCTCTTACGGATGAGGTCGATCCTAGTGATGACGATTCTTCTCTCCGCTATGAAAATTTCACTTTTGAAATTTCTCAATCTCCACCGGGAGATGCGGGTGATGACGATTTATTCTCTCCGGCTTACGAGAAGTTCACCGATGAACTTGATCTTGTGGATGAGGTGGAAGACGTGCTTCTTCGCGATAGATTACGGAAAGTGCACCTTCTTATTGCTCAAATCGAAGAGTTGAATTCTCCTTCTCTTTCCAAGTCTTTACCTCCATCTATTCCTCCCGTTGAAGATAATGACCCATTGCTGGAAGAAATCGATATCCACTCCATCCCTCCAGGTATTGATGATTATGACACGGAGGGGGACATTATTTTTGATAATTTGCTGGAGGAAGGTATTGTCCCAAGTCCCCCTCCCGAGCACCTTTCATCCACTCCGTTAGACACTATCACGGAGGATGAGTGCTTTGACCCGGGAGGTGACATTGATTATGCTATGATTGATACCATTACGGCTTTGCCGCTTGCTCAGCATCCATTGTCTTTGGGGGATGACAATGTGTTTACTTTACCCACCCACCTCCCGTGGATCTTGATTTCACATACTTTTCGTATGTTGAAAGAACCTTTCTCCCATTCAAGACTTATCCCCCGCCTCTCCTTTGTTGATGTCAACCGGGAACGAGGACAAGGTCTTTGATCCTGGTATTACATTTGAGGCTTCCCCGTGGACCATTTAATTCGGGGACGAGTCAGGCTCGTGACTCGGTTAATATAAACAAGCGCTTTTTGGGAGGCAACCCAATTATCTATCTATTTTTCCCTATCTTTACCATAAGTGTAGGGGGAGCCCCGTGGTGTTTCTTGTTCTCTTTCTTACCATGTGCAGGGATTAGAGCTTCAAAGACACACTCTTGATGACTTTTGACGAACCGTGATTCCGTGTTCCCTTCTTCCCGGTTCTATCCTAAACTCTTTTCGATTCACTATTTTATATTTCTCAATATTAAAATAGGAATCTCTTTAGTTGTCTTTTCCTTAGCGAGATTTAAACAAAGTGCACAATGTCCTAAGTGTAGAGGAGTTACTCCCACATGCTTAAACATTGAGGACAATGTTTATCTTAAGTGTAGGGGGACTTCTATTGAAGTAAGTGGTCTTGTCCATGAATTTGCCCTCATTGTAACCAGAAAACTTGATTTTTCGACATTTTTCTTTTTTCAAAATTTTTAATCTATTTTGGCCTAGTTGTATAGTTTTATTTTCCTTTGTTATGTTTACTTTCTTGCCTTACTAGAATAAATCTTAATAAAGTGGTTTTAAATTTTTCTTAGTCGTGAATATTTTGACTCAACCCGAGTTTACTTATCTAAGTTTACTCTAGCTAGTATCCTTAACGTGTTTAAGTCAAGTTTTGCTAGGCTGTTATATAGGGAGCTATAAAACGCGAAAGTCTTAACTCTCACGGGTTAAGAACAAGAACTTTTCGCAAGTTCCTATAATTGATCCTAGAGAGTCGTTTATCAAGGGAACTTTAAAATGCGATTTCTAAAACTTGAAAAAGTCTAAGAATTTGCAAGATCCTATAGGCGACTCGAAAACCCAAAACTTTGATTTAATAGGCTAAGCATCCACGAGTCTCATTCCTTGAGATTTTAAACTGTGGAGAACGAGAGATGATAGAGTCAATTATAATTTCGGTATTCTTTCGTGAATTTATGTGAGTTAATTATAAGCCTATTATCCCTTCGCTTGTTAGTAAATTTATCTGCAATAAATAAGGTTGTACGATTTAAAAGGTTACTTAGCTTCTAGCCCCAGATCGTTTAAAAGTTGCTCGGTACGGATTAGAGTTCATAGCCAAGGCATAACTTATTGAAGCGGGATGCGAAGATTGGCGAGTCCGAAAAGGCCCTAACAAGGCATGAGGGCTACATTTTGTTGCTAAAGATCCAAAAGTGATGTGAAGAATCATTTATCGAAAATCAATACGAAGGATCGAGACACACGACGAAAAGCAAATACTCCCCAAAAGATTATGGAGAAGTCTATCCAAAAAGACCCTAACAAGGTATGAGGATAAATAGATCCAAGTCCTAAAAGGAGGCGGATTGTTGTATATCAAAGTCCAAAATAAAGATTGGAGAAAAATGAAGAAGTCGTGGTCCATATATGAAGAATCTCTCAAAATTTCAAGTGAAGAAATTCCTATTATGAAGATAAGACCATAATTTCATGAACGTCTCTCAAGATTCGAAGTATGAAGTCGCTTCCAAATATCGGTCCGAGAAAGGTCTCAAATCGTGAAGCGAGTTATGCCAAGATATGAACTTTATGAGGTCCCGAGAAGCAGTTTTAAAAGATTTGGTCCTTTAGCTAACTATTGATTAAATCGTTCACTTTATTTTCGGCCTAAATAACTATCGAAATAAGTCAAACAATGCATCCTCGTGATCATTCAAGATAAAAATAAAATATAAGAGATACACCTAGGAATAAGGGAGTCTAAGTGAATAATTGGCCCACATGAGTTCGTGATAGTGTGCTAACTTATAATAACAATGATCTCGTTTTTAAGCTTGGTATGGGGAACGTGAAACTTGAGGATGATAAACGTTCATGGCAGCCAAAACCCAATGTAAGTTTTTAATTTCTTTACTTGTTCTATCTTTTTATGTTTAGTATTTAATAAAGGCCAAGGTGGATTATTTATGATGGAAAATGTAAACCGTGCTTTAAAATTAATGCATTGCATGAGGGCATTGCAATGGTCAAGTGTAGGGGATTTAATAAGTGTGAAAACACTTATCCTTTTACCACTTATTTCCAATAATAACAAGACCAAAACGTGTATTTTATGTCGTAAAAGTCAGAATTATGCGTGGTTTGTGTTTTTATTGTGTTTTAGGACCAAAAGATGAAAAAGGAAGAAAACACGGGCTTTCACGGGCTTTTATCGAAGAAAACGGGAAAAGACGAAGTCAAAAGATCAAGAGTGCTTAAAGAACGGATGTCCAAGACCTATTCTAAAGATTTATCGAAGAACAAGTCTAAAGACGGAAGTTAATGAAGTCGAAGACATCGAGTCTAAATAAATGAAGAAATGTTAAGACGAGTTTAATTAATCCCGAGACGACATCGAGAAAGACAAATGAATTAAATCAAGTCGAGAAGAAAAGAAAGAAGGAAGCACCACACATGCACTTCCCACTTCCCTATAAATACCCTCCTAATCACATTAGGAGGGGGTTAGCTAGTTTTTATTTTAAGTTTACTTTCTAGTTTTAGAGAGAGAAAGTTCTAAACTTTCTCTCACTAAGTTTTTCATTCTTCCTTTCTTTTAAGCTTTCATCATTCTTGTATTTGGATTCCATCTATTTAATTCAAGTTAAGCTTTTTGTTCTTTAATCTTCCTCTACCTTTCTTTATTTTACTTGTTCTTAATCCGAAAATTCATGGTTAATCTGAATGGTTCTCGATTCGTGTTGATTGTGGTGGTGTTTCGTGATTAAAAGGTTGAATTTTCTTGTTCTCCATAAGCTGTTGAACGAATAAGCTATAAGCTCGTAATGCTTATTGGCTTATTCGATTGAATGGTTTATTTACTCTTTAAGTTTTCTAAAAAGTCTTATTGATTTTAAATCCGTCTTATGGGAGTTTGATTGATTTAGGTTTCAAAAGTTTTAGAATTTGCATTTATTTACTCTTTCATAAGTTTGAAAATCTCTTATTGGTTACTGCTTATTGGATTGTGCTTATTCCCCTTTGGACGCCACTTTCATCTGATAAGGGTTTGCTTGGTACGATCATTGGCTTCGATCGCTTAGGGTGCGATCAGTTTGTTACTTCCCTGGCACAATCCGGAACCACGATCCAAAACCACGATCACTCATTGCGATCGTGGTTGCGATCTGGTAGTAAGATCGCCCTCCCATCGTACTAAGTGAGTACGATCGAATCTTCTTCCCTGTTTTGATCGCATTGATTGCGATTGGTTTGTTACGATCCCCATTGCGATCAGGTTGCGATGGTGGGTGCGATGATAAGTCACAATGGTAAGATTGCGATGGAGTTGCGATGGAATGACTGCGATCTAAGTGCGATCGCAGTGCTCATTATTTTTAGTCTTTGTTTTATTTTCCTAAGTTTTTGAATTTACTCTTTCCCGCTTTTTGTCTTAGTATATTTTAAACATCTTTTCTAGTTTTAAATCATTTACATCTTAGTTTCCAACATTGCAAGCTTTTATTTTGTGGTATAATTCTAAGATCTCCATTTTACTCAACGACAACTTTAATTACTCGCATTTAGTTCTAAAATTAGATAACTAAACCAAACCATTCTCTTGTTCACCAAAAGACAATTGAGTCTCACTTTAGACCGGTATTCAATTCGAAAAGACTTGGGACAACAATATTTTATACTTGAGGTAAAAATCAAATATCAATACTCAACACTTCCTTTATACCTACACAATGTCTTACCTTCAAGGTCATAGTGCTCCTCATCTTGTCTTAGTTAGACCAAGCCCTTCGTCTCTCATGACACATCACATCTATAACTCCTCAGACATTCGATTATCGATACTAAGCCTTCCAATCAAACAGTATAGGTCAGTAACATTTACTTTCCATACTACAACAATATTAGCATGCTTAGTGCCTTAGTCTACTCATTAGGCTATACCAAAGTTTTACCTTCGGTTCCTATCTCGACCTATTTCATTCATGATTCGCATCTATCCACACTTCCTTCTTCTTCCTCGGCTCATGACATACATCACGATCTTATGCTTCCCGTCTTTCAAGTCATCTATACCGCAAAATTTTTCCAAGTAGCTTCACTTGTTTTTCCTCACGATCAGTTCTCCTACTCCCACCTAATAGGGACAGACTAGAGTTTTATGTGATCCCATGCGGATCACACTCTCATCTTATACCCATATCAGTTTCTATTTTTCTAAACTAAGCCATATTTTAAATTCTTATTCAAATATCATACTTCTATTTTGATCTTGCACCGAACATGAGGTAATTTCAATCATCATCTTCTAGGAATACTTGGTTCTCCCTAATTCCTACACTATCCTGTCCAACAGAAATTCCATACTTCATTCATCAAATCTATGGAAATCGCTAGTGCATTGGATAATGCATAACTGTCTCTTTCAAAGATCTTTCATAACACCTTCACAAAACCGACTCTCTAATCACTTCTCCATGAACTTATTCAGCTCAACTTCACTACTCATCCCTTGATATTGATTGCCACAAAAATTCTATCTGCGTAGTCACTCGACTCCCCTTGTTACCTCCACGAGTTCTTAATCTCCCATGTTATGTATTCAATTCATCACTATCCACTAGTTCAGCTCTTT
This sequence comes from Glebionis coronaria, assembly GCA_025667525.1. Taxonomy (NCBI): domain Eukaryota; kingdom Viridiplantae; phylum Streptophyta; class Magnoliopsida; order Asterales; family Asteraceae; genus Glebionis; species Glebionis coronaria. The sequence continues at coordinate 569,095,422 of CM046881.1, forward strand.
GTAACTCCACTCTGGTACTCGATCTGTCCTTCTTCGTCACGAACCATACAGAGATTCCCATCATAGTGCTTGTCACCTTTCCAGACTTGCAACTTCTGTGACTCCTTCGAAATCTCTTGCTTTCTTCTAGCAGTCGGCACGTAGTCCTTTCAGCTCCTTGATTCACGATGTAGCTCTTCACGCACTCCTTCTCGTCTCTATGATGTTACCTAGGAACTTCACACTACCTAGTAGCCTCTAACTTCAACTCATCTACCACAATATTTCTAAAGGCACTTCAACCCCTCAATGGCTCACTCTTCCTTACTTGTTGTTATCACCATTAATCAGCCTCCTACCAATCATTCTTTCACATCCATGTTTTCCTTCACGTGTCTACTACTACCTCGCCTGAATAACTATACCAATTCCCTTGCGTGTTATTTGCCCAATCTTTCTGTTAGTAGAAAATTTCTACTCTACCCTCACATCTGCTGGTACTTTCATCAATCTCCTAATGGTACTTCAACCAACTTCTCATAGCATGACATCTCGTTCCCACGACCAGTCAACTAACTTTACTTACTCCCTTATTCCTGTAACCAATCTAAGTTTCAAAACTCCGCAAATCTTAATCATTCCTTCATCACAACCTTTAAACCAAAACACATCTCTCCATTCTAATATCTAACCATAAGTAATACTACCCAACTTTATCCTCTCATCCTAACGTTTCCACAACCGCATAACTAAATCAACCATGACGTGTACCAAAAGAATTCCAAACGATCGCGTCCCATAATAAATATAGGGTAAACCGAAAGATCAACCATAATGAACCCTAGCCAAAACAACTGAAAACGAAACAACGTAATCCAAAAGATTCCATAGAGTGTGCCAACAACGAAAAATTAGACTCGTCACGGTTAGTATTACCAAATTTCGATACCTCAGATAATTTTAAACTTTCGCCCCATTTAGTTACTCCTCATAAGAACCAAACTTCAATACTACTAAAATCAATCATACTCGTTTTGAACAATAAACTCATCTTTTATCTTTATTATTTTATCAAAGATATCAACTAGTTAGTATAGTACAATCTTATTCTAACCATTATCTTGTTTACCCATATTAAACTTATTTCACTTGCTATTATGAAACCAATACATGTTTATAAAATACAGTGTTTTTTTCATTTTATTCTATATTATTATTATTATTATTATTATAAAATCCATTTAGGATGGTTATAACTAAACTACTACACGTTTACAAGGTGTGGTGTCATTATTATCATTACGATAATAAAATCTCCCTTTTTACTCTTTCCGTTTAGTTAAATACTTCTAAAAAATTTACTCCACTTAAGAAATTTTTTGTAAAATTTCTTTACCCCTTTAAAATGTATTATCACATGTTACATAGAAAACTAATCCAATTATTATCAAGACAAATTTTTTTTATAGCTTACTACCTCAACTTAAAAAAGAATATGTAAGTCACGATATCATACCATACACTTACAAATTATTTTCAAAACCGTTTCCCTATAATTAGCCACACTTATTTGTAAGAAAGTTTAGTAATTCTCATTAATTAAAATACATACCCGAATGTAGACACACATCAAAAGACTCAAAACGTCTTTGGAACTCCATCAAACTCCAGCACCATAAATCATAAGCAAACACAAGGTACGTTCAAGTTATAATAACTACTGAACGACCATATATCATAACTTAACACATACTAGTATATATACATCCGCATATATATACCTATTAAATCACCCAAAACATACTCGCTACCATACATGTCAGATCAATCAATCGCGTCATACACTCGTTTTTCCATACGAGTAATCACCATCTTACCACAAGGCATAAAACCCATCACTAAAACCAGTCCATATCGTGTGACCCCATAATCACACAACATGAGTATAACCCAAAACATATAACACACTCAAAAATAGCCATATGGTAGACAGCCGTTACATAAACCCATACATTATACATATAGCAAAAATCCACATCTCATCATATACAAGCATGTACTAACCCTCTTTCATGCAATCATACTTGAGAACCCATTGAAGTTGTGGTACTTGTATAACTATGTTGGTCACCATACTTATACAATTACCCTTTCCTCAATACACTCCCTCCTATGATGACACTTATAAGAATCAATACAACATATAACACATAAATCCATCTACTCACATAAGCTCATAACCACATAAACAATAAGGTCCAAAACTTCATCTATTAAAATAATATAGTCAAACTCTTGGAATACATAAATCCATAGTCTAGCTCAAACAGCATAGACAAACTCCAACACAACATCATAACCAGTTATAAGTCATGTCGCCCATAAGAGTGGAAACAACTAAAAATCCTTCCTATCCACCTACTCCTAGTAACTCGAATTACCACATGATTCTTAGGGAACATGACTTAAACATCAAAAGAAAAATACTATACATTAGGTACACCAAATAACTTACTATGGTGAAAGTAATTTATATATCAAAAGCAAAACAGAAATAACAGGTGACTAAGTATGGGCAACTACAGTTCAACTCATACTAGTCAAAATTCACAAAAAATAAAATTTAAGAAAATTCAAGTAAGACCACACGTAATCCTATGACGCCTATATGTAGGGATCCTTAAGCTATAGACTAGGCTAGGCAACCTAATTCTCTATAACCATTGTCTCAGATACCATTCTGTCACACCCCACCATGGCGGAATATGGGGCGCAACGTATGGATATCATCACAACAATAGCGTTTTTATAGAGATAACTAAATGAAATGGAAATATCATAAATGGTGACACAATGTCATGAAGATATCTCAAACAATGCAGACATCTAGGTAAGTAGGTAACATGTCTACCTCTTACCAAAGACATACAATTAACAAATAACAAACATATAGGTGTCTACAAAGAATCACTTATTCAAACATAAATAAAGACTAAGAGGAAAGGGGGTTCCTCCAAATTCAATCCTAAGCCTTCTAGCTAGCCACTCCTATTCTCACGCTTAACCACATTCTCACCTGAAAGAGACATAAAAACACGTCAACATAAAGTTGGTGAGAGTCATAGGTTTAGACTCCAACGCCAAATCAGTTATAAGCTATGAATAACAACCATTAACAAAATAACATATGGACAATGTGTTACAATTATGTATTAACAACTAGCATTCAAGATTAACCAATCACCACAGATCCAAGGCTCCAAGCCTTACCAATAACCATAATTCCAAGGCTCCAAGCCTTACCAATCACCATGGTCCCATAGGCGCCCATACACCTATGAACCAATCCCAAGGCCCCGCCTTGTCAACATCCCCTTGGTAACAAGTCAAACCACAATAACTGAGACGGTATGTGTCCCCCGATCCAAATCATAAACACAATCAAGAATCACATAGCAGTTAATCACATAAGTGTACACACAAGTCCATCACAAACCATAAAAAAACATTCACAGCATTCTTTATAAAACCATACAGTGTCTCTTCCATCCCATCTGGAAATCAAATCATAAAAAGACATGGGACTATGAAACTCACCTGAACAAGCTTCTCCAAGTATCCGCGCTCTAACAAAAATCTAAACACACAAACGTATACAATCAAGACATGAACCACATACCAAAATGGATCATCAATCTATGATGGATATATAACCTTATCCTACCACTTAACCCCATTTATATGCCATATGAATCTCATTACATCCCTCTATAAAGCCCTTAACTTAGTTTAGTTCATAACTTGCCCCGTTAACATTTAACCCAAAACAGTCCTATTTTTCATACTTCAAAATATTGGTCGAACACCCCCTTAACCAAAATAACATGCCATGTAAAAGAAATATTATGCTTTTAAACGTGTTAGCTAACTCTCCCCTTTGGCCGCAACCTTAAAGCTACTGTTAAGGTCTCCATATATATATATATATACTTTTACCTATCCAGAATTTACTGATTTTAAACATATAAAAAGTTTGTTATGATCAGAGGGTCTTACCCTAACCCATTTTTATCCCTCCACCAGATATTTTATTTAATATATAATCTAAGTCTCATGTTAGTTTTAAGATCCAATTATACTCCTAAGTACCCTGACCATCTTAAAACATTAATTTGAACCCGACTGATTTCAAAACTGCTTTGACCTCCGACTGTTATAACCTGTTTTTAACCCACTTTCCTACCTCCAATATAGTTCTCATTTCTTGATTTTGAAAGCCAACTCAATTACCTTTCCAGGGACATAAGATTCGAAAACTAAAAGGTTTTATTACTCTATATATGATCAAAACAATGGACCAAAAATTCTGCCCAGTTTTTAAAAACGAATTTAAACATGATTAAACCCTTTAATCATCATTAAACCTCATAATAACCTAATTGATTGAATATTAAGAACCCTAATATTATTAATTACAGAAATAATCATTCCTAGTATGAAACCCTAATCAAAAATCAAAAATCCTAAACCCTAATCCACCATACTAGGTTAGATACGTAAATTTAACGTTAATCGAGCTAGTTTAATTACATACCTTTAACCCTTATGCAATATTTCGGTTTTGATCTTCCCCCATGGATGTTTCAACTGATATTAGGTATATTGTAGGGTTATGGGTCGTTTTTAGGGGTCTAGGGGTGTTTATATAGGCTTTGGTAACCTCCATAACAAGTTTGAGCCCAAAATGGACTCTACTTGGGTCTTTCCTACCCGTTTCCTTCCTTTAGTCGGCCATAACAGCCCATCCACGACCCACCCCATTAAATTTGGGTTATTTAAATTCTCCCCCTTCTATTTTATGTTTACCTATACTTCCATACACTTCCAGGTCAAAACCGGACACCCTTTCGCTAATTTTTCGACTTTCTGCGTAATTTTCGATCTTAACTTTATTTTCAAAACATTCCTAAAATAGAAAACTCCTATAATACATAGAATATAGATAATATATATCTAATGTACATATATCACGTATGATACATACACAAAATCCTACGAAAACAATAATTCAACTTTCACGAAATTTTCGTGTGATCTCATTTCATTTCACTTCATTTCATTTTATTTCACTTCATTTCATTTCATTTCACTTCATAGTCACTATAATGTAAGCTTATGATTCATGAAATAACCATTCATAGATTTACTTAAGAGCACTTCGTACTCATAAACGATGTCCAAACCATCCTCATTCACACCAAATAAACACGTAAACACATAAAACACATAGTCACACATAACACCCTAAAAATACGACTAAGTGACGAACCTCAAAACCACGGTTGTCACAGCCTCAACGGTTCAAAAGCCTACCAAGGAAAGAACAAGCCCATCACAAAGCAACAAGCCCAAAACCAGTACGCCTAAAATAAGAAAACAAACATAACACAATAAAAAGTAACATGTGACATATGGAAAGGTTGACAAAATAACACCCTTCCTCAATCTGACATATGAGAGAGCAGAAAAAATCATTTACCAAACATGTTCACAAGCCTCGGCTATTTACATAGTTTCAGGTGTTGGTTAATACCACGAGCCTTAGTAAAGATGTCAACAGTTTGATCAAGTGAAGCAACCTTTATAGTGTTGATCACACCATCTTGAACTTTTTCCCTTACCAAGTGAACATCAACTTCAAAATGTTTGGTTCTCTCATGAGACACAGGGTTGGCAGCAATCTGAATAGCATAGCTGCTGTCACTATAGAGGTTCACAGGAAACAAGTTTTTCAATTTTAGATCACTAAGCAAGTTAGTGATCCAAATAACTTCACATGTAGCACTAGCCATACATCTATACTCAGCCTCAACTGAAGATCTGGATATTATGGGCTGCTTCTTGCTCTTCCAAGAGACAAGAGACCTCCCAAGAAAGACACAGTATCCAGATTTAGATTTTCTGGTTCTAAGGCATTTGGCCCAATCAACATCAGTGAAACAAGACACCCTTAAAGAAGTATCTTTATAAAAATGGATACCTTTCCTAGGTGAATTTTTTAGGTATCTAATAACCCTCAAACAACCTTAAGATGAGATTGAAGGGGGCCATGCATGTGCTGGCTAAGGCAATGAACAACATAAGATATATCAGGTCTGGTATGAGTCAGGTAAATGAGTCTTCCAAGTAATCTTTGATACTCAAAAATATTTAAGAGAAATTTATCATCTTTGCTTCCATCAACAGCCAAAACATAATTTTAAGGTAATGGAGTTGCTGCTGGTTTAGCAGCAAGTAAACCAAACTCATGAATAAGTTCAAGAGAGTACTTCCTTTGGGTCATACGGATCCCATTAGAGTTTTCAAGAACCTCAATACCTAAAAAATATCTCATAATGCCAAGGTCTTTAATCATGAATTTGGTTTTTAGAAAGCTTTTAAATGATTCAATTTCCTCAATGCAGTTACCAGTGATGATAAAATCATCAACATAAACAAGAAGAGCAATAAACATGTTACCATTCTGTTTAATGTAATGTGAGTAATCAAACTTACTTTGGATAAAGCCATGTTCAACCAAGACAGTGGTAAGTTTAGCATTCCACTGCCTTGGGGCTTGCTTGAGACCATACAAAGCTTTATTAAGCTTACAAACCTTACCTTTATCCTTGCAATTGAAGCCCAAAGGAAGAGTCATATAAATGTCCTCATCAAGATCACCATACAAGAAGGAATTGTTAACATCAAGTTGAAAAAGAGGCCAGTCATTATAGACAATTATGCTTAGATATGCACAAACCCTGTTAACCGAAGTGGTTTGGTTTGTGTTTTAAAAAAACCGGTATAATGGCTAAAAAACTCTAACCGGTTCCTAACCGGTTTGCCCGTTTTTTTTGTTTTTCGTTTTTAGAGCGGATGGTGAACCGTAGAGAAGCTGTAAGACTACAATTATTAAAAACATCACTTTTATTTAATAGAACATTACAAATACATTAAAAAGGAAATACAATTGAAAGGAAATACATCACACTCACACATAATACATAAACATAATTAAAACGGATAACTAATCGGATTCGGAACTGTCTAGGTTGACTTTGTTGTCGAACTTGGACCTAGCTTCTGCATTAGCTTCATCTTGTGACAGTTCTTCATGGGTTAGTGATATCGCTTCACCCGATTTCACCTCATACTCAAATACCTCTTCTTCAAAGTCTAAGGTGTGTTCAAGACTTGTCTTGTGTTGTACCCGCTCTTGTGCATCTAAGTGATCTTTCAAGCACATGCACAACTCCAAAGACACTGGAGTGAGTCTTGTTCTTCGATTAGATAGAACTCTTCCACTTGTTGAAAAAGCTGATTCCGAAGCTATCAAAGTAGCTTGTACACTTAGCAAGTCACAAGCCATTCGGGATAAAATGGGCCACATTTGTTCCTTTGCTTTCCACCAAGCCAATTTATCAAAGTCTATAAACTGATCGGTGGAAAGTTCAATCCATTTTCCCGAGACATACATATTAAATTCGTTGGATCCTTGTTCTTCAAGCCTTGCCCTTTTTTTTCTTTCTTGTAAAGCATTCATCATTTTTGTTATCGGATTCCTTCAACTCGTACCCGATGAAGATGAAGAACCAACATGTGATGAAGAAGGTATGTTACCATATGTTTCAAAGTAAACTTGCCATAAACCCTCAAAGGCATCGTTGAAAGATTTTTTGCATCATATGCAAAGTTCACATTACTTTGAAAACACCCCAAATCATTAGTAATTGAATCAATGAACATCTCTGCCCCGTTTACATTGAAAAATGGGTTTAACGTGGCGGAACAAGTAATTATTGATGGAAATTTTTGAAAGTATTTTCTTAGCTTTAATTTCATTGGTATGACCATTTCTGCAAATAACCACCTTCAAATTCAAATTCGCTTAACCTTTGACACATCAAATAAAGTTGTCGCAAAACCAAATGAGACGTTGGATAATAGACTCCCGACAATGTTTTTGTTGAGGTGTTAAAGATTTCAAGTAATCGGGTTAGTTTTTCAATAATCTCCCATTTTCAACCGAAAACCCAAACTCAGTATCACCATTACAATGCAACTCGTCATGAAAATTTTGTAAAGCCGTTTTCTGTATTAAACCACACAAGAACATATGATATGTGGAATTCCATCTTGTAGGAACGTCTCAATTAGGTGCCCAAAAAGGTTTTTCCGAATCTTTACACCATTTAATATATTGTGCATACCTTCGGTTGCCCGCTTTGAAAATATCTTTTAACATTTGTCTAAAACAACCTGTAATTGCACTTATAGAGTCAACATTTAGGCCGGCTTGCACAACCAAGTTAATGATGTGTGCAACACATCGACTATGAAAAAATATCCCGTTCATAATTGGTTCGTATCTTGATTTTAATCTACTCATGGCTTTGGTATTGTTACTAGCATTATCCAACGTAATTGAAAATATTTTGTTTTCCAAATGAAACCTTTTTAACACGGTACACAACAAAACGGATAACTCAAGTGCCCCGTGAGGATATGGAAAGTCTTCGAATGAAATGACCCGCTTCATCATGAGCCAATTGCTCGGATCGATCCAATGTGTGGTAACATGTTGGGTCAAAAAGTTTATGTGGCAGAAACTCAAAATGAAGAAATATCAAGACGTTTGTTATCCAACGCTGACATGTGAAAGATAGACGTTGACACATGTGATTTAGACGCTCACAGAATGTCTAGCACTGATGGATGTCTACGGTGTTGATAGATTCTTTTATTTAGAGGATATACTGAATATATTTAGTTTGATATATTTAGTATATAGTTATCTAAATAGAAGATATACATGTTATTCATACTTATCTCTTGTAAAAGCCTGATCCTTACACTATAAAAGGAACCAAGGGTTATTAGGTTTTTCATATCTTTCATTCACAATGTAAATCTAAATCGTGTGTCGACTAGGTGTGGGATTAATGTATACACACCTAGTGATTGTTTGTTATTAATCTAATGAACAATCCAATTGAGTAATTCATGTATCTTGTGCCCCAAACACCTTGTTTCATAGTTATTGTTCTTTTCCGCTTTGATTGTTAATCATATGAACAATGACTATGCCTAGTAGCTAAAAGATTCGAGGAAACCAAGGTTTCATCAATTGGTATCAGAGCTTGTTGAGAAACTTTGATTTGAAGAACGAAATCCAATATCGTGAGGTGAACCAGGCTAAGGAAGAAGGTGAAGAAGTATCTGATGATGTTTTCAGTTAAGGCCAAGTCTACTTCAAGTTCCACAAGTTCCAACTCATCTTCGTCATCTAATAATGAGGTATGTAATGACTCTTCTTGTAGGATAAATACTGAAAGTCTTAATAAAGAAGTTTTAAAATTGAAATCGGATGTTTTAGACGTAAAAGCTAAACTTGCAAACTATCAAATTGCATTTGTTCAAACTGAAAAAAATATAGAAGAATATAAGAAAATGAAATTTGACTTAAAGGATCAAATTAATGTTCTGTCTCATGACCTCAAAGTTAGTGTTGAACTTAGGGACATATTGGTGAGATCCAAAGGAGTTATACAACCTAAGCTAGATGAGGCCATTAAAGATAAAAAGAAAGTAGGGCTTAAAATTCAAAAGTTTGATAAAGCTTCTCAAACCCTAGAAAAAGGTGTAAGTGAGCAAAGGGATTCTAGGGATATGTCTGAGATTGGGCTAAAAGAGTATGTTGATGTTCCACCACCTACTGGAAACTTTCATGGTGTCCTAAGAAAGGATCTATCTTAGACTGGTATACCAGAACTCTAAGAGTTCTTACTCCAGTAGAGGAGTATAAGCAGAAAGTGACTGACTTGGAACAATGAAAGAAAACCAATCCTACCTTGTTTGTTAAATGTGGAATGCTTAGTGAAAGTCCACTTGAATCCAAACCCATTGTTGTGACTAATCCCACCACTGGTAAACCTGTTGATCTTGGTTCTGCTACTAAAAGAAAAACTAGTGTTAAATATGCAGAAATGTATAGAAAACCTAGTTCACCTAGAGAAAGCCAAGGGAGTGTGAATGGGTTGGGATATAATCAGTCTAGACATAGGGTTATGTCTAGAAAAGCTTGTTATATTTGTGGGAGTTTTTCTCATTTGGCTTATAAATGTGTCAGTGCTTCAAAAGTCAACGTTAACAAAAAGTCAACCATGGTCAAACCCGGACCTTTTGTCCAAACAAGTCCACAAGTTACTAGACCAGCTCCATTCTTTACTAAGGGGTCTAATACTCATGGACGTAGGCCTTTTCAAAAGACAAACACTTGGTAAAACAGACAATGGGTTCCTATAGCAAACCTTAGTTTTGGCGCTGACAAAAACAAATGAAGCGCTGACAGCTCCAAGTTTGGTATGAAAATGCCACAACTAGCTGTTGTCAGACCTTATGTTAGACCATATAAACAAAGATACTTGGTTAGTAAATGTCAAGGGTCTAAGGTGTAATAACCCGAACTTTAAAATCAACATATAGACTGAGATCTAATCTTATTCCTAGTAGTCGGATCAATATTTATTACCTGACTTTTATTTGTCATTTTCGTTCTACGAATAATATTTATTTCTCGGCTAACCGGCAAGGTTGAGGCTTTAACGTATCGAGTACGTATGAATTATTATTTATTGGCAAGTTTATGTCCGTCATCGATCGTAAATATTCTCATTATGACATAGAAATATTTTCTATTCTTGTCATTTTAATTTATCGTTTTACGAGCATTTTTCATAATTTGCTTTAAGCCTTTAGGCGTCATACGTTTACGCGACGCATTAAAATTTATTAAATTATAAGCCCTCTTTTATTTATTGAAATATTAATGTACTCCAAATGTCGATATTTTTATTTTATATCGAGCGTTTATTTTTTTGTGCTTAATGAACATCTTTTAAATCGCGTAAGTATAAAAATATCGGGCTTCGATAATACCCGCTTACACAAGTTAATATAAACTCTTCCATTTTTTTAACACTTAATGTAGCAAATAGACAATCAAGTTATACGTGTCTCCTTATTTCCTAATTTGTATCATATATTAGACACGTTGCATCTACGTCAAAAGTAAATCACATTAATTTTTATAACCCTTACTAACTCATTCAAATTAACTTGTTGGTTCTCATCAATCTGTCGAATCACATATCACCTACAAACACATTCATCACTTTTAGTTTTACTAACAAAGAACATCAAGGATGAAGCTTCGTTATCCATATCTTGGGAGTAATAGGGCTGTTGTAAAGAGTAATAAAAGTATTCAAGATGTATAAAGATATTGGTGCATTAAAGAATCGGTGGATCAAATAGTTATTTTGGTATATTATTATGAAGAATGTTCTTCATCTTTTTGTAAGGCTCATTTTTGTCTTTTGTTATAAATCTTATTTTTTTATATGTAAGTATCATATTTCTACTGAGTTTATTGACTCAATAGTTTATTGGAGTAGTTTTGGACATTGTATATAAATTTTGTGACATAAAAGATAAGCTTAAACAAGCCTAGATCAAAAGTTGTTGTGTTAAAATTCAGGACAGTAGAAAACGTGGTATTTTATTGACATCAGTAGGTTTGGTCCATTGATACTTGAGATATTTGGATAGAGGGTTTTATTGTGAGTATTTCTCCGGGTGGCCCGTCCCGTGACGATTTTTAGAAAGTGTGATATGACCAAAATACGAAACAAGGTCAAAATCTGACCTGCTGTAAAGATAAGTTGTTTTCTCATAAAATCGTATACTGACGTATGATTATGTAAAACTAAAAGTTGTAGATAAAATCATGAAGAACTAGAATCAGTTGGATAGTTTACCAGTTCCTTACGGTTTGGAAATGACGATCAAAATGGTGTAAACGAGTTTGGCTGCCAAAAACAGCCAACTCTTCTAAGTGATAGAATGGGTAAATGAGCTATGATTAGTATAAATTAGGGGTAATTGCACTTATATTAAGTAAACTAAATAAGCTAAGAATGATTTTGGTAAAAATAACTCTTGTAGATTATTTATGGTTTAAGAGAAACGATCTAATCTATGAGGCATGTTGGTAAATTGTAAGAATTTGATCATATTGAATTAATGTAAAACGCGTTGATTTTTATAAAAACCAAAGTGGTAGGACCCACTTATCGGGAAGCATGGACTCCTTTATATATTGAGGATTATGTGAGCCGAGACTCGACCATCGAACAATATTAAGTTAATGTCGTTTTGAGGCGTTTTAGAACCCGTAATGTATATAAAGTGGACTTGGGCCACAAAAGCCCAACTTACACTTGTAATTGCTATTGGGCAATTATTGGGCCTGGGATTAATAACCAAATTGGAGTCTAATACTCATTTTTAAATGGCCTTAAGTTATATAAAAGTGTAATGGGATACTAATGGGCCTTAATGAGCTTAATGATCATAATTTGATAATACATGGTAAATTTTTATCAAAAGTTTTATATAACTTATGCAATGTCCAAACATACTAAAGTGAAATATTTATATACATATATATATATATATATGATTATGCATAGTCTCGAGCCTAAGACGCGTCTCGTCATTATAGGTCTCGTTCGGTCATATGACGACCGTTGGGCATCTCGTTCTCGAGCAATGAACGACTGATATCTCGTAAAGTCTTGTATCGACTATTGATGTTTGTTCCTCGATAAATGTGTGATAGCTATATCAGGTGAGTCTATAGCCTCGCTTTTATATTATCTGGTAAATGATTTTTAACCCGCGAGGGGGAATACATGTTGTTTTATAAAATGAATACAAGTTGTTTTCGGTATGCTGGACCCAGATATGATGATAAATGTCTAAGTACCATTGTCTTATGAAGTCCCTGAATTTCATGAACTGTTAATTACCTTGTGAGGTAAACGCTAATACATATGATAGATCTATTTGGTTTGACAGCCTTATCCTAGGGTATGTATCCTTGTGATCACCTGAGAGGGATATTATGTATAAGAGGTCATTGGTATATGACAATATTACCTGTTGTAGGGGCGCCGTAAGTGATTCGGTTTAACGTGTTGGTTAACGTTTAGTTGCATGAGCTTAAGGCATTTATCGATATATATATATATGACTTGTCTGTTTGACAAGCTTGAGATGATTAAAAATTATTGTGTTCAAATGATGATTTGCGAAACCTATAGACTTGCTCAACCGTTGTGTTGATGATTTTAAGCATTTATTTCAGGTAATCAAGATAGATAGCAGCGGATCATGCGAGGAGGAAGTTGGTGCTTACTTGTCTAGAACTTTGTTTACTTTTCCATCTGTTGAAATGAATAAAATGACTTTTAAGTCTTTCTATGATGAATGTGATGTGTTGGTAACGGTTTTTGGGACTAAACGCTACTCTGATTTTATATATATTGGGATGGGAAACTTTTAGACAATGTTGTATATTATTTTAACGTCTCTTTTGAGATCGTTGTCTATCATTGAGTGCGATGTGCTATGAGTAGCGCCCCAATGTGGTATTCCACTGCGTGGTAATTTGGGGGTGTTAGATAAGGCATCATCCCACATAACTTGAAAACCTAAACAAGAGCAAAAATAAAATTTTAATGGTATTTCAATGACTTGCAATATATTTAAATATCTTGAGAAGGTCATTACTAGACTCATAGGAACAAATTGGGTGATTATGTCACAAAGGGATGAGCAGGGATTTGTGGTAAATAATAAGACCATTCTAGTTGAACAACTAGACAGATCCAAGTCTGACAAGGCTTGGATCTCCAAAGAAAACTAATTTGTTTTTATTTTGAGCAGCCTATCCAAAAGCAGGTTAATGATCAATGATATTAGGATATTGGATGCTCAAGGAACATGCATTGTTGGTCTTTGCACTGTTATTATTTTTTTCCACCGACATGTTATCTCTACCCATTATTGTGGGAAAGGGTAGCCTCTGTTGGTGTATTTTTATGGTTTTTGTCTAACTATGCAGGAATGTGGAGCTACATTTGGATGGATACAGAGTTGCAAACTTTTATTTATGGTGGTTGGAATGTTTACATTCTTATCTTGAAATAAAATTTTGCTTCTACACATATAATGATGTGTATGCTTCTGTTAAGGGGAGGTAAACCTTTATGTTTGTGGGTATTCTTAGAATGCTCTTATCACAATTCTAGATTGTGTCCACAGGTGAGTGGGGGTTAGAAATAACGAAGGCTCTTTCTTTATAAAATTGTTGGAATTTCTAAACCTCGAGGCATTGTAGCATGCACGTAATTTATTTTGCATGCATGCTGCCAAGACATTTTGACCTAGAATTGGGTTGGTTGGTTTGGTGACTTGGGTTACATAATTTTTGGGTTTACTTGGGAGTTACAAGGATATTATATAAGTTATCTTCACTCTTAAGGACTTTGTGAGCCAGTGATACTCGAGGACACTCATATCTATCGTATTTGTACACGTGTGTGTGATGGGACAGTCCTTGCAAAGCTTAATCTTTTTGATGAAAAGATAATTTCCATAGGATTAATTTCTTTGCTAAGGTCTTTTCATTTTATGTTATGTCATCCCAACTGGTGTCATTTATAAACTTCTTTATAGACCCAAAACATTTCATCACCCTTTCATTTTTAAGAATTTTTGGATATCTGGATGCCTAATGATCATTGAGATGTTTTTACTAGTGATTAACATCGAGTAGCAATAGAGATCACTCTCACAAGGGTAAATAGTGTTATGGAGATGGCTGAGGCTATTGGTACTAGCTTTAATGCAGGTCAAGTCAGTCTTATCATCAGTAAGTCCATCTCCATGTCTTATGAATCAACATTGAGGATTCATTTCCCGAGCGTGGATGAGGACAATATGAAACTTTTTGAATATCATGTAATTTACGAATTTTTGTATTTGCTTGAAAAAGTAACATACATTACTTGTACCAACTTTCATGCATTAAGGTTTTGAACTCACATAGTTGAGGGAGAGACTTGCTGTTTTGGACGCTGCTGGGAGGCCAAGGAGGACATTCATGGTTCCATCCTTTGATATTGATCTTGGAGAGGAGTCTTAAAAAGGGGAGGATAAATCGAATTTGAGTGACAAAAGTTATAAAGAAGGCTCCAGAGACTCTGTAGGTAACTAAAGAAGCTCGTTGTTATAAGATGTATTGAAGAAGGTGATTGGCTACACAAGCGATTTGAGTGTTTGTAAGAATCCTCTCTGTATATTTTGTTTTATTCAGAAACTTGATTACTAGAGTAGATATCAAGTTTAGGGGAGGATTGTTGGGAATAAAATTAGCTAAGTCACTCAGACGTTGCCAAAGGGATTTCGGACGCTGACAAGAAGAATTGAGGCGCTGACAAGTTGAACGCTGACAAGAAATATTGAGGCGCTGACAAAGGAAATATTAGGAAGACAAGGACTAAATCTGTCAATGATGAATTCTTCAAGTTGGTGGACAAAATATGAAGATAACAATTCAGAATATATTCTTAATGTTTAAAAAGATTTAGTCAATAAGTTATTTTCTATGTTTATCTTGTATATCTTCCTAAAATAGCCGATTCTAGCTTTTTGTACAAGGCTCCTTATGCTATAAAAGGAGGCCTTAAGGTTAGACATTTGATATTCCTTTCACACACCTCTTCCACATATTTCACAACACTTTCATTGTAATCATTCATTGATATTATTAATCAGAGTGAAAGTTTGGTATTCATATATTGTTTGTTCTTTATTCTAAGTATTAGTTTCCGCATAATACTTACAGTGTTGAATACATAAAGTTTCTCTACGTACTATACTTGATTCAATCTCGTTAATACAAAGCTAATCGATCAAAGTTTGGGATCAACAAGTGGTATTCGTGTTTTGAGAAGAAAAGAAAAATCCGTCTAGGGTTTTTCTGGGCGATTTTGTGTGCGCAACAGTATTCAGAAGAGCATAACTTTTTTATTGAACTGTTGGATCGTTACGAAAATTTTTGTGTGTGTTCTACACACATATATCAAGGTATCCATCGGAGGGATTGTCAAGATCTATCCTCAATCAAAAGTTATTAGCAGTCGAAGTGGGCTACAGAGAAGGATTTTCATATTTCTGTTTTTGCTTTTAATGTCAAACTAGGGTTTCCACAAACCTTAGGTCGTTTTTAAACAGAAAAAGAGAAGTATGTTCTTGGCTATACTTATTGATCGTGCTAGCTTTGGTGAATGGATTTGTGATCCATGATGAACCCTGTCATGATATTGTTCTTGGCTGATAGAGATATGTGTTCATCAACTTTGGATCTGCTCACTATAATTTACCAGGTTTAATCTTCATTAAACGATCTGTGGTTGACAAACATAAAGATAAAAATTCGTCATGGGTAATAGGGTTTTGTAAACCCTAGAATCTGTGAAGGATATAATCTTCATGGTGTTCGTTACTGTGATGCATAGGAATCAACAGCATGTTGTGCCTTCACTTTGCTCGTCTATATGGAGGATCAACATTACATAAAATATGTTACAGTCAAAGAAAACGTGTGGGTGATGATACAGTTTTTGGACGTGATTTGTATGCCCTAAATTTTTGGTGATAATATGGAATCTTCATGGAGGATCTGTTGATAAAGTCTACGGTTGGTGCTCATACGTAATTCATGTATTCACATGATATTTGCCTGATTTGTAGGATGACAAAAACGGTAACGCAAGTGGAAAGATCTTTTGGTTATTTAAAATGTGATTTCAAGAGATAAATAAGGTATGGATTATTCCTTCGTTGAAAACGTGTGAGGATACTATTTTGTAGGAGTTTCTATTTAATTCATTCCACATAACGATCTCCTATACCTATAATTATGGCTTGGTTACGTGATCCACTTAATATATGGGCTGAGTAATTCGGGCTTAAGACATACAAGGTTAACAGATATTTTTAAGTCACGATTATGCCAGAGATGGTGTTAGCCACTGACGTTTGTTATATAGCCGCTGACAACTAATAAGTTAAACGCTGATAGAAAGCGTTGACATGAGTAGTCCGATATATGCTGTTCCAAGCGTTGATAAGTATTGTCCGATATTGGACAATACATCTGGTAAAGATCTTGGATAAAGAAGGATATTGGACGACAAAGGAATAGCTGTTGTTTGGAAAATTAGTAAGGTTTTTAGCATACAAAAAGAGGAGAGTATTTACACGAAAAGGTACATGGAATCTCTGTTTTATTCAGAATATCGTTTTGATATTAATGGCTCAGATATTTTTAAGGGGATCAATGATTTTTACGTGAGTTAGAAACAATTCGTGAAGTGATTTATTGGAGTAATATTTCTTATGTAATCGGGGTAGCCTTGTGAAAGAGTTATTCGTTTACAGCTTTTACATATGAAGATATTGTTTCATTAAGATTCGTCATGAAGAGGTGTTGGCTTAAGGGGAAGCATTCTTATGGTACATTTGATGCTTGAAGTAGATTTTTATGAGTTTGTGTTCTATCATATCTTTAAAAGTTGTGCCTAGTCAACATTACTTTTAAAGGTAACTTGTTCATGCTTACACGGTTGGTGACGAAGACTTGTCATAACACTTGAAGGAGTTACATTATCGTGCTCAGTGTCTCACAAAGGATGAGAATTTTGACAAAGGGATCGAGGTCTACTTATACTTTTCCATTGGTATAAGTTCTTTATCACATGGATAGTACAAGACATGGAACATAGGTTTGGGTTACTGTACTTATACATCAAGAATATTATAGTTATTTTTCTTCAAAATCATTACATAGAGTCTACATTTGGAGAATTTTCGATTGCATATTTTGTTTCCTTCCCTATTGATGTGACAAAAAGGGGAAGACATGCATACTACACTAGAGGGGAAGCAATTTGAAGATGATGTACCACTTACAAGAGATACACAAAGAGTTTTGCCGACATCAACTAGGGGAAGATTGTTGGGTCAAAAAGTTGATGTGGCAGAAACTCAAAATGAAGAAATATCAAGACGTTTGTTATCCAACGCTGACATGTGAAAGCTAGACGCTGACACATGTAATTTAGACGCTGACAGAATGTCAAGCACTGATGGACGTCTACGGGGTAGATAGAATCTTTTATTTAGAGAATATATTGAATATATTAAGTTTGATATATTTAGTATATAGTTATCTAAATAGAAGATATACATGTTATTCATACTTATCTCTTGTAAAACCTTAATCCTTACACTATAAAAGGAACCAAGGGTTATTAGGTTTTTCATATCTTTCATTCACAATATAAACCTAAAGCGTGTGTCGACTATGTGTGGGATTAATGTATACACACCTAGTGATTGTTTGTTATTAATCTAATGAACAATCCAATTGAGTAATTCATGTGTCTTGTGCCCCAAACACCTTGTTTCATAGTTATTGTTCTTTTCCGCTTTGATTGTTAATCATATGAACAATGATTATGCCTAGTAGCTAAAAGATTCGAGGAAACCAAGGTTTCATCATAACACATATGTACGAACCGACCAACCCATAAGGAGTAGACCACACATCCGTAGTTATGTTAACATTAGCATTTATGTTTAAAAAGCCATCTTTAAGTTCTCGTTTAGCCGCTTTCCACATTTTCATAGCATCACGTTTAAGGGTAGAACGACTTACATTGTTGTATTTTGGTTGTAGAGTCTTTTGAAACACCATAGTGATACGAGGGTTGTCGAAATGGTTGAATGGCAGCTCCTCTTGAATAACCAACCCGACAAATTGTTCTCGAACAACTTCCGGGTTATACAAAAATATGCCCCCTTCTCGAGTCATCGAGGGTTGACCCGCTTCCACCGTGTTCTTGAGTGATTTACAATACCTTTGTTCAATATGAGCCCTCAACGTTGAGGTGGAACCAGACTGCATGGTATTAAAGCAATGCAAGCATTTGAGCCTTGTAAGCACCGTCCGTCATCCTCACGTATTGATACTCTTGCCAAATTACAGCGGTGTGATTGTGACTTGACATCACTTTTACAACCGTTGGTTCTTCCTTTTCCGGTTTGGAAGATGTAGAACCAACACCGGTGTTACTTGAAGAAGCTTTGCCTTTACCTCGTCCTCCTACCATTTGTTATTAGTGAAACAAATGTTTTGATTTTGAGTGTTTTTTTGCTAAAATGAAAGTAAAATGTGTTACTTGTGAATATTGTGTGATACAACTAGTCTATTTATAGCTAAAATGAAAGTAAAAAGATTCGAAAGTTAAAAAAAATCTCTACCTACCCGGTCCTACTAGTACTAGCTATAAAAGCAAATTTCAAAATTTGAAAAAAAAACCCGCTCCAAACCGGTTAACCGGTTAGGAAAAAAACCGGTACAAACCAGCTCCTAGACTTCAAAATCCAAACCGGTTAGTAAGTGCCGGTTTAGGAAAAACTGTAACCGGTTATTAAAAAAACCGGTTGGGACCGGTTCCGGTTTTTGGTTCTAAACCGGTTTGTATGTGCATCTCTAACTATGTTAACAAGACACCTAACACTAACCATTTTAACAACAGGACTGAAAGTCTCTTCAAAATCAATGTCTTCCCTTTTACTATAACCTTTAACAACAACCCTAGCTTTAAACTTGTCAACAATGCCAGAGGACTTGTATTTAATCTTATAGATCCATTTATCGTTAATAGCCTTTCTATCAGCAGGTAAATCACATAAGGTCTAAGTATTGTTCCTTAAAAGAGCCTCAATTTCATTGTTCATAGCCTCAACCCACCTACTATCCTTCACAGCTTCATAGTAGGTAGATGGTTCAACAGATTGATTAAGGGTGGTAGCAAAGCAGAAATTAGTAGTGTTCAACTTAGAGTAATTAACATGCTTCTCTATACCATACTTAAGCTTGCTATCAAGAACAAAATCATTAAGTTTAGCAGGCAGTTTAGTGGGTCTACTAGACTTTCTAACATGTTGCTCCTCATCTTGAGGATGGTCCCCACTATCCTCAATGAAAGAGTTAGAAGAATTTTCATTTTCAAAATTTCCCTCATAGCAGGATTACACATTTTCACCTATAGTGGTTGCAGAGTTCTCCTCCTGATGATGCACAAAGGCATCATCGATAATGTGGTGAACCCTACCATCCACATCAAGTGTTGCTCTCTCATCATCATTGGGACTTGAAGGTGTTTGATTATCAAAAAAGGTCAAGAGTTCAGCATCACTTGTAATGACTACATCTGTTGAATCTTTTCCAAAATTGTTTTTCATTTTGAAAGGAAAAACAGTTTCATAGAACTTCACATCTCTAGAAAACAAAATTCTTCTATTATCCAAGCTAAACAATTTGTAAGCCTTTTTAAAAGAAGAATAACCAATTAAAACACATTTCTCAGACCTAGATGTGAGTTTGTTACTGTTATTCAGACAGGTAGAAAAACACAGACATCTAAAACACTTTAAATGAGAGAGATTGGGTTTTTTGCTATATAGCAATTCATAGGGGGACCTACTGTAAAACCCGCATGCTTTTACCATGAATAGTACCCTTTAGATCGTACGTACATGATTAGAACTTTCCTTTTTATAGCATGTTTACGTTTCACGTAAAAGAACTTCAAGTATTACGTACGTGTTATAACACGATAAGTATTTATTACGTATTCACTCACGATAATTATTTCAATAATAAATATAATCACGAACATGTGATCATGAAATCATGAACGTAATTTAATCACGAGCTAATATTATTTAAATATATATATTTATTACGAACACGAATAAATATATTAGGTCGCGATCGATGATTAATTACGAACACGTAAAACACGAACACGAGAACATACTAATATTTAGACACGGAAAAAGGTACGAGTTACCCCAAGTGGGGCCCCCTACCCGCGGCTACAACAAGAACATGGGCTTAGCCCATGCAAAATTTACTAACTAGGGGGTTAAGGTAAAAACATGTTTCACATTTCACAAAATCAAGAAAATAATTAAAACCCTAAAAGTTTTCCTCCTTCTCCTTGTCCTCTTTGGCCGCCGGTTATACAACACCAAAAGGGGTGTTCGGGTTGATTTTGATCTTGGAAATCTTACAAGGATTCGTGTGTGTTTATCCTTATTTGATCCACGTATTCGGTATAACTTTTTAACCCTTTCCTTTTATGTTTTGATTTAAATAATCACATAAAATCATGATGTTTTTAATTAACTAATTAAAAACAATTATTTAAACATGTTAATGATCATGGGGTAAATCAGACACGGGTTTTAGGGGTGTTTGTGGTCTAGCCGACGCCTAACCGAGCCCTTAGGGGGTCTCGGCTTGGCTTATTACACACCACCAAGACCATATGGTCTCGGTATGGTGGTGGTGGTCCCACGACAGCAGCAAAACCAAGGGGAAACCCGACGTAGTTCGGGTTATGATGATAGTTACAGGTCCGGTTCATGGTTTTTAGTCACGGGTCCGGTTCATGAATCATTTTTTCAAGGTTTATGATTTTTACTAGTTATGTTTTAGACTTAAATTAAATTAATAAAAACATGACATGATTAATTTAATGTACATGACCTAGGTTATAAATTTAATTAGTAATTCATGAATTTTAACCTAAGTATTTATATTTAATTAGACTTTATAATTAATTAATTATTTAAAACCATGACTATAATTAATTAATTAACATGACTTAGGTTATATTATTAATAGTTCATAATACATGTTTTAACCTAAGTATTTTACCTTTATTTAATTGAAATCATGTTATATTTAATTAAATACTTTTAACCTATAGTTTATTTAATTTACATGTAATAATTAATAAACTATACTTATAATCACATGACTTAGAATAATCATCAGAAAACACTTAAGCTTATTTAATTAGCTTAATTAACCGGCTTATATCTATTTATGGAAACTTTCTATTTTTAGAAACTTATTTATTTAAGGTAGCTAATCTATTTACGGAGACTTTCTATTTTTAGAAACTTGTCTATTTTAAGCAGTAATTCTATTTTTGGAAACTTTCTATTTTTCGAAACTTTCTATTTGTGGAAACTTTCGATTTTTGGAAACTTTCGATTTTGGAAACTTTCTATTTTTGGTAACTTTCTATTTTTGGAAACTTTCTATTTTAGGAAACCTGCTATTTTTAGAAAGTTCCTTATTATTACATAACAAGTATAATAATACATGAAATACAAGTAATACTTAATGAGAATAGCCAGAATATACGATAAACACGGTATAAAGCTTAAAACAGTAGAACATGACATGAACATATAAAACAAGCTACGACATGATATAAAACCAGTTACGTATTCAGTAATCAGATACTTATACACGTATGTATTTATGTATCATTAGTGATACCGAAGTAGGACTCTCTTCCGTTCGTCTTCTTCGTTCACTGGACATAAGGTACGGATTCACGTCCTTTCAGTATGGACATTCTTTCCTTATTAGGATTCCCCGTATGCAGCCAACTGTTTTTCCATAGTATAAGTTTATATGTTTGATTGCTTATGTTTAATTAGAATACCTAAAGCCATATACATGCATGACTAGTTTCACCTAGTTATGGAGGTACCATAACCATAACACTAGAGGTACTGGTGTTATGACTTCCCCACGGCGGAGTGATTGCTCGTGGCGTCCCTTCAGCTTTTGGCCATATTATTATATTTATCGTGTGGGGCGTATGGGTGCATCCTAGTTACATGTTTTTCAGCAGATTACTCAGTGTGAATGTGGTGTGTGCCTTGCATCCTTCACAATGAGCTGATCCCTCCTACCCAAAAACCAGTATATTAAATTAGAGGCAGTCCCTCTAATTTGCATGACGAGGTCACCCCTCCAAGTAATCATGCACGTTGATTTTCATGACCTATATTGGCTAATGGTAAAATATGTTAAACAGTTTTTACAAGATAAACATAAGGCTTTTCAAACTATAAAACCAGTTTTACTAAGACTTAACCGGGTTATTCATGACTTAGTTTCTTCCGTTGTTTCATGCTTATATGCTTATATTATTCATGCTTTATTTGTACATCCGTGCACTGAGCGTATTGCTCAGCCGTTTTCCTTTTCATGTTCCCAAAACGGCAGGTACTCAGGGACGCTCGTAGACTTTAAGCATACGTGCATATGGACTGGAAGCTTTCTAACCTTTCTTTACTTTATGCATTATCTATACTTTGATACTCTTTCCATGGACATATTAGTCCTTTCATTAACAGTACTTATGTTTGTGTGTGATGAGCTTTACTTTTGGACTACCGATGTTTGATTCCGGTATTTCCTTTTATGGTCATGTAATGTTTTAGACATTTATCCTTGTATGCTTTGATGACACGCCATAATCACGCGTGACATTCCATTTATCAAAATGGGGTGTTACAATTATGGTATCAGAGCCAAGGCTTCGACCTGTAGGCTCTCAAAACATGACCTGTGATTAGTGGGTAGTCACTATGGTCTTCCTAGAACTGACAGTCAGTTTTCATGCATTCATCAATTTCATGCATACATATATATGTGATTGTCGCAGGTTTATGACTAAGTAATGGTTGGTACAGGACTGGCCCTATTTAGTCGCATGTGTTTTATCGAAACTTTTAAATTTGGGACCGACCCATAGGCGTCCCCTCGCCATGTCTTTTATTTTGGGTGAACTAACCATAGGCGTTCACTCTCGAGCATACAAAAGTTTTCATAAAACTGCATCATGCATTCATGTACAAATTTTCTTGCATAAAATTTTTCTCATGATTTATTGGTATAAATTTTTTTTCATGAATATATATTTTATGTTTTGATCAGTTTAATCATGTATTTTATGTTATACTGTCAGATGGTTCTCACACACGAGCAGGAACAACTCAATGCAGCAATCCAAGCTGCAATGCAAGCTTTGCTTCCTCAATTGAGGAATGACATCAGGGCTGAGGTTCAGGCTGCCAACAATCAGCAGCAAAACCAAGCACCTCCTCCTTCTCCTCCTCCAGTGACATTGGCAATATGGCTAGAGAGATTCAACAAGCTCCATCCTCGAGCTTTCGAGAGAACAGATAGCCCCAGTGAAGTTGAAAGCTGGTTTGCTCACATCGAGAAGATCTTTGATGCTATGGGTTGCGACCCCGTCTTCAAGGCGAGGTTGGCATGTTACCGGTTTGAAGGCGATGTGTTAAATTGGTGGTTAGCAATGAAGCAGTCCGAGGGAGGTGATAATTGGGTGGCTGGTTTGACATGGGCTCGGTTCAGAGATAGAGTGATGGAGCAGTTCTTTCCCAAGGCCGAGCAAGACAAGCTGAAGAGAGAGTACCATGGGATCCGACAGAGAGCTGGGGAGAATAGCAACGAGTTCATGCAGCGCTTTCTTCACTTAGCTGGTTTCCTTGGTACAGCGGCAGGTACTCCTGAAGAGCAGGCACACCACTTTAGGTGGGCTCTTCGCACATCGGTCGCAAACAATCTAGTGTGCTACGTTCAACACGGTAGCACAAGTGGCCGATGCAGCACGTAAGCTGGAGATGCTGCATGAGAGAGATGAGTTCGGGGAAGTAGAGAAACCCGATAAGAGGTAAACATTCGTAATCAAGCGGTGACCAATCCATATTCTTTCTTTATATGTCAAATACTTCATCTCTTTAAATTGCATATTCCAGGCAGAAGACTGGGGACCGGTCTCAGCCGGCTACTCAGCAGCAGCCTAATCAGCCCAAGGGAAACGGCCAGACTAACGACCGTTCTGCTACGGATAGGCGTGGCGGTAATGATAATTACCGTAACAACGCTGGACACTCCAACGGCAGCAGGTCCTAATACTTACGCATTTTCTTATGATTTCATGTTATAACTCATAATTCTGACACTTTAGCAAATCTTCTACCAGGAACCATGGAAACGGTAGGGCCCAGAACCAGAGAGGTTCACAGCCTAGCCGTCCAGCTATCACTGGTATTCAATCTTACGATTATCCGCATTGTCCTTTGTACCCTATTGTCATGTCTCATGTATAATGTTTTATCAGGTTCTCAGCCAGCCAGAGCACCTGCTGGAGGATATACTCATCCTCTCTGCTCTACTTGCCACCGTAGGCACCCAGGTCCATGTCGTCGCGATAGTGACGCATGCTTCAAGTGTGGTCTTCCTCGCCATCGCATGAAGGACTGCCGTAAAGGCGAGATGGAGGGCACATCGGGACATGCTGATACCAAGCTGTCTCCTACCACGGGACGCGTCTACACGACGTCTCACGATCAGGCCAACAAGTCTACATGTACCATCACTGGAATCTTGTATATGTATGGTCAAGCTGCATGTGTTCTGTTTGATACGGGTGCTACTCACTCGGACATTTCTACTGCTTATGCCAAGAATGCTAGGATACTCCCCATGCCACTAAAGAATAGACTCAGTGTTTCCACGCCTTTGAGGGACTTTGTATTAATAACCCATGTATACAAGAGTCTTCCCCTAGAGTTTGACGATAAGGTTCGTCCTGTTGATGCACTTCCACTGGACATGAATGTCTTTGACATGATTTTGGGCATGGATTGGCTATCCAAGCATCATGCTACCATAGACTGCCATTCATATCGAGTCATCTTCGTTGATGTTAATGCACCGGAGTACATTCACAACGGGTTCGTACCCGGAAGGTCTGTGCAAATCATATCTACCCTGCAAGCACGTGCACTACTGTCACATGGCTGCGAGGGTTATCTAGCTACGGTTCATGACATGGATGCTGAATCCCCATCAATTCAGGATCAGGCGATAGTGTCAGAATTCCAAGATGTATTTCCAGAAGAACTTCCGGGTATACCACCTGCACGAGAAGTGAAATTCAATATCGAGCTCATCCCAGGAGCTGAGCCGATTTCCAAGGCTCCTTATCGCATGGCTCCCATAGAGTTAAAGGAGCTGAAGGATCAACTGCAAGAACTTCTAGAACGAGGTTTCATTCGACCGAGTGCATATCCATGGGGAGCACCGGTCTTATTTGTTAAGAAGAAGGACGGCAGTATGCGTCTTTGCATAGACTATCGCGAGCTCAACAAGATTACTATCAGGATTAGGTATCCACTGCCACGTATAGACGATCTGTTTGACCAACTCCAAGGGGCCAAACACTTCTCCAAGATTGATCTTAGGTCAGGCTATCATCAACTACGGGTTAAGGAGCAGGACATCGCCAAGACTGCTTTCCGTACACGCTATAGCCACTACGAATTTGTAGTCATGCCATTCGGCCTGACCAATGCTCCAACAGTGTTCGTGGATTTTATGAACAGAATCTTCCATGAATTTCTGGACAAGTTCGTCATTATCTTCATCGATGGCATCCTGATTCTGAAAGTCCAAGGAGGAACACGAAGACCATCTTCGTACAGTACTACAGATTCTTCGCCAGAAGCAGCTGTATGCTAAATTCTCCAAGTGTGAGTTCTGGTTAGACAAAGTGGCATTCTTAGGTCACATTGTATCAGCAGAAGGAATCACTATGGATCCAGCGAAGGTTGAGGCTATTACTAAGTGGCCGAGGCCGACATCAGCGACCGAATTCCGCAGTTTCTTAGGCTTAGCTGGCTATTACCGTAGGTTCGTGGAGAACTTTTCCCGCCTAGCACTACCATTGACCAAACTGATGCGGAAAGGGGAGAAATTCGTCTGGACTGAAGAACGAGAGAAGAGCTTTGAAAACCTGAAGCAGAAACTAGTATCTGTACCTATTCTTACTCTCCCATCTGGTACGGGTGGATTTCAAATCTACAGTGATGCATCGGGGAAGGGACTTGGCTGTGTTCTCATGCAACATGGGAAAGGATCGCGTACGCTTCACGGCAGCTTAAGCCTTATGAAGAAAACTACCCTACGCATGACTTGGAACTTGGTGCAGTCGTTTTTGCATTGAAGATATGGAGGCACTACTTATATGGATAATCATGTGACATTTTCACGGACCATAAGAGTTTGAAGTATATCTTCACTCAGCGTGAATTGAACATGAGGCAGAGGAGATGGTTAGAGCTGTTGAAGGATTATGACATTAATCTGTAGTATCATCCCGGAAAGGCGAATGTAGTAGCAGATGCACTTAGCAGGAAGTCCAGAATGATCAACGGCATTAAGATTGACGAGGAAATCATAAGAGACTTGGAGCGACTAGACATAGAGATCATGGTACGTGGACAGCACGGTTACTGGGCTAATCTTAGAGTAGAAACCGAGTTACTCTCTAAGATCAAGGAAGCTCAGAAAGATGATGGAGAAATCTGGGCGATAGTTCAGAATTTGGAGAAGCAGACAGAATTCAGAGTAGATGCAGATGGTATCGTATGGCAGGGCACGAGACTTTGTGTTCCTGATGATCAAGAACTCCGGGAATCATTGTTAGTTGAAGCTCATAACTCCCCATTCTCCATACATCCTGGTTCGACTAAGATGTACCATGACATCAAGCAGTACTTTTGGTGGAGTGGTATGAAACAGGATGTTGCCACTTACGTCTCCAAATGTCTTACCTGTCAGCAGGTCAAGATCGAGCATCAGCAATCTGGTGGTCTCCTTCAATTGTAGATATTACAGAGTGGAAATGGGACAAAATCACCATGGATTTTGTTACTGGTCTTCCGCCAACCAAGAGGAAGCACGATGCAATTTGGGTTATCGTAGATCGACTAACCAAATCAGCTCATTTCTTACCGATCCGCAAGGAAGATTTGGTCAGTAAACTCGCCGATACATATAGAAGAGAGATCATGAGGCTCCATGGTGCTCCATCCAGCATCGTCTCATACAAAGATCCTCGTTTCACTTCGCGATTTTGGAAGAGTCTGCAGAAAGCTTGGGGTACACAACTTAAGCTTAGCACGGCTTTTCATCCTCAAACAGACGGGCGGTCGAAGCGAACGATTCAGACATTGGAAGACATGTTGAGGTCATGTGCGTTGGAATGGACGGGTGATTGGGACGATTATATATGTTTGGTGGAGTTTGCATACAACAACAGTTGGCACGCAAGTATCGAGTGTGCTCCTTTCGAGATGTTGTATGGCAAAAAGTGTCACGCCCCAATCTGTTGGGATCAGGTTGGTGAGCGAACACTTGAAGGACCAGAGATTATAGAAATGACTAATGAGAGGGTCGCAGTAGCTAAGCAGAAACTTCAAGAAGCACGGTCACGGCAGAAGAGCTACGCAGACAAGCATCGTAGGGACATACATTTTAACGTAGGAGATCACGTCTTTCTTAAAGGTTTCGTCGGCACGTGGTGTTAGACGCTTCAGGTTAAAGGGAAGCTCAGTCCTCGTTTCATCGGACCGTTTGATATCATTGAATGAGTTGGTGAAGTATCTTACCGTTTAGCGTTACCTCCGCAGCTTTCGCATGTACACAATGTGTTTCATGTGTTCTTACTCAGAGGGTACCAGTATCATCCCCTTCACATGGTTCAGTATCTACTGGAACAGATACGTGAAGATCTCACTTTTATAGAAGAACCCGAACGAGTTCTTGACAGACAAGAACGAGTCATGAGAAGGAAGACGATTCCGTTCGTCAAAATCCTTTGGAGGGATCATACCGAGCGGGAAGCCACTTGGGAAACAGAGGAGTCTATCCGGGCTTCTTACCCTCATTTCATATTTTGAATTCGGGTATATTCTTCTTTTCCAGTTTACTTTATCTATAATTCGGGAACGAATTATTCTTTTTAGGGGGGAAGAGTTGTAAAACCCGCATGCTTTTACCATGAATAGTACCCTTTAGATCGTACGTACATGATTAGAACTTTCCTTTTTTATAGCATGTTTACGTTTCACGTATAAGAACTTCAAGTATTACGTACGTGTTATAACACGATAAGTATTTATTATGTATTAACTCACGATAATTATTTCAATAATAATTATAATCACGAACATGCGATCATGAAATCATGAACATAATTTAATCACGAGCTAATATTATTTACGTATATATATTTATTACGAACACGAATAAATATATTAGGTCACGATCGATGATTAACTACGAACACGTAAAACACGAACACGAGAACACACTAATATTTAGACACGGAAAAAGGTACGGGCTACCCCAAGTGGGGCCCCCTACCCGCGGCTACAACAAGAACATGGGCTTAGCCCATGCAAAATTTACTAACTAGGGGGTTAAGGTAAAAACATGTTTCACTTTTCACAAAATCAAGAAAATAATTAAAACCCTAAAATTTTTACTCCTTCTCCTTGTCCTCTTTGGCCGCCGGTTATACAACACCAAAAGGGGTGCTCGGGTTGATTTTGATCTTGGAAATCTTACAAGGTTTCTTGTGTGTTCATCCTTATTTGATCCACGTATTCGGTATAACTTTTTAACCCTTTTCTTTTATGTTTTGATTTAACTAATCACATAAAATCATGATGTTTTTAATTAACTAATTAAAAACAATTATTTAAACATGTTAATGATCATGGGGTAAATCAAACGAGGGTTTTAGGGGTGTTTGTGGTCTCGCCGACGCCTAACCGAGCCCTTAGGGGGTCTCGGCTTGGCTTATTACACACCACCGAGACCATATGGTCTCGGTATGGTGGTGGTGGTCCCACGGCAGCAGCAAAACCAAGGGGAAACCCGACGTGGTTCAGGTTATGATGATAGTTACGGGTCCGGTTCATGGTTTTTAGTCACGGGTCCGGTTCATGAATCATTTTTTTCAAGGTTTATGATTTTTACTAGTTATGTTTTAGACTTAAATTAAATTAATAAAAACATGACATGATCAATTTAATATACATGACTTAGGTTATAAATTTAATTAGTAATTCATGAATTTTAACCTAAGTATTTATATTTAATTAGACTTTATAATTAATTATTATTTAAAACCATGACTATAATTAATTAATTAACATGACTTAGGTTATATTATTGATAGTTAATAATACATGTTTTAACCTAAGTATTTTACCTCTATTTAATTAAAATCATGTTATATTTAATTAAATACTTTTAACCTATAGTTTATTTAATTTACATGTAATAATTAATAAACTATACTTTATAATCACACGACATAGAATAATAATCAGAAAACACTTAAGCTTATTTAATTAGCTTAATTAACCAGCTTATATCTATTTATGGAAACTTTCTATTTTTAGAAACTTATTTATTTAAGGTAGCTAATCTATTTATAGAAACTTTCTATTTTTAGAAACTTATCTATTTTAAGCAGTAACTCTATTTTTGGAAACTTTCTATTTTTCGAAACTTTCTATTTGTGGAAACTTTATATTTTTGGAAACTTTCTATTTTTGGAAACTTTCTATTTTTGGTAACTTTCTATTTTTGGAAACTTTCTATTTTAGGAAAGCTGCTATTTTTAGAAAGTTACTTATTATTACACAACAAGTATAATAATACATGAAATACAAGTAATACTTAATCAGAATAGACAGAATATACGATAAACACGGTATAAAGCTTAAAACAGTAGAACATGACATGAACATATAAAACAAGCTAAGACATGATATAAAACCAGTTACGTATCCAGTAATCAGATACTTATATACATATGTATTTATGTAGCATTAGTGATAGCGAAGTAGGACTCTCTTCCGTTCGTCTTCTTCGTTCGCTGGACATAAGGTACAGATTCCCGTCCTTTCAGTATGGACATTCTTTCCTTATTAGGATTCCCCGTATGCAGCCAACTGTTTTCCCATAGTATAAGTTTATATGTTTGATTGCTTATGTTTAATTAGAATACCTAAAGCCATATACATGCATGACCAGTTTCACCTAGTTATGGAGGTACCATAACCATAACACTAGAGGCACTGGTGTTATGACTTCCCCACGGCGGAGTGATTGCTCGTGGCGTCCCTTCAGCTTTTGGCCATATTAATATATTTATCATGTGGGGCGTATGGGTGCATCCTAGTTACATGTTTTTCAGCAGATTAATCAATGTGAATGTGGTGTGTGCCTTGCATCCTTCACAAGGAGCTGATCCCTCCTACCCAAAAACCAGTATATTAAATTAGAGGCAGCCCCTCTAATTTGCATGACGAGGTCACCCTCCAAGTATTCATGCACGTTGATTTTCATGACCTATATTGGCTAATGGTAAAATATGTTAAACAGTTTTTTACAAGATAAACATAAGGCTTTTCAAACTATAAAACTGGTTTTACTAAGACTTAACCGGGTTATTCATGACTTAGTTTCTTCCGCTGTTTCATGCTTATATGCTTATATTATTCATGCTTTATTTGTACATCCGTGCACTGAGCGTATTGCTCAGCCGTTTTCCTTTTCATGTTCCCAAAACGGCAGGTACTCAGGGACGCTCGTAGACTTTAAGCGTACGTGCATATGGACTGGAAGCTTTCTAACCTTTCTTTACTTTATGCATTATCTATACTTTGATACTCTTTCCATGGACATTTTTTAGTCCTTTCATTTACAATACTTATGTTTGTGTGTGATAAGCTTTACTTTTGGACTACCGATGTTTGATTCCGGTATTTCCTTTTATGGTCATGTAATGTTTTAGACATTTATCCTTGTATGCTTTGATGACACGCCATAATCACGCGTGACATTCCATTTATCAAAATGGGGTGTTACACCTACCATTTAAGACAGAAGAGGGGAGCCTGTTAATCAAATAAACATCAGTGAAAATACATTCAGGCCAAAAATTGATAGGAATCCCACCCTGAAACATAAGACTCCTGGCTACATTAAGCTGGTGTCTATGTTTCTTTTCAACAATCCCATTTTGCTGAGGGGTTTGAGGACAAGAGGTCTGATGGATAATACCCAAAGAAGAGAGCATTGTGTGTACTTTGTTGTTAACAAATTCAGTCCCATTATCAGATCTAAAGATTTTGATTTTAGAATCAAACTGATTTTTAACAAGATTAATAAATTGAGTTAACCAATCAAAAACATCATCCTTAGATTTCAAGAGATAAGTCCACACAGCTCTAGAGTAATCATCCACAGTGGTAAGGAAGTATCTATACCCTTCTATAGCAATTCTTAATTTTCGGATCAATATTTATAACCTGAATTTTATTTATCATGTTTGTTTTTATAAAAAAATATTTAACTATCGGTTAACCAACAAGGTTATGGCTTAACGTATCAAATACATGTCATTTATTATATATCGTCAGAGTCTATGCCCGTCATCGACCGTAAATATTCTCGTTATGACATAATATTATTCTTGTCATTATTTTAATTGTTCATTGTATGAACATTTTTCGTAAATTTATGATAACTGTCAAGTGTCATTCGTTTATATAACGCGTTATCGTATTTTAAATTATAAGCCATCATTTATATATTAAAATAATAATTTTCTCCGAATTTCGATGTTTTTATTTTATATTGAGCGTTTATTTTTCGTGCTCTACGGTAACTTTCAGATTTCGTAATTTTTAAAATATCGGACATCGATAATACCCGCTCTAACATATTTAACATAATAATACTTAAACTAATTAAAAAAACATGCCATACGTGTCTATGTACAAGGATACGTGGTTATGATATATTTGACACATATCCATATTTGTCTAAAAACATTGTATAAAATATTTATTATATTTCATTTCAGATCTAGAGATAAAATACGAAGACTAAATAAAATTTTGTAACACTTGAATGGGTGTCAGTGATCGTGATTTAGGTATGGAAAGCAGTTATGAGTTTCATCAAAGACACAAATTGGTATAAGTTTTAGTTCAACTTTTAAATTGATTACACATTTATTTTTATTTTTGGTGTCTATAATATAATGATCTTTAAAAAAAATCTTGTCTATAATAAATATTGATTTTTCATTTGATATGATTATTTCAGTTTGTAAAAATGGAAAAAGTGATCAAAAGTTAGTCCTTGAACTAGAAACTGGATCTTTATAAATGAAGTTAAAAACATATTAACAATGCCTATTGATTTAATTTATGATCTTTAGAAACAAGAGCATGATATTAAAAGTAATAATATAAGCTATGATATGATACAGTTACTTATCGTAATTGACAAGTACAACTAAATTGACAAATACAAGTAACTGAAAGAAAAAGTTCTCAACAAATTTTTGGAAATCAAAAACTACGAATGATGTATTTTTATTGAAGGCCGAGGTTTGATCTTGAAGCACAAACTAGTATATAATTCTTTATGTAAAACTCTATTTTATTCATATGTGTCTAACATGATGATTTTGTCGTATTATGTATACAATAAAGATAAGTAGTCCAATTTATAAATCTGGGTTCGGGCTATGTTAGAACTCCAAAAACGCATCTTTTTAAATAGGTATTTTCCTACATGAATATATTATTTATATATATTGATGTCAAATTTATGATTTTAATAGCAACATAATTAATAAGAATGAATTTGAAAGCAACTCTCAACAAATCGAAAATGAGCGTTATATTTTATCAATGTGGAGAAAATTTACTAGAGTACATCTTAATATTAAATAAACTTTAGACTAAAGTTTTGAAGTTTCTTATTGAATAATTATTTTCTTGTAAATGTAACCAAATAATCAGATATTACTTTGTATATAACTTCTTTAAAAATGTTATGTTATGGTCATTGGCATGTGAATGACTTTTGAGCAAAATGAAAGTATATAAAGTCTCAATATAACACCTACGGATTGAATTCTTATTTCATAGATTTCTTATCTAAGTTAATGACGTAACTTATTAAAACTATATATTTATATAAACCTTTATAAAAATCGTCGCGCAAATTTTTGTTATCATTTTATGCCTAAGACGCGTCATTTTATTTTAGGTTGTTATTGAATGTTCGCGGCTCTACGAGATATCTTATTTCATCGTTTCACTCCTGTCACTATTATCTTGATCGTTATCCTTGTTTGATATCTTTGTCACTAAGATGAGTTCATAGCCTTGCTTTTACTACTTTAATTGTTTTATTAAACCCGCGAGGGGGATACATGCTAATTTTTACGAATGGACGCAAGTGCTTGAACTGTATG
Source organism: Glebionis coronaria (assembly GCA_025667525.1). Taxonomy (NCBI): domain Eukaryota; kingdom Viridiplantae; phylum Streptophyta; class Magnoliopsida; order Asterales; family Asteraceae; genus Glebionis; species Glebionis coronaria. The sequence continues at coordinate 569,129,459 of CM046881.1, forward strand.
CTTATTATGTCATCACGGACTAATTACTTAAGTTAGCAAAAAAACTAGAACCCTAATTTCATCAATGGCGGCTACGAGTTCCTATCATCTGATCGGATCTCAATCTCCTATGCAACATCCATTCGCTTATTAATATCTGATTATTGATTCGTCCCGATTCTAAATCATATCTTAATAGGCTCGACGATTGTTGGTAGGTAACGATTTTTGATGTAGGATTTTTCGTGCTTTTGTCGTCTTTTTTAGGGTTTCTGTGATTCCTTCTGTTGTTTTTTTTCGTTAGTCATTATTTTTTGTTTCGTTTTGTTATGGCGAATTACGGATGGCAAGAGGTTAAGCGATCCAAACGTGGGACATCGTATTCATCAAATCAACCTTCTCGAGTATCGGTTGAAGATCAGACTACTAAGATCTCATATTCCATTTTTGTCACTAATTTTTCCTGAATCAACATCCTCCCAAGATCTATGGAAAACATGCAGTGATTACGGTACCGTCATTGATGTTTTCATACCTTTTAAATTATCTAAGGCTGTTAAGAAATTCGCTTTTGTTCGGTTTATTAAGGTTGAGAATATTAATCGGCTTGTGGATACTTTACGCACAATTTGGATTGGGCGACACCATTTGTATGCTAATCAAGTGAGATTTGAACGACTTCCAAAATCACTAAGCACACCAATGTCAATGTTGAGGCTGATTATGCTGGTCATCGTTATCAAGGAGGTATAGGCTCGTACGCAAATGCTGTTAACAAAATGGCTTCTCATAATCATAGATCCGTCTTATCTCATGTTCCTGCTTTGGTTATAGATGAAGACTGTTTGATCGATCGTGATATGTCGAAGCATGTTATGGGCAAAGTAAAGGATGTGTCTTCTATCCCTAACATGTACAATATTCTTAAAGATGAAGGGTTTTCAAATATCAAAGTTTCATACTTGGGAGGAGTCTGGGTGCTTTTTGAATGCGATACTATGGAGTCTAAAAATAACTTTCTCAAACATATTGGTATTAATTCATGGTTTCACTCTCTTATTAATGCTATACCCGATTTCATCAGCAAGGAACATGTCGTTTGGGTGGATATAGAAGGTATCCCTCTTAATGCTTGGTCCCGTGGTACGTTCACTAAAATAGCAAAGAAATGGGGTCAACTATTAGATTTGGAAGATTATGTTTACTCATCTTTTGGTCGTAAACGTGTTTGCATCATTACCAATAATCCTACCTTGATTTTTGAAACGTTCAAAATCATTGTCAAAGGTCGTGTTTTCATGGTTCGTGCGAAGGAGTTATTCACTTGGAATCCCTCTTTTTTGTCAACGAAGGAGGACGATGACGTTTCGGATGATGAGTCGGATACACGTCCTAATGAAGGTGTAGCAGGTGATGATCTTGACAAGGAAGATGAGGTTGTTCCAGATACCGTATTTGGATCGAACTCGTGCTCCAAAAATTCGCAAAAAGAAGAATCCATTAACTCCCCTAGAAGAGATATAGGCAACGCTGAATCGGAGGATCCTTTTGAAATACGGGATTTACTACATAAATTACAGGTCGGAGCTCAACAGGCACATAGCCCTTCTCTTCCGAATCCACCTGGGTTTACTCCTGAGGCTTCGGTGATACCTGAAAATGCTGAGGAAGATGGAAGTCCTAAAGATGGTGCAGCCAAGATTATTGATCCGATTATTATGAGTAATCCCTCGCAGGACACTTCTGTTGATTCATGTAATAATAACTCTGGAAGACATGTTAAAAATAATGGAGGTTCCGTTTTAGGCATTATAGAGGACGTTATTAAGGTCGGACAAGCGATGGGTTACAGTATGGAAGGTAGTATCAAAGATTTAGAACATATTATCGGACGAAAAGGAGATAATAGTGGTTTTTAATGAATGTGATGTCGCTAAATGTTCAGGGTCTTGGGCACAAGACTAAAAAGGAGTGGGTAAAGGCACTTATTAATTCTCATCGTATCAGATTCATCGCTATTCAAGAAACTAAAATGTCTGCGATTTCTCATATGGATGTTAAGTTTCTTTGGGGAAATTCAAATTATGACTTTGTTTACAGTGAGTCACTTGGTAATTCAGGAGGCATACTTTGCATTTGGGAGAATTCCTTTTTCAAGAAGGATCACGTTACCATCTCTGACAACTTCATTTCTATCTATGGCACATGGGTGCCGAGTAATACTAAAATTCTTTTGTGGCGGTCTACGCGCCTCAACAACTTGTGTAGAAAAGATTTCTTTGGGACTATCTTTCACTGATTTTAGGCCGATGGAATAGTGAATCGATTATTACGGGAGATTTCAACGAAGTTAGATCAAGTAACGAAGGTCGGGGTTCATGTTTCAATCCTTTTAGTGCGAGGTATTTTGATCAATTTATTACAGCTTCGGGCCTCGTTGATATCAAATTGGAGGGTTTCAATTTTACTTGGTCTCATCCTTCAGCTACGAAGATGAGCAAATTAGACAGATTTTTGATCTCCAGCTCGCTATACACGATCTTTCCATATATCACTGCTATTTGTTTAGATCGACACTTATCGGATCATAGACCGATTCTTCTTCGGGAAATTCAATTAGATTTTGGGCCTACACCTTTCCGTTTTTTTAATTCGTGGCTTGATTTTGAGGGTTTTGATGAGATGATTGCTGGTTCATGGCTTAATCTTATGGTTGTTGATCCCAACAAGTTGATTCGCTTCAAGAACAAGCTTAAGGGTCTTAAATCTGTGATTCGTTCATGGGTGTACAATAAGCGGATGGAGGTCCAATCTACCAAAATTAAGATCATTTCTGACCTTAAAGATATTGATCACAAATTGGACCGTGGGATTAATGATAATCTTGTTCTTAGACGTCTCGACTTAAAACAACGTCTTAACAAGATTACTGACATGGACAATAAAGATCTTCATCAAAAAGGTAAACTTAAATGGCGATAGAAGGAGACGAGAATTCAAAATTTTTTCATGGAATCATCAATAAAAAAGATCACAATTGGCGATTCGAGGTGTTTTTGTCGATGAGGTTTGGTGCACAGAACTTGATGCTATTAAAGACGTATTCCTCCATCATTTTGTAGCTCAATTTAAAGCTCCTGTTGCTCAGCGTTTTAAGTTGAATTTCCAGTTTAGTAAGAAGCTTTCGCAATCTCAAGCGGAGAATCTTGAACGTAGTTTTTCCGTTGACGAGATTCGGGGGGCTGTTTGGGACTGTGGGAACAACAAGTCTCCAGGGCCTGACAGTTTTACCTTCGAATTTTTTAAGAAATTTTGGGATGTGATTGGCCCAGATTTTTGTGATGCGGTGCAATATTTCTTTACGCATGGGGAATTTCCCAATGGCTGCAACTCTTCGTTTATCGCTTTAATTCCCAAAGTCACTGACGCTAAATTTGTGACAGACTTTCGACCTATCAGTTTGATAGGTTGTGTCTACAAAGTTGTTACCAAAGTCTTAGCTAACAGAATGGTTTCAGTGATCGATGATTTATTATCTAATTCACAAACAGCTTTTATTTCAGGAAGACAAATTCTTGATGGTCCTTTCATTCTTGACGAGATTCTACACTGGTGCAAGAAAAAGAACAAAAAAGCTATGTTTTTCAAGGTCGATTTTGCTAAAGCTTACGATTCAGTCTGATGGGATTTTTGCTTGAGACTTTGAAAGAATTTGGGTTTGGTCAGACTTGGTGTAAATGGATCAGTGGAACGTTGTCTTCAGCTAGAGCATATATTTTAATTAATGGTAGTCCTACGAACGAGTTTTCTTGCTCTCGTGGTCTCAAGCAAGGCGATCCCCTCGCTCCATATCTTTTCATTTTAGTTATGGAGGTTTTACATCTCTCGATATCTAATGCTGTGGAAAATGGCGTATTTCAAGGTATTAAATTTTCATCTTCGTTATCCATCTCCCATCTTTTTTATGCCGATGACGCGATGTTCCTCGGAGATTGGTCAGTTGATAACTTAAAGGGTATGCTTAATATATTGAGAGTTTTTCAATTGGCTTCTGGTCTTCAAATTAATGCCTCTAAAAGTCAGATTCTAGGAACATGTACGCCTATATCGGATATTCAACAGGTGGCCAATGAAATTGGATGTTCGGTTATGAAAAATCAATTACATTATTTGGGGGTAACGGTTGGGCTTCTTCATTCTCGGATCAATGCTTGGGACAACATCATTTTAAAGATCAAAAGCCGTCTTTCAATGTGGAAGGCCCAAACTCTTTCCATAGGAGGACGTCTTACCCTTTTAAAGTCGGTCCTGGGAGCATCTCCAATATATAATATGTCCCTCTATAAAGCTCCTCGTGGCGTTTTAAAGATTATGAAGTCCATCCGTAGCTGTTTTTTTTAATGGTGGTAATTATGGGGAAAATAAAACATCGTGGGTGGCTTGGAATCGCGTGCTTGCTGCTAAACAGTACGGGGGTTTAGGTGTTTCAAGTTATTTTGCACTTAACCGTGCCCTTCTCCTAAAGTGGGCATGGCGTTTCTTTTTGCAAGATGGATCCCTTTGGTATCGTATTATCAAGGAGTTATATGGTCAGTCGATTGAGTCTCACACTACGAAATGGTCCTCAACCTGGTGCTCTATTCTACGTGAGATCGATGTTTTAAAAGAGATGGGTTTTGATTTTTGGTCACACTATAAAACTCGTCTAGGCAACGGTATGCATATTAAATTCTGGACTGATGTGTGGGTAGGAGATTTGCCATTGTATGTCAGCTTCCCCAGTCTTTTCGCTTTAGAACTTTCTACGGATATTTCTGTTGCTTCAAAGTTGGGTGGTCCATTAGACGGTTCATTTCGTAGAACGGTCCGAGGGGGCATTGAGTCGGAACAATTGGAGACTTTGTCAAATGTTATAGACCAGGTATCTCTCTCTGACTCTCGTGATACGGCCATTTTTTATTTATCCGCAGATGGTGAGTTCAAAGTTAAAGACATTCGCAATTCCATTGATGCAATCATTCTTCCGACGCAACACACTACAACCAGATGGGTCAAAAGCATTCCCATTAAGGTGAATATTTTTCTGTGGAAGGCTCGTTTAGATCGGTTGCCTACTAGATGCAATCTGGCGAGGCGCGGTATAAATGTGGATTCTCTTCTTTGCCCGACTTGCGACTGTTCCGTGGAGGATGGTCAGCATGTGTTCTTTGGGTATTATTTTACTAAGCTTATTCTACGTAGGATTTGTAATTGGTGGGAGCTTAATTCTCAGCCTTGGTCTTCCTTTCAAGATTGGCTAAGTTGGTTCGAATCAATTCGTCTTTCATCTTCGGTTAAAGCTATTTTAGAGGCGACGTTTGGGTGTGGCTTGGTGGGCTATATGGAGATTTCGCAACCGCTTGATTTTTGATGACTCCCCCCTTAAACGCGAGGAGGTTTTCGATGATATTGTTTATCACTCGTTTACCTGGGTTAATAGTCGTTCGAATAGACGTATTTCTTAGGTAGATTGGTTAAAAAACCCTCATTTATTATCTTTGTAATTTATGCTAGCTCCTTGCTAGTTTTCTTTTAATAAAATTGCCGTTCAAAAAAAAATGCTTATCATGTCATTATCATTTACACTAAGGAACACTATTGCCTACCACAAGTCCCTTTTAGTCATGAACCGTTAATTACTTGGGCCGACTGTACTGGTCGAGTAAACACGAATGCTGTGAATAGATCTATTTGGGATTGACATCCCTGTTCGGGTAAGTCGCGCTTACTTGACCGACCGAACTGGTCAAACGGACACGCTGTATTTGAGAACTCTAGGTAATGTGGCAAATTACCTACTAAGGGCAAACTTATCTGAACTCTGTTAACGTATCGGTTTCATGAGCTTAGTGCGATAATGGATGCTATCTGACTTTGGAAACTAAATGCTTGAAATCTTGTGGTCCACTACTTTTACATGCAAACCTATGAATTCACTCAACCGTTGTGTTGACGTTTTAGCATGTATTTCTCAGGTACTCGGGTTTAGGATAAGCTAGAGCATGGAGTCGCACTGGATATTTTAAAGGCAATAAAATATTGATTACCATTCGATAAACTTTTTGAAACTGTTTATTATTACAGTATTGTTGGGGCCTGTTTCTGTTGTAAACTCTAATGTTTTATTAATCGAATGGGTTAAAGTTTTCAAACGCCTCTTTTTGAGTCGTTTTCTGTAACTTGTGTATTGTGCTATGAAGTAATACTCCCAATGACCCTTCCGCTGCTATCTGAAAATTTGGGAGTGTCACAGATTGGTATCAGAGCACTTGTTATAGAGAACTAGGTCGTTTTCAAAACCTAGACTATAACAACTATTTCGTTAAAACTATTTTCATTGCCTTACACGACATCCGTGCGCTCATGCCTCCTGAAAGCTTTTCTAAATATATATTTATGAACATATATATTTATGGTTCATTATTATGTTTATATAAATAATGATTTATATAAATATGGAACTCTTACAAGACATTGTGAGTGAAGCAATGAGTTTTGCAACGTTTTCATGACTTTTATGACACTATTTTATATAAGTGTGAACTCACCGCCAACTGCCAATTTTACTGATTATTTACCTTCTGATTCCGAGTTTGAATACTCTGGTTGCACTTTAAAATCATATACCTTATCTCGTATAACACAGTTGTAAAGTCTTCTAGTTGATTGTAGTACGACTTTGACTTGTCATCTCGTCATATGCCAACTTGGGGCATTTATTTCTTTTGAAACATTATCGTGTTCCCTGACTTTCTTACCACTTCGGATGATTTGAAGAATCATGCCGCAAATGAGATTATTTATTTTATAGAACATTTTGTTTGGCCTCTATCTCGTGCTTTGTGCAAACGATGCTTAGGTAGGCTAATTTATAATTATCTTGCTGAAACGAATTCGTCACTCGTTTGAACAAGCAAATTATAAATTACCGAGACATTAGTCTCTAAATCTTAATTAGATGGACATAACGAACCCATGTAATTAGTGATTTATAAATGAGTGGGCTTAAGCATGTGCCATTCACACAAACTATTTCATTTCGACTCGTACTTCGATTTATACGATTCATCTGTTGTCTATCGCTATTATAACTCGTATCATTATTATCTTGTACGAATGACTCTTTTTACTTTTTATAGTTTTGATACATTTGTATGGATTTTTCGAGCGTGTATCGACTCTTTTGAACATAAAATTACTCTCACTATTTCTCGAACGTATCATGAACATGTAAAGCAGCCGAACTCTGGGACAGAGTTCTTTTAAGGTGGATAGACTGTAGCAATTCTTAATTTTCGGATCAATATTTATAACCTGACTTTTATTTATCATGTTTGTTTTTATAAAAAAAATATTTAACTATCGGTTAACCAACAATGTTATGGCTTAACGTATCAAATACATGTCATTTATTATATATCGGCAGAGTCTATGCCCGTCATCGACCGTAAATATTCTCGTTATGACATAGAAATATTTTTCTTGTCATTATTTTAATTGTTCATTGTATGAACATTTTTCGTAAATTTATGATAACTGTCAAATGTCATTCGTTTATATAACGCGTTATCGTATTTTAAATTATAAGCCATCATTTATATATTAAAATAATAATTTTCTCCGAATTTCGATGTTTTTATTTTATATTGAGCGTTTATTTTTCGTGCTCTACGCGTAACTTTCAGATTTCGTCATTTTTAAAATATTGGACATCGATAATACCCGCTCTAACATATTTAACATAATAATACTTAAACTAATTAAAAAAAACAACATGCCATACGTGTCTATGTACAAGGATACGTGGTTCTGATATATTTGACACATATCCATATTTGTCTAAAAACATTGTATAAAATATTTATTATATTTCATTTAAGATCTAGAGATAAAATACGAAGACTAAATAAAATTTTGTAACACTTGAATGGATGTCAGTGATCGTAATTTAGGTATGGAAAGCAGTTATGAGTTTCATCAAAGACACAAATTGATGTAAGTTTTAGTTCAAATTTTAAATTGATTACACATTTATTTTTATTTTTGGTGTCTATAATATAATGATCTTTAAAAAAAATCTTGTCTATAATAAATATTGATTTTTCATTTGATATGATTATTCCGGTTTTGTAAAAATGGAAAAAGTGATCAAAAGTTAGTCCTTGAACTAGAAACTGGATCTTTATAAATGAAGTTAAAAACATATTAGCAATACCTATTGATTTAATTTATGATCTTTAGAAACAAGAGCATGATATTAAAAGTAATAATATAAGCTATGATATGATACAGTTACTTATCGTAATTGACAAGTACAAATAAATTGACAAATACAAGTAACTGAAAGAAAAAGTTCTCAACAAATTTTTGGAAATCAAAAACTACGAATGATGTATTTTTATTGAAGGCCGAGGTTTGATCTTGAAGCACAAACTAGTATATAATTCTTTATGTAAAACTCCATTTTATTCATATGTGTCTAACATGATGATTTCGTCGTATTATGTATACAATAAAGATAAGTAATCCAATTTATAAATCTGGGTCCGGGCTATGTTAGAACTCCAAAAACGCATCTTTTTAAATAGGTATTTTCCTACATGAATATATTATTTATATATATATATTGATGTCAAATTTATGATTTTAATAGCAACATAATTAATAAGAATGAATTTGAAAGCAACTCTCGACGAATCGAAAATGAGCGTTATATTTTAACAATGTGGAGAAAATTTAGACTAAAGTTTTGAAGTTGCTTATTGAATAATTATTTTCTTGTAAATGTAACCAAATAATCAGATATTACTTTGTATATGACTTCTTTAAAAATGTTATGTTATGGTCATTGGCATGTGAATGACTTTTGAGAAAAATGAAAGTATATAAGTCTCAATATAACACCTACGGTTTGAATTCTTATTTCATAGATTTCTTATCTAAGTTAATGACGTAACTTATTAAAACTATATATTTATATAAACCTTTATAAAAATCGTCGCGCAAATTTTTGTTATCATTTTATGCCTAAGACGCGTCATTTTATTTTAGGTTGTTATTGAATATTCGCGGCTCTACGAGATATCTTATTTCATCGTTTCACTCCTGTCACTATTATCTTGATCGTTATCCTTGTTCGATATCTTTGTCACTAAGGTGAGTTCATAGCCTCGCTTTTACTACTTTAATTGTTTTATTAAACCCGCGAGGGGGATACATGCTACTTTTTACGAATGGACGCAAGTGCTTGAACTGTATGCTTATCATGTCATTATCATTTACACTAAGGAATACTATTGCCTACCACAAGTCCCTTTTAGTCATGAACCGTTAATTACTTGGGCCTACTGTACTGGTCGAGTAAACACGAATGCTGTGAATAGATCTATTTAGGATTGACATCCCTGTCCGGGTAAGTCGCGCTTACTTGACCGACCGAACTGGTCAAACGGACACGTTGTATTTGAGAACTCTAGGTAATGTGGCAAATTACCTACTAAGGGCAAACTTATCTGAACTCTGTTAACGTATCGGTTTCATGAGCTTAGTGTGATAATGGATGTTATCTGACTTTGGAAACTGAATGCTTGAAATCTTGTGGTCCACTACTTTTAATGCAAACCTATGAATTCACTCAACCGTTGTGTTGACGTTTTAGCATGTATTTCTTAGGTACTCAGGTTTAGGAGAAGCTAGAGCATGGAGTCGCACTGTGATATGAGCAAAAACTCATATCAATTTATCAACAAATCTCTTTAAAACACAAGAAAAATACTTAAACTTTGTGCTATAAAGCGGAATTATGTGGTATGTTTTGTGTTTGTGCTCAAATAGGTAAGAAGGATGCATTTTCAAGCAAACAAAGGAAAATCAAGCTTAATTTGATGAAAAAGACAAAGAAGGATCAAAAGTGACAAGACTTTGAAGACAAAGGACCTATTTTGACAATCTGCTAAAGATGAAGGACCAAAAGTGTAAATATGACAAAGTCAATATCAAAGTCAAATCTGGTCAACTCTTAAGTCAACCAAGTCAAAGGGCTTAAATGTTTAAAAATGCAAGTTGAAGGACTGAAATTGTCAAAGAAATGAAGAATATAGCTCAAAAGTTCAATCTGCCAAGTTAAGAGACTATTTCTGTTATGTTTGGAAAGTAAAGTTGAGCTTGATCCGTGTGATATGCTTTCAACCAATGAGAGTGCAAGAAACAAGTGACAAGGATCACCAAATCAGCTCATTTAATATCCACTAGCGCCGCCAGCATTAATTGAGCAAATCAGAACAGTGCAGCGCACTACTTCAGTTCTCCACCAATCATAACTCGCCATGCAATAAACAGATTTATCCAATTTGGATAATGATCTTTGTGCTAATCCCTTATCCAATGACAATGTGACACGTGTCATCTTCTTCAACGGAAATTTCCAGGATCGAGTTTGAGCTAGAGGCAATTTCAGAAGATGATGTAAACATCAAAAGTGATCGTTTTCAAGAGACGAATACAATGGACACAATCAATTAACATGAAACTTTCTCAATCAAAAATCCCCAAAAGTGTTCTTCACCTGCAAATTCAATTGAGCTGAATTATCCACGTGGAAGTTTTTGATTGGTTCTAACACGTCACCAACCCCAACCACTTTACATTTCCAGTCTATAAATACCTTAGATTAGCTCTCATTTCTTGTATTTTAGAAAAGTGTGAAATCACACACACTTTTAGTTTTCTCTCATCTCAGCTTTGTTTTAGCTTAACAACTCAAGAGTCTGACAAACTCTTGAGTCTGTAACAACTTACCAGCTTTGTAACTACCTTCTCAGTTCAATCAATAAAAATTTCCATTTTCCCTCTAAATTCTCATTACTTTTCTACTATTCATACCTGCTTCATTGTTACTTTGTTGCTGTTATTAGTTAGTTATGATCACCACTTGATCATAATTGGCTAGTTGTGAAGATTGTAGCTGTTGATCCTGTTCTTTTCATCCAAGTCCAAGTTCTAGCAGATTTTGAAGCTTTCAGTTCAACAATGGTGATTTTGGTGATTGTAGTTGCTGAATTATAGATGTTTGGTGTGTTCTAGTGCTAAGGTGGTGGTTAGCACTAGCTTAGAAAGCTCAGCGCTTCTCTACTCCCCAATGGAGGCCTAAGCTAAAAGGTCTTACATTCTGATTTCTAGTTCCACTTAACTGTTGATTGCATGCTTCATTCTTAGCCTAATCCTTGTTTGGATGCATGATAAAAGTTTTTTAACTTGTATTTGATATGATTTCAGTGTTTGAGTAGATTACTTGTAGCTTAAGTCCTACTTATTAGTTTTAAACTTGTCCTGTTTTTAACATTCATCAGTCAATTAGCTTAACTAATCATTTTGAGTACTTGTTGGTTTAAATGCTTGTAACTAGTTCAATTACACTTCATTTTTGCTATTGAACTTAGTGTGATATAATTTTTCACTCAATCTAATCATTTGCTTAAAAATCATTCATAAAAGTTTGAAATTGATCAGATAAGTAGTGTTTGGTAAAAGCGTGTATTTGAATTTCAAGTGTTAGTTCTTTGTAAACTTTGGTTCATTTCAAGTCACTAAGTCATAACAACAAGTTTTCAGTCATTTACTAGTCAAGAATTTGGTCAAAAAGGCAATTGGCTATCAAAAAGGTTTGGGTCAGTTTTTATCAAGTAAGTTTTCAAGAAGTTGTGATTTTCAAATGCTTAGCAAATCTTTGTTTCTTGATGAAAACTTTTCAAACCAGTTCTCATTTATCACTCAATATATGAAGTTTTAGTGAGTATAAGGAAATTGTACAGTATCCAGTATTGAGTAAGAAATAAGCCAAAGAATAAGCACTAGAGCAAATGCAATTCCATGTAATGAAACACAAACTGATTTCTCATATCTCATTTTCCACTTCATAAACTAGCTGATTTTCTTTCACATTTCTATTCCAAAAGTGTTCCTGAGTAAATTTTGAGATTTTTAGCTTTTTAAAAATTCTGGTCAACGAAAGTCAACATAAGCTCAAATTTGGCTTATTTTCAGATTTAGCACTTATTACTTGATCATTTTCTTTAAGACTTGATTTCCCGTCTTTCTTTTGAGCTGTTTAACAATTTTCATCATTAAAATCAAGTTGTGTAAGTCTAGCTTAATTGGTAGCTTATTTTGAGCTTATTGAATTTAGCTTATCAGAGTTCTAGGCAATTTCAGCTTAATTCCTTAGATAGGTCTAGCTTATTTTTTATTTCAAAACGGTTGAAACTGGTTTGAGCTAATTTGGTTAAGAAATAAGCTCAAACGAGCTTATTGAAGTCTTGAATCCCGTTTTTGTTAAAATAGTTTTAAAAATTGCATCTTGGTCCTTTTGGTATTAAGCAGTTTTCAAACTTAGCTAATCTTTCCACTTATTAGGGTTTTCAAAAGATCAGTCCTTGCATTTTCAAAAGTTGTTAAAAGTGGTTAGTTAGTTTCAAATTAGTTGGAAATTAGTTACCTTGTTTGATAAGTTTTCATTTTAAGTCCATTTAGTTTTCTGATTTTGCACATTTAGTCCTTTGACTTTTTGACTTTACAATTTTGGCATTTATATTTCATTGAATTTACATTTTCAGTCCTTATAGTTTATGGAATTTACATTTAGCAATTTTCTTGAATAAAAATTTGGTATGTGCACTTTGTTTTACATATAAGTAGACGTTATTTTTCATTTTAGCAAGGCTTTGTTTGAATTAGCTATAGAATATCCAAAATACTTTGCCAACCAAAAACAATTAAAAAACTCGATCTTGCTAGGACTTTTAATTTGTTAAGAACTGAGAAAAAACGAACTTCAACAATACATATTTCAAATGGCGCCGCTGCCGGTTCTTTGACTTTACGAGAGACTATCGATTGACGGTTTTCATTGGCTTTTTGGGATCCGTTCAACCTAGTGAACGTTATTTTTTACGTATCATAAATCAAAAAACAAATAAAAAATCAAAAATATAAAAATATATAAAAAACTAAAAAATTAACAAAAATTCTTTTCCTAAAGAATTGACCAAACAAATTAAAAAAATCCAAAAAGCAATTTTTTTCCTAAGAGATTGCACCCAAAAATTTATATTATTGGATTCTCTCGGTTTTTATGTACATATGGTATTTTCTCTTAAAAACTCATAAATACAAAAATATTTTCCATATATTATTATAAGTAAATACGTATACGTATAAGAACAACCAACACACATATTCTCCATAAGTATTGCCAAGGCAATACACCGTGTTGAGGGGCGTTCCGGTCCTTGATACGTGTATCGATCAAACAAAATAAAGCAAGAATAGATAAATACTTCCAATAAGCAACAATTCGAAGGAATACAAACAATTAAGTGAATAGAAGGCGATGTGTTATAAAATGCCATCTAAGGGTCAATAGGTACTTAAGTGCTTCGCGCCACCTAACCCCCCCGTTCACTTGTGAGTATTCTAAGAAGGAAGGCTTCATTGGGGGTCTTGCATCCAAGTAGTACATACGTATATTATTATTTTCTTGTGGATATTTCATATTGAAACTCGAAGAGGATAATCCTATTTCTCTCAAAGTCACATGAGAGCTTCTCTCTTATCCTCGTATTGAGTTGCATGCTCACTCGCGGGCGTGCACAAATACCGATTGGTGTACAACCCCTTCCTCCGAAAAGGAAGAAAAGGAGAAAGAGTAGGAACACCACCGTCCATCAAGCCGGTCACGAGAATCGTGCTTTGAATCATCCATAACAAGAAGCCATGGCTACAGATACTCGTTCTTTGATGGAACGTTTGCAATCCAATGTACGGATATGCCGATGCTATCAAGATACCCGACATTCCCGCAAATTCATTTGTGCTAAAAACGGCTATGATTAACTTGGTTTCAAAACACACCTTTCTATGGTAACAAGAATGATAATCCTCATGATCACCTTAAGAGATTTCCTTGCTCTTTGGCAATACCATTAAGTACAATGGAGTTCCACATGATGCTATTAAGTTGATATTTGTGCAATTTTCACTAGAGGGACCCGCTAAGCAATTGGTTAGACACACAACCACCCAATAGTATCACCACATGGGATGGTTTCACCACTAAGTTTTTGAACAAGTTCTTTCCCCCCATCTAAGACCTCGGCTTTGAGGAACTTAATTATAGGCTTTCAACAAAAACCTAGTCAAACCTTTAGTGATGCTTGGGAGGAGTTTAGAGAGTTATTGAGGAGATGCCCTAATCATGAATTGGATGAAGTTCACCAAATCAATACTTTCTACGATGGCCTTAAACCTCATCACCAAGATTCACTCAATGCTTCCGCGGGAGGGAATATTCTTCTTAAATCCATTCAAGAGGCTTTGGACATCATTGAGACAAAAGCAATGGTTCAAACAAACACTCAATTTGAAGAAAGGGTTCATGTTATCCAAAACAATTCTCAAACACCTTGTGATAACCAATTCCTTAAGTATCACCAAGAGATCATTCAAAAGATAGATAGGGATCATGAGATGAGTTTTAAGGCACATCAAGAAATGATTCAAGCTATTAAGAGCCTTTCATTGAACAATTCTTCAAATGATGTGCATGTCATTACTCTTTCTTGTGTAACTTGTGGAGGTCCCCATTCCTATGAACAATGTGATAAGGTGCAAGGTTATCAAGGGGAATGTTATGCTTACCAAGAGGAACATCGTGAACACTTCAAGCCAAATATCAATCCCAATAACCTTTCTTACAAGTCCTAAAATTACCTTACTCCACCGGGATTCCCACCCCAACCACCCACCCAACCTCACCAAAATCCTCCTAAATTGTTACAACGGAATCAAGGTACAAGACCACATTACCAAGGAAATAACTACAATGCACCCAACAATTTTCAACATCAAGGAAATAACTCTTATCTACCAAATCAAGGATTTAATCAACCACTTCCACCCTTCCCAAATCAAGGTTACCCTCAACTTCAAAATCAAGGATATGGGCTACAAGAGACTCATGAGTATGTTGAGAGGAGAATTCGTGAAAGTGAGAAAAGAATGAATGACCAAATGAAACGTACAATGGAGGAACAAACCAATAGGCTTTTAATGGCATTCAATCAAAGACCACAAGAGGCTTTACCTTCTAACACACAACCAAATCCAAGAGCAAATGTTAATGCTATTACAACAAGAAGTGGAAAGATAACAAAGGATCCTTCACTTCCTAAGCCTCCTACTGTTCCACCCACTTTTGTTACTACATGTGACAAGCCTTCTACCTCTACTTCACCACCTCAAAATGCTCCCATTCAATCAAACACACCTTCTCAACCTATTCCTACTTCTCCTCTACCTTCCACACCTCCCAATGAAGAAGCTAACAAAGACAAATCTTCCACTACAACACCTACTCCACCTACACCAAAACCAACTCTTCCATATCCTTCAAGGTTGAAAAAGGACAAGTTAAAGAACAAGGATGACATCCAAGTCTCAAATTTCTTAAGGATGTTCAAGCAACTCAACATCAACATATCCTTGCGGAAGCTCTTGCTTATATGCCAAAGTTTGCTAAGATGTTCAAGGATTTACTCTCAAACAAGGAAAAATTGGTTGATTTACCCAACACATCCCTTAATGAAAATTGTTCCGCCGTGCTACTTAAAACCTTACCAACAAAACTTGGAGATCCGGGGCGCTTCTTGATACCTTGTAATTTTCCCGGTGTAGAAAATTACATGGCTTTGACGGATTTAGGGGCAAGCATTAACCTCATGCCTTTATCGGTTTGGAAAAAACTCTCTCTTCCCGATCTCACTCCCACTAGGATGACCCTTGAGTTAGCCAACCGAACCATAGCTTACCCCGTAGGTATAGCGGAGGATGTGTTTGTAGGTGTGAATAAGTTTACATTTCCGGCCGACTTTGTAGTGGTTGATTATGACATGGATCCTAGAGTTCCTTTGATTGTTGGTAGACCGTTTTTGAGAACGGGTCGTACTTTGATAGATGTGGCGGAGGGAGAAATAATTATGAGAGTAGAGGATGAGAAAGTGGTGTTTAAGTTAGGGAAAGTTTGTGATAGGAAAGAGGTTAAGGAGTCTAGACCGTGTGAGACTATTAACATAGTTGATGTGTTAGATGAGGTGTGTGATGAACACTTTCATGATGCTTGCAAGAGTACTAGTGATGAAATGCCCCATGTTGAAACCGTGGCCTCAATTGCTCCCTCTTTAACACCTTTTGGAGAGAGTGATTTCCTCTTGGAGGAATTTGAGTCAAACTTTCTTGGTGATGATGATTCTCCCATTAATTGGGAAGAAGATATTCTTACTATCCAAAAGTTTCTCAATGAGGACCCTATTCCTTCTCCTACTCCACAAGAAGTTACCCATGAGGATCCTTCCATAGTAAAACCTTCCATAGAGAGTCCACCTCCAATTGAACTTAAGGACCTTCCATCCCACTTAGAGTATGCTTTCTTAGAGGGCAAAGACCAATTACCCGTGATCATTGCTAAGGAATTGAAAGAGGATGAGAAGGAGCAACTCATTGAAGTCCTTAAGAAACACAAGAAAGCTTTAGCTTGGAAAATATCCGACATAAGGGGAATTGATCCACATTTTTGTACACACAAAATCCTTATGGAGGATGATTACAAACCCGCCATTCAAAGTCAACGAAGAGTTAACCCAAAAATCCATGAGGTCATTAAGAAGGAGGTGATTAAACTCCTTGATGCGGGCATGATTTACCCCATTTCCGACTCTCCATGGGTTAGCCCGGTACATTGTGTTCCAAAGAAGGGTGGAATCACCGTAGTGCCTAATGAGAACAATGAGCTTATTCCTACGAGACTTGTTACCGGTTGGAGAGTTTGTATTGACTATAGGAAACTCATTGAGGCTACTAGGAAAGACCATTTCCCATTACCTTTTATGGATCAAATGCTTGAACGCTTAGCGGGAAATGAGTACTATTGCTTTCTTGATGGCTTTTCGGGTTATTTCCAAATACCCATTGACCCTAAGGATCAAGAAAAGACCACATTCACTTGTCCCTACGGTACATTTGCTTACAAGAGGATGCCTTTTGGCTTATGTAATGCACCGGGGACGTTTCAAAGGTGCATGATGGCGATTTTCCATGACATGATAGAGCAAACTATGGAGGTTTTTATGGATGATTTTTCCGTCTTTAGAAATTCATTTACCTCATGTCTAACTAATCTAGAGAAAATGCTTAAGCGTTGTGAGGAAACACGTTTAGTGCTTAATTGGGAGAAATGTCACTTTATGGTGAAAGAGGGAATTTTTTTAGGGCACAAAATATCCAAAAAGGGATTAGAAGTGGATCGAGCTAAAATTGATGTGATTGCTAAGCTTCCCCCACCCACTTCGGTTAAAAGTTGAGGAGTTTCTTAGGTCATGCGGGGTTTTATAGGCGCTTTATACAAGATTTTTCTAAGATAGCTAGACCGATGACTCACCTCTTGGAAAAAGAGACTCCTTTCATTTTTAACCAAGATTGTTTGGACTCTTTTGAGACTCTTAGGAGAAATTGACAAAGGATCCCGTTTTGGTTTCTCCAAATTGGGAATTACCTTTTGAGCTTATGTGTGACGCTAATGATTATGCGGTGGGGGCCGTCTTAGGCCAGAGAGTGAATAAGCATTTTCAACCTATACACTATGCGAGTAAAACCATGACCGGTGCACAACTTCATTACACTACCACGGAAAAAGAGTTGCTTGCTATAGTCTATGCTTTTGAGAAATTTAGACCATACCTTCTGCTATCCAAAACCATAGTGTATACGGATCATTCCGCTCTCAAGTATCTCATGACAAAACAAGATGCTAAGCCTAGGCTTTTGAGATGGGTTTTGTTGCTTCAAGAGTTTAAGATAGAAATTCGTGATAAGAAAGGGGCCGAGAATTTAGCGGCGGATCATTTGAGTAGACTTGAGCATTCTTTTCAAGGAGATTTTCCACATCAAGAAATCAATGAATCCTTTCTATTAGAGGAGCTCATGTCTATCTCTTCCCAAGAGGATGCCACTCCTTGGTTTGCGGATATAGCAAACTATCTTGTGAGGAATGTGCTTATTGAAGGTCTTACTTACCAACAAAAGAAGAAATTTCTTAAGGAAGTTAAGTACTACTTTTGGGATGATCCTTATCTTTTTAGGCAATGTGCGGACCAAATCATTAGACGGTGTGTAGATGGGCCCGAGGCATTTAAGATCTTAGAAGCATGTCACAAAGGACCTACGGGTGGACATTTTGGGCCTAACTATACCGCCAAGAAAGTCTTTGATTCGGGTTACTATTGGCCTTCCATTTACAAAGATGCCCACGAGATGGTGAGATTTTGTGATGTGTGTCAAAGACAAGGAAAAATTACGCAACGTGATGAGATGCCATAAAATTTTATTCAAGAGTGTGAGATTTTTGATGTATGGGGCATAGACTTCATGGGACCTTTTCCATCTTCTAAGGGAAAAAGTATATACTTGTGGCGGTGGATTATGTGTCCAAATGGGTAGAGGCTAAAGCCTTACCTACCAATGATGCTAGAGTTGTTGTGAAGTTCTTAAAGCAATTGTTTGCTAAATTTGGTGTACCTCGGGCCATCATAAGTGATCGTGGTACGCACTTTTGTAATGATCAATTCACGAGAGTTATGAAGAAATATGGAGTTAATCATAGACTTTCTACCGCGTATCACCCTCAAACCAATGGTCAAACCGAGGTCACAAATCGTGGTTTAAAGAGAATTTTAGAGAGAACGGTGGGAGAGCATCGAGCTTCTTGGTCGGATAAGCTTGATGATGCTTTGTGGGCTTTTAGAACGGCTTTTAAGACACCAATTGGTTGTACTCCTTATAGGCTTGTCTATGGTAAAGCGTGTCACCTCCCATTCGAGTTAGAACATAAGGCATCTTGGGCTCTCAAGTGGGCTAACTTTGATTTAAACCAAGCCGGTTCACATAGGAAAGATCAACTTAATGAGATGGATGAATTGAGAGCCAATGCCTATGAAAATTCTTTGCTTTACAAGGAAAAGACTAAGAAATTGCATGATGCTAAGATCAACAACCGTGAGTTCAAAGTTGGAGAGCCGGTTCTCCTCTTTAACTCAAGGTTGAAACTTTTTGCGGGCAAGCTTAAGTCGAGATGGTCCGGTCCATTCACTATTGCTCAAGTGTTTCCATATGGAACTATTGAGTTGTCACAACCCGATGGTCCAAACTTTAAAGTGAATGGTCACCGTGTGAAACATTATTTTGGGGAGGACATTTCCGTTGAAATGGTCCAAGAGATCCCCATTTTCCCCATGAATTAATTCATTGAGGGACGAGTCGAGCTAGAGACTCATTAACTCAAGCATCGTATAACTAGGTTTAGAGTGTTGTAGGTTAGCAATAAGGGTATAGACTTGGAGATAAGTGTAGGGGAGACCTTCTTTTGTCTTCATGTTGTTTGTAGGGTTGCTCACTCATTTCATGCTTTGGAGCTTATGGAGGAGACCCTTGTATCCGGTTCACTTTGTTACTATTGTGATCTTTCATTGACACATTGTGCTTAAACATGAATTCACCAATAGTTGTCCTTTCCTTAACTTGGGTTAAGCAAAGTCTATTCATTGTCATAAGTGTAGGGGAAGTTTTTATACTTCCATGCTCTTAAACATTGAGGACAATGTTTAGCTTAAGTGTAGGGGGTCTTCTATCGAAGTGACCTTACCTAGAACTTGTCATTGTCTTTCATGATAACTTGGAAAATTAATTTTTCAAATTTTTGATCTACTTTGGCAACCAAAAATATGCATACATAATTTTTGCATCAATCATTTTTCATTTGCATAACACATTTGCATTGTATAT
Source organism: Glebionis coronaria (assembly GCA_025667525.1). NCBI lineage: Eukaryota > Viridiplantae > Streptophyta > Magnoliopsida > Asterales > Asteraceae > Glebionis > Glebionis coronaria. The sequence continues at coordinate 569,149,364 of CM046881.1, forward strand.
ATTCTTCTTTTATTTTTCATCAAAAAGATATAAAAAGAAAAAAAAATATAATAAAAACATGGTTTTAACAAATTTAGACTTCTTTGACATATTAGGCCCGCCATGGATATTTTGACTCAACCCGAGTTTGCTTATCCAAGCACTCTCTAGCTAGTATCCTTAACCATGTTGTAAAACCCGCATGCTTTTACCATGCATAGTACCCTTAGGATCGTACGTACTAGTTAAAAACTTTTCTAATATAGCATGATTACGATTACGTGTTATGAGTTTATGTATTACGTACGTGTTAGAACACGATAAGTATTTTATATGCACGATCACGTAATAATTATTTAGCAATAATTAATCACGAACATACGATCACGAAATAACGAGCGTAATTAAGACACGAGCTATTATTAATTATGTATATATATTTAATACGAGCGTAATTAAATATATTAGAGTATGGTATTTACGTATCGAGAACATTTAAAACACGAACATAATTAAACACAAACGACCAACTAAATAACGAGACACGAAACGAGGTACGGGAACCCCATGGGGGGTCCCTACCCGCGGCTAAAACAAGGGTAATGGGCCAAGCCCATTACCAATTTTACTAAAAGGGGGTTAAGTAATTTTTACTACTCAAAAATTACTTTACAGAAGATTTCAGGAAAAACCTAAAACCCTCCCTTTTCTCCTCTCTTTGTGCCGCCACCTACAATCACCAATCAAGGTGATTCCTTGATCTTGGATCTTGTTGATTTATTGTTTGTTCGTGTTTGTTCTTCACCCTCTTGATCCACGAATACGGTAAAACCTTTTTAAACCTTTTCTTTTTAATTAATCTTCTTATTAATTATGAACACGTGATGTTTTTTATAAAAACACATTAATTAAACATAGATCTAACATGTTTTGATCATTAATTAAATCAGAGGGTCGATTAAGGGGTGTTTTATTTTGGGCCGCAGGCTGCAACCGACCCCAAGGGGGTTTCGGTTTGCTTAGCCGACACCACCAAGACCACTTTGGTCTAGGTTGGTGCGTGTGGGTCCCACGGCAGCAAGGGGTACCCCGATTTGGGTCGGGGTACGGTGTCGATTCATGTCCGGTTCATGTTTTTAAGCTTAGATCCGGATCATGGTTATGTTAGTTTTGTTTATGTTATAAACTTATGTTAAAAATTAAATTAATAAAAGATAAGATTAATTTAATAACATGACTTAGGTTAATTAATTATTAATAATCATGAAATTATTTTAACCTAAGTATTTATATTATTAAGACTTATAATTAATTAATTATTTAAAACCATGGATATAATTAATTAATTAACATGACTTAGGTTATATTATTAATATTTAATAATACATATTTTAACCTAAGTATTTAATATATTTAATTAAAAACATGTCATAATTTAATTGAATATTATAACCTATAGTTTAATTAAATTACATGAAATAATTATTAAACTATACAGTATATCATATGACTTAGAAAATAATCATGAAAACACTTAGGCTTATTTACTTAGCTTATTTAACCAGCTTATTTCTAATTATGGAAACTTTCTATTTTTAGAAACTTAATTAAATAAGGCAGCTAATTTATTTATGGAAACCAGCTATTTTTAGAAACTTAGTTATTTAAGGCAGCTAATCTATTTATGGAAACTTATTTAATTAAGGCAGCTAATATATTTATGGAAACTTTCTATTTTTAGAAACTTATCTATTTTAAGCAGTAAATCTATTTTTGGAAACTTTCTATTTTTGGAAACTTTCTATTTTTGGAAACTTTCTATTTTTGGAAACTTTCTATTTTTGGTAACTTTCTATTTTTGGAAACTTTCTATTTTAGGAAACCTGCTATTTTTGAAAAGTTACTTATTATTACACAGTAAGTATAATAACACATGAAATATCAGAAATACTTAATCAGAATGAACAGAATATAAGATTTAACACAGTTTAAGGCTTTAAACAGTAAAACATAGTAAGAACACATAAAATAAGCTAAGACATGACGTAAAACCAGTTATGTATTTAGTAAGTAGATACTTATTTCATGTACGTATTTATGTAGCACTAGTGTTTCGGAAGTAGGATTCTCGCAGTTCATCGTTCTCGTTCACTGGACATAAGGTACGGATTCCCGTCTTTTCAGTATGGACATTCTTTCCTTATTAGGATTTCCCCGTATGCAGCCAACTGTTTTCCCGTAGTATAAGTATGAGTTTGATTGCTTATGTTTAAATATGATTACCTATAGCCATATACATGCATGACCAGTTTCACCTAGTTATGGATGTACCATAACCATAACATTAGAGGCACTGATGTTATGACATCACCACGGCGGAGTGATTGCTCGTGGCGTCCCTTCAGCTTTTGGCCATTTATTTATATTTATCATGTGGGTCGTATGGGTGCATCCTAGTTACACGTTTTTATTCAGGATTACATGGTGAATGTGGTGTGTGCCTTGCATCCTTCACAAGGAGCTGATCCCTCCTACCCATAAACCATTATATTAAATTAGAGGCAGCCCCTCTAATTTGCATGATGAGGTCACCCCTCCAATTATTCATGCACGGTGGATATTCATGACCTATATTGGCTAATGGTAAAATATGACAAACAGTTTTTATAAGATAAACATAAGACTTTAAAACTATAAAACCAGTTTTAATAAGACTTAACCAGGTTACTCGGGACTTAGTTTCTTCCGCTGTCATTATGTTATATGTTTATCCTATTCATGCTTTATTGTACATCCGTGCACTGAGCGTATTGCTCAGCCGTTTTCCTTTTCTATGTTCCCAAAACGGCAGGTACTCAGGGACGCTCGTAGACATTAACAGTACGTGCATATGGACCTGAAGCTGTCTAGCCTTCTTTACATTATGAATTTCCTTTCTTTATGATACTTATGCTTTGGACATTGTTTAGTCCTTCTCCTTTACTATACTATGTTTGTGTGTGATGAGCTTTACTTTTGGACTACCAATGTTTGATTCCGGTATTTTCCTTTATATGGTCAAGTAATGTTTAGACATTTTACCTTGTATGCTTTGATGACACGCCATAATTACTATGATATTTCCATTTCCAAAATGGGGTGTTACAATTATGGTATCAGAGCCAAGGCTTCGACCTGTAGGCTCTCAAATATGACATGTGATTAGTGGGTAGTCACTACGGTTTTCCTAGAACTGACAGTTGTTTTCATGCATTCATCATTTTTAAGCATACATATATATGTCATTGTTACAGGGTTTTTGACTAAGTAATGGTTGGTACAGGACTGGCCCTATTTAGTCGCATGTGTTTTATCGGAACTTTTAGATTTGGGACCGACCCATAGGCGTCCCCTCGATATGTCTTTTGTTTTGAGTGAACTGACCAGAGGCGTTCACTCTCGAGCATACAAAGTTTTCATAAAACTGCATCATGCATTCATACACAAAAATTTTCTTGCATAAAATTTTCTCGTGAAATTTTTTTAGTATAAAATTTTTTTCATGTAAATATTTTATATTTTATGTTTTGAACTGTTTAATCATATGTTTTATGTTATACTGTCAGATGGTTCTCACACGCGAACAGGAGCAGCTGAATGCTGCAATTCAGGCTGCCATGCAAGCCTTGCTTCCTCAACTGAGGAATGACATGCGGGCTGAAGTTCAAGCTGCCAACAATCAGCAGCAGCACAATCAGCCACCTCCTCCTCCTCCTCCAGTGACATTAGCAGTATGGCTGGAGAGATTCAACAAGCTCCACCCTCGAGCTTTTGAGAAGACAGATAGCCCCAGCGATGCTGAAAGCTGGTTGGCTCACATCGAGAAGATCTTCAACGCTATGGGCTGTGACCCCGCATACAAGGCGAGGTTGGCATGCTATCGGTTCGAAGGCGATGTACTCAACTGGTGGTTAGCTTTGATGCAATCTGAAGGTGGTGATGAGTGGGTTGCTGGTTTGACTTGGGCTCAGTTCAAGAATAGGGTGATGGAGCAGTTCTTTCCCAAGGCTGAGCAGGACAAGCTCAAGAGAGAGTACCATGGGATCCGTCAGAGGGCTGGGGAGAATAGCAATGAGTTTATGCAGCGCTTTCTTCGCTTGGCTGGTTTCCTTGGTGCGGCAGCAGGTACTCCTGAAGAGCAGGCACATCACTTCAGATGGGCTCTTCGCACATCGGTCGCAAACAATCTGGTGTGTGCTACGTTCAATACTGTAGCACAAGTGGCCGATGCAGCACGGAAACTGGAGATGCTGCAGGAGAGGGATGAGTTCGGGGAAGCTGAAAGACCCGGCAAGAGGTAAACCTTCGTATTCAAGCGGTGACCAATCCGTATACTTTCCATATGTCAATTATTCATCTCTTTAAATGTATCTTCCAGGCAGAAAACTGGGGACCGGTCTCAGCCGGCTACTCAGCAGCAGCCTCATCAGCCCAAGGGAAACGGTCAGACTAATGACCGATCTGCTATGGATAGGCGTGGCGATAATGACAATTACCGTAACAACGTCGGGCAATCCAGCAACAGCAGGTCCTAATACTTACGAAATTCCTTATGTTTTATGTTATGACTCATATTCTGACACTTTAAGCAAACTTCTACCAGGAACCATGGAAACGGTAGGGACCAGAACCAGAGAGGTTCGCAGCCTAGCCGTCCAGCTATCACTGGTATTCAATCTTACGATTATCCGCTTTGTCCTTTGTACCCAACTATTATGTCTCATGTAAAATGTTTTATTAGGTCCTCAGCCAGCCAGAGCACCTGCTGGAGGATACACTCATCCTCTTTGCTCTACTTGCCACCGTAGGCACCCAGGACCATGTCGCCGTAATACTGATGCGTGCTTCAAGTGTGGTCTTCCTGGCCATATTATGAAGGATTACTGTAAGGGCGAGATGGAGGGTACATCGGGACATGCTGATACCAAGCCGCCTCCTACTGTCGGGCGTGTCTACACGACATCTCGAGACCAGGCCAACAAGTCTACAGGTACCATCACTGGAATCTTGTATATGTATGGTCGCGCTGCATGTGTTCTTTTCGATACGGGTGCTACTCAGTCGGTTATTTCTACTGCTTATGCTAAGAACATTAGGATGCCTCCCTTGCCACTAGAAAATAGGCTTACTATTTCCACGCCTTTGAGGGACTCTGTATTAATCACCCATGTATACAAGAGTCTTCCCCTAGAATTTGATGATAAGGTTCGACCTGTCGACGCACTTCCGCTGGACATGAATGACTTCGACATGATTTTGGGCATGGATTGGCTATCCAAGTATCGTGCTACTATAGACTGCCATTCATATCGAGTTATCTTCGGTGATGTCAACGCACCAGAGTACATTCATAATGGGTTCATACCCGGACGGTCTGTACAAGTCATATCCACCCTGCAAGTGCGTGCACTACTGTCACATGGCTGCGAGGGTTATCTAGCTACGGTTCACGACATGGATGCTGAATCTCCATCGATTCAGGATCAACCAATAGTGTCGGAATTCCAGGATGTGTTTCCAGCAGAACTTCCGGGCATACCACCTGCACGAGAAGTGGAATTCAGTACCGAACTGGTTCCAGGAGCTGAACCAATCTCCAAGGCTCCTTATCGCATGGCTCCAATAGAGCTGAAGGAACTAAAGGATCAACTGCAAGAACTTCTTGAACGAGGTTTCATTCGACCGAGCGCATCTCCATGGGGCGCACCGGTCTTGTTTGTTAAGAAGAAGGACGGCAGTATGCGTCTTTGCATAGACTATCGCGAGCTCAACAAGATTACTATTCGGAATAGGTATCCACTGCCACGCATTGACGATCTGTTTGACCAACTCCAAGGGGCCAAACACTTCTCCAAGATCGATCTTAGGTCAGGCTATCACCAGTTACGAGTCAAGGAGCAGGATATTGCTAAGACTGCCTTTCGTACTCGTTATGGCCACTACGAGTTTGTAGTTATGCCATTTGGCCTAACAAATGCTCCAGCAGTGTTCATGGATCTGATGAACAGAATCTTCCATGAATTTCTGGACAAGTTCGTCATTGTTTTCATCGATGACATCCTGATTTTCTCTAAGTCCAAGGAGGAACACGAAGACCATCTTCGTACAGTACTACAGATTCTTCGCCAGAAGTAGCTGTATGCTAAATTCTCCAAGTGTGAGTTCTGGTTAGACAAGGTGGCATTCTTAGGTCACATTGTATCAGCAGAAGGAATCACTATGGATCCAGCGAAGGTTGAGGCCATTACTAAGTGGCCGAGGCCGACATCAGCGACGAAAGTCCGCAGTTTCTTAGGCTTAGCTGGCTATTACCGTAGGTTCGTGGAGAACTTTTCCCGCCTAGCACTACCATCGACCAAACTGATGCGGAAAGGGGAGAAATTCGTCTGGACTGAAGATCGAGAGAAGAGCTTTGAAGACCTAAAGCAGAAGCTAGTATCTGCACCTATTCTTACTCTACCATCTGGTACGGGTGGATTTCAAATCTACAGCGATGCATCGGGGAAGGGACTTGGCTGTGTTCTCATGCAACATGGGAAAGTGATCGCGTACGCTTCACGGCAGCTTAAGCCTTATGAAGAGAATTACCCCACGCACGATCTGGAACTTGCTGCAGTCGTGTTTGCATTGAAGATATAGAGACACTACTTATATGGAGAATCATGTGACATTTTCACGGACCACAAGAGCTTGAAGTATATCTTCACTCAGCGTGAATTGAACATGAGGCAGAGGAGATGGTTAGAGTTGTTGAAGGATTATGACATTAATCTACAGTATCATCCCGGAAAGGCAAATGTAGTAGCAGATGCCCTTAGCAGGAAGTCCGGAATGATCAACAACATTAGAATCGAAGAGGAAATCATAAGAGACTTGGAGCGACTAGACATTGAGATCATGGTACGTGGACAACACAGTTATTGGGTGAATCTTAGAGTAGAACCCGAGTTACTCTCTAAGATCAAGGAAGCTCAGAAGGATGACGGAGAAATATGGGCGATAGTACAGAATTTGGAGAAGCAGACAGAATTCAGAGTAGATGCAGATGGTATCGTATGGCAGGGCACTAGACTTTGTGTTCCTGACGACCAAGAACTCCGGGAAGCTTTGCTAGCAGAAGCTCATAGCTCCCCATTCTCGATACATCCTGGTTCAACTAAAATGTACCATGACATCAAGCAGTACTTTTGGTAGAGTGGTATGAAACAGGATGTGGCCACTTACGTCTCCAAATGTCTTACCTGCCAGCAGGTTAAGATCGAGCATCAGCGATCTGGCGGTCTCCTTCAACCGTTAGATATTCCAGAGTGGAAGTGGGACAAAATCACCATGGATTTTGTTACCGGTCTTCCGCCTACCAAAAGGAAGCACGATGCAATTTGGGTTATCGTTGATCGACTTACCAAATCAGCTCATTTCTTACCGATCCGCAAGGAAGATCCGGTAAGTAAACTCGCAGATACGTATAGACGAGAGATCATGAGACTCCACTGTGCACCATCTAGCATCGTATCAGACAGAGATCCTCGATTCACTTCGCGCTTTTGGAAAAGTCTGCAGAAAGCTTGGGGTACACAACTTAAGCTTAGCACGGCTTTTCATCCTCAAACAGACGGACAGTCGGAGCAAACCATTCAGACATTGGAGGATATGTTGAGGTCATGTGCGCTGGAATGGACGGGTGATTGGGACGGATACATCTGTTTGGTGGAGTTTGCGTACAACAACAGCTGGCACGCAAGCATCAAGTGTGCTCCATTTGAGATGTTGTATGGCAGAAAGTGTCACGCCCCAATCTGCTGGGATCAGGTTGGCGAGCGAACACTCGAAGGACCAGAAATCATAGAGATGACAAATGAGAAGATCGCAGTAGCTAGGCAGAAAATTCAGGAGGCACGGTCACGTCAAAAGAGTTACGCCGACAAGCATCGTAGGGATTTACACTTTAACGTAGGAGATCACGTCTTCCTTAAGGTTTCGCCGGCACGTGGTGTTAGACGCTTCGGGATTAAAGGGAAGCTCAGTCCTCGTTTCATCGGACCGTTTGATATCATTGAACGAGTCGGTGAAGTATCTTACCGATTGGCATTACCTCCGCAGCTTTCGCATGTGCACAATGTGTTTCATGTGTCCTTACTCAGAGGGTACCAATATCATCCCCTTCACATGGTTCAGTATCCACTGGAACAGATACGTGAAGATCTCACTTTTATAGAAGAACCCGAACGAGTTCTTGACAGGCAAGAACGAGTCATGAGAAAGAAGACGATTCCATTCGTCAAAATTCTATGGAGGGATCATACCGAGCGGGAAGCCACTTGGGAAACGGAGGAGTCTATCCGGGCTTCTTACCCTCATTTTATATTTTGAATTCGGGTATGTTCTTCTTTTCCAGTTTACTTTATCTATAATTCAGGGACGAATTATTCTTTTTAGGGGGGAGAGTTGTAAAACCCGCATGCTTTTACCAGGCATAGTACCCTTAGGATCGTACGTACTAGTTAAAAACTTTCCTAATATAGCATGATTACGATTACGTGTTAGGAATTTATGTATTACGTACGTGTTAGAACACGATAAGTATTTTATATGCACGATCACGTAATAATTATTTAGCAATAATTAATCACGAACATACGATCACGAAATCACGAGCGTAATTAAGACACGAGCTATTATTAATTACGTATATATATTTAATACGAGCGTAATTAAATATATTAGAGTATGGTATTTACGTATCGAGAACAGTTAAAACACGAACATAATTAAACACAAACGACCAACTAAATAACGAGACACGAAACGAGGTACGGGAACCCCATGGGGGGTCCCTACCCGCGGCTAAAACAAGGGTAATGGGCCAAGCCCATTACCGATTTTACTAAAAGGGGGTTAAGTAATTTTTACTACTCAAAAAATACTTACAGAAGATTTCAGGAAAAACCTAAAACCCTCCCTTTTCTCCTCTCTTTGTGCCGCCACCTACAATCACCAATCAAGGTGATTCCTTGATCTTGGATCTTGTTGATTTATTGTTTGTTCGTGTTTGTTCTTCACCCTCTTGATCCACGAATACGGTAAAACTTTTTTAAACCTTTTCTTTTTAATTAATCTTCTTATTAATTATGAACACGTGATGTTTTTTATAAAAACACATTAATTAAACATAGATCTAACATGTTTTGATCATTAATTAAATCAGAGGGTCGATTAAGGGGTGTTTTGTTTTGGGCCGCAGGCTGCAACCGACCCCAAGGGGGTTTCGGTTTGCTTAGCCGACACCACCAAGACCATTATGGTCTTGGTTGGTGCGTGTGGGTCCCACGGCAGCAAGGGGTACCCCGATTTGGGTCGGGGTACGGTGTCGATTCATGTCCGGTTCATGTTTTTAAGCTTAGATCCGGATCATGGTTATGTTAGTTTTGTTTATGTTATAAACTTATGTTAAAAAATAAATTAATAAAAGATGAGATTAATTTAATAACATGACTTAAGTTAATTAATTATTAATAATCATGAAATTATTTTAACCTAAGTATTTATATTATTAAGACTTATAATTAATTAATTATTTAAAACCATGGATATAATTAATTAATTAACATGACTTAGGTTATATTATTAATATTTAATAATACATATTTTAACCTAAGTATTTAATATATTTAATTAAAAACATGTCATAATTTAATTGAATATTATAACCTATAGTTTAATTAAATTACATGAAATAATTATTAAACTATACAATATATCATATGACTTAGAAAATAATCATGAAAACACTTAGGCTTATTTACTTAGCTTATTTAAACAGCTTATTTCTAATTATGGAAACTTTCTATTTTTGGAAACTTAATTAAATAAGGCAGCTAATTTATTTATGGAAACCAACTATTTTTAGAAACTTAGTTATTTAAGGCAGCTAATCTATTTATAGAAACTTATTTAATTAAGGCAGCTAGTCTATTTATGGAAACTTTCTATTTTTAGAAACTTATCTATTTTAAGCAGTAAATCTATTTTTGGAAAATTTCTATTTTTGGAAACTTTCTATTTTTGGAAACTTTCTATTTTTGGAAACTTTCTATTTTGGAAACTTTCTATTTTTGGTAACTTTCTATTTTTGGAAACTTTCTATTTTAGGAAACCTGCTATTTTTGGAAAGTTACTTATTATTACACAGTAAGTATAATAACACATGAAATATCAGAAATACTTAATCAGAATGAACAGAATATAAGATTTAACACAGTTTAAGGCTTTAAAGAGTAAAACATAGTAAGAACACATAAAATAAGCTAAGACATGACGTAAAACCAGTTATGTATTTAGTAAGCAGATACTTATTTCATGTACGTATTTATGTAGCACTAGTGTTTCGGAAGTAGGATTCTCGCAGTTCATCGTTCTCGTTCACTGGACATAAGGTACGGATTCTCGTCCTTTCAGTATGGACATTCTTTCCTTATTAGGATTTCCCCGTATGCAGCCAACTGTTTTCCCGTAGTATAAGTATGAGTTTGATTGCTTATGTTTAAATATGATTACCTATAGCCATATACATGCATGACCAGTTTCACCTAGTTATGGAGGTACCATAACCATAACATTAGAGGCACTGATGTTATGACTTCACCACGGCGGAGTAATTGCTCGTGGCGTCCCTTCAGCTTTTGGCCATTTATTTATATTTATCATGTGGGGCGTATGGGTGCATCCTAGTTACACGTTTTTATTCAGGATTACATGGTGAATGTGGTGTGTGCCTTGCATCCTTCACAAGGAGTTGATCCCTCCTACCCATAAACCAGTATATTAAATTAGAGGCAGCCCCTCTAATTTGTATGATGAGGTCACCCCTCTAATTATTCATGCACGGTGGATATTCATGACCTATATTGGCTAATGGTAAAATATGACAAACAGTTTTTATAAGATAAACATAAGACTTTCAAACTATAAAACCAGTTTTAATAAGACTTAACCAGGTTACTCGGGACTTAGTTTCTTCCGCTGTCATTATGTTATATGCTTATCTTATTCATGCTTTATTGTACATCCGTGCACTGAGCGTATTGCTCAGCCGTTTTCCTTTTCTATGTTCCCAAAACAGCAGGTACTCAGGGACGCTCGTAGACATTAAGAGTACGTGCATATGGACTGGAAGCTGTCTAGCCTTCTTTACATTATGCATTTCCTTTCTTTATGATACTTATGCTTTGGACATTGTTTAGTCCTTCTCCTTTACTATACTATGTTTGTGTGTGATGAGCTTTACTTTTGGACTACCGATGTTTGATTCCGGTATTTTCCTTTTTATGGTCAAGTAATGTTTAGACATTTTACCTTGTATGCTTTGATGACACGCCATAATTACTGTGATATTTCCATTTCCAAAATGGGGTGTTACACATGTAGTCCTTAATTGGTCTATTAGGCTAAGCATCTACTAGTCTCATTATTTGAGATTTTAAATTTGTGGAGAATGGGAAATGATAGAGTTGAAGCAAGTATAAAAGGGCTAGATAAACTTCATGATAATTACTTGTGGCTAAACCCTTCTCTTCTTAACCTCTATTTTCTTCGCATGTATATATGTTAATAAATAATCAAGAACGGTTTTAATCGGTTTGTAATCTCTTATGCATTTTTGTCTAATCATTCATGGTTGGTATAAGTATGTCTTAAGATTCTAAGTTAGAACGTTTTATGTGTACTAGACTTATGTCATGCTCAATATTTAGCGGGTGTTTTTCCTTTTATTCTTTTAAACTTTCTTAGTGAGGAATAAAGAAAAATAAGAGCGGCTTATGAAAAAAAAATGAGTGGCTAGAAAAAGAAAAAAAAAGAAAAAAGAAAAGAAAAAAATATATATATATACAAGACTCCCAAGAGGGGCAGTGTGGTGTTAATTATAGTGACTATTGAGTTCTAATATTACCTTGACGGGTTGCGGGGATTCAATAGATTGCTCCAATCCAATATTACCTTGACGGGTTGCGGGGTTGAAGATCCAAAGTCTCAAAAAGATGGCGGATGTAAATTATTGCGTGAGTTTTATTTTTCTTTCCTTAGCGAGTGTGTAGCTACTTATGAAAGCATGACATGAGGATTTTACACATAAGGCGAATGACTTATTACTCTTGAAACAGACTTATATTAATTGTGAGCGGTTTTTCAAGTAATGGATGAGAGGATTACTTAGGATTAAAACCGTGCTTCCTTATTTTTGGATTTTACATTTCTTATATTTCACACTTGAAATAATGACAAATTTGCCCACAAGCAATTTGCTCAAATAATAACCGGTTCCACATTTAATTGTCATGAATAAGTTGATGCACTTTTTAGTTGTAAATACAATGATCCCATTTTTAAGCTTGGTATGGGGAAAGTGAAACTTGAGGGTGATAAATGTCCATGGTACCCAAGCCCTAATCAAAGTCATTGAATTCTTCATGAGTTATTTCCATAAAAACCATTTCAAGAAAAACCAAACCAAAAAGATATAGATAGAATTGTATTTTGTTCATTGCATTGTTAAAAATTAAAATCATGCATCATTTAGTTTAGAGTAGTGTAGATGCATTTCATAATGGCCAAGGTGGATTAATTATGAGGAGAATGTAAATTTGTGCTTTAATATATAGCATTGCATGAGGACATGACAATGTTCAAGTGTAAGGGATTTGATATGAGCAAAAACTCATATCAATTTATCAACAAATCTCCTTAAAACATAAGAAAAATACTTAAACTTTGTGCTATAAAGCGGAATTATGTGGTATGTTTTGTGTTTGTGCTCAAATAGGTAAGAAGGATGCATTTTCAAGCAAACAAAGGAAAATCAAGCTTAATTTGATGAAAAATACAAAGAAGGATCAAAAGTGACAAGACTTTGAAGACAAAGGACCTATCTTGACAATCTGCCAAAGATGAAGGACCAAAAGTGTAAATATGACAAAGTCAAGATCAAAGTCAAATCTGGTCAACTCTCAAGTCAACCAAGTCAAAGGGCTTAAATGTTTAAAAATGCAAGTTGAAGGACTGAAATTGTCAAAGAAATGAAGAATATAGCTCAAAAGTTCAATCTGCCAAGTTAAGGGATTATTTCTGCCATGTTTGGATAGTAAAGTTGAGCTTGATCCGTGTGATATGCTTTCAACCAATGAGAGTGCAAGAAACAAGTGACAAGGATCACCAAATCAGCTCATTTAATATCCACTAGCGCCGCCAGCATTAATTGAGCAAATCAGAACAGTGCAGCGCACTACTTCAGTTCTCCACCAATCATAACTCGCCATGCAATAAACAGATTTATCGACTTTGGATAATGATCTGTGTGCTAATCCCTTATCCAATGACAATGTGACACGTGTCATCTTCTTCAACGGAAATTGCCAGGATCGAGTTTGAGCTAGAGGCAATTTCAGAAGATGATGTAAACATCAAAGTGATCGTTTTCAAGAGACGAATACAATGGACACAATCAATTAACATGAAACTTTCTCAATCAAAAATCCCCAAAAGTGTTCTTCACCTGCAAATTCAATTGAGCTGAATTGTCCACGTGGAAGTTTTTGATTGGTTCTAACACGTTACGAACCCCAACCACTTTACATTTCCAGTCTATAAATACCTTAGATTAGCTCTCATTTCTTGTATTGTAGAAAAGTGTGAAATCACACACACTTTTAGTTTTCTCTCATCTCAGCTTAGTTTTAGCTTAACATCTCAAGAGTCTGACAAACTCTTGAGTCTGTTATTAGTTGTAACAACTTACCAGCTTTGTAACTACCTTCTCAATTCAATCAATAAAAATTTCCATTTTCCCTCCAAATTCTCATTACTTTTCTACTATTCATACCTGCTTCATTGTTACTTTGTTGCTGTTATTAGTTAGTTATGATCATCACTTGATCATAATTGGCTAGTTGTGAAGATTGTAGCTGTTGATCCTGTTCTTTTCATCCAAGTCCAAGTTCTAGCAGATTTTGAAGCTTTCAGTTCAACAATGGTGATTTTGGTGATTGTAGTTGCTGAATTATAGATGTTTGGTGTGTTCTAGTGCTAAGGTGGTGGTTAGCACTAGCTTAGAAAGCTCAGCGCTTCTCTACTCCCCAATGGAGGCCTAAGCTAAAAGGTCTTACATTCTGACTTCTAGTTCCACTTAACTGTTGATTGCATGCTTCATTCTTAGCCTAATCCTTGTTTGGATGCATGATAAAAGTTGTTTAGCTTGTATTTGATATGATTTTAGTGTTTGAGTAGATTACTTGTAGCTTAAGTCCTACTTATTAGTTTTAAACTTGTCATGTTTTTAACATTCATCAGTCACTTAGCTTAACTAATCATTTTGAGTACTTGTTGGTTTAACTGCTTGTAACTAGTTCAATTACACTTCATTTTAGCTATTGAACTTAGTGTGGTATAATTTTTCACTCAGTCTAATCATTTGCTTAAAAATCATTCATAAAAGTTTGAAATTGATCAGATAAGTAGTGTTTGGTAAAAGCTTGTAATTGATTTTCAAGTGTTAGTTCTTGGAAAACTTTGGTTTATTTCAAGTCACTAAGTCATAACAACAAGTTTTCAGTCATTTACTAGTCAAGAATTTGGTCAAAAAGGCAAATGGCTATCAAAAAGGTTTGGGTCAGTTTTTATCAAGTAAGTTTTCAGGAAGTTGTGATTTTCAAATGCTTAGCAAATCTTTGTTTCTTGATGAAAACTTTTCAAACCAGTTCTCATTTATCACTCAATATATGAAGTTTTAGTGAGTATAAGGAAATTGTACAGTATCCAGTATTGAGTAAGAAATAAGCCAAAGAATAAGCACTAGAGCAAATGCAATTCCCTGTAATGAAACATAAAATGATTTCTCTTATCTCATTTTTCACTTCATAAACTAGCTGATTTTCTTTCACATTTCTATTCCAAAAGTGTTCGGGTGAATAAATTTTGAGATTTTTAGCTTTTTGAAAATTCTGGTCAACGAAAGTCAACATAAGCTCAATTTTGGCTTATTTTTAGATTTAGGACTTATTACTTGATCATTTTCTTTAAGACTTGATTTCCCGTCTTTCTTTTGAGCTGTTTAACAATTTTCATCATTAAAATCAAGTTGTGCAAGTCTAGATTAATTGGTAGCTTATTTTGAGCTTATTGAATTTAGCTTATTAGAGTTCTAGGCAATTTCAGCTTAATTCCTTAGATATGTCTAGCTTATTTTTGATTTTAAAACGGTTGAAACTGGTTTGAGCTAATTTGGTTAAGAAATAAGCTCAAACGAGCTTATTGAAGTCTTGAACCCGTTTTTGTTAAAATAGTTTTAAAAATTGCATCTTGGTCCTTTTGGTATTAAGTAGTTTTCAAACATAGCTAATTTTTCCACTTATTAGGGTTTTCAAAAGATCAGTCCTTGTATTTTCAAAAGTTGTTAAAAGTGGTTAGTTAGTTTCAAATTAGTTGGAAATTAGTTACCTTGTTTGATAAGTTTTCATTTTAAGTCCATTTAGTTTTCTGATTTTGCACATTTAGTCCTTTGACTTTTTGACTTTACAATTTTGGCATTTATATTTCATAGAATTTACATTTTCAGTCCTTATAGTGTGTGGAATTTACATTTAGCAATTTTCTTGAATAAAAATTTGGTATGTGCACTTTGTTTTACATATAAGTAGACGTTATTTTTCATTTTAGCAAGGCTTTGTTTGAATTAGCTATAGAATATCCAAAATACTTTACCAACCAAAAACAATTAAAAACTCGATCTTGCTAGGACTTTCAATTTGTTAAGAACTGAGAAAAACGAACTTCAACTATACACATTTCACACTGGATATTTTAAAGGCAATAAAATATTGATTACCATTTGATAAACTTTTTGAAACTGTTTATTATTACAGTATTGTTGGCACATGGTTCTGTTTTAAACTCTGATGTTTTATTAATCGAATGGGTTAAAGTTTTCAAACGCCTCTTTTTGAGTCGTTTTCTGTAACTTGTGTATTGTGCTATGAAGTAATACTCCCAATGACCCTTCCGCTGCTATCCGAAAATTTGGGAGTGTCACACCTTCCTTACTAGGAACCTTGTAAGGACCCCAAAAATCCAAGTGAACTAGGTCACCAAGTTGACTGGATTTGTGATCACTCAAGGGAAAAGGTTCCTTTTGTTTGGCCCTATGACAAGTTTCACAGACAGAAATGTTGGTGTTTTTGGAAAGTTTGAGGTCAGTCTTGAGAGCATTGAGCACTTGGTCAGAGGGATGACCAAGTCTGCAATGCCAGATATCTTTGGAGGTATTAAAAGTCATGGCAGAGTTAATAGTACCTAAGCTCTTAGTCTTAAGGTCATCAAACAAGTAAAGCCCCCCCAGATTCACTACCAGTCCCCAGAGTGGTCCCCTTGGCCAAGTCCTGAATATAACATTTATCCTCGTCAAAACCAACAAACACTATCTTTAATAAGTTTGTTAAAAGAAAGCAAACTAACACAATATCTAGGCACAACCAACACATCATGAAGAACAACATTATTAGAAAGTTTGAGGTCACCAATGTGACTAATACTAGCAATAGTGTCATTGGGATGACCAACAGAAATGTTGAGATTAGAAATGTCAACAACATTTCACATACCAACTATGGAAGTGGTAAGGTATTGGTTTGCCCCAGAATCAATAATCCATCCCAAAGTGATAGTTTTGACAGTAAATTTAGAGTTGCCACAAAAAAACTTAGAAAAATTCATATTGAACCAAACATTAGCATTAAAAAAGGATATTCTGCCTGCCATATTGGACTGAGTGTTGCCATAGGTGTCATTGATCAGATTAAGAAGCTTCTGTATTTGTTCAGTGGTGAGAGTTTGGAGAATTACAAGTGGAAGCCTGTTTTTCTCCAGTTTTAATGTCACAATTAGCGTTAAAATTAGATTTAAAGCCAGTTTGCCTTTGACTATTGCCCCCCTTTTTGTAACCAGTAGGATAACCAACCAACTCAAAGCATCTATCAACACTATAACCAATTTGATTGCAATGAGTGCACAAAAGGTTAGGGTTAGGACCCCTATAACTTTTGGACCCATTGCCCTTGTTGGGGGTTCTATTAGAAGCATGGGAAGTACTTCTCCTATTTTGATTAAAGGTCTTAGCAGCAAATGAAGTAGCAATCAGTTTAGCCTCTGTATGGTTAGAGTTATCAGGAACACCCCTATGGGATTCCTCTCTAGATACAGTGACATAGGCTTCCTTAACATCGGGGAGTGGATCCCTGGTGAGAAGTGCAGTTCTAACAGGTTGATAACAGTCATCAAGCCTCATAAGAAACTGCATAAGCCTCATGATTTGATGATGCAAAGCCAATTCAGTGCTAGCAGAACAAGAACATTTAACACAACACACACACATTTAGGAATTTTAGAAACAACATCAAACTCTCTCCAAAGAGAGTTCAACCCGTGGTAATAGTCAGACAAAGAACTACCCCCTGTTTAACAGATCCAATCTTTTGAAGTAAGGTATAGACAATAGAACCATCAACTTTGTCATAAGTTTCATTAAGGTCTTTCCAAATATTAGCAGCATTTTCAGAGTAACCAAGGCCCATATACACATCATTAGAAACAACATTCATAATCCAAGTAAGAACCATATCATTGCATCTATCCCATTGGGCACATAAGACATCATCGGTATAAGAATCTCTTAAACAAGAACCCTCAACAAAAGCAAACGTGTTTCTAGCTTGTAAAGCAAGTCTCAAAGCATTGTTCCACATTCTATAATTTTCAGTTCCCAACAACTTGAAAGGAACAAGAACAAAGCTACTATTATCACTACTATGAATGTGAAGTGGGTTTCCAGCATCCAAGTTGCTAATGAGAGCAACAAGATTGGTAGTGGTTTCAGGAGGATCCCTACCACCATAATTTCCTCCACCACCATTGGGTGGTGGAGGAGGAGCACCACTAGCACTCATGAGTTACACAAAGAGAGACCAGATAAACAATAAGAACAAAAAACAAGTATAGAAAGCCAGACAAAAAACAAGATAAACACTCAGAATATGAGCACCAAAAATGCCAAGTTTTGGACTGGGATTGGCCAGAACAGGTACCCACACCAGTCAAGGCTGGAGGGTCAAGATGTTAACCGAATCCGTTTGCACCCACAACTTGAACAACAGTAGCTCACAAAAGTAAACAAGAGAGAGGCAAGGGGAAAATGAAAGAGGACTTACAGTGCATAAACAACAACCAAAATCTACCAAAAAACACCCAATCTCTAGATTCACTTAGTCTAGAGGATGGGTGAGCCACCAACAGGAAACCCCCAATAAATAGTAACAAATTAGGGTTAGCAAACGCTAATAAAGATATACCTGTGTGAACTAACCAAAAAAGGTAACGACACCACTAAGAGTGATACCAGGATACCAGAAGAAAGGAAAACCCCAAAAAATTAGATTAGGGTTTCAAGAAACCCTAATTCAATCTTCAAGATTTTCAATGGCACCATCGAAATACGCAACGGCACCACCAAATAAAGCTTCCTTGGCACCAAAGAATCAAAAACCCCCAAAAATAAAATTAGGGTTTGTGAAAACGCTAATAATAATTTTTGAGAAAAGGAACGACACCTCCAATACAAGCTTCAGAGACGTCAAGAGAGAAAGGGTCACCACCAAAAGAGTAAAAAACCCTAAAAAATAAATTAGGGTTTTCACCAGTCGAACTGATATAACAAAAAACCCGAGAGAGCTTAGATAGGCTGAAAGATCTACAACCTAAAGCTCTGATACCATGTTAAAAAGCATAATATCAAAGAAGCAGACCTAGATCTTACACCCAACCAACCACCCCTTGGTGTATTTTATTATAATCAAGATACGAAATATAAAAGATAAAGATTAGTCCCCAAAACGGATGTTAATCGAACGATTACAAAAGAAATGATGAGATCGTCCCAACTAGGTTGATCCGATCTCCCTTACATACAAAGATCACTCAATCACAAACACTATACAAGATGAATAATCAAACTCCCAGGTCAAAGCTTCATAGCTTGAATGAGAGAGAGATAAGAGAGAGTTGCGCACACACTGATATGTGTGTGTTTTATGAATGATAAGAAAACCCTAGTCAAAGACTTGGGTTATAATAGCTTACAAGACTAGATGGGCCTCAACAAAAAGCCCACCAAGGAAAGAACAAGCCCATCACAAAGCAACAAGCCCAAAACCAGTACGCCTGAAATAAGAAAACAAACATAACACAATACAAACATGTGACATATGGAAAGATTGACAAAATAACAGTGTTCGAGAATAAAGGTTTTAATCTATCATCGGTTTGTGATGAAGTACACATTCTAACGTTTTGTTAGGCGACAATTGATGGAAGGCAGTCGATATCTTCATTGTTGGAGTGGACTCAAGATCCTATTAAAACCTCTAAAATCTAAATCTTGTGCCTGCAAAAAAGAAAGCAAACGAAAACCTTTGCACATGTTTAAACGTCTTTAACAGTACATGATGATCATCATAAACAAATAATCAAACATTGAAAAATGTAAAGTTTATATTTTATCATGATTTACAATATACAATTCGTAAAGCATATAAGAATGTGATCTAGGCTATTGAAAACAAAAAAAAAGTTTAAAAAATTAAAGTTAAATTAACGATGATGATTATTTGACAATATAACACCACAAATGGAGATTTATCGTTACTAACTTGGCACATGTGGTTAGAGTTTGAAATAAGGCTGCTTGCAACGGGTTTCGGTCGACTGAGACTCGACCGAGTCGCAATCGGTCACCACCGTTACGACGACCGAGTAATCTCGGTAGACCGGAGACATTCAATCCACAAGACGACCCTGATGAAAAATGAAAGAAGAAAAAATGAAAAATATTTTATTATGTTACTGTTTTTTACTGTTACATAATTAAAAATATTTTTAATATTCTTTTTAAAAATTTAACTATTTTATCCTTATAAAAATCTCATTTTACAACTATTCTTTAAACGACATATAACCTTCCCAAATCAATCAAACAACAAAACCAATACAATAGATCAGTATTAATCATAACTCACAATCACATAAAATGAGCAGTAACACATAGACAATTACAAATCACATAAAAAATGAAAATGTGTAAACATAAACAATAATCTGTATAAAAATTAATACAAAATATATAACATCTTGGCTTTTATTATACCTTTGGTGATTTAGAATATACTACATGGCGGTGAGGTGCGACGACGGTAGTTCAACGGTGGTTTGATTAGTGAAAAAGTGTGTATATGTGAGTGACCCTTAATAATGTTTAGGAGAAGCGAGGGTAACAAACCCTTGGTAAGTGAGAGTGTAATTACAAAAATCCCTCTCAGTTTTGGTTAAAATAAAGTGATAAAATATGTTAATCATTGGATGAAAGTTGGATGATGACTGAGATTGCGTGATTTGTTCTTTTTTAAGTGGGTGTCTTTTGTAGAACTTTTGTCTCCATACCTAATCGAGTAACAAACAATGAGTATCTTATAAGGACTATTTACAAAAAGGTGCATAATTCTTAAGTATTTGTGGCATCTAAATTATTTAACTAATTTAAGTGCATGTGTTTTTATGTTTTATGCATGAAAGAAAGATTGTAATATGATTTCTCGTCAAATACATGCACAATTATTTCCGCCCATTTCACCCGTTAGTATATACATTCACCCATTATGGCCCATCTTAAAATCAAATCAGTTCCCATTTATCGCCTTAAAATTAACAAAAGTGTCCAAATCAGCCCATGTTAGTGAAAATGGACGCATATTACCACATCTAATTAGGATTTATATACTCGATACTAAGACTGAGCATTTGGACCGTCGGATCGGACCGGATAGATCCGGACCGGACCGGACCAAGCAAATTCGGTTTGTGTACTCGATCCGTGATTTTGGAGCATTTTGGCCCTCGGTCCGGTTCAATCCGGTTCGATCTTACCAAAAATTTATTTATTTTGCCTAATTAGGACCGGACAGGAACGAAGACCGGGCAAGATCGGACCGACCCAGACCGGACCGGACCATTTCGGTCAGGTCTCAGTCCAGGTTTTGGATAAATTCGGTCCTCGGTTCAGTCCAAGTGTGGTTTGTCGGTCTTGTCTGGGTCTGCCCCTCAGTCCTACTAGATACAATCTATGGTTATGTTTGAGATACAATCATAGACGGAACATAGTTGGGGCGAAGGGGGTGATGCCCCCCCCCCCCCTCCCAAATATTTCACTTCTAACTATGGACTTTGTATTAAAATGAAAATTTACAAAGCAGCCCCTAATATTATGAAAACCAAACGTCATTGCAGCAATTCCAACAAATACCAAAGCGACTTTGTAAAATGAAAAATTACAAAATGGATTCCTTCAAATTATAGTACTATTGCCTCTAGAAATCTTTTCTTACTTTTTATAAAGCTATCAATTGAGTAAATAAACTTCACATTAAGATGTGTGATGAGTTTCTAGCAGATAGTTTCGTGGTTTACGTAAAAAAACTGAAAAAATCGATCATGAATCCATAATTAAGGAAATTACAAGCCTTAAAGGCCGACGTGCCACTGTGTATCATTTGCTTCTTTAAACTATATTTTGATACATCGCTTATTGATATTTAAACGACATTTGAATGTGACACATATTTTTCTCATTATTTTTTTGTATATATACATCAAGTTTTTCATGTCAAACTTATGGTGATTTCGGCCCCTCCAAAAAAACTATCCAAGTTCCGTCTCTGGATACAATGACCGATGTGAAGGAGGCCTCAAAGATATATATTCCAAAGAAGAAAGAGAAGTGTACTCCAAATATTACGAGGAGAGCAACATTTATTGGCCTCCAATGGTTAATATGATCAATAATTAGATAGTGTTTTTTTGGGTCAAATGACACAAAAAGATATCCAACTTAAGGGTTACTTCTAATTAAGGTATCGAACTTTTTTTATCATAAAAAGATATTTAACTTATTATTTTAACCAATTTAAACATTTTCGTTAAATATAGAACAATCATCCGTTAAGTTTTCACATTTCAAATCCATCTCGACACCACTACCAAACCTCCCATCACCATTCATTATAGTCGACCGTGACCTAAAGAGAAATTATCCGGAATTCAATTGCATGTTCATATTCAGTAGCATCAACACCATAAGACTAGTTAGAATAACATGTCAAAAGCACCACTTCAGATTGACTGTCAAATTCTTCAACGTGTATATTTTTATTTTTTTTGGTATTTTCATCAAGCAAACGAAAAATGAAATTTTCTCAAAAACAAACACAAATATATAAGTGCCTTTAGAATTTGTAAATGTTACTCCATTGTGAACGTATATCAAATTCTAAAATTGTGAAGTTATCAAGTTTTGTTAATCCATTGTGAGATGTATAAGACAAATGTAACATCGACACTCAAAATTAACCAACAATTTTCTTTAAAGGGTTTGATTGGTGACTAACAATTTCCAAGGCCTATGAATAGGCTAGATAATAAGGCCTTAAAAGAAACTACCTTTCTAAAACCTAAAAGTTTCATGTGTTTGACTTTGATATGGTCAAACGATACTTGCAATTTACTAACGAGTTAGCAAATAAAATATAAAAATTAAAATAAACAGTGTTGATCGCCAAACCCACCTAGTGCCCTATAAATATGGTGGCGGTGGCAGTAGTAAAGGTGGAATGGTTGTGGTGGGATGGTGGCCGATGGGTGTGGCCGGGTTTTTAGTTACTATACATACGAACGTTGCAAAAACCCGTTGGCCAAAATAACTCACGAGCAACTATTGACTTTAGCTTACTTAACGACAGTTATACCAAGGACGAAACATGTAAGATTTGTCAACCACGAGGGAGGTTGATGTATTTAGTTTGAATTAAGGCGAAAGGTGAGAAATTATGTAAACTAGAAAGACGAAAAATGAATTTTTCACTAGTTTTTTCCTAATATAATATGCATTATGGAGTGATTGTTTAAATTTATTTGATCTTCCTTATGAAAAGCTTAGTGTGGAAATATAACACATTTTCATATTTTCAATTGCCAGCTCTGTTTATAACACCCGATATCTTCACAAAATAAAAAATGTAGAGGATATGGGTGTTACAAATTGAAGTCCACACCTAAAGTGTTGACGAGTTATGAAGATTTTTACATTAAAAAATGTGGACTATAATTTATAACAAATGTAAGTGTAATTTTTCAAAAAAGTTTCTAACCTATTTATGTAAGCATTTTCTTACACATTATTCCCTCCGTCCTAAATTAATAGTTTCCCGACAAAAAAACATTGTTTTAGAAAAATCACTATCACTGCATTTTCTCTCTTACTTTCTTGCAAAATGAAACTCTTACCCTTATCCAATTAATTAAAACTTTATACATAGTTTGTAATTTATAATACCACTAAGTACAATATAGTAAATTCGTTACATTACTTATATCTATGATTTTATCACATATGTTTAAATTAAAACTATAGTTAATCTTGACCATTAAAATTGGTTAATTATCCATACTAACAAACTACGAGTTATAAGTGGTAATGATGACCGAATCCTACATTCCTCTACAAAGAAGGAAAAAAAACTATAACCTCCTAAAAAGTAGCGACGTAACCCCAAATATTCGGTCATCTTTACCTGTATCACTCTTTGACATGTTCCTCTCCTTTCATAAAATTTGTTTAGTTGACTAGCTTTTTTTCATGATTTGCATGTTGGATTTTGGTTATTGTATTTATATGTGCTCTGGCTCTCATATGCTCTCTCAATGTAGGGTTTTTTTGTCTGGGTAAATGTCGAAAATATATAATGTACTTTTTCAAATTATCCATTATGCCTATCGAACTTTTTTACGTTCGATTTGCACACTTGCCACGTAGGATTTTGGTCAAATATTTGACTGGACCGTTGACTTAACGAAATCGTTAGTACTTCGTTAATTTGGAATTTTATTTTACAATTTTAGTCCCCTTAGCTAACTAACATTATCATCATCATCAACAACACACCCAATATCCAAATCCCCATATCCAAAATTAAAATCACCAGATCCAAAATCCAAAATCCAAATCCCCATTTAAAGGTCAACAAGAGGATTCACCTCCTGGACCAAGAATGTTGACGTGGACGACCTCTCAGTTGACCACCTAGACTAGATATATTCTGAAATAGTATCTTTTGTTCATCAAGTAAAAACTCAAGTGACTTGATATGTGGGATTTAGAGGTGTCACGAAATATGTTTTATCTGCAAAGTCGTATGTACTTTCACATTGTGGGTTATTCTACTTTTTGTGATGCTACCTGTGTAACATGATCACTTAAGTTTATGATGTGTTCTTGTTAGTATGTGGCAAGAAATGTGGTTTTAGTAATGGGAGAATATGTTGCTGCTGTGAAACATGTTTTTATGCGGGTTCAAATGCTCTCATTATTAGTGAAACTAGAAAGAACTTTCTGCTCTTCATTTTTTTGTTCTGTGAATTTTTTCCAGTTCTTTGATATTTAATCTGGTAGCTATAACAAACAATAGCTATTAATAGGGTCAAACCCGAGATTTCAAAATAACTCTTGAACTAAACTTAATGATAGTTCTATCAAAGAGCTTGTGTTCCGATATGTTTGACCTTTAAATGGGGATTTGGATTTTGGATTTTGGATTTTGGATTTTGGATCCGGTGATTTTGATTTTGGATATTGGATGTGTTGTTGATGATGATGATGATGATGATGATAATGTTAATTAGCTAAGGGGACTAAAATTGTAAAACAAAATTCCAAATTAACGAAGTACTAACGGTTTCGTTAAGTCAACGGTCCAGTCAAATGTTTGACCACAATCCTACGTGGAAAGTGTGCAAATCGAACATAAAAAAGTTCGATTGGCATAATGGATCATTTGAGAAAGTACAATGTGTATTTTCGACATTTACCCTTTTTTGTCTTCTCTATCTTTTTGTTGTTGTATTTACTATTATTATCAAAAGTTTAGTTTCTTATCCAAAAGGTATTTTGTTTTGCAGGATCTGTTATGATCATCCTCTGTTTTCTTTTTACTATAACTTTTTTCACTCACCTTTAGTTTTGTTTTACTTTTTCAGGTTCTATATCACCTTTGATTTTGTTTTACTTTTTCAGGTTCTATATCACCTTTGATTTTGTTTTACTTTTTATTCTTATCAGCGTCCATAAAGTGCCCATACTATATCATACGATTGTCTATCTTTTATTCTTTAGTAGATCTGAGACAATCAACAAGCCGAACTGTACTGATATTGCAAGGTTACGGTGGTAGAATATTCCTGGAAAAAGTGGGATCGAGAAAACCGTGGCTGCTGATATGGAAACGAGAAGATGTCATTCTCATTGATGGTACTGATGTCCATGAAAGTAAGCTCATTGAGGCTTAAAATGGTCTGATGAAAACTGATACAACAAAATTTGAAGGTATGTTTATATTATAGTCTTATCACTTCGTTTATAATCTATACTACTATATAAAGCATTTGGGACCTTCTTAAAATAGCACGGCTGAAAATTCAGACTTTTTTATACTAAATAAAGCAAGTTGTTGATATATTCATCAACATTATATATTATAACCATTTCTAACAACCTTTTGTAACAAACTTTTGTAACAACATACTTAAATAACATTTTTTTCTTTTAAAATGAAAAATCTTTTTATTTATTTATTATTTTTATAATCTAATTTCACCATATTTTCTAAAATTTTATGCTCTTTAATTCAATATCCATTTTGCTATATTTTATTAACTATTAATTTTTTTAAAATTTAGAGATTTTTTTAAATTTTTTACAACTTTAACAATACAAACTTAATGGATAAGATATTAATATTTTTAGTCTCAAAAAATGATTATGAGTACTCGCTGCCGCATTACGCGGGTCCATGCTAGTCTGATATAAATCATGTATAGAATTAATGTGGCATTCAAAAAAGGAAACTCACATGGCTGGTGAAGAACTCTAAGTCCCTAACCATTATAAAGCATAACCATCAGCATTTGGAAACGTGTAAACATGCATTTCCTAAGTAGAAATCACACATGAAGCGGGTGCTACAATCATGTATGCAGTCTATTGTTTGGACTGATCATATCTTAGAAAAGGTTGTTGCTAATATGGTTTGTGAAAGTTTATGGACATAAAGTTAATAGTCGTGTGATATGATCGAACTCGGGATTACGAGATTGCACACAATACGTAAAGGGTTAATTTTATTTATTAAATATATTATATATATGTATATATTAAATCAAACCGAGCTTAACTAAACGATCGTTAAATAAATTAAGAGTTAAGTAGAACGAACGTTATGGAATTAAATATAAGAAAAGAAGTAAACGGAAAGTTCTGGAAGCCACCCTTGGTGGGCTTATGGGTCGACGACTACAAGAAGAAAGGGGAAGGAAAAGGATTTGTTTCCTTATTCGTTTATTACTTGGAAACCAAGTTTTGCCAAGCCCTATATAAACACCCCATAGCCTCATAATTTTTCCCCATCCCTTTTCCTCTTCTCTCTTTGCGATCGGCGACCAAACACCCCTTTAGGGTTCTTTGGTTTTCGATTTAGCTTTAATTCCACAAGTGTTGAAGCTCCGGTTTGCAAGTGCTAGACTCACGGTTAGCCCGTTGCATTACGTGTGTACAAGAGCGTAATATAGTTTTGCTTTAAACTATATCTTGGTATTATTCTTCACAAACCCTAATTGGTGATTCGTTGGTTATCTTGTGGATCTACGCTAGGATAAAGGTATGTAACCCTAATCGATTAATTATAATTGTGTTATAATGATCTTGTTAAATCGCTTCCGCTATAACGTGCTTTGATCTTTGTTATGATTATATAATTGTTATGAATGTCATAAACCATCAGTGGTATCAGAGCCGTTTTAACATGTTATAATTATCGAGATCTAAAGACCTTTTAACTAATGGTGATTTGAGTTAAAATTACATGTTGTTTTTTAGGTTTTAACAAAAATTAGGGTTTCTTTTTTTTTTTTTTTTTAAAAAAACGGCCTAGCCGAATTTTTTTATTTTTTTGTAAACCCTAAAATTACATGGTATAATCTTTAGATGTTTGCATGAATTAATTGTTATGTCATGTATGGTTACGATCAGTAGTTTTTTAATTGTTAAGAATATGTGGGAGATCCGTGATGAACATGCATGTTTTTTCACGGATCATATGGGATTTTATATGCTATTTGCTTTATTTGATTCAAAGGTTTTAAAACTAAGGAAGACTTTTTTATGTTTATAGAAACCCTAGATTTTATATTCTTTGAATAAATTGTTATGCATGTGGCTATTTGATTTAGTTTTTTTTACCTACTTGTTTTCATACGTTTTATACTAATTGTATTTTGTAAACAAGAGTAATTTTTTTCCAAGAAAATTAATATGGACTAAATTATATAAAAATTAATGAATTGTTTTGAGATCTTATTTACATATGATTTGCGTTGATTGGAATTGCAATAATAACTTAACGGCCTACTCAATTTTGACAAACTATAAAGTGGGTATAACGCACCGCTGGTCATGTACCCGGTTAAGGAAGGAGGTGTTATGCTTCAGCGCTGACCAAATTCCCGACTTGCCTGTGCGTCAAAGTTGGAATTACCTATGGTTATTATTTACATAATTCTTAAGGTTGATTTAACCGCAAATTCACATCCGAAACACAATGAATAAAGTTATTGCTTTGTGCTTTAGCCAATCTAGGAACGTGTGGCGTGAATTTTTGTGCGTTAAAATCTTTAATAGGTTTAACCAATACCTCAACTTGCAAATATGTGGCGAAATTTTTAGTCTCACCAAAAGGTTTACTAAAAGTTTTTATTAGACTAATGTTATGGAGATGTATGCATGCTTCTCCATACATGATCTTGACAACACAATCAATACCCTTAAATTTAAGTCTTATGTCATCTAATTGACGAACACTTGAAGTTACAATTGTCGTTGAATGAGATTTTGGACGATGTTGTAATGGAGAGAAAACTTCATGACTGAATGAGATTGCACATGAAGATTTTACGTTCTTTAGATTAGTCGACTTGATTGAGTTACTCAGTAAGATCTAGAAACTTTAGGCATAAAGTAGGGATAAAACATGTTTACAATGCAAAAAGATTTTTGGCAATGTAAATCCCTAAAATATCTAGAATTGCAAATTTGTTTGTCAATTATTGTTCGACAAGTTACCATGTTGAGTACATTTATCACTAGCAGATCAACTGATATGATGAGTTTATGTCAATGTGGATTCTAGTTTCAAGGAAAATACTATGGTTTTATTACCAGGGTAATTTATTTTTTTGAACGGTATTATCAAAAATACTAATGTTTGAAATTATTTCTATAGAAATGGCTCAACCCGAAAACAATATGACTGTGAGTTCTACGTTCAAAGGTTTCTTTGATCGTCCTGAACTTACTGGCCCTAACTTCAATGATTGGAATCGCTCACTAAGAATAGTTCTGAGAGCAGCGGGTACTATCGATATCTTGACTACTCCTTATCCGGAGGATCTTGCTGAAGGAGCATCTGATGCGCAAAGGCTTGAACACGCTGCTAATGTTAAGAAGCACTCTGAGGTGGTTGCTTTAATGTTAGGAAGAATGGCTCCTCCACTTCAACAGAAGTATGAGCTATGTTCTCCTAAGCGAATGCTTGATGAGCTCAAGGCTATGTTCGAAAAGCCACAAGCTGTGGAAATCTACGACTTGGTAGATGCTCTACATAGTTACAAGCAAGCTCCTGGAAAGTCTGTAAGTGCCCATTATATGGAGATGAGGGGTTATATTGAACAACTCATTGCACTAGGACAACCCTACAATCATAATATGGCTATCAACTTTATCAATAGGCCTCATTAACAAGGACTTCAATGATTTTGTTCGAAACTATAATATGCATTGCACGGGGAATACAATTAATGATTTTCATGCAATGCTCATTGACTACGAAAAGGGGTTAAAGGACAAGGCATCTACTTCTACTCCTCCTATGCTTTATGTACAAAAGGGTGGAGTGAGTAAGGCAAAACCGCACAAGAACAACAAGAAAGGAAAAGGCAAAGGCAAGGGTGATAAGGGCAAACAAGTTACGACTTACTCTAAACCCAAGCAAAACTTTGTCAAGAAGAATCAATAGCAGAAGGATGAGACTTGTTTCCATTGCAAGGCAAGTAGACACTGGAAGAGGAACTGTCCTCTTTTTCTCGAGGAGTTGCGAGAAATAAAGAAGAAGGCTGAGATTAGTGTTGCAGCATCTTCAGGTAACTTATATTTGATAGAGTTATTTAATCTTACATACAAATCAAATTCCTGGGTATATGATACGGGATGTGGTAATAACATTTGTAATACCATGCAGGAATTTGAGTTGGAGAGGAAGCTTACGTATGGGGAACAATTTCTGCATGTGGGAAATGGCGCACAAGTAGCGGTTGAAGCTATAGGAACATTTAATCTAGTTTTACCTTCGGGTTTAGTACTGAGATTAAATAATTGTCATTATGCACCTAAAATTGTTAGGGGTGTTATTTCCTTTTCATGTATGTTGGATCTTGGATTTATTCACACTATTGATAATAATAGAATTTCTGTTTTCAAAGATGGTTTATTCTATTTTGATGCAATTTCTGTGAATGGTGTTTTTGAAATTAAGATGCATGATAATAATTCCAAGAGAAAGATTAATTCTGCTTTTAGCATGAATAAGAAGATAAATTTATAAAAGAACTCTTCTTATCTTTGGCATTGTAGACTTGCCTATATTGGGAAGACTCGCATACAAAAGCTTCAACGTGATGGTCTTTTAGAAAATATCAATGATGAATCATTTGGTAAATGTGAGCCTTGTATCTCTGGAAAGATGACCAAGAAACCTTTTAATAGCAATATTGAAAGGGCTACTGATCTACTTGGACTTATACATACTGATGTGTGTGGACCACTTAGACATACGTTAAGGAAAGGTGCTAGCTACTTCTTAACATTTACGGATGATTATAGCCGATATGGTTATGTTTATTTACTTAAGCATAAACATGAGGTATTTGAAATATTCAAAGTGTTTAAAGCGGAAGTAGAATTGCAACTAGGAAAGGAGATTAAAGCTCTTCGTTCTGATCGAGGTGGTGAATATTTAAGTCAAGAGTTTAAAGCTTATTTAAGGGAAAAAAGAATTGTTTAGAAACTTACTGTTAATGCAAAGCAATACCTAAAAACATTGTTAGTATTAATTTATCTTTCTTAGTTTTGATCACGACAAATTACAAAGACATTTATTGTCAAGCACAATCATAAAACAAATTATCAAACAAACACTATCATCAAGGTAATAATCATTACACTAACATATCTTAATCATGCTTAGTGATCTTAAAAGTGATTAGCCTTAAAACTCACTTTTGTCAAACATAACAAAAGATTTTTAATAAACTTTATTTTAAAGAAAATGTTTTATTAAAATGAAAATGTAAATTTGAATATGGAATATTCCAAATACCATAAAAATATCATTTGAAGGTTTAAACAGCCTCAGATATTTCAAATTTACTAAAAGACAAAAAGGAGCGGACTCTACGCCAGCGGTACCTTAGCACCTACGGCGGTTCCTTATTGATAAGGAACCACGGGCTCCACTAAGGAACCGCAGGCATATATAGCCGTTGGATGTTTTGTCCTATAAATAGTGGATCAAATCTGCATTCTCATTAACCCTTTTTGGACATCTTCTTCAGCCTTCTTTCTCCTATCTAATCCTAGTCATTTGTAAATGATCACTTAATGTGTTAAGTATGTTTACTCATGATTATCCTCTTGATCTCCTTCTTTACCTTGTCCAAAGAGAAGATCACTCACACACTTGTGATGTGATTAAAGATGTAGCATTGATGAAGATCACCTTCTCCTAAAGATCTAGTCATGTTCATCATTTGTTTATTTGTGTCTTGTGTAGATCCAATGTATTTGTGAATACTTGGACTAGTTGTGTTCATCCAAGTTATTTGTGAATACTTGGATTAGAGTTGTGTACATCCGTTGCACATGTGTGTGCTTGGATTTATGTTGTGTAGATCCAAGCTACATGTGTGTACTTGGATATGATTAGTTGAGTTGTAATTAGTTGTGTTAGTTCTCACTAAACTATAAAGTGATGTGGTTGTGTCTTGTGAGTTCTCACTAAACTATAAAGTGATATGTAGTTGTGTTGTTTGAAGTTCTCACTTAGCTTAAAAGTGAAGAGTCGTGAAGATTGGTTCTATATTTGGATTAGAACTCGACATCTAGCCTTGCGGCAGAAAATGGTGAAGTAGGCAACGTTGTGAAGATTGGTTCTACCTTTGGATTAGAACTCTTCATCTAGCCTTGTGTCATAAAATAGTGAAGTGGGCGACGTTGTGTAGATTCGTCCTAGCTAAGATTAGGTCTCGACATTTAGCTTAGTGTCGGAAAATAATGTAAGCGACGTTGTAAGGTTTTCTCCGCCAAGAAGGGAGCTTGTGGATTGATAGGCTGTGTAAACACCCATCCTTTTTACCACTTAACTACAATAATAACTGAGCCAAAACATGTATTTTATGTCATTTATGTCGGAATTATGCGTGGTTTGTGTTTTTGTTGTGATTTAGGACGAAAAGGTGAAAAGTGGAGAAAACACGGGCATTCACGGGCTTTTATCGAAGAAAAAGACGAAAGACGAAGTCAAGAAGTCAAGAGTGCAAAAAGAACAGAAGTCCAAGACCAATTCTGAAGATTTATCGAAGAAAAAGTCAAAAGACGGAAGTTTACTAAAAGCCGAAGAACTCAAGTCTAATTTATTGAAGAATTACAAGACGAGTTCAAAGAAATCCCGAGATAAAGTCGTTAAAGTCCAAGATTTAAGAAGATTAAGAAGACTAAGGACTTAATCTTGCAATTAAGGAAAAGAAGAAAGAGGGGAGGAAGCTTCCTAAGCACTCCCTAATCCTTCCCTATAAATAGTCATTATGATTTACATTTCCTTATTTTTGGCTAATAGTGACAATTAGTTCTTCCAATTTTAATTACCTTGTCATTTACTTTTCATGTCAAATTTAAATACTTGTCTTGCACCTTAAATACCTTTAATTTCAAGTAAGTTTCCTTTTAATTCTTGTCAATCTTTACTTTATTGTTTGATCTCCTATCTTCCTTTCTTTAATCTTTATGTTTATTTGTTCATGTTCATGTTCTTATTTTTATTGATTTGATTAAAGTGGGTTTTGATTATTTTGATTAGTTTTGTTAGTTTGATTGTTTTGGATTGTTTGTTTATGTTTAGTAGATGTTTATTGATTAGTTTTGCTTAATCTTTTGGTTTATTTGGATTGATTGTGATTAGATTCGTAGCTTTTTCTTGTTCCTTGTTCTTCGCTTGTTCTGTTACTGTATTCCCAGGATTATTCTGGAACAAGCCTAGTTATTCCGAGTGAAGGTGTTTGTTGAAAAAGTTCCGGATCAAGGGCGTTCATCCGGAATAAGTGACATATTCCGGATCAACCACACATTCCGAATCAGATTATATTCCGGATCAGCAAGTTCATCCGGAATAATTTATTATTCCGGATCAAAGTGCTTTATTCGGAATATTTAAACATTTCGGATCAAGAGTTTAGCCAAGGTGTTTCATCCGGAATATCCAATATTCCGGATCAAGGAGATATTCCGAATCAAAGGCTTCCATCCGGAATAAGTGACATATTCTGGATCAAGGAGTTTTATTCGGAATAACATTCCGGATCAGCAACATTCCGAATCAAGAGGAATGTTCCGAATCAAGACTTTATTCCGGATAAGTGACATATTCCGGATAAAGGATTTATTCCGGATCAAGGTTTTTGGTTAATATTCCAAGTAAAGAAGAACATTCCGAACGAAGGTGACATTCCGGATGAATGCTTATTCCGAATGAGGGTATTATTTCGGATGAGCTGTTTTCAGGTTCTTTTTAGTTTCTGTTTTTAATTTTTAATTTTCAAGCTTTATTTTTTCCGTCTTTTTACTTAGTTACACTTTAAGTTTACCTGCCTTAGATTTATTTTAGCCTTGCCTTAGTTTTAGTTTTAGTTGCGTTTTAAGTCTGCCTTAGATAGATTTAAGTTTGCGTTATTTACTTTTAGTGCCTTTTAATTTTCGTCACGCTTTTTAAATACTCGCCATTTATTTTAAATTAGAGTTAGATTTATTTAATTGCCCTTTTCATTTAAGTTTCGCACATTTATTTTAAAAACAACCAAAAATATTTGTTTCACCAAAAACAATTGAGTCGTACTTTGAACCGGAAATCAATTCGTTAAGATACCGAGAAACGAACTTTTCAAATTAGTAAAATCTCTACATTAAAATGGCGCAGCTGCCGGCTCTTTTCGTAAAGATTAACGGTTTTCTGTGAGAGACGCGTTGCTCTTTGGGATCCGTTCATTCGTGAGCGTTATTTTTCTTGCTTAAAAAATTCAAAAAATCCAAAAAGTTAAAAATTGTTAAAAATCCATAAAAATTAAAAAATTTCAAAAATCCAAAAAGATTTTATTTTTATCTTTATAGTGTATATATATTCTCTTTGTGTTTGGTATTGTTTTCTTTTGATTTCGCAGGTGTATGCGTACTAGATCTTCTAATTATCAAGAGCCCGAGACTCGAGAAGATTTAAGTATGGCAGGTGTTAACAACAACAATAATCCACCGCACCTTAATAACAACAACAATGTTCTTCCACAGCCCGATCTTCGGACAATGGAGGAGCTTTGTCAACCTACCATGTTTGGACGAGGAGGACCGATTGCGCCGATGCAAATCACGGCTCCGGAGTTTTCGTTGAAGCACCACATGATTCAGCAAGTGCAAACTAATCCATTCGCCGGAATGCCTGATGATGATGCCAACAAACACCTCGACAAATTCATTACAATCACTCAAAGCATGAAGTTGCCCGGTGCCACAATGGATGTTCTTCGCCTACAACGTTTTCCACATACTTTATCACATCACGCCGAGAAATAGTTTGATCGTCTTCCAAAGAATTCCATTCATACTTGGGATGACATGACTCGACGCTTTTTTTCGCGCTACTTTCCACCATCCATGGTCACGAGCCTTCGCAATCAAATCAGTGGTTTCATGCAAGAACCCGATGAATCTCTTTTTGATACTTGGGAAAGATATAATGTTTTGATCGATCGTTGTCCAAACCACAACATGCTCCCTGTGACCTTAATTGATACTTTCTACAACGGTTTGACTTTTCGTGATCGTAATACGATTAATGCAGCCGCCGGTGGCACATTTATGAAAAGGAGACCCGAGGAGTGTAGAGAGCTTATTGAGAACATGACTACTCACCACAAAAATTGGGATTCCTCCGCTTCTTCAAGGAACAACCCGAGAGTCAATGTTTTTTCTACTTCAGCAAACCCCGATATGACCGAATTCACCCGCATGATGACCGAAATGAACAAAAATATCTTGCTTCTCGCTACAAACCAACAACAAGTTAAAGCGGTAGCACCTTCTTGTGAAACATGCGGCGGTCCACACCCATACACTGATTGTCCTTCTACTCAAGGAAATCCGGAAAACGTGTATGCAGCTTATGGTAATTATTCACCGGAAAATTACCAAGCTCAACCTCAAGGGGATAGAAATTTGCTGAGTTACCGATCAAACAATTACCTTTCATCTGGTTTTTCTCCTCAAAACCAAAACCTCAACAACAACTACAATAGAAGCAACCAAATCCCACCTAGAGCTTCTAATCCTTATCACCCACCCGCTCAACAAGCCCCACCCATTAATCCCGATGTTGAAGCCTTAATAAGAACCCAAGGTGAGCAAATCAAGAATTTGCAGAGCCAAATTATCAATTTGAAAGGAGATATCACCAAGCAAGGGAATGACATTAGATCCGAGCTTCGAGATAATATCCAATCCTCCTTCAGCAATCAAACGAATGATTTGAAGAATATGCTGGCTAGTTTCTTGCCCACAACTCAACCTTCTACTTCGAGTTCTCTACCTTCAAACACCGTCACCAATCCGCGAGCGAATGTGAGTGCTATTACTACTCATAGTAGAATTACCATAGTAGGACCACCTATCCCACCCCCATCATCTACACCACCTCCACCACCATTTATCCCTACTCCTCCCACACCTAGTCTTAGTACACCATTACCGTCTCCGCCTCGTCATGACGATGTCCCCAAGAAGAACCCTTCAACATCTCAACCTTTACCTGCTACACCTACACCTTCACCACCCAAACCCAATATTCCCTATCCATCTCGTTTAGGCAAGACCAAAATGCTAACCAAGGATGACTCTCAAGTGTCGAGCTATGTGAAGATGATCTCTCAAATGAATTTCAACATTAGCCTTGTTGAAGCACTTGTCCACATGCCGAAATTTGTCAAAGCATTCAAGGAATTGCTTAACAAGAAGGAGAAGCTGATTGAGCTCGCCAACACACGCTTAAATGAAAACTGTTCTGCAGTTATTCTTAAAGAACTTCCAGAAAAACTTGGAGATCCCGGTCGTTTTGTGTTGCCTTGCATCTTTAACAAAACTGAAGAATTTACTGCCCTAGCTGATCTCGGGGCCAGTATAAATTTGATGCCATTAAGTGTTTGGAGAACACTATCATTACCAGACCTTACTCCAATAAAGATGACTCTTGAGCTTGCAAATCACACTCTCGCTTACCCCGTTGGTATTGCCGGATATGTGTTCATTAAAGTTGGCACCTTCACTTTTCCGGTCGACTTTGTTGTTGTCGATTATGAAATGGACCCTCGTATTCCTTTAATACTTGGTCGGCCATTCTTGAGAACCGGACGAGCTCTTGTCGATGTTTCCGAAGGTGAATTAATCTTAAGAGTCGGAGATGATGCACAAGTGTTCAAAATGGGGAAGCTTACAAGCAAATCCTATGGAAGAGAATCAGCGAATATGATTAATGTGCTCGATGATTTTGTCATCTACAACAATCCTCTATTCGAGTCTTGCATTGATAATCCACTGTTTCAAGATGATGTGGATGATTCTCTCTCCAATTTGGAACCTTCTCCCATATATGATTCTCCACCGATCTTTGATGCTTATGATAATGATTCTAGCTCAGATTCAGATGATTATGATGACTTTACTTCCGAGTATCCCGACATGCCCACATATGATGATTTTGCTGAGGCCGATACTCTTTCGAGTGATTCTTCTCATGATGAAGATCCATAACTATCACTTGATCCTACTTTGGCTGATTACTCATTTGAGGAAGACTTCTCTACTTTTCTCAATACATACTTCCCTCATGAGAGTGATATTCCTCCTTTAGACTTTGATAATTATGGTCTTGATCCTACTTTAGATTTGAAGAAAATTCTTTCAAAGGAGAAGCAACCGGACGACACCAACATTCGCAGCACGTATGATTTGACACCTCTTTGTCCACCTTCTGAGGACGAGGTTGTGCATTTTCTTCGCGGATCTTCTTTAAATTCTGTTGAGCCTGAGTGCTATTTTCCCCTAAAGGAAAAGGTGTTCGACCCCGGTATCGATATTCTTCAGCCATCTCATTATCCATCTGATGAAATAAAAGGAAAAATCTTTGGAAATTTTGAAGATATGCTTGCACCACTTCACCCTTGCTCCCACCGTGCTCCGTCTTTGCTTAAAAACCTTGCCTACTCTTCTTTGGCTTGCCTTGTTCGCCTTAAGCTTCTTCTACTTGATGGACGAAAACTATGTCTTTGATCCCGGTGGATATGTTTCATGCTTCTTCCTATGCTAATCATGGTCGAGTCAGGCTCACGACTCGGTAATCAAAAATCAAGCGCTTCTTGGGAGGCAACCCATGTTTCTATCTTTTAGCTTTCTTTATCCTAAGTGTTAGGGAGACACGTTTGTGTTTGCTCTCTCCTCTCTTCTAATATTCAGGGATTCGAGCGCTCAATGATCCACTCTTGATGATTTTTGACAACCCGTAATTCCGTGTTCCCATTTTCCCGGTTCTATCCTAAACTCTTTTCGATTCACTATTTTATATTTTCCAATATTAAAATAGGAATCTCGTTAGTTGTCTCTTCTTTAGCGAAATTTAAACAAAGTGCACAATGTCCTAAGTGTAGGGGAGTTTACTCCCACATGCTTAAACATTGAGGACAATGTTTGTATTAAGTGTAGGGGGACTTCTATCGAAGTTAAGTGGCCTTTTCCTTGTATTTGTCCTCATTTTAACCGGAAAATCAATTTTTCGACATTTTTCAAAATTTTTGATCTATTTTGGCCTATTAGTTTTTCCTTTTGTATAGTTATTTTCCTTCTTTGTTAGAATAAAATTTTAATAAAGTGGTTTTAATTTTCAAACGTTGTGAATCTTTTGACTCAACCCGAGTTTACTTGTCTAAGTTTACTCTAGCTAGTATCCTTAACATGTTTAAGTCAAGTTTTGCTAGGCTTTTATATAGGGAGCTATAAAACGCGAAAGTCTTAACTCTCACGGGTTAAGAACAAGAACTTTTCGCAAGTTCCTATAATTGATCCTAGAGAGTCGTTTATCAAGGGAACTTTAAAATGCGATTTCTAAACTTGAAAAAGTCTAAGAGTTTGCAAGATCCTATAGACGACTCGAAAACCCAAAACTTTGATTTAATAGGCTAAGTATCCACGAGTCTCATTCCTTGAGATTTTAAATTGTGGAGAACGAGGGATGATAGAGTCAATTATAAGTTTGGTATTCTTTCGTGAATTTATGTGAGTTAATTATGAGCCTATTCTCCCATCGCTTGCTAATAAATTTATCTGCAATAAATAAGGTTGTACGATTTGAAAAGTTACTTAGCTTCTAGCCCAAGATCGTTTAAAAGTTGCTCGGTATGGATTAGAGTTCATAGACAAGGCATAAGTTATTGAAGCGGAATGCGAAGATTGGCGAGTCCAAAAAGGTCCTAACAAGACATGAGGGCTACATTTTGTTGCTAAAGATCCCAAGTGATGTGAAGAATCATTTATCGAAAATCAATATGAAGGATCGAGACACACGACGAAAAGCAAAAACTCCCCAAAAGTCATGGAGAAGTCTATCCGAAAAGACCCTAGCAAGGTATGAGGATAAATAAATCCAAGTCCAAATAGGAGGCGGATCGTTGTATATCAAAGTCCAAAATAATGATTGGAGAAAAATGAAGAAGTCGTGGTCTAAGTATGAAGAATCTCTCAAAATTTCAAGTGAAGAAATTCTTATATGAAGAGAAGACCATAATTTCATGAACGTCTCTCAAGGTTGAAGTATGAAGTCGCTGCCAAATATCGGTCCGAGAAAGGTCTCAAATCACGAAGCGAGTTATGCCAAGATATGAACTTTATGAGGTTCCGAGAAGCAGTTTTAAAAGATTTTGTCCTTTAGCTAACTATTGATTAAATCGTCCCACTTTATTTTCAGACTTAATAACTATCGAAATAAGTCAACAATGCATCCTCGTGATCATTCAAGACAATAATAAAATATAAGAGATACCCCTAGGAATAAGGGAGTCTAAGCGAATGATTGGCCCACATGAGTTCGTGTTAGTTTGCTAACTTATAATAACAATGATCTCGTTTTTAAGCTTGGTTTGGAGAAAGTGAAAACTTGAGGATGATGATTATTCATGACATTTCCAAAACCCAAGGTATGTTTTTTACTTTGAATGTTTACAATTTTCTACTTCTTTAATAAAGGCCAACGTGGATTGATTATGATGAAAAGTGTAATCGTGCTTTATAACTAATGCATTGCATGAGGACATTGCAATGGTCAAGTGTAGGGGATTTGATAGGTGTGTAAACACCCATCCTTTTTACCACTTAATTACAATAATAACCGAGCTAAAACATGTATTTTATGTCATTTATGTCGGAATTATGCGTGGTTTGTGTTTTTGTTGTGATTTAGGATGAAAAGGTGAAAAGTGGAGAAAACACGGGCATTCACGGGCATTTATCGAAGAAAAAGACGAAAGACGAAGTCAAGAAGTCAAGAGTGCAAAAAGAACGGAAGTCCAAGACCAATTCTGAAGATTTATCGAAGAAAAAGTCAAAAGACGGAAGTTTACTAAAAGCCGAAGAACTCAAGTCTAAATTATTGAAGAATTACAAGACGAGTTCAAAGAATCCCGAGACAAAGTCATTAAAGTCCAAGATTTAAGAAGATTAAGAAGACTAAGGACTTAATCTTGCAATTAAGGAAAAGAAGAAAGAGGGGAGGAAGCTTCCTAAGCACTCCTAATCCTCCCCTATAAATAGTTATTAGGATTTACATTTCCTTCTTGTTGGCTAATAGTGACAATTAGTTCTTCCAATTTTAATTACCTTGTCATTTACTTTTCATGTCAAATTTAAATACTTGTCTTGCACCTTAAATACCTTTAATTTCAAGTAAGTTTCCTTTTAATTCTTGTCAATCTTTACTTTATTGTTTGATCTCCTATCTTCCTTTCTTTAATCTTTATGTTTATTTGTTCATGTTCATGTTCTTATTTTTATTGATTTGATTAAAGTGGGTTTTGATTATTTTGATTAGTTTTGTTAGTTTGATTGTTTTAGATTGTTTGTTTATGTTTAGTAGATGTTTATTGATTAGTTTTGCTTAATCTTTTGGTTTATTTTGATTGATTGTGATTAGATTCGTAGCTTTTTCTTGTTCCTTGTTCTTCGCTTGTTCTGTAACACCCCACTTGGATAAGTGGACCGTTACGTGTATTTATGGCGTTCATCAAAGCATAAGGTAAATGTCCTAAAACATTAACTGACCATAACGGAAATACCGGAATTAAACATCGGTAATCCAACCTAAGCTCGAAACATGAAAAAATACAATACTGAAGGAAGGACTAAACAATGCCCAAATAAGCATAATAATGTAAGAAGTGCATAAAGTAAGAAGTCCGGATAGCTTCCATTCAATGCACATGCTCTCAGAATCCTAAGAGCGTCCTGGTGTACCTGCCGTTAGAACATGAAAGAACTACGGCTGAGCATAACGCTCAGTGAACGGATATAATGCATGATAAGAATATACTGAACTGAAACAGATGATAAAATACTGGAGCTGTAAGACTGATAAGTAAAGTTGCAGCGGAAATCTGTGTATAATCCGTAAAGTCTAATTTATAAATGATAAATCTGAACTGTTACCTGTTAAATCTGAAAACATGCATTTACTGTATTTTAATTGCCAGAGCTTATATAGGTCACGTGATGTAACAACCGTGCATGAATAACCGGAGGGGTGACCTCGTCATGCTATAGAGGGGTGACCTCTAAATAACTGTAGAGGGGTGACCTCTAAATACTATGCTGGGTGGAGGGATCAGCTCCAATGTGAAGGATGTAGAGCACACACCACATTCACCCTGATAACTTGTAATCTGATAAGTCTAGGATGCATCCATACGCCCCACTAAACATACATATAAAAATGGCCAAACTGAACATGAGTGGGACGATGCAGGATATCACTCTCCTGCATGTGAGTCACGACAACGGTGCCTCTAGTGCCGTGGTTACGGTACCTCCGTAACTAGTACATAAACTGGTCGTGCTTGTATATAATGCTCATGTAACTTATTTCGTTTTTAACATGATTTCTGATAAGCTTAAACATATACGGGGAAAACATTTGGTTGCAGACGAGAATCCCTAATCATGCATAGAAAGGAAGTCCTTACTGAAAGGACGACAGAAATCCGTACCTTATCGAAATCGTCGCTTAAACAAAATCCAAACTTATTTTCCTTCAAATAACCTACATTAGTTATCAATACAATTACCCCTAATTAACTAGATTGTGATTTCGGACTAACTTTGAAGAACATACAAAATGTCATGGGCCAAGTATGTAACTTTAGAATTTGTAATATTAAGTTGTAATTAGCTTTAAAAATCAGTGGCCAAATGTGTAAACTTGCATATTTAGAACCATGCACATTACGTACTCCTTGTATTTCCATATCATAAATTTGATGGCTTAATTCATTAGTTTATTATAGATTGTCTATAATCACACACACGCATATATAACGAAGCGTGAATGTGAATATGTGATTAAGAGTATACCTCCGAGCCGATGAGTACCGAGGTCATTATCTAGCGAGTAGGAACACAATCTCGAACATCCGCGTCAAGGTTGAGTGTGACTTGACCCAAAACATCAAATAAATGAACGGTAGACACGAAGTGGTGCGACCCATAAACAAGAACTCAAGCCTCGATGCCAAACCTTTTACCAAAACATGGACTCGTCATATTCATCCTGATGGACTAGCAAGAACGTAACACGTACATGAACTTGAAACTACCACAAGAGAGCCAAAACTGCCGCGAACACCATTGCTCGAATGCAGTTGATTACGCCTTGAATAAGGAACAACCTGAGCGTGAATCGTTCACGATTTCGACTAAGATTTTGACGAACAATGAAGGCTTCGATTTGGTTTAGAATAGTTATTTTGTTATGTTACAGAAAATGTTTAAATAAACTTGAAACTGGCTCACCGATATCAACGGTATTTGGGGCAGAAGATGCGTTTTAAAATGTGAATTGATTTCAACATGCTTCTTATTGTATTCTGTTTTACGAAATAATTGTATATTCAGTTACAAATCAAGTTGAAAATATCTTTTAAATATGGATATTGTATTCTAGTTTTGGAAACAATCGTTGAGCAAAAATACATGCGTGATTTAAGAAGTCAGAGATGGACAATCAATTCACACGGTTTCTTTCATTCCTATAATATCCGGTCAAACACCTTTTATAATATATATTTCGTTTTCGTTTAATTTTTAGACGTTCGTGATTACTGTTTTGTATTATTTATTTTCTGAATACTTGTAATACTTGCGTAATAGTGAGTAACTGGTATTAATTATTGTTAATGCAATAATGACTAAAAACGTTACTTTCATTTTTCGGTCTCGCTTAGTTTTGATTACGACAATATGTAAAAACAAGCATTTACGAAAACAACGAAAAACGAATTCTTGAGTTCAAGTATTTTTCATTTTACCCATTTTCACTTAAGGTATGGATAAACAAGTACTAACCTTAATCAAGTGATCAAATGATTTAATCTTTTCTTAAAACTCAATTTTTATTAAAAGTGACAAGTTTTTATTAAACTTTATTTTTAAGAAAATGTTTTATTAAATTAATTATTTGAAATTTGAAAATGGCATATTCTGTTAAGAATATCCTTTCAGGATATTTTTTATACCCAGATAAGACCTCCACCACTAAAGGACAAAAAGGAGCGCAGTCTAGTCCGGCGGTACCTTAGCGCCTAGGCGGTACCTTATCGATAAGGTACCGCGGGCTGTGATAAGGTACCGCGGGCAGATATAGTCGTTGGCTCCTTTATCCTTTAAATAGTGGACCATTCTCAGCTTTTCACCTCACCTCTTTTGCACATTCATTTCCAGATTCAAACCCCTTCTTTAATCACTCAAATCTTTGATCATTTGTTTGATTATTACTTGTTTAAGAAGTGAATCTTGTTCTTCCATCCCTTCCTCTCCAAGTGCAAAGAGAAGAACACTATCCTAGTGAAGTGTTGAGTCCACCACCAAAGATCCATTGAAGATCAATTTTTATATACTTGTAGTTGTGTCATAGTTGTGAAGATCCAAGTAGTTGTGTCTATTTGGAAGTTGTGTATGTACTAAGTATAGTTGTGTAGATTGGTCCTAGCTACGATTAGGGCTCGACTTTTAGCTTAGAGTAAGAAATTGGTTAAGAGACGTGTACGGTTTTCTCCATCATAAGGAGCTTGTTGTGTAGTGAACTATCGAGTAAGGAGTACTCGAGGAGTGGAGTAGGAACGAGGAGTGAGCTTCGTTGCCGAACCACTATAAATCCTTGGTGTTCGGTTTGATCTTTCTTTACCCTTAACTCTTTACATTCTTTATTCTTTTTGCATATACAAGTGTTAATATTAGATTAGCTACACTATCATTCTTTATTCTTTGTGGATATATTTTTGTTAGTATTAGTTTAGCTACACTATCATTGTACATATTGTGCATAAGAAGATTTCACATATTTCCTCAAGCCTAAGTTTTTTGAAAAAGGATTTTTGGAAACCATATTTTAACAATTAAATATAAGAAACTATTCAACCCCCCCCCCCTTCTAGTTTCTACAATTGGTATCAGAGCGGGTTGCTCAAGATTTTTTAAAGTATATTGTATTTTAAAACTTGAATTGATCTATGGATTCCAACAAGTATCTAGAAGGGCAATCTATGCAAAGACCACCAC
This sequence comes from Glebionis coronaria, assembly GCA_025667525.1. Taxonomy (NCBI): domain Eukaryota; kingdom Viridiplantae; phylum Streptophyta; class Magnoliopsida; order Asterales; family Asteraceae; genus Glebionis; species Glebionis coronaria. The sequence goes on from CM046881.1 coordinate 569,192,811, forward strand.
TTTTTGAAACCGATAGTTTTATTTATTGGAAAAATAGATTTGAAACTTATGTGAAATCAAAAGATTTAGATCTTTGGCATGTTATTACCAATGGTGATTTTTTACCCTTTCAATTTAATGAAGTTTCTAAAACAAAAGAATTAGTCACTTTTGACAAAGCTAATGATGATACTAAAAAGAAACTTTCAAAAAATAATGAGGCTAAAATGGTGATTTATAATGCTTTGCCTAAGAAAGAGTATGAAAGAATTTTTATGTGTGAAACCGCTAAAGATATTTGGAACACCCTTTTAGTAACCCACCAAGGTAATAGCCAAGTCAAAGAAAGTAAAATCGATCTTCTTGTCCAACAATATGAACAATTTTTCATCTTAGAAGATGAAACTATTGATAGTGCATTTGCTAGGTTTAACACCATTATTACTAGTCTAAAAGCACTTGATGAAGGTTTTTCTAGCAAGAACAATGTTAGGAAGTTTCTATGGGCCTTACATCCAAAGTGGAGAGCAAAAGTCACGGCTATTGAAGAGTCGAAAGATCTCTCAACTTTATCACTCGATGAACTCATAGGAAACTTGAAGGTTCATGAGATGATAATTTTGAAGGACTCGAAATTAGTAAAAACCAAGAGTGAAAGGAAATCTCTTGCACTTAAAGCCAAGAAGGCACAAAGTGACCATGATAGTTCCTCGGAAAGTGATGACGAGGAGTATGCATTGGCGGTGAGAGATTTCAAGAAGTTCTTCAAGAGACGAGGTCAACACGTTAGGCAACCAAACTATGACAAGAAACCATTGTCAAAGAATCGGTTTGTCAAGAACGAAAAAGGTGATAGGAGTTGCTTTAGATGTGGTGATCCAAATCACTTCATTGGTGATTGTCCAAAGCTCGCTCGTGATAAGAACCACACGACATTCGTTAGTGGCACTTGGAGCGATAGCGGTGAAGATGATGATGACAACCCCAAAGAGGAGAAATGTCTTATGGCTCACACTTCTAAAGAGGTACATTCCGAAACCGAATATTATAGCAATGATAGTTCCACTTTAGATGATATTGAATTTGAAGGCAAATATGATAGCTTACACAAACTTAGTCTTAAATTCATAGAAAAGAATAAAACCTTGAAATCAACCAAAACTAAGCTTGAAAATGAGATCAATGAACTTAGGGAGAAATTGACTAAATTTGAGAAAAACAAAGAGGTTGATTTAGGTTGCTTGAGTTGTGAGAAACTTAGATTAGAGAATGATGATCTCAAGAGCAACTCCATTAAATTGGAAAAGTTCATGAAAGGTACTAGTGCTCTTGATGATATGTTAAACAAACAAGTTCATTCTAAGGAAAAACTTGGTCTAGGTTTTAACTCAAATGAAGCTTCAACTAGTGAACCAAAACAAGTCAGGTTTTCATAGAAAACACCCTCTGGACGCGGTTCCACATCGTATGGCGCGGTTCCTTATCACTATGGAACCGCGGCCATAGATAAGGTACCGTGGCCAGAAGTTGAGTTTTGTGAAAATTCTGAACTTTCTGAAAAATCTAAGTTAAATGAAAAACCAAAGCATCTTACTGTTAATAAAGTTCAATTACCCATACTTGACGACAATGCTATTGGTAAGTTCTATAAGCAGTTAAGTAAACCTGTCATGGGAAATAGAAGTTTATCTAGACTATCTTCTACTCCACCTAGAGTACGGAATGAGTCTAAGCCTAGAAGTAGAACGACAACGCCTACAAGAGATAATCAAAACAACTCACGACCTAGAAGTAAAACTCCAACACCTAGAAGGAATAATAATAACTCTAAACCTAGATCAAACACACCTAGGAGAAGTAATGAACAACAAAATGGTTACATGAATTACTACCCTCCTCCATTTTGTTCTCCATGGGGAATCCCCTCCTCATTCATGCATCCCAACCAAATGCAAGGGATGTTTGGAACTAACAATTTTGGACCCATGAGATATTGGGGACCAAATGTTTGATCTTGTGTGTTGTTACCTAGATATGCTTGTGAATTGATTTGGAGCCCGATGAGTGGATTAAGGATATTGGATGTTCTAAACACATGACGGGTAATCGAAGTTTGTTCTCGCATTACAAAGCATATGATGGAGGTAACATCACATTCGCTAGTAGTCTACGTGGTAATATCATTGGCAAAGGTACGGTTTATCTTGACTCCATGACCATTGAAAATGTTGAGCACGTAGATAACTTAGGTTTTAACCTTTTAAGTATAGGTCAAATTTGTGATAATAAGTGTAAGGTCATCTTTTCGGAACATGACAGTGAAATCATAAAAGATGGAAAAGTCATTGGAAAAGGTGTTAGAAAGCATGGCCTTTATGTCATGAAGGTTAATAAGAAGTCAAAAGACAACATATGTCTTGCGACTATAGATGATAGTTCTACTCTTTGGCATAGGAGATTAGGTCACGCTAATATGCGTTTAATTCAATCTTTAGTCTCTAAGGAGTTGGTAAGACACCTCCCCAAGATTAAATTTGATAGTCACTTTTGTGATGCTTGCAAAGTTAGAAAGCAAGTTCACTCAAGTCACAAAGCCAAGAATTTAGTTTCGACCTCTCGGTGCTTAGAGCTCCTACATATGGATCTCTTTGGACCTTCCGCCATACGGAGTTATGGATGTAACCTTTATATCCTAGTTATAGTTAATGACTATTCTAGATTCACTTGGACTAGATTTTTGGCATCTAAGAATGAAGCTTTCGATCACTTCAAAATCTTTAGTCAAAGAATTCAAAATCAACTAGGATGTTCAATTGTTTCTATTAGGATGGATCATGGTAGGGAATTTGATAAGGAAGTGCAATTTGGTGCCTTTTGTGAAGCTCATGGTATTACCTATAACTTCTCAGCTCCTCGCACTCCACAATCAAATGGGGTAGTTGAAAGGAAGAATAGGACTCTCCAAGAGATGAGTAGGACGATGTTAAACGAGCAATCTTTGCCTCAAAAGTTTTGGTGCAATGCCGTGGATACATCGACTTATATTCTCAACCGAATTCTTATTCGACCTTTCCTAGGAAAGACCCCCTATGAGATTCTTAAAGGTAAGAAACCCTCATTAGAATACTTTAGGGTGTTTGGAAGCAAGTGCTTTATCCTCAACACCAAAGACTACCTTACCAAGTTTGACCCAAAGTCTTACGAAGGTATCCTTTTAGGTTATTCCCAAACTAGTAAGGCCTACATAGTCCTAAATAGATCCGCAGGGGTTATTGAAGAATCACTCAATGTAACCTTTGATGAAACCCCTCCTTCACCCAAGACACCACCATTGGTTGATGATGACTTGGATGAATTAGAAGTAGTTAAAGCCAAAGAGGTTAGAAAAATAGGAGTTGAAGACCTTAGTGTTGAAAAGGAAGTAAACATTAAGGAGTCTAGGGACCATTCTCTCAATAATGTCAGTGGTGACTTAAATCAAAGGACCCTAAGATCTCAAGTCCAAAACCAAAACAACTTCTTTTGTTTTGTCTCCTTGATTGAACCAAAGAATGTTAAAGAAGCTTTGACGGATGAGAGTTGGGTCATTGTGATGCAAGAAGAATTGAATCAATTTGTTGCCAATGATGTTTGGGAACTTGTTCCTACACCTAGAAGTTCTACCATTATAGGAACCAAATGGGTATTTAGGAATAAGCTAGATGAGAATGGTGTTGTGTCTCGTAACAAGGCTAGACTTGTAGCTCAAGGCTATAATCAACAAGAAGCGATTGATTATGACGAGACATATGCACCGGTAGCTAGATTAGAATCAATTAGAATCCTTTTAGCCTACGCTTGTGCCTTAGATATTAAGCTTCAACAAATGGATGTAAAGAGTGCATTTCTTAACGGTTTGATCAATGAGGAGGTATATGTGGCTCAACCTCCCGGCTTCATTGATTTTGAGAAACCGGACCATGTTTACAAGCTTAAGAAAGCACTTTATGGACTCAAACAAGCACCCAAAGCTTGGTATGATAGACTTAAAGCGTTTCTTGTTAAACATGAGTATACCATGGGTATGGTAGACAATACACTTTTTACAAAGAAGAAAGGTCCTCACCTCATAATCGTATAAATATATGTTGATGACATTATATTTGGCTCAACTTGTCAAGAATTGTGTGATGACTTTTCCAAAATCATGCATGGTGAGTTTGAAATGAGTATGATGGGAGAACTTAACTTCTTTTTAGGACTCCAAATTAAACAAATGGACGATGGTATTTTCTTTAGTCAATCTAAGTACGCTAAAGAAATGCTACAGAAATTTGGATTAGAAGAATCTAGACCAATGAAGACCCCTATGGCCTCGGATACTAAACTCACCGTAGATGATGATTGTGAGTCGGTAGACAACATCAAATATAGAGGTATGATTGGTAGTTTGTTGTACCTAACGGCAAGTCGACCGGATATCATGTTTAGTGTTTGCCTTTGTGCTCGCTTCCAAGAGGCTCCCAAAACCTCTCACCTTGAAGCGGTTAAACGTATCTTCCGATACATTAAAGGCACTATACATTTAGGATTATGGTATCCTAAAGGGACCGGCGTAGAAACCATTGTCTACGCGGACTCGGATCATGCGGGAGACTATGTGGACCGGAAAAGCACTAGTGGAGTTTGTACCTTCATGGGTTGCTGTTTAACTTCTTGGTTCTCCAAGAAACAAACCGCTCTTGCGATATCCACCACGGAAGCTGAGTATGTGAGTGTCGGAAAAGCTTGCCAACAAGCTCTATGGATGAAGGAAGCGCTTGTTGATTATGGGATTTCTCTTGATGATGTTCCCATCATGTGCGATAATAAAGGCGCTATAGACCTAAGCAAGAATCCCGTGCAACATTCGCGAACCAAACACATAGAAATTAGACACTATTTCCTTAGGGATAATGTTCAAAAGGGGAACATTACTATTGAAAAGGTGCCCTCCGAGGACAACTTAGCCGATATCTTCACTAAGCCACTTAAGAGGGAACCTTTTAATTACTTGCGTCTAGGTCTAGGATTAATGGAACATCTTCCTTAAATTCTTTTCTTCTTGTGTGTTTTCTATTACCACTTTGAGTCCTTGAGTCTTTTAAAATTCTTTTGAAAAATCTTCTCATCTCCTTTTCAAAACTCTCAAAGTCTCTTTCGAAAATGGTTGAGAAATTCGTTTGACATTGTTAATTCAATCTAAAAACGATTTTTTCATAGATTCTCGCTATTAATATAGAGCTTACATAACTCATATGTATGATTCTCTCAAACATAGCAAGAACAAGATTGAATCATGGAGGATCATTGTGTCATGACTTAAGGTCTTGTCTTACACACCTCCTACATTGATTTTTTAATCCATGTATTTTGGTCAAATCTCTATTTGGTAAGTTTGCATATATTTTCTTTGTCTATCTTTGCTTTTAAGCACATCCCTATGATAAGTTAGACTAGAAAAATAAGATTTGCTGAAAAATCCTTCTCCAAACACCAAACCCTGCTTCTGCAGGCGGTTCCATAAGTGAGCCGCGGTACCTTATTGATAAGGTACCGCCACCATAGATAAGGAACCGCCTACAGTGGCCTTCCTTTTCGGGTTTTTGTCTGAAACTCCATATTTGCTCCAACCTTTTTGAGAATCTTTGTTTCAAACCCTTTGACCACCCCAAAAATACCCTAAGCCTTCCCTATTTAAACCATAAGCATTTTGCATTACTTCACATCCAAAATGTCTTATTCTCCCAATGAAAGCCTTGAATTTCCTCCATTTTCTCCAATTGCTTTTAATCCAAACCCACCCAAGAACACTCTTAATCACATTTCTCCTACCAAGAATGTTGATTGTGGAACTTCCTTTCTTCCACCACCACCCTTTATTGTTCTTCCTCCTTCTCATGATAATGTCATGCACCATGGAACATATTGTCATTGTTGTCAATATCAACATCTTGCTATGGCACACATCTATGAGGAGTTGAGCTACATCAAGAGTCTCTTAATCAAGCCTCCTCTTCACTTTGATTATGAGATCTCCAACAAGCCACCACCACCACCCTCCTCTATTACCTTGTCTTTCATATAAGCATTGATTGCTTATCCTCAAGACACCAAATTCAAGCAAATCTTAGAATTCTAGAATAACTAGGATTAGATTTATGCTTTTGGCTTGTTTCTTTTTCCATACTTCTTTGTATGATGTTCCTTTAGTAACCTATCTTGGATCTTTGTCCTTATGTTTTTCTTCTCTTTTAATTTTTTTTGTGACCTATTGCTATATATTGTTGGTTGTTTCTTTTGTTCAACTAACCCTTCTATGTAGTTTGTCACCATATCTCGATTCCTCAGTGCCCCAAGCTAGGGGGAGTAAGCACCAAGGGGGAGTCTTTGCAAAGTCCGTTTCTTCAACACCGGCTTACGCAACCTTTTTGCTTCGACAAAGGGGGAGAAATGAATAAACTCGTCTTCGAAAATCTTGTTTTTGTGTGATTGAGTTTATGTATTGTCGGAATCAAAAAGGGGGAGATTGTTAATGCAATAATGACTAAAAACGTTACTTGCATTTTTCGATCTCGCTTAGTTTTGATAACGACAATATGTAAAAACAAGTATTTACGAAAACAACGAAAAACGAATTCTTGAGTTCAAGTATTTTTCATTTTACCCATTTTCACTTAAGGTATGGATAAACAAGTACTAACCTTAATCAAGTGATCAAATGATTTAATCTTTTCTTAAAACTCACTTTTTATTAAAAGTGACAAGTTTTTATTAAACTTTATTTTTAAGAAAATGTTTTATTAAATTAATTATTTGAAATTTGAAAATGGCATATTCTTATTCTGTTATGATTATCCTTTCATGATATTTTTATACCCAGATAATACCTCCACCACTAAAGGACAAAAAGGAGCGGAGTCTAGTCCGGCGGTACCTTAGCGCCTAGGCGGTACCTTATCGATAAGGTACCGCGGGCTGTGATAAGGTACCGCGGGCAGATATAGCCGTTGGCTCCTTTATCCTTTAAATAGTGGACCATTCTCAGCTTTTCACCTCACCTCTTTTGCACATTCATTTCCAGATTCAAACCCCTTCTTTAATCACCCAAATCTTTGATCATTTGTTTGATTATTACTTGTTTAAGAAGTGAATCTTGTTCTTCCATCCCTTCCTCTCCAAGTGCAAAGAGAAACACTATCCTAGTGAAGTGTTGAATCCACCACCAAAGATCCATTAAAGATCAATTTTTATATACTTGTAGTTGTGTCATAGTTGTGAAGATCCAAGTAGTTGTGTCTATTTGGAAGTTGTGTATGTACTAAGTATAGTTGTGTAGATTGGTCCTAGCTACGATTAGGGCTCGACTTTTAGCTTAGAGTCGGAAATTGGTTAAGCGACGTGTACGGTTTTCTCCACCATAAGGAGCTTGTTGTGTAGTGAACTCTCGAGTAAGGAGTACTCGAGGAGTGGAGTAGGAACGAGGAGTGAGCTTCGTTGCCGAACCACTATAAATCCTTGGTGTTCGGTTTGATCTTTCTTTACCCTTAACTCTTTACATTCTTTATTCTTTTTGCATATACATGTGTTAATATTAGATTAGCTACACTATCATTCTTTATTCTTTGTGGATATATTTTTGTTAGTATTAGTTTAGCTACACTATCATTGTTCATATTGTGCATAAGAAGATTTCACATATTTCCTCAAGCCTAAGTTTTTTGAAAAAGGATTTTTGGAAACCATATTTTAACAGGTAAATATAAGAAACTATTCAACCCCCCCCCCCCCCTTCTAGTTTCTACAATTATCATTCAGAATAATTTATAACGTCACGTTTTTAATTAAACTGAGACTGTATGTATTTAACGTTCTTGTATTTTAATACGGGTTTTACAATTCTTCCCCTCTAAAAAAAATAATTCGTCCCCGAATTAAAGATACGACCATACTGGATTTTACAATTCTTCTCCTCTAAAAAGGAGAATTCGTCCTCGCATATAAAGGTATTCAAGTTGATTGAGTAAAAACTAAAAATGTTAATAATCTGAAAGGCGTTTAAGCTGAAAAGACATGTAAGCTGGAAGGTCACATAAGCTGAAAGAACATGAAAGCTGAAAAGGACATGGAACGTGACATGACTGAAAAGGACATAACTGACTTATGGAAGAAAAGGATGAGAAGTCCGGATGGATTTCTTTGTTTCAAGTGGCTTCCCGCTCGAACCGGTTCCTACAAATGTCTTGATACAATGCAATTCTTGGTCTTAATGACCCTGCCTGACAATGCTGAGGAGTTTCTGTTTCCATTCATAAAATGGATTTTCTGAATCTGGTAGAATGAATAAGCTATAATATGTAGGGTACATGAAATGGTACGTACGATTATCCTGAAAGATAATATTTATCTCTCTAAGCAAGCTGCTGAGAATATAAAGGAACGAACTACGTGAACAATTGTGAACGTTCTAAGTGAGAAATTGTGAACGTGGTTCGCGATCATCTGATGAACGCTGAGCATGGGAGGTATCGAGAACGTGATACATGGACGTGGACGTATCATGAACGTATACTGACTCGGAAAGGAATGCCAAACGATACGGCCTGAGACGTGAAACGTGTGCCTGAGTATGGAATAGCTGTGCTAACTTGAGTCTGGTTTCTTAAAATTTATGTGACCAACTTCGGTACCAAACCTGGAACGTATCCACGGAGATGGAACACGAACCTGAACGTGAACAATGTCATGAATGCGAATCGTAAACTTAAATCATGAGATGAACTGAGACAGTATCATACTGTGAATAAGACGTAGACGTGAAAGTGAAAATAACGTGAACGTAAAGTGAACGTAAACATATACGTGATCGTGAACATATATTCTTTCTGATATAATGGCCGTTGGAATACCTTGAATTCGTACAATTTACTTGAAATTTTTCTGTAGGTCCGCTACTGCGTGATCCTTTCGGATGAAAGAAACGCGCAGGCCGGTTACATGGTTGACGATAACTTAGATAGTATCATACTTTCTTTGAGCATGTGGTAGCTGATATCAATTTCATGGAATTTCGTCTCATTTCTGTTCAGAAATTCCTAAGGTTGTAGTAACTCACTAACATGACGGCGTTCTATCTTGAACCTGCGGTATGTCAGACATCTAGATATGAACATAGCTGTATTAATGTGTGATACCGTTTCTATCAAAATTCTGTCTGAGATTATGGAACATTCTGGTAGAAATCTGGTTGAATAGCTATGGAAGAATTTCTAGCGAGAACTGTCAGCAATTTTTTTTTGCGGTAGCGGTCAATTGAGTTCTAAAAAAAATTTGTAGTCCATTCACAGGCGTCGGTCGGGACCATCAGGTGATGGCCTTCACCTTCGCAAGATTGTCTGAAATTTCTTTCTGCTGAAATAGGGTGGTTCAGAAACGCCACTTCGTTTAACTGGAATTCACATCTGGAAAGTTGCTTATATAATTTTCTCCTATCGGAGATTCTGTTCAACTGTGAAAAGATGATTCTCTTGTACTTCTCTTAGAATTTAGCAGATCAGAATGTTATCAATGAATATACTGACGATTTTGTTTGAGAAGCCAAATTTATTCATAAATTTCATACTATAGCTGGAGTATTAGGGAGACTATAACGTGTGCAACAGCATTATGGTAAAAAATTCTCATGTTCTTTCTCTCACCATTGCTGGTGGCATAATCGTGAATCGTTCCAGAAAATGTTTAAGACGTCGTAGCAGGTCAGGTCAACCTTCTATACGTGAGATGACATCGATTATGAATGGTGATCTTGTAAAGTTTTCCGATGGTTGATACATGATCTCATGTTACTGGCCTTCTTCCTGATGGACAGAAACGGTGCACCTTTTGGTGATGTGTTAGGGCGATTAAGCCTCGTTCTGTTAACTCTGGCAGCTAATGCTGCAACTCTTTTAATTTTGTCGAGGCCCTACGATAAAGAGTTCTGAAAATAGGTTCTGTTCTTGGGACAATTTCTATATTAAACCCTGTCTCGTGGTTAGGAAAAAATTTCTGGAAAAACCCTTTGGAATGGCCTTTGGAAGATGATCTCCTGATCATGAGTTTAAGGAATTCAGAAGTAATTTATAACTGGTAGCTAAAAGTCTCCGTAGCTATGGGTTGAGAAGTCACGTGCTTATAAAGAAGAATAACTTGTACTGATTTTTCTGGCAGAAAATATAATGAATATATTTGAGATCTGGTAAGATGGATCTCGTCGTTAACTGAACGAAAATCTTGCATAAATATGGGTTGTACTGTGGAGTCTTTTCTGGCTGGGAGGTAGATAATGCCTTATTAAAGATGAAGCTGACATATGAATATGTGAAGTAGACGTGGCAGATTTTACTGAATTTATATTGCCTGTAACTTCACGGAACGAACACTGCATGTCTAATCTGGACAATACTCCTGTGGTGGTGACTGAGTCTTTAAAGGTTTGATTTATGCATGGCATGACAAAATGGGTATACTCCTTTCTGAAGGGTACCCTGAATTACTGAGGGCCTGGTTTAGAAACATACAGGAGTTATGGGTTCTGACTTGTATAATGAGAAAATATTCGTATGACGTGTACCATGACTGGTGTCCTGATATGTGTCTTCGAAATGATACCTGAGACCTCTATCTTGACTAATGTCTTGACACGTGTTTTAGTAGATGAATCTGTACAAGGCTGAAAATTTTTGGTAACTGCTAGGATTGGCGGACAGGTTAGACTACTGACCTCTTGTATTTCTGGTCACGTCCGTTCTAGAGTTCCGATGGTTACTGACTGATTAATTATAAGCACGGTGGTTGCCACTACTGCTTTGTCTGTCAATTTGTGACGGTCATTATCATGACCATGATTCATGTAACTATTCTGCTGAGTGGCCGGCTGAGTTTCGGTTCCCGCTCTTCTGAATGAACGGTTAGTTGAGTGAAGTGAGACATCTAACTAAGAAGGTAAAAGTATGGAATGGAATGGTAGCGTCTGATGGTTGAAATTTATTCTTGTCAGAAATTTCAAATTTATTGTTTTCATCCTTGTTCTGCAAAGTCTTCATAGTATGAACGGCATCAACATCTTGAGAGATCTCCAAAGTATCAGCAGCATCAACATTTGTGAGGTCTTCAAAATGTTAGCAGCATCAGCATCTGGTAAAATCTTCAACTCACGAGCAGCATCAGCACCTGCTAGAATATCGACAAGTGGAAACGCTTGAGATGATTGAGGATCGATTAGCAATATCCATGGAGTAGGGTACCTGGTGTACACCTGGACTACTGTACATGAAGTACAAAATGAATACTACACATGGAGCATATCTAAGACATTGTACGTGGAGTACACATGAAATACTGTACATGGATCATAACTAAGACACTGTACATGGGGTACATATGGAATACTGTACATGGCACTGGCGGAAATTTTATGGGATGATCAATACTGGTGTCGCTTGTCTGACATGATCAAGAAAATAATTTGATTTAAACGGTAGTAAACTGATCTGAAATAAGTAACATGATAGGCTGACAATTTCTGCGTCGACTTACTGCTGGTTGTATCGAGGCTGAAAAGTATGATATAAACGAAGTCCCAACAGTGGTCAGCATGAAGCATGATTAATAAAGGCCAATCATGATTTATCATGAAAACGGGTTTTACTGAAATTAATTTTGTGTCTTAGCATGGAGACATTTATCATTCTACTGAACATAAAACCCTCGCACGGAGACATGAAACTGAAACAGCGTGGAAGCGACATCAACTTGAGATTGTGCGAACTGGATTGTTATAAAGTCTATAAGAGTATGATCAACTGAAGTTTAACATCAACTGATGTGGATGGCTATGGTTCAATCCACAGAATTCAAGGAACAAAACATATGACTAAGTATGGGCGACTCTAGTTCGATCCATGCTTGTAAAAATTTTCTGAGAACTGTCATGTATAGAAATTTATAATCTGGGACTAAATATGGTTGGTTGTAGTCCAATTCATATTTGTCAAGATTTTATGAAACGTTATGATATGACAAAGGTGAACAACTATGGATCAGTTCACAAAACAACATTCAACTAAAAAAACATGAAATTTGATCTGAACATTGGTGAATGTATATGGGCTGTTTCACCAAGTAATATTCGACTGATAGCATGAATCTGTCAAGAGTAAGGATGAACGCCATTGGGTCAGTTCACCAATACAAAAATCTGAACGGGCAAGGGTGAACGCCTATGGGTCGGTTCACCAAAACAAAATTCACAGAAAAGCACATGCGACTAAATATGGTCAGTCCTGTACCAACCTTTTACTTAGTCAAAAACTTTAAGAAAACTGACTGATAATTGAAGAAAACTGACTAATAAATGCATGAGAAACATGAAAGATAACAACGTTAAAATCTGGGAAGTTCCTGGTGACTACCCACTAGTCACAGGTCAAGTTTTAGAGCCTACAGGTCGAACCTTGCTCTCTGATACCATAATTGTAACACCCCACTTGGATAAGTGGACCGTTACGTGTATTTATGCCGTTCATCAAAGCATAAGGTAAATGTCCTAAAACATTAACTGACCATAACGGAAATACCGGAATTAAACATCGGTAATCCAACCTAAGCTCGAAACATGAAAAAATACAATACTGAAGGAAGGACTAAACAATGCCCAAATAAGCAGAATAATGTAAGAAGTGCATAAAGTAAGAAGTCCGGATAGCTTCCATTCAATGCACATGCTCTCAGAATCCTAAGAGCGTCCTGGTGTACCTGCCGTTAGAACATGAAAGAACTACGGCTGAGCATAATGCTCAGTGAACGGATATAATGCATGATAAGAATATATTGAACTGAAACAGATGATAAAATACTGGAGCTGTAAGACTGATAAGTAAAGTTACAGCGGAAATCTGTGTATAATCCGTAAAGTCTAATTTATAAATGATAAAGCTGAACTGTTACCTGTTAAATCTGAAAACATGCATTTACTGTATTTTAATTGCCAGAGCTTATATAGGTCACGTGCTGTAACAACCGTGCATGAATAACTGGAGGGGTGACCTCGTCATGCTACAGAGGGGTGACATCTAAATAACTGTAGAGGGGTGACCTCTAAATACTGTGTTGGGTGGAGGGATCAGCTCCAATGTGAAGGATGTAGAGCACACACCACATTCACCCTAATAACTTGTAATCTGATAAGTCTAGGATGCATCCATACGCCCCACTAAACATACATATAAAAATGGCCAAACTGAACATGAGTGGGACAATGCAGGATATCACTCTCCTGCATGTGAGTCACGACACCGGTGCCTCTAGTGCCGTGGTTACGGTACCTCCGTAACTAGTACATAAACTGGTCGTGCTTGTATATAATGCTCAGGCAACTTATTTCGTTTTTAACATGATTTCTGATAAGCTTAAACATATACGGGGAAAACATTTGGCTGCAGACGGGAATTCCTAATCATGCATAGAAAGGAAGTCCTTACTGAAAGGACGACGGAAATCCGTACCTTATCGAACTCGTCCCTTAAACAAAATCCAAACTTATTTTCCTTCAAATAACCTACATTAATTATCAATACAATTACCACTAATTAACTAGATTGTGATTTCGGACTAACTTTGAAGAACATACAAAATGTGATGGGCCAAGTATGTAACTTTAGAATTTGTAATATTAAGTTGTAATTAGCTTTAAAAATCAGGGTCCAAATGTGTAAACTTGCATATTTAGAACCATGCACATTACGTAATCCTTGTATTTCCATATCATAAATTTGATGGCTTAATTCATTAGTTTATTATAGATTGTCTATAATCACACACACGTATATATAATGATGCGTGCATGTGAATATGTGATTAAGAGTATACCTCCGAGCCGATGAGTACCGAGGTCATTATCTAGCGAGTAGGAACATAATCTCGAACATCCGCGTCAAGGTTGAGTGTGACTTGACCCAAAACATCAAATAGATGAACGGTAGACACGAAGTGGTGCGACCCATAAACAAGAACTCAAGCCTCGATGCCAAACCTTTTACCGAAACATGGACTCGTCATATTCATCCTGATGGACTAGCAAGAACGTAACACGTACATGAACTTGAAACTACCACAAGAGAGCCAAAACTGCCGCGAACACCATTGCTCGAATGCAGTTGATTACGCCTTGAATAAGGAACAACCTGAGCGTGAATCGTTCACGATTTCGACTAAGATTTTGACGAACAATGAAGGCTTCGATTTGGTTTAGAATAGTTACTGAGTTATGTTTGAGAAAATGTTTAAATAAACTTGAAACTGGCTCACCGATATCAACGGTATTTGGGGCAGAAGATGCGTTTTAAAATGTGAATTGATTTCAACATGCTTCTTATTGTATTCTGTTTTTCGAAATAATTGTATATTCAGTTACAAATCAAGTTGAAAATATCTTTTAAATATGGATATTGTATTCTAGTTTTCGAAACAATCGTTGAGCAAAAATACATGCGTGATTTAAGGAGTCAGAGATGGACAATCAATTCATACGGTTTCTTTCATTCCTACAATATCCGGTCAAACACCTTTTATAATATATATTTCGTTTTCGTTTAATTTTTAGACGTTCGTGATTACTGTTTTGTATTATTTAATTTTTGAATACTTGTAATACTTGCGTAATAGTGAGTAACTGGTATTAATTATCATTCAGAATAATTTATAACGTCACGCTTTTAATTAAACTGAGACTGTATGTATTTAACGTTCTTGTATTTTTATACGGGTTTTACATGTTCTGTTACTGTATTCCCAGGATTATTCCGGATCAAGCCTAGTTATTCCGAGTGAAGGTGTTTGTTGAAAAAGTTCCGGATCAAGGGCGTTCATCCGGAATAAGCGACATATTCCGGATCAACCATACATTCTGAATCAGATTATATTCCGGATCAGCAAGTTCATCCGGAATAATTTATTATTCCGGATCAAAGTGCTTTATTCGGAATATTTAAACATTCTGGATCAAGGGTTTAGCCAAGGTGTTTCATCCGGAATATCCAATATTCCGGATCAAGGAGATATTCCGAATCAAAGGCTTCCATCCGGAATAAGTGACATATTCCGGATCAAGGAGTTTTATTCGGAATAACATTCTGGATCAGCAACATTCCGAATCGAGAGGAAAGTTCCAAATCAAGACTTTATTCCGGATAAGTGACATATTCTGGATAAAGGATTTATTCCGGATCAAGGTTTTTGGTTAATATTCCGAGTAAAGAAGAACATTCCGAACGAAGGTGACATTCCGGATGAATGTTTATTCCGAATGAGGGTATTATTTCGGATGAGCTGTTTTCAGGTTCTTTTTAGTTTCTGTTTTTAATTTTTAATTTTCAAGCTTTATTTTTCCCGCCTTTTTACTTAGTTACACTTTAATTTTACCTGCCTTGGATTTATTTTAGCCTTGCCTTAGTTTTAGTTTTAGTTGCGTTTTAAGTCTGCCTTAGATAGATTTAAGTTTGCGTTATTTACTTTTAGTGCCTTTTAATTTTCGTCACGCTTTTTAAATACTCGCCATTTATTTTAAATTAGAGTTAGATTTATTTAATTGCCCTTTTCATTTAAGTTTTGCACATTTATTTTAAAAACAACCAAAAATATTTGTTTCACCAAAAACAATTGAGTCGTACTTTGAACCGGAAATCAATTCGTTAAGATACCGAGAAACGAACTTTTCAAATTAGTAAAATCTCTACATTATGGATATAGTGGAAATCTCGAGTAAGGTGTACTCGAGGACTGGAGTAGGAACGAGGATAGGGCCTCGTTGTCGAACCACTATAAATCTTGGTGTCCTCCTACTAGGTTGTTTCTTTCCTTACTCTTTACTTACATTCATTATCACTACACTTACTATACATTGTTAATGCATTATAATTGAACCTTATCATTATGCAACTAGCTTTCAAGTAAAAGATAGTTTTGTGCACTCACCTAATTGAAAGAAATTTTAATTAGGAGATAAACCGATGAGAAATTATTCAACCCCCTTCTAGTTTCTACAATTGGTATCAGAGCGATGTTGACACAAGATCTTTGAAGTATATTGTAATTTAAAACTTTGATCGATCCATTGTCTCCTCAAATTAGAAGGTTATGTTGTACTAAAGTTTCTCTTTGGTCAAAACTATTTTTTGTTGAAAATAAGCATTTTAAAATGTTAATATTGCATATTTCTTAAATTAGTAGTATTAATGCATTTTAGATTTATTCCATGAAGATAAATCATTCTATTGATTGTGGATTGAGTTACTTACACTTGTAGAAGACTCATCTTCTTTGATTTCCAACATCAATGAATGATGATATCAAGACGGGTAGAAGTGATACTAGTCTTTAAAGACTTAGTAGTCACTATTAGTCATAGTTGGGCTTTGCATCGGTTCCTTGAAAGTTCGGAATGCAATTTGTGGCCAAGGTACGCTTTCGTTCTTCCACACGCCCTATTGATCATTCTTTTGATCATTAATTGACTATATGCTTGTTTTGGCATCCTTGCCTTGACATTTACTTGTGGTTTGTGATTCTTTCCTCTTTCCCTCTCAAACCTTCATTGCTTGGATACTTGACTCACTATGGAGATGTAGGGTGAGTTAGTAGAAGCTTAAAGTATTAGCATGATTTCCATGGTTTGCACCCTTACGGTTAGTAGGCCCTATATCATGTGTAACTTGTGCAATTAAGCTCATCTCTAGGATGATTAGTGAATCCCTTGAGATACCAATCTACTTCATTAAGTTGTAGGTGGATTTTACACATTTGGAATTAAAATATTCCAAGGATATTGTTATTGTTAATTCTAGCAATAATTATCCGATCATGTGGGAGAGAAAGTGAATCTATACTTTGATCATATTTTGAAACAGAATAAGACTACTCTTGAAAATGATTTTATGCTATGCATCAAAATTTCTTGGTATAATTCATTACCAAAGCCGTTTAGACTATCGTCGGAAAGGCACGTCTTAAACCACTATATATGACACAAGCTCTTCACCTCCTCAATTAGAAGAATGGCATTTGTCCTTTGAGCAATGTTCTTGGTCTTGATTCACTTCTCTTGACTCCTCTCCCTTTGCCTTTTTGCTACGAGTAGTCATTTGTTCGTTTCGGTCTTTTCCTAACTCAATTCAACTCGTAATCCTTCAACAAGGCATTATTACCTAGTGTTGTGGTGGTCCAATGATATTCTAAAAGGTTTAAGATATATTTTTAAGTATTTTAAAAACTTTGGTTTTCAAAAATTCATTGTCTTTCTTTGATAAAAACCTGCCTCTGTAGGCGGTTCTTTATCTCTGGCGGCTCAGAGGCGTGTTTCCTTATCGATAAGGAACCGCGGACAGTAGCTTTTGTCAGAGCGCCAGTTTCATTAAAATATCTTTTTCAAACAAGTCTTTCACTCTCCTTCACACACAGCAGACGGTTTTTCTTTGTTTTTCTACCATTGTTGAAGCTTCAAAAACCTTCAATCACTAAAATTAATTGATTCAAGTTCATGGGTTTCACTCATCCATCATCCAAGATCAATTAATTGTAAGTTATTTATTTCAATTTCATCTAATTTGTTCAAGGGTTCATACATTCATAATTGGGGATTTTTAAAATTGACATTGAATTAGAACCTTACTAGGAATAAGAGTTGACATAGTATTGTTACTATGATTCCTTAGGTTCATATTCATAGAGATTTCACTAAAACCCATTTGTAGAACAAATCCGAATTTTGACTAAATATTTTGGCTGATTGATGGAATGGATATGAACCCATGAACAAGTTGGTAATGGCATTGTTAAATGCTTACCTAAAAACCTTGTTTTGAAAAACCAATGTTCTAGTTCATTGTTGATCTTACATAATTCATATGTTTTGATCAATGGTGAAATAGGTACATTGTGAACATGAGAATGAAAAGGATTTGTCCTTTGTGTGTCAAGCTATTGATGAAACACATTCTCGTCTTTTGAATTTTTTATTTTTATTTTGTTTATTGTATTTAGGTACAAATCATGCCTTCAAGATATCAAAGAGATCATCAAAACACTAGAAGATATATGCCAAACCTTTCTCAAATTGTTGCTTCTATACAACTTCAAAACTCCTATTCATTTCTTTCAAACCATTTTCCATGAAGGTAGAACTGTTGATGAAGAAATTACAGGTTATGACTATATCAAATCTATGTTTGAGCCTAAGAGGTTTGATTGTTTACTTTACATAGATGAAGATATATCCCATATTTATTTTGGAGTTCTTTAGCACCTATTCTATCTTTGAATGCAATGGTAGAGTATTTGTTAGATTCTCATTGAATGATCAAGTCATTCAATACTCTCTCGAAACCTTTGGTAAAATTCTTGGTGTGCCATTTGAGGGTACTTGTCGTTTCACGGACAAATGGAGACTTGATGCTCTCGATGAATCCAACGATAAACCTCCAAATGACCACTATGAAGTTGATCTCTATTTTATCCTTGAAATCATTTCCAAAGAGCGTGATGGAAATGTTGTGAGAAGCCTTTATTCTAATAAACGACTTGTAAATCGTTATGAGGTTCTCTCAAGCGACCTTAAGGATTATATGGTTCGTTGGGCCGAGATCCTTAGGAAGAATGTATTTTGTCTTGGTGGGAACCGGGATTACATTCCGACGTGTATGGTGCATATGCTATTTTGCATCTTTACCGAAACTAAGTACAACTTGGCATACTATATCGCTCGACGAATTAATTATGCTCTATCCAAACCCAAAACAAATCTACCCTATGCTATGCTTCTTACTCGCCTCTTTAAGAGGGTTGTTCATGATTTTCCCTTCCTTGACTTCTCTCGCTTTCAACCAGTTCAACGGGTGATGTTACCTATTCAAGAGGTATATGAAAGAAATCCTAGAAGTGATAAAGATTCGAGAAAACATGATCAACAAGAGTCTGATGATGAGGACTTTGATATGTCACCAAGTGATGGTGGTGACATAGGTACTAGTGCTCATGTCGGCTCTTCAAGTAACTCCCGTCAATCCACAAACTCATTCGTGGATGGACTTGAAGACTTAGCTCCTCCTCCTCACCATTCCACTAGTGAAGTACCGGAAGACCTCAACATGGAGTGTCTCTACCGTGAAAATCTTAGGACTCGAGGTGAGTTGTTTGATCATCGAGTGGAGTCAAGAAAAGGGATTCAAATACTTGGGGAATTTGATCAAGGGACTTGGCAAGAAAAGAAAATAAAGACTTTGAATTAATTCTAGGAGAACATGTTGTTAAACATGTTATGTGTTGAACATTTGCTTTCTTTTCCTTTATGTGTTTATATTAACTAATACTACTTGTTTGGATTACTAACTATTTTAATCCTTAATTAACTGTGTAATTCTTCGTTCGACTTACATAGCTTTGTGCTCATTATGTGTTTGTTAGCTTCCTAGATTTTTATTTATAGTTAACTTTGGCTTGTTATTTACCTGTGTGAAATCTGGGTTGACCAAAGTTTAAGGAAGTGCACTTTTCTATCACCGCTGGTCGCAGTTCCATATCGAACCCGTGGTTCTTTAGCGATAAGGAACCGCGGACCTACATAAGGAACCGCCTGTTCCTGTTTTGACAGAATCTTTGCTTTGTTGATCCCAAACTTAGATCGATTTAGCTTTGTGTTAACGAGATTAAATCAAGTTTAACACGTAGAGAAACTTTGTTGTATTGAACAAACTAAGTGTTATGCGGAATTTAACACTTAGAACAAAGAACAAAACGAAGTAAACAAAACTTTCACTTTGATTAATAGTATCAATGAATGATTACAATGAAAGTGTTATGAGATATGCGAAAGAGGTGTGTGAAAAAGATGTGTCTTATGTCTAACCCTAAGGCCTCCTTTTATAGGTTTAAGAAGCCTTGTACAAAAAGATAAGATCAACTATTTTAGGAAAAGACATAAGATAAACATAACTTATTGACTAAATCTTTTTAAACATTAAGAATATATTCTGAATTCTTATCTTCATATTTTGTCCACCAGCTTGAAGAATTCATCATTGGCAGATTTAGTCCTTGTCTTTGTCTTTAAGATTCTTCATGTCAACGCCTTGATAATTCTTATCAGCGTCTCATCTGTCAGCACCTCTTTTACACTTGTCAGCGTCTAAGTTCTTCTTGTCAGCGTCCCAGTGACTTAGCTAATTTTATTCCCAACAATCCTCCCCTAAACTTGATATCTACTCTAGTAATCAAGTTTCTGAATAAAATAAAACATATAGAGAGGATTCTTACAAACATACTTATCCCTGAATTTGAGTAATAATAAATCTCGAAAAGTCAATCACTCAAATCCCTTGTATAGTCAGCCTTCACTTGATCTTAATCATCTTCAGTACCTGTAGAGTCTTTGGAGCTTTCTGTATTACTTTTGTCACTCAAATTCGATTGCTCCTCCCCTTTTTAAGACTCCTCTCCAAGATCAATATACAAGGACGAAACCAAGAACGTCCTCCTTGCATCAGCTTCCAAAACAACAAGTCTATCCGTTCAAAACGGTGATCCTTGACAATTTGTACCATTTCTGTATTATGCTTTTACAAGCTAATACATATTTTCGTCAATTCCATTAACGTCAAAGGTTTCATACTGTCCTCATTCACATTCGGGAAATGAATCCTCAATGTTGATTCATAGGACATGGGGATGGACTTACTGATGATAAGACTGACTTGACCTGCATTAAAGCTAGTGCCAATAGTCTCAGCCATCTCCATAACACTATACACCCTTGTGAAAGTGATCTCTGCTGCTACTAGATGTCAATCACTAGGAAAAACATCTCAATGATCATTAGGCTTCCAGATGTCCAAAAATTTGAAAAATGTAAGGGTGATGAAACGTTTTGGGTCTATAAAGAAGTTTAAAAATGACATCAGCTAAGATGGCATAGCATAAAATGTACTTGAGAATGCATAAAACCTTAGTTAAAACACATA
The DNA here is from genome assembly GCA_025667525.1 of Glebionis coronaria. Taxonomy (NCBI): domain Eukaryota; kingdom Viridiplantae; phylum Streptophyta; class Magnoliopsida; order Asterales; family Asteraceae; genus Glebionis; species Glebionis coronaria. The sequence continues at coordinate 569,213,855 of CM046881.1, forward strand.
CAAAGGTAATAATCCTAAGTAAATTAACTAGTCTCTAATAAGCAAGAGTGACAAACACTGTTCATGCATACACTCATGCAAAAGCATGATAGACACGCATGAACTCTAGAGTCCTTTGTTCACCAATGCCCCAAAGAGAAAGTTAACTCATATAAAACCTTTGCAACTCCCCAAGTAACCCAAAAATAATAACTACCCCAAGTCACCCATACAACCACACCCAATTCTAGGTCAAAAGTCTTGGCAGCATGCATAGTATATCAACTTTGCATGCTACAGTGCCTCACGAATTAGAAAACTAAATCGTACTCACCAGTGGACACAATCTAGAATCGTGCAAGAGTTCTCTAAGAGTACCCAAAAACCTAGAGGTTTACCTCCCCTTAACAGAGGCATACAAATCATTATATGTGAATAAGCAAAATTTTATCTCAAGATGGGAATGTAAACACTACAACCATCATAAATAAAAGTTTGCAATTATGTATCCATCCAAATGTAGCTCCATTTTCCTACATAGTTAGACAAAAACCACAAAACACACACCAACAGAGGCTACCCTATCCCATGATAATGGGTAGAGATAACATGTATGTAGATAAAAATAATATCAGTGGAAAGACCAACAATGCATGTTCCTTGAGCATCTACTATCCCAATATCCTTAATCATTAACCTGCTTTTGGATAGGCTGCTCAAAAAGAAAACAAATTAGTTTCCTTTGGAGATCCAAGCCTTGTCAGACTTGGATCTATCTAGTTGTTCAACTAGAGTGGTCTTATTCTTTACCATAAATCGTTGTTCATCCCTTTGTGACCTAAACACCCAATTTGTTCCAATGAGACTATTAATGACCTTTTCAAGATATTTAAATCTATTGCAAGTCATTGAAATATCATTAAAATTAGAGTTTTGCTCTTGTTTAGGTTTCCAAGTTATGTGGGATGATGCCCTAGACCCTTGACCCTTACTAACCAAGTATCTTTGTCTATATGGTCTAAAATAAGGTCTCATACCAAACTTGGAGCTGTCAGCGTTGCATTTGTTCCTGTCAACGCTGAATTTGTTTCTGTCAGCGTTGAATTTGTTCCTGGCAGCGCTGAATTTGTTTCTGTCAGCGCTGAATTTGTTCCTGGCAGCGCTGAATTTGTTCTTGTCAGCGCCTAAATTAGGGTTTGCTACAGGAACATACTGTCTATTTGACCAGGTGTTGGTCTTTTGAAAGGGCCTTTGTCCATGGGTATTAGCTGCGTTAGAGAAGAAAGGAGCTGGTCTAGTAGCATGTGGTCTAGTGTGGACAAAAGGTCTATGGTTAACATTGGATGACCTATTGTCAACGAATGAATTGTATCCACTCACACAATTATAGGCCAAATGTGAGAAGCTCCCACATGAGTAACAAGCCTTTTTCGACACAAACTTAGGCTTAGACTGATAAAACCCTGTCCCATTAACACTTTCTTGGCTTTTGAGTGACCTAGGTTTCCTATACATTTCAGCATATTTAACACTAGGTTGTTTCTTAATTGGGGAGCCAAGATTAACAGCTTTTCCAATGATGGGATTGGTCACAGTGATAGGTTTAGATACTACTGGACTCTCAATGGGTGTAGGCACATATGGACTCTCACTAAGCATCCCACCCTTAACAAACAAAGTGGGGTTGGCCTTCTTCCACTCTTCTAGGTCAATAACCTTTTGTTGATATTCCTCAATTGGAGAGAGAATTCTAGGTGGAGGAATAAATTCCTCTTCTTGGGGTTCTGGATTACCAGTCCAAGAGAGATCCTTTCTATGGACACCATAGAAGTCCCCAGCTGGTGGTGGAACAGCCACATATTCTTTCAACCCAATCCCAGATATATCCCTAGAATCCCTTTGTTCACTAACACATTTTTCTAGGGTTTGTGAGGCTTTATCAAATCTCTGAATTTTAAGGTCTACATTATCCTTAATTTTGATAGCCTCATCTAACTTAGCCTGTAATTCACCATTGACCCTATTCATGATGTTTCTAATATCATTACTTTGATTTAAATCATGTTTTAAGATATTTATTTTATGTTTTAGGTCAAATTCCATTTTCTTATACTCAGAAACTGTCTTTTCAGTTTGAGTGAGAGCAATTTGATAGTTAGACAACTTACATCTCTCAGTACTCACATCTCCTAACAATCTTAAAACCTCTTTGTTAAGTCTTTCAGTATTTAACCTACAAGAAGAGTTATCACATACCTCACTATCAGAACATGAAGATGAATTGGAACTTGTGGAACTTGAAGTAGACATGGACTTAACTGAAAACATCATCAGCTTCTTCTTCACCTTGTTCCTTAGCCTGGTTCACCTCACGATATTGGATTTCGTTCTTCAAATCAAAGTTTCTCAACAAGCTCTGATACCACTTGTTGATCCCAAACTTAGATCGATTTAGCTTTGTGTTAACGAGATTAAATCAAGTTTAACACAGAGAAACTTTGTTGTATTGAACAAACTAAGTGTTATGCAGAATTTAACACTTAGAACAAAGAACAAAACGAAGTAAACAAAACTTTCACTTTGATTAATAGTATCAATGAATGATTACAATGAAAGTGTTATGAGATATGTGGAAGAGGTGTGTGAAAAAGATGTGTCTTATGTCTAACCCTAAGGCCTCCTTTTATAGGTTTAAGGAGCCTTGTACAAAAAGATAAGATCAACTATTATAGGAAAAGACATAAGATAAACATAACTTATTGACTAAATCTTTTTAAACATTAAGAATATATTCTGAATTCTTATCCTCATATTTTGTCCACCAGCTTGAAGAATTCATCATTGGCAGATTTAGTCCTTGTCTTTGTCTTTAAGATTCTTCATGTCAACGCCTTGATAATTCTTATCAGCGTCTCATCTGTCAGCACCTCTTTTACTCTTGTCAGCGTCTAAGTTCTTCTTGTCAGCGTCCCAGTAACTTAGCTAATTTTATTCCCAACATGCTTTACACTGTTTTCCTTAATCTGTGTAAAACTTTGATAAATTTTTTGAAAAACGTGCACTTTCCTAAACTAGGGTACCTAATTTCATTATTCACCTAAAATGATTTTAACCCATTACTAGTTTGGATCATTATCTTCTCTTCTCAAACCCTCTCATGTTGATTGTGTTCTTCATCTCTTCAACTCTTCTCTAAACCTTAACACACAACCATGTTGTCCACTAGAACATCCACTTCTTCCAAAACTTCCTCCTAAAAAAGAAGCCTCAAAATTAAGATCAAGATACCTAACATTGGTTCTTCATCTTTTCACACTCCCAAAAATGAGATCTCCCCTGTTCTCATTTCATCTTCACCTTCACCACCCCTTGCTCCATGCAAGACAAACACAACCCATGGTACTAACCATTCTCATAGTTCTACCTCCTCTTCATTCCAATCAAGAATGAATGAGCTTTCTTCACCTTTCACCCCTAGTCCTCCTTTGGATGGGATTTCTCAACCTCAACCTCTACAAAGTATCCCCTTTGTACTTGAGCCTTTGGTCACCTCTTCTTTCACTCCACCAAACTCTCCCATCTCACCCTTAGACACTATGCCTCCACCACCTCCTTCACCCTCTAACACTAATGCTCCTATTTTAGGCATTCCTATCCCTCACTTCATGGGTGATCCTTACTTCTTTGGGTTCTTAGAAGCTCATGGTGCAAATTGCCCATGTTGTCTCTATAATAACTACATCATTCAAAACCTAGGATAGAGATGCTTGGTCTTCATAGAAGGTTGCATGATTTCTTGCTTGTCTTGTTCTCCATGCCTCCTCCTAGGAGATGAATGATGGTTTTCAAATTAACATGCTTTTTTAAAAAGAAGGTCAAGCCAAAGAGAACTATGAATTCAAGACCTAGTTGTTAGCTATCTTTGTAGTAGTTAATTGTCTTTTTAATTCTTGTATTTCCTTTCCTTTCCCTCATGATTTTCTCATGTGGATGATTTATGGATTTAGTTTTTATGTGCTTTAATCTATGTGATCACATTAAACAACTTCAATTTATCTAAATTGAACCTAAATCTATTACAACCTCTAAAAACTTGACTTAAAATTGGACCAAAATGTTATTTAAATATTTTTTCACCCTTTGTCAAGACATTCTTTGTGAATGTGTTACTTTTATGCAAACCTAGCTTACTCTAGTGCTAAAAGAGGTAAAAATCCAAGATTTGCAAAATTTTGAAAAAGTCTTATCTTTCTCCAAAACTTTTGAAAATCAAGTTTTGTAGTCCACTGGACGCGGTTCCTTAGCCTCCAGGCGGATCCATATCGATATGGAACCGCGGGCTATTTTAAAGAACCGCGCCCATTAAATCCGTTATTGGCTTATTTTTGGTCTTTCTTCTTTGACCACTGTTTTGGTTAAGATTCTTTGTTTGCCCAATTTGGTTAAACATTCCCTAAAATGTTTCTTTTTCATTTCAAATCTTTGCCTTGTCTATTTTCTTTAAATCCTTCTCTCTTGGGAATTCTTTCCTTCATCCCTCATAATGCCTAATTCTTCCTTTCCTAACCTTGACATTTTTTTGTCACAAACTTCTCAACCTAAAGCTTCTTCTTCTAAGCTTTCAAAGAAATCGAAAATCTCGGTTAAACCCATTTGGATCAAAAAGAACAAGAATCCTCATGATTCTTCTTCTCCAAAATCCTCTAAGAATTCCTCTTTCTCTCCGATTCAATATTGGAATGAGACTTATGTTGGGAATAAATCTATGCTTATTTGTTTCCCCTGCTAGTTGATTATTCATACCCCTGCTAGAGTAAGTTCCCCCTGCTAAATAACAAAAGCAGGGGGATCCGTTCCCCTGCTGAAGTCAAAGGCCCTGCCGTCAAGATAAACATGGAATATATCTTTACGCGTTTCAGTTATTATTCCTTAATACTTTCCATAGTTTGTTAGTAGTGATCTTGTACGTGGGTCCTTGCATCTATAAAAGGACTCACTAGGTTAGCATGCAAAGTGTGTCTTTCTCATTTCGTTTTTCATTATTATTACTTTAAGGTTTTGTAAACCCTAATACCACTTTGGGTATTCGTATATCTTTAATATATTAAAGTGCAACGTTTGAATCTCATTTGTTCTTGTGCTAAACATTACATTCCGCATCTTGTTTAGTTACTTTGCTTTGCAAAGTTTCTCTAGTGTTAGATTGAATTCTTTCTCTCTATCACAACCCTTAAACAAGCTATTAAGGTTTAAGATCTGACTTTGGGATCAACAAGTGGTATCAGAGCTTGTTGAGAAACTTTGTCTAAATCAAGAACAAAATCCTCATAGCAAACATGTCTTCAGATTCATCCACAAACAGCAACAACCACAATAACCTCAAGTTACCCATGTTGGATCCTGAAAACTTTGAATTATGGGAATTCAGAATCCAACAATACCTGAAAATGGAACACTATGTTCTCTGGGAGATCATAGAGTTTGGTGATCAATTCAACAAAATGGTGGCAGTTGAAGAAGGCAAGGATGAAGGTGAAAGTTCCAAAGGTAAGGACAAGAAGAAATCTGCTGCTCTATGTGATAAGGAAATACTGGCTAGAAGGCATGATGTCAGGGCTCATAGCTCATTGCTGTTGGCCCTACCTGATAGACATCAACTCAGATTCAGGAAATACAAAACAGCTAAGGAACTATGGGAAGCCATAGGCACAACCTTTGGAGGAAATGAAGCCACAAAGAAGAAGAAGAAGAACCAAATGCTGGATGATTTTGCTTCTTTCAAAGCAATTGGTGATGAATCAATTGGAGCTATTTACAATAGGCTTCAAGACATGGTGGCCCACTTGGAATTCTTTGATATTGAGGTGACAAGAGAGCAGGTGAATACCAGGTTTCTTAACAGCCTCCAGAAAGAATGGTTTGTCTATAAGGCAATCTGGCAGAATAAGGATGACTTGGACAACAAGAATATTGATGATATATACAATAACTTAAAAGTTTTTGAACCTATTGTCAATGAAATGAAGTCAAAAGGGACAATTCCCACCAACTCAAGTGGAATTGCTGATCCCCCTGCTAACATGGCATTCATATCACAAAGCAGTGGAATCTCCAAGAACAGTGGAATAGAAGTAGCCCCTGCTACTTATTCCCCTGCTACCAGGTCTGGACCTTCCTATGATGAAGAAAGACCAGCTACATTCAGCCTTGATACTGCATGTGCCTTCATAGCATCTCAAGGTCCACAAGGATCTACAGTGTTACATGAAGATCTGAATCAAATCAGTAAGCAAGCACTAGAAGAATTGGATATCAAGTGGAATATGGCTTTGCTAAGCATGAGAGCCAACAGGTTCCACAAGAAGTATGGGAAGAAGATCACAATTAATCCATCTGATGTGGCTGGGTTTGATAAAGCAAAAGTTGAATGCTACAATTGTGGCAAGAAGGGTCATTTTGCCAGGGAATGCAGAGGACCTAAGTCTGGAAATAGCCATAGAAAGGATGAGGATTCTGGTGCTAAAGCCATGGTAGCAATGCAGGGGATAGATGGAGCAAATGGATGGGACTGGAGTGCTATGACAGAAAGTGTGGAAAGAAATCAAGCTTTGATGGCTGAGGAAAAGGAAGATGACTTTGCACTTATGGCCATGTCAAGTTCCAGCTCTGACAATGAGGTATATGATGACTCATACTGTACTAAAGCTTGTAGAAAAAATACTGAATCTTTAAATGATCAAATCAGAAAGGTAAAAGCTGACTATATCAATTGTGATAATGATCTTGATAATTACAAACGTGCTTTAGAACAACTAGAGTCCACCATAAGAGAGTATAGGCAACGAGAAAGTGATTATAGGGATCATATTGTGATTCTAGAAAGAGATGCCAAGGAGAATAACCAATCTATAAATGTCTTAACTGCTGAACTTGAAATTTTCAAAGCTAACCAAAAGATAGATGAGGAAACTGTTGAAAAATTTGGAAAAGCTTCAAAAGATTTAACCAAGGCATTTGAAATTGGTCAATCTCCTAAGGACAAAACAGGGTTTGGAATTAAGAATATGAATGCTACTATACCACCACCTCCTGCTAACATCCATGCTGCCTATCCTAGAAAAGACTTGTCATGGACTGGTCTCCCTTGTTTTGAAAAACAGGATGACATTGAGTTTGACTTGAGTGCTTATATACCTAAAAACCTTGATACAGAAGAGTCTCTAGTTAAAACTAGTGTCATTAGGGATGTTAAACAGGAACAGGTTGGTTTAAAGCAAATTGACAACCCTGTTAGATTTTCAAAGGAAGGAATCTCTAGCAGCAATCCAAACTCTAAGAGCATCTCTTCCAAATCTAATGCTAGGCCACAATCTCCTAAACCTGCCATTAAATATGCTGGTATGTACAGGAATGTCAGAGGTAATCAAAGAAATTGGAATGACCAAAAGTCTCATCAATTAGGAAAAGACTTTGTGATCAACACCAAGCCCTGCTTCACATGTGGCAGTTTTGAACACACTTATCAAGAGTGTAAGGCACCCATGGAGATGGTGGCTGCAAATCCCTTAAAGGATATGCAACCTAGAGCCATTCTTCTAAATGCAGGGGCAAAATCCTTTTCCCCTGCCAAGTATGTTGCCCCTGCCTTGAGAAATAGAGTAGCTGAGAAATATGTTGCTCCAGCCCTTAGAAAGGAAAATGATGTTCACCCAAAGCCCAACACTTCTGTGACCACCCCAACACCTTATACTGCATATAGATCTGGCCCTAGACCTTACCAACACATGAACAGAGGCCAAAACAAAAGGTGGGTTCCCTCTGCTAAGCATAAGGATTCCCCTGCTAAAACTGGGGTATCCCCTGCTAGAAAAATTGTACCTTCTAGGAACATGGGAAGATGGGGAAAAGCTGTGAAAGCCTCAGCTCGTTGGGTTTGGGCACCCAAAAGGGGTACTCAATCTAATGGTGTATCTCTAGTTTTTGATAAGCTATCCTACATTGATACACGAGGTAGATCCAAGTCTGTAATGGCTTGGGTCCCCAAGAAAAACTAATTTGTTTTTCCTCTTGCAGGTGACAAAGAAGACAAGGGATGATAGAGCATATTGGGATAGTGGATGCTCAAGAAGTATGACTGGACACAAAGCTTACTTGTCTAATTTTGTACCCCTACATGACAATGATGGTGTTTCTTTTGGAGATGGGCATGGAACTATAACAGGGAAAGGAACTATTGTCACAAATGGGATGACTTTTGACAATGTGTATTTGGTGAAAGAACTTAAGTATAATCTCTTCAGTGTGTCACAGATGACTGACAACAAGAATTTTGTCTTGTTTACCGACACTAAATGCTTGGTGTTAGGAAAGGAGTTTGTCTTGCCAGCAGACACTCCTATTGTACTCAGAACACCAAGACAGAAGAACATGTACACAATTGATCTCAAGGATATCTCTCTCCAAGACAATGAAACATGTTTCATTGCCAAAGCTCAGCAGATGAATGTAAGAAATGGCATAGAAGACTTGGTCATCTTAATTTCAAGAACATGAACAAACTGGTAAAGCATAATCTGGTTCATGGTCTTCCTTCCAAGTCTTTTGTCACTGAACATACTTGTGCAGCATGTCTGAAAGGGAAGCAACACAGAGCATCTTGCAAGTCAAAAACAAGTATGTCCACCACCAAGCCATTGGAACTACTGCATATGGATCTTTTTGGTCCTACTTCTGTGGCAAGTATAATGAAGAAATGGTACTGCTTAGTGATTACTGATGATTTTTCAAGATTTACATGGACATTCTTTCTATTTGAAAAGAGTGACACTGCTGATGTACTCATTGGGTTCATCAATCAAATTGAACTGTCAAAAAGCATGAAGGTAGTTACCATAAGATCAGACAATGGTGGTGAGTTCAGAAATCACAAGCTGGATTCTTTCTGCATAAACAAAGGCATCAAGAGGCAATTTAGCATTGCTAGAACACCTCAACAGAATGGAGTGGCAGAAAGAAGGAATAGGACACTCATTGAAGCTGCAAGAACTATGTTGTCTGATTCCAAACTTCCAGTTATCTTTTGGGCTGAAGCTGTATCCACTGCTTGCTATGTGCAAAACAGGGCCTTGGTGGTCAAGGCACACAACAAGACCCCTTATCAGCTGTTTAATGGAAGACCTCCCTTAATTGACTTTTTCAGACCTTTTGGGTGTCATGTTATCATCTTGAACACCATTGACAATCTTGGTAAGTTTAGTGAAAAGGGTGATGATGGATACTTTGTGGGTTATTCCTTAAACAGCAAGGGATATAGGGTCTTCAACAAGAAGACAAGCAAAATCACAGAAAATCTTCATGTGAACTTTCTTGAAGACAAACCTGAAGATGTTCAGACAGGTCCTGACTGGTTCTTTGATATAGATGTACTTTCTAAGTCCATGAATTATGTACCTGTTGTCTTGCAGAACACTAACATTTCAGGTACTCAAGAAACAATTGCTGCTGAGAAGTCACCTCTGAGGTACATGAATGTACCCTCATTGTTTCTTAGTGAAGCTGATAAACAAGAGGATAACTCTGCTTCAGGAAAAGCACAGCCAATCTCATCCCCTGCTATGTCTGAAGGCAGTGGAATGGCTGAAAGCAGTGGAATCCTGGATTCCCCTGCTAGAGGAATTGATTCCTCTCTCACAAAGGATCATGATGCTAATGAGACTACTGATGCAGAAAGAGAATCCCCACTCATCTCATCATCTACACCCATAAATGATGGTCCTATCATATCCAGCAGTGGAAGCAGAATCATCAGGAGTGGAGGTCCTAGTTATTCAGAGCTTCATTCTGCTCACAAGCACCCATCTTTAGGTCATGCTGTCTCATTTAGAAGTTCCTTTGAGGACTTCTTTCCTAATCAAAATAGCCCCATCAATTCTGATTTGGAAGAAGATGAAACAGAAGTCATCATGCAGCCTACTTATAGAATCAATAAGGATCATCCTATCTCTCAGATCATTGGTGATCCTGAAGCCCCTAGACATACAAGGTATACAGCAAAGGAGCACAGCTTCATTGCTAACATCACCATGAAGTTCAATCATGACAACATGCAATGTTGTCTGTTTACTGCATTTTTGTCACAAGAAGAGCCAAAGAAGATTTTTCAGGCTTTAAATGACCCAAGCTGGGTTGAAGCTATGCAAGAGGAGCTCTTACAATTTGACATACAAGAGGTTTGGATTCTGGTTGATTGTCCCAAATGGGCAAGGCCTATTGGGACCAAGTAGGTGCTCAGGAACAAAAAGGATGAAAGGGGGATAGTTGTCAGGAACAAGGCAAGGTTGGTAGCACAAGGGTATACTCAGGAAGAAGGGATTGATTATGAAGAGGTGTTTGCTCCAGTAGAAAGGATTGAAGCTATTAGATTATTCCTTGCTTATGCCTCATTCATGGACTTCACTGTTTTTCAGATGGATGTGAAAAGTGCCTTCTTATATGGAACCATTGATGAAGAAGTCTATGTCATGCAACCACCAGGGTTTGAAGATCCAGAACATCCTGACAAAGTATACAAAGTGAAAAAGGCCATGTATGGCCTTCACCAAGCTCCCAGAGCCTGGTATGGTACTCTTTCCAAATATCTCCTAGACAATGGATTCAGCAGAGGGAAGATTGATCAGACCCTGTTTACAAAGAAACAAAAGGGTGACCGTCTGCTAGTACAAGTCTATGTGGATGACATCATTTTTGGATCAACTAACTCCATGCTTAGCAAAGAGTTTGCCAAATTGATGCAGGATAAGTTTCAAATGAGTGCTATGGGAGAACTAAACTTCTTTTTGGGGTTACAAGTTCAGCAGCGGAAAGATGGGATATTTATCTCACAAGACAAATATGTAGCTGAGATTGTAAAGAAGTTTGGCATGTCTGATGGGAAGAAGGTGTCCACTCCCATGGACAAGGATCATCCATGGGGCAAGGATGGTCCTGGCAAGCCTATTGATGTCAGGAATTACAGGTCTATGATTGGGTCTCTTATGTATCTCACTGCTTCAAGACCTGACATCATGTTTGCAGTCTGCTTATGTGCAAGATACCAGGTGTCACCAACAGAGTGTCACTTATTTGCTGTGAAAAGGATCTTTAGGTATCTAAAATGTCATCCCACCCTAGGACTCTGGTATCCAAAGGAGTCACCATTTGAGCTGATAGCCTATTCAGATAGTGATTATGCTGGTGACAACAATGATAGGAAGTCTACAACAGGGGGATGCCAATTTTTGGGGAGCAGGCTTATATCTTGGCAATGTAAGAAGCAGACTATCATGGCAACATCCACAACTGAAGCTGAGTATGTAGCAGCTGCTGCATGCTGTGGTCAAGTTCTTTGGGTGCAAAATCAATTGCTTGATTATGGGTACAACTTTCTTAAAACCAAGATATTTATTGACAACAACAGCACTATTTGCATCATAAAGAACCCTGTTTTTCATAGCAAAACCAAACACATTGAAATTAGACATCACTTTATCAGAGATTGTTTTGAAAAGGGACTGATTGTCCCTGAGAAAATTGATACAGAACTTAATGTTTCTGATCTTTTAACAAAAGCTTTTGAGGTAGGGAGGTTTTAGTATCTAGTTGCAGGTATTGGAATGGTTACTCCTTAAAATCTGATGTCTATTTTTGTCATGTGTAATCAGGGTTGCTTCACTGCTGTTGTTGTATTATTGTTAGTCAATTTTACCATTTCTTTCATTCCACTGCTTTTTAACACTGATTCCCCTGCCTGGGGTTCATTCCCCTGCCAAGAGAATTTTTCTCTTAGGCTGGGTGTGTTCTTTTTACAAAAGTGGTTTTATGTGGTTTTAGACTAACAATGCAGAGGCTCATATGGTGCATACAATTCTCCTTGGTGGATCAGGTATATACTATATGTTTCAGGGGAGGTTAGGTCAAACCTTTAGGATTCAGGGTATTCTTAGAATGCTCATATATGGTCTTAGATCATATCCACTGGTGAGTGAGGGTTCAGGATAATGATGACTTGCTGCAAAGCTTGTCAGAATTCTAAAACCTTGAGGCACTGTGGTGTGTGTTTACATTTCTTTATTCAAGCAGCTTGTTGTTCAAAATACAGATGTGTGGCACACATTGCCAAGACTAACTGACCATAGGTAAGGGACAAGGTTGGGATGGTGACTGGGGTATGCATGATTTCTTAGGATTACCTAGTGTAGGGGGACTTATGTATTAACTTTTTGTATTGGGACCATTGCTGAATAGAGGACTCTTGAGATTCTATGTATCTATCTTGTGTATACAAGTGTGTGCATTAGAGCAGAGCTAGTTAGCATTAGTCCCTTCATGACTAGTTTAATACCCCTAGGAAAGTTTCCCCTGCTTTTATTTTTTATTCCCCTGCCTGCACAACATTCCCCTGTTTGACCATTGACCGACAATACCGTTACCCTGTTCATAGCCGTTGGGCCTGCTTGCTTAAATTTTGGTTAGGGAATATTTTATTCTTTTTAAAAGATATTTAAGGCGCTTTCTTAGCTGATTGGTAATCTTTTCCTTCTATTTCAAATATATTAATTTTTTATCAAGATTTATCTTTGATATTTTTGCAATTTGAAAATTTTGGTCCAATCACAGCTCTCTAATTCGCCTATATAAACTTAATTCCCTTTACCAGCAGGTCCATAAATCTCTCTCGACCTAATCCCACTTACCTCCCATCTCTATAAACCTCAAAACTTTTTTCAAAATTCATCATGACCCTTAAAATTGCTCCTAATCATAACCAAATCGCTTTGTTTCATGATGAACCAGCCGAGTTTGCTGAGGCTGTGGCCTTTTTAAAGTCTTCGTACTTCAAAGTGGCCCTTCTCATCAATCCTCGCATTTATACCTCACACATTCAACAGTTCTGGTCTAAAGCCATGACCAAAACAGTGAATGGAGAGGTCATAATTCAAAGCACAGTTGATGGTCATTCCAAGGTAATCACACTTGCCTCCATCAGGGAGAATCTCCTCCTTGATGATGAGGATGGAATAACCAACTTTTCTGAAGCTGAAATTTTTGAAGGTCTTGAAAAATTAGGGTATAAACTTTCTGAAAATCAAAAATTAAAGTTTGCTAAAGGCCAGTTTGCCCCTCATTGGAAACTTTTGATTCATACTATTATGCAATGTTTGTCACCCAAAACCACTGCTTTTAATGAAGTTGGTAGTGAGATAGCTTCTGCCCTGATCTGCTTTGCAACAGGAAGGAAGTATTGTTTTTCTCAAATGATTTTTAAAGGCATGGTTAAAAATGTTTCAAGCACCTCAAAGTTTTGTATGTATCCAAGGTTTATAGAAGTTTTGCTGAATATGAGTGATCATGGTCCCATTACACACAGAAACTATTTTTCAGCAACCAAACACACAACCAAACTTTTCACCACATTACTTGCACCATCACCTTTGTTCTCTGGCAGAAATATTCCATTCACTTCAATCATGCTAGACCAAATCAGACGGGAAGAAGCCAAACATCAAACAGACATAAATCCACCTGCTGAATCCCCTGCTAAGAACCTACCACCTGTTGATCCACACCAAGAAAGGCGTTCAAAATCCAGGTTTGCCAGGTCTCCCTTGCCTGGTGAATCTTCACAAGCAGCAGAGAGGAGAGTCTCCAAGAGTTTGGAGCAACCTGGGGGTTTGGCTGCCACTACTGTCTCATCCTCAAGGGGTGAGCAGGATAGTGACACCATCAATAAGTCCTCTCCCCCACTCCATGATATCCAACAAGGGGAGAAATTCCCTTCTAGGATTGAGAGCAGTATGAAACCTTTGACAAACTTGGAATTGACGAAAATGTGCATGAGCTTGAAAAGGCAGAATGCACAACTTGTACAAGATGTCAAAAAGCAAGGTCTGGTTATCTCTCATTTAGAAACCAGACTTGCTACTCTTGAGGGGAGGAGAAAGCCCAGACTGATTCTTTCCACAGATGAGGATGCTTCCAAAGGGGAGGAAATTCCAACCAAAGAAGGATCTACTGAGTATTATTCATATCCTGGTAGGGAGCATGGAAAGATAAAAAGTGCTAAGGAAGGAATGGAGAGAGAAAGTGCTGATAAAGGAAGTGACAAGGGGAGTGCAACCAAATATATTGCTCAAACATTGCTCACTATGGGCAATCAAGAAGAAGCCCCTGCTTCAAAAGGTTCCCCTGCCATTGCTGATCCCACTGCTGTAAGTTTATCCCCTGCTAAGAACATTACTCAAACATTTGTTAGGAAGAACAGAAAGCAACCAGCTCAGAAGGGGATAACAATCAAAGAACCTGCATCTAAAGCAAAACCAACACCAGCAGTGGATCCAAAAGACAAAGGAAAAGGAATCATGGTGCAACAGCCCAAGAGAAAATACAAGCATCTGACTCCTGAACAGCAGAAGATCCAAGAAGCACATGATGCACAAGTAGCTCTCAGGCTACAACAAGAGGAAATGGATATGTAGGATCAAAGGATGGAGAAGATGAGGCCCAAAGATATGCTAAAACAGGTTGAGATTATGCATAGGGAACTAGATGACAAGGTACCTCATGTTGAAGAATTTCTTGATCAATGGGAGAAGGAGTTGAAAAATGCTCCTTTGGAAGACAGGTATGAGTTGACTTGCCTTGTTTACAAATTTCAAACTGAATATCTGGAAAGAAGGGCAATGCAAATTCAGAGTGAGAAGTATAGAACATCAGAGAAAGGGCAACTTGATCACTACAAAGTTCTGCTTAAAAGGCATAGAAAGTGGAAGGATGGTGACTTCACAGATATGAGCTTTGAAGCCATAAAGAGAGCAGTCAGACCAGTTCTAAAGTTGTATGATGTGGAGGATTGGATGACAATCAACACTCCTGAGGAAGCTGAGTATCTTAGGAGACAAAGTGAAGTGCTACAGAAAGCTAGAGCAACAAAGAAAAGAAAAGCTGGAGAGACTACACAAGCAGGTGCATCATCCCTAGCAGGGGAATCACACCAAGCAGGTGAAAGTTTTCTAGAAGTACTTGAGAAGTCAGTACTTAATGCACAAAGAGCAGCAAAGAGACTCAAGAGAATGGAGCAAGTGGGCATAATCACTATAGAGTCTCAAGGGCCATCAAATGATGAAATTGACAAACAGCTGATTTTACAGGAAAATGATGAAATCTCACCTAGTGAACTTGGAAAGAAGTTTGCTATTATAGAGTATGTTGTTTATGAACACAAAGGGAGAACTTGGTGGAAGCTTACAAGGGCTGACAATACAGCACAGACTTTTCTAAGTCTAGATGTCATGTTTCAAATTTTGGATAGTGAAGACTTAGAAGATCTATGGAAAATATTGAAGAAGACGTTTGCTGCAAAACCTCCTACCATGGATGGTGTTGAGAAGGATTGGGTAATCTGGGAGTGCATGCATAGAATGTATGAACATGAATTATTTGATCCTCTATTTGATGCAGTGAATAAAGCAGATTTGGTGTATTGGAAGCTATTTACAAATTCTGGGGTTTATGAGGTAGTAATGGAAGGTGTGAGTGTTTATTTACTCAATCATAGGTATTATCCTTTCTCTCAGGAAATCTTGAAGAAGTTAGCACAGCCTAAGTTAATTGTTGATGCCAAAAAGCCTGTTGTTTAGGATCTGGTAAGAATGGTTCATAGTCAGATTTGGCCAGAGAGTTTGTAAGCATCCTCATCAACTAGCATTTATTCAGAAACTTGTCTTTAGGGGAAAGCACAAGTTTAGGGGAGGATTGTTGGGAATAAATCTATGCTTATTTGTTTCCCCTGCTAGTTGATTATTCATACCCCTGCTAGAGTAAGTTCCCCCTGCTAAATAACAAAAGCAGGGGGATCCGTTCCCCTTCTGAAGTCAAAGGCCCTGCCGTCAAGATAAACATGGAATATATCTTTACGCGTTTCAGTTATTATTCCTTAATACTTTCCATAGTTTGTTAGTAGTGATCTTGTACGTGGGTCCTTGCATCTATAAAAGGACTCACTAGGTTAGCATGCAAAGTGTGTCTTTCTCATTTCGTTTTTCATTATTATTACTTTAAGGTTTTGTAAACCCTAATACCACTTTGGGTATTCGTATATCTTTGATATATTAAAGTGCAACGTTTGAATCTCATTTGTTCTTGTGCTAAACATTACATTCCGCATCTTGTTTAGTTACTTTGCTTTGCAAAGTTTCTCTAGTGTTAGATTGAATTCTTTCTCTCTATCACAACCCTTAAACAAGCTATTAAGGTTTAAGATCTGACTTTGGGATCAACAACTTACTCTATAAATCCAATTACCGGAGAAAAAGAAATTCTTCCACCAACACCTAAACCTTTCAACTCTCCTCAACTCAATGACCTATCTTCTTTCCCTAACCTCACTAGGCATTGTGAAAACATCTCTTCTCCATTATCTCCCTCTCCACCAACCTATAATCTTGATGGACCTCCCCCATCTAACGACTTTGTTTTGCATCATGGTTTGATATGAGCAAAATCTCATATCAATAAGTCAACAAATCACCCTAAAACACATAGCAAATACCTAACTTTTATGCCATAAAGCAGTATTATGTGGTATGTTTTGTGTTTTGCTTGATTAGGTAACAAGGATACAAATTTGAAGCAAACAAGTGAAATCAAGCTAAAAGATGATGAAAATACAAGAGAAGGATAAAAAATGACAAGCCATGAGAAGATAAAGGACCTATCTTGACAACATTCAAAAGTTGAGGGGCTAAAGTGCAATTTTAGAAAAGTCAAGATCAAAGTCAAACCTGGTCAACTCTCAAGTCAACCAAGTCAAAGGGCTCAAATGATCAATAATGAAGGTCAAAGGACTAATTTTGCCAAAGAAATGAAGAGTAGAGCTCAAATGAAGATTCTGCCGAAGTCTAAGGGTTGAAATTGCCAATTTTCATATTAACTTTGTGCTTGATCCGGGTTTACAAGTATTAGCCAATGAGAAAGAAGAAAGGAGGTGACATAGATCACCACATCACCCCACTAACGCAACCTTTCATTTAATACTGAATCTGCAACAGTCAAACCCACTCAGCAAATATTAACCAATAACAAAACGCCACTCAGTAATACTTTTATCCGTTTTGGATAATGATCCGTGAAAAGCTGAGAGCCAATTAAATACTTCCACGTGTCAACTTCAAGTTCATACGCGCCCAGGATCAATAATTTGCTACAATGCGTTTCAAGCAAACTACAAACATGAAAAGTGCTTCATTTTGAAAGATGAATTCATCCATCACAATCAATTAAGCTGGAATTAATTGGATCAAAAAACCCCCAAATATGTTCTTGAGCCGAAATATACAATTAACAAGAAAAGTCCACGTGGAGCTCAAAGATTAGACATAACACGTCATCCACCCCAACTGATTCTCATTTTAACTCTATAAATAGGACCTAAGCCCTCATTTGTACTTGTAGACTTTAGGTGTGATAAACACACACTTTATTTTTCTCTCTCAATTCCAGTCCTTCATTTTCAGTTAGAACTACTCTTAGGTGCTTGATAGACACCTAAGAGTTAGTTAGTTAGTTAACAACTACTTGTAACCACTTTTCCCTCCATAAATAAAATTCAAAATTCAGTTTCACTCAATCTCCTTCTTATCTCTTCATTACTTTGATCCTAGTGATATAGTGTTGTTTTTGTTGATCTTTTATGATCAATGGAAGTTTGTTAAAGCCTTGAAGTATTGTAGCTATTCAGAATTTCAGTTGCAGTTCATTTTCATCCATTTGCAGAGCTTGTAGCAGGGTTGTAGATTGTAGCTGATCATGATGATGTTGATGGTAATTGGAGGTTGATAATTGGTGGTTTAGAGTTTGTTAGAAGGCTCAGCGCCTCTCTACTCCTACAACGGAGGCTTCAAGCTAAAAAGTTCTAAATTCCCTATTTTTGTTCCTCTAAATTTTCTATGCATGCTCAATTCCTAGTGTAGCTTCTAATTGCTTATCTGAATGTGTGTATAGCTTAATTGAGTTAGTGAGATAGTGTGTTATTGATCTTATAGCTTTACATTTAGTTTTACTTGATTTCATTTGGTATTTCATCAGTATATGATCATTAGTATCCATTTTGTGTTTTAATCAGTGAAATTGCTTGAATTTCCTCTTGAACTATTTCAACTGATACTCAAAAACTCTTTGTAAAAGTTCTTATTCAGATTTTAAGGTAGTGTTTGGTTTAAGTGATTTTTGGTGATTCAAGTTGTAGAAAATTGTTTTTTTTTTGTGTTCATTTACACTAAGTCTAGTAGTGTAAACATTTTGGTTCAAATTTATGGTCAAACAAGTTTTCAAACAGGCAAATGGTAGTTAAAAACTTTGGGTCAAGGATTTTCAAAGTTCATCAGTTAAACTTGTGATCTTTGATTCACTAGCATTTACTTGTTTCTTGACCAAATTGCCTGAAATTTATTTCAATTTGTAGTTTAACATCTAAAGTTTCAGTGTTTAATTGGAAATAATACAGTTCAAGCTTTTCAGTGAGTTTTTAGCTTTTTAGTCAGCTTATAAGCAAACTTAAGTTTCTGTAATGAAGGGCTTTCTGTTTTGCTAGTTCTCGAATTCTACTTCATAAACTTCCTAATTTTCTTTCACAAATCAATTTGCCATCATGCCTTGAGTGAATTCTGAGTTTTCAGCTTTTTGGATTTTTGGTCAATTTTGGTCAAATAAGCCAATTTTAGCTTATTCTAGATTCTGGCTTATTCAGTTTATCATTTTCAATTCTAAAAAACATCCCACGCTTTTTGATAGTTGATTAAACAGATTTGATAAGAAAATTGGATTGTCGATGTCTAGATTTCATCTTGGCTTATTCTTGGCTTATTGAAATAAGCTATCTAAAGTTTTACAAGCTTTTAAGCAGTTTCCTTTTGCAAGCCTAGCTTATTTGCACTTTTAAGAAGTTTAAAACAAACTAGAGTGATATTTGTTCACTAATAAGCTCTATCCAGCTTATTCGAGTCTTATAGCCCGTTTTTATCAAAACTTTCATTTAATTTGCAATATGGTCCATGTTGTTTGATAATATTTGTAATTAGTGTTAAATTTCATTCTTTTTAGGTTTTGCATAAACTAGTCCCTGGATTTCTAGTAGTTACAATTTCAGCTAGTTAGTTTTACAATTTGTTAAGTAGGTTAACTAGTTTGTTACATTTTACATATTTGGTCCTTTTAGTTTCTGATTTTACACTTCCAGTCCCTATACTTGCATTTAGTTTACATTTCAAGCAATTTACTTTTCATGCAATAGAAACTTGTATTTTGTGAATAGTAATTGGTACTTGCACTTTGTTTTACGGTTACGTAGCATTAATATTTTCAACTTTTTACGTGTTGATTGAATTAGACATAGAAATCCAAATACCCTTAACAACCAAGAACAATTTTAAGCTCGATATTAGTAGGCCTTTCAAATTGTCGAGAATCGAGAATAAACGAACTTGCAAATACTCAATTTCAAATGGCGTCGTTGCCGGTTCATGACATTACGAGAGACTATTGATTGACGGTTTCGATTGGATTTTGGGATCCGTTCCCCGAGTGGACGTTATTTTTACGTATCACAAATCAAAAACATAAAAAAATCAAAAATATAAAAACTTAAAAAATAACAGAATCAATTCTTTTCCTAAAGAATTGAACAAAAAAATTAAAAAAAATTAAAAAAGCAATCTC
Source organism: Glebionis coronaria (assembly GCA_025667525.1). Taxonomy (NCBI): domain Eukaryota; kingdom Viridiplantae; phylum Streptophyta; class Magnoliopsida; order Asterales; family Asteraceae; genus Glebionis; species Glebionis coronaria. The sequence goes on from CM046881.1 coordinate 569,233,583, forward strand.
CTAAGAGATTCCACCAAAAAATATATATTATTGGATTTCATCGATTTTTACGTACATATAGTATTTTCTTTAAAAACCCAGTAAATACAAAAATATTTTTGATATATTATTATATGTAGATATGTATACGTATACGAACACTCAATACACATACTTCCACAAGTATTGCTTTTGTAATACACCGTGTTCGGGAGCGTTCCGGTCCTTGACACGTGTATCGATCAAATTTAATTAAAGCAAGAATAGATAAATACTTACAATAGGCAAGAATTTTAAGAATACAAACTACAAAGTGAATAGAAAGGCGACGTGCTATAAAATACCGTCTAAGGTTTAATAGGTACTTAAGTGCTTCGTGCCACCTAACCCCCCGTTCACTAGTGCGTATTCTAAGAATGAAAGCTTGATTGGGGGTCTCGCACCCAAGTATTACTTACCTATACTATATTTTCTTGTGGATATTACTTATTGAACCTCAGAAATTATAATCCTCTCTTTTCCAAAGTCGAACAAGAGCTTCTCTCTCACTCCTTGATTTGAGTTGCATGCTCATCCGCGGGCGTGCACAAATACTATTTGGTGTACAACCCCTTCCTCCGAAAATGAAGAAAAAGAGAAAGAGTAAAAACAACACCGTCCATCAAGCCGATCCCGAGAATTGTTCTTTGAACAACACACAAGAAACCATGTCCGCCGTTGACAATCGACCTTTGATGGAACACCTTCAATACAATGTGCAAGGATATGTCGATGCTATTGTTATACCCGAGATACCCGCAAACACCTTTGAGCTTAAGACATCTATGATTAGCTTGGTTTCAAACACACCATTTTTGGGGAGACCTAGTGATAATCCACAAGATCATATCAAGAAGTTTCTATCTCTTTGCAATACCATTAAGTACAATGGAGTTCCCCATGATGCCATTAAGTTGATATTGATCCAATTCTCCTTAGAGGGTAATGCTAAGTATTGGATAGATACACAACCACCTAAGAGCATTAATGCTAAGTATTGCTAAGTATTGGGATGACTTTACTAAGAAGTTTTTGAACAAGTTCTTTCCCCAATCTAAGACCACGGCTTTGAGAAACCTAATTATTGGATTTCAACAAAAACCTAGCAAAACCTTTGGTGATGCTTGGGAAGAGTTCAAGGAGTTATTGAGAAAATGCTCTAATCATGGATTCAACGAGGTTCACCAAATCAATACTTTCTACAATGGATTAAGACCACATCATCAAGATTCCCTCAACTCTTCCGCGGGTGGGAATATTCTTTCCAAATCCATTCAAGAGGCATGGGACATTATTGAGACTAAATCCATGGTGCAAACTAACACACAATTTGATGAGAGAGTCCATGTGGTGCAAGAGGGTGTTACTCCACATTTGGATAAGATTATCTCTCAAAAGTTTGATACTATGACTAATACACTCTTGAAACTTTGTGAAATTACTTTAAACAAAAATTCCACCAATAATGTGAATGTTATTGCTATTTCATGTGAGACTTGTGGAGGTCCTCATTCTTACCAACAATGTGATAAGGTTCAAAATTACCAAGGTGAATGTTATGCTTATCAAGAAGAACATAGAGAGCACTTCAAACCTAACATCAGTCAAAACAATCTCTCTTACAAGTCAAATAACTACCTTGCTCCACCCGGCTTTACACCCCATCCACCAACCCAAAATCAACCCAATCCTCCTCAATTGCTATAAAGAAATCAAGGGACTAGGCCAAACTACCAAGGGAACAACTATAAAGCACCCAACAACTTTCACAATCAAGGATTTAACCAACCACCTCCACCCTTTCAAAATCAAGGTAAAAATCAAGGATATGGGCAAAATGAGACTTTTGAGCTATTTGAAAGAAGAATTCGTGAAATTGAAAAGAGAATACAAGAGCAAATGAGAGTTATGAAGGGGGAGTCTACTAAGAGGATTTTGATGATGCTTAATCAAAGACCACAAGGGGCTCTACCTTCAAACACACAAACAAACCCAAGGGCTAATGCCAATGCTATTACAACAAGAAGTGGAAAGACAACTAATGATCCTTTACCTCCTACACCTTCTTTGGTTAAGCCTACTATGGTTCCACCTTGTGATAAGCCTTTAACATCAAACTCACCACCTTCAAGCTCTACTACTTCAACATCTACACTTTCTCAACCTACACCCACTTCTCCTTTACCTTCCACACCTCCCAATGAAGAACCTAACAAAGAGAAACCTTCCACCACAACAACTACTCAACCTACACCAAAACCAAGCTTACCATATCCATCAAGAATGAGAAAGGAGAAACTTAAAAACAAGGATGATATTCAAGTCTCTAATTTTTTGAGGATGTTCAAGCAACTTAACATAAACATCTCCTTTGCGGAAGCTCTTGCATATATGCCAAGTTTCCTAAAATGTTCAAAGATCTCCTCTCCAACAAGGAAAAATTGGTGGATTTGCCTAACACATCACTTAATGAGAATTGCTCCTCCGTCTTGCTTAAAACCTTACATACAAAACTTGGAGATCCGGGGCGATTTTTGATCCCTTGTAATTTTCCCGGGGTGGAAAATTGCATGGCACTAGCGGATCTAGGGGCAAGCATTAATCTCATGCCTTTATCGGTTTGGCAAAAACTCTCTCTTCTCGAGCTCACTCCTACTAGGATGACCCTTGAGTTAGCCAATCGTACCATAGCTTATCTGGTAGGCATTGCGGAGGATATGTTTGTAGGTGTGGATAAGGTTACCTTTCCGGCGGACTTTGTAGTGGTTGATTATGATATGGACCCGAGAGTTCCTCTTATAGTTGGAAGACCATTTTTGAGGACGGGTCCTACTCTTATAGACGTGGTGGAGGGAGAACTAATTATGAGAGTTGAGGATGAGAAAGTGGTGTTTAAGCTAGGAAAAGTGACTAAGAAGTCTCAAGGTTGTGAAACAATTAACATAGTGTATGTTTTTGATGAGGTGTGTGATGAGCATTTTCATGAAGCTTGTAAGAATGATAGTGAAGACAAGCATTATGTAGAGACCGTTGCCTCAATTGCTCCCTCCTTAACACCTTTTGGAGAGAGTGATTTCCTCTTGGAGGAGTTTGAGTCCAACTTCCTTGGTAATGATGATTCTCCCATCAACTGGGAAGAAGACATTCTCACTATCCAAAATTTGCTCAATGAGGATCCCATTCCTTCCCCTATTCCAAAAGAAGTTACCATAGATGATCCCTCCATAGTGAAACCTTCCATAGAGAGTCCACCTATCCTTGAACTTAAGGATCTTCTATCCCACCTTGAATATGCTTTCCTAGAGGGAAAAGACCAATTACCTGTGATCATTGCTAAAGACTTGAAAGAGGATGAGAAGGAAAAACTCATTGAGGTACTTAAGAAACATAAGCAAGCCATAGCATGGAAAATATCCGACATAAGGGGAATTGATCCAAATTTTTGTACACACAAAATCCTTATGGAGGATGATTACAAACCTGCCATTCAAAGCCAAGGAAGGGTTAACCCTAAAATCCATGAGGTCATTAAGAAGGAAGTTATTAAACTCCTTGATGCGGGCATGATTTACCCTATTTCTGACTCTCCATGATTTAGCCCGATACATTGTGTTCCTAAGAAGGGTGGAATCAACGTAGTACCTAATGAGAACAATGAGCTTATTCTGGTTGGAGAGTTTGTATCGATTATAGGAATCTCAATGATGCTACTAGGAAAGATCATTTCCCATTGCCTTTTATGGACCAAATGCTTGAACGCTTAGCGGGAAATGAGTACTATTGCTTTCTAGATGGATTCTTGGGTTATTTTCAAATACCCATTGATCCTAAGGATCAAGAAAAGACCACATTCACTTTTCTTTATGGTACATTTGCTTATAAGAGAATGCCTTTTGGCTTGTGCAATGCACCGGGGACATTCCAAAGGTGTATGATGGCAATCTTTCATGACATGATTGAGCACACTATGGAAGTTTTCATGGATGATTTCTCGGTTTTTGGAGATTCATTCACTTCTCGTCTCTCCCATTTAGAGCGTATGCTTAAGAGGTGTGAAGAAACACGTCTTGTTCTTAATGGGAGAAGTGCCATTTCATGGTGAAAGAGGGGATAGTCTTAGGACATAAGATATCCAATAAGGGTTTAGAAGTGGATCGTGCTAAAATTGATGTTATTGTTAAGCTTCCCCCACCTACCACGGTGAAAGGAGTTAGAAGTTTTTTGGGTCATGTGGGATTCTATAGACGTTTCATACAAGATTTCTCTAAGATTGCAAGACCGATGACCCACCTATTGGAAAAAGAGGCTCCTTTCATTTTCACCCAAGAGTGTTTAGACTCTTTTGAGATACTTAAGGAAAAGTTGACTAAGGCTCCCATTTTGGTTTCTCCAAATTGGGATTTGCCTTTTGAGCTCATGTGTGACGCTAGTGATTATTACGTAGGGGGCGTGTTAGGACAAAGAGTGAATAAGCATTTTCAACCTATACACTATGCTAGTAAAACCATGACGGGTGCTTAAATTCACTATACCACCACGGAAAAAGAGTTGCTTGCTATAGTCTATGCCTTTGAGAAATTTAGACCCTATCTTATGCTCTCCAAGACCATAGTGTATACGGATCATTCGCTCTCAAGTACCTCATGACAAAGCAATATGCTAAGCCTAGACTTTTGAGATGGGTTTTGTTGCTACAAGAGTTTTCCACTGAGATTCGTGATAAGAAAGGAGCCGAGAATTTAGCGGCGGATCACTTGAGTAGACTTGAGCATCCTTTTCAAGGTGAATTACCTCATAAGGAAATTAATGAATCCTTTCCATTAGAGGAGCTCATGTCTATCTCTTCACAAGAGGATGCCACCCCTTGGTTTGCGGATATTGCAAACTATCTTGTGGGGGATGTGCTAATAGAGGGTCTCACTTCGCAACAAAAAAAGAAGTTTCTTAAGGAAGTGAAATACTATTTTTGGGATGACCCTTACCTCTTTAGGCAATGTGCGGACCAATTCATTAGACGGTGTGTAGATGGGCCCGAGGCATTTAAAATCTTAGAAGCTTGTCATAAGGGACCTACGGGGGTAATTTTGGGCCCAACTACACCTCCAAGAAAGTCTTTGATCGGGTTACTATTGGCCTTCAATATACAAAGATGCTCAAGAGATGGTGAAATTTTGTGATGTATGTCAAAGACAAGGAAAAATTACTCAACGAGATGAGATGCCACAAAACTTCATACAAGAATGTGAGATTTTTGATGTGTGGGGAATAGATTTTATGGGACCTTTTCCATCATCTAAGGGAAATAAGTACATACTCATAGCCGTGGACTATGTGTCAAAGTGGGTTGAGGCTAAGGCCTTGCCTTCTAATGATGCTCGAGTTGTAGTGAAATTTTTGAACCAATTATTTGCTAGATTTGGTGTACCTCGGGCCATCATAAGTGATCGTGGGACTCATTTTTGTAATGATCCATTTAAAATAGTCATGAATAAGTATGGTGTTAACCATAGACTTTCTACCGCGTAACACCCTCAAACCAATGGTCAAATCGAGGTCACAAATCGTGGTTTAAAGAGAATTGTGAGAGAACGGTAGGAGAGCATCGAGCTTCTTGGTCGGATAAGCTTGATGATGCTTTGTGGGCTTTTAGGACGGATTTAAAGACACCAATTGGTTGTACTCCATATAGGCTTGTCTATGGAAAAGCATGCCACCTCCCATTCGAGTTAGAGCATAAGGCTTCATGGGCTCTGAAGTGGGCAAACTTTTATTTAAACCAAGCTGGTTCACATAGAAAGGATTAACTCAATGAAATGGATGAATTGAGAGACAATGCTTATGAGAACTCATTGCTTTACAAGGAAAAGACTAAGCAATTGCATGATGCTAAGATCAAGAACCGTGAGTTCAAAGTTGGAGAGCCGATTCTCCTCTTTAACTCAAGGTTGAAAAGCAAAGTTTTCAATGTCATAAGTGTAGGGGAGTTTATACTCACATGCTCTTAAACTTTGAGTACAATGTTTATCTTAAGTGTAGGGGGTCTTCTATCGAAGTGACCTTACCTAGACCTTTGTCACTGACCGTCATGATAACTTGGAAATTAATTTTTCGAACATTTCTCAAATTTTTGATATACTTTGGCCACCAAAAATATGCATTCTTAATTTTTGCATTAATCATTTTTCATTTGCATACACATTTGCATTGTATATATATTTCTTCTTTTGTTCTTTATGAAAAATTGAAAAAGGAATAATATAATAAGGACATGGTTTAACAAAATTTAGACTTCTTTGACATATTAGGCCCGCCATGGATACTTTGACTCAACCCGAGTTTGCTTATCTAAGCTTACCCTAGCTAGTATCCTTAACCATATAGTCCTTTATTGGTCTATTAGGCTAAGCATCCACGAGTCTCATTATTTGAGATTTTAAATTTGTGGAGAATGGGAGATGATAGAGTTGAAGCAAGTATAAAAGGGATAGATAAGCTTCATGACAATTACTTGTGGCTAAACCCTTCTTTTTCTTTGCCTCTATTTTCTTCGCATGTATATATGTTAATAAATAATCAAGAACGGTTTTAATTGGTTTGTAGTCTCTTATGTATTTTTGACTAATCATTCATGGTTGGTATAAGTACGTCTTAAGATTCTAAGTTAGAACGTTTTATGTGTACTAGACTTATGTCATGCTTAATACTTAGCGGGTGTTTTTCCTTTTATTCTTTTCAACTGTCTTTGTGAGGAATAAAGAAAACTAAGAGCGGCTTATGAAAAAAATGAGTGGCTAGAAAAAAAAAGCAAAAAAAAGAAAAAAAAGAAAAAAATAATTATACAAGACTCCCAAGAGAGACAGTTAAGTGTTAATTATAGTGACTATTGAATTCCAATATTACTCTCACAAGGGTTGCGAGGATCTGATAGTTGCTCCAATCCAATATTACTTTGACGGGTTGCGGGATTGAAGATCCAAAGTCTCGAAAAGGCGGCGGATATAAATTATTGCGTGAGTTTTATTTTTCTTTCCTTAGCGAGTGTGTAGCTACTTATTAATGCATGACATAAGGATCTTACACATAAGGCGAATGACTTATTATTCTTGAGTCGGACTTTTATTAATTGTCAGCGGTTTTTCAAGTAATGGATGAGAGGACTACTTAGAACTAAAACCGTGCTTCCTTATTTTGAGATTTTACATTTCTTATATTTCACACTTTAAATAATGACAAATTTTCTTCCAAGCAATTTGCTCAAATAATAACCGGTTCCACATTTAATTATTATGAATAAGTTGATGCACTTTTTACTTGTGAATGCAATGATCCCATTTTTGAGCTTCGTATGGGGAAATTGAAACTTGAGGGTGATAAGTGTTCATGGTACCAAAAGCCCTAATCTAAGTCATTGATTTCTTTATGAGTTATTTCCATCAATACCATTTCAAGAAAATCCAAAAATATATAAATAAAATTGTTCTCCTTTGCATTGCATTAAAAAATCAAAACATGCATCATATAGTGTAGAGTAGTGTATAAGCATTTCATATTGGCCAATGTGGATTAATTATGAGAAAAATCTAAATTTGTACTTTGAAATATGGCATTGCATGAGGTCATGGAAATGATCAAGTGTAGGAGATTTGATATGAGCAAAATCTCATATCAATAAGTCAACAAATCACCCTAAAACACATAGCAAATACCTAACTTTTATGCCATAAAGCAGTATTATGTGGTATGTTTTGTGTTTGTGCTTGATTAGGTAACAAGGATACAAATTTGAAGCAAACAATTGAAATCAAGCTAAAAGATGATGAAAAGACAAGAGAAGGATCAAAATGACAAGCCATGAGAAGATAAAGAACCTATCTTGACAACATTCAAAAGTTGAGGGGCTAAAGTGAAATTTTAGAAAAGTCAAGATCAAAGTCAAACCTGGTCAACTCTCAAGTCAACCAAGTCAAAGGGATCAAATGATCAATAATGAAGGTCAAATGACTAATTTTGCCAAAGAAATGAAGACTAGAGCTCAAATGAAGATTGTGCCGAAGTCTAAGGGTTGAAATTGCCAATTTTCATATTAACTTTGTGCTTGATCCGAGTTTACAAGTATTAGCCAATGAGAAAGAAGAAAGGAGGTGACATGGATCACCACATCACCCCACTAACGCAACCTTTTGTTGGGAATAAATTATAGCCAGTCTACTTGAGCGCTGACAAGAGTAAAACAAGCATTGACAGGAGTAAAACAAACGCTGACAGCTCAAGCGTTGACAAGACAAAGTCAAGCGTTGATACATTGAAGACAAGCACTGATGGGAAGATATACTCTACGCGTTTATTGTATTCTAGATTACTTCTAGTAAAGATAGGAACAACAATGTATTTTCTATATTTATCTTTACCTAGAATAGTTGATACGTAGATTATTGTACAAGGCTTCTTATGTCTATAAAAGAAGACCTTTAGGTTAATGTTCAATATAAGTTTTCATACGTAAACTACTTTCATTGTAAGCAAGTTTGATATCGTTATTCAAAGTGAAAGTTTGTTTATATCATTGTGTTCTTGTTTAAGTGTTAATTCCGCATAACACTTAGATTGTCATATACATATACAAAGGTTTCTCTAAGTGTATTACTTGATCTAATCTCGTATACATAAATCTAAATCGATCTAAGTTTGGGATCAACAAGTGGTATCAGAGCTTGTTGAGGAACTTTTGATCTTAAAGAACACAAGAACCCTAAAAACACCAAAACCCTAATTTTCTCCAAACCCTAAACAACATCATGTCAAATCCAGAAATAACCGCTTCCTCCCAACCTTTGCCAAACATCAAGATTCCCATACTTGATGCAACCAACTTTGAATTGTGGAAATTCAACTTTGAGCAATATCTGGGGATCTATGACTACACTCTCTGGAAGATCATTGAATATGGGAACACATACAATAGAGCTGAAAAGGTTGCTGCTGCTATTGCTACAAGAACTGCTGTTGCTGGATGTCCAGAAGCAGATAAGAAAGAAAAACCTGGTGATGGTAGAGTTGTGTCTGCTGAAGATATAGCAAAGAGAAGGGTTGATATGAAAACCCTAAATATTCTGAAAGTCTCTTTGGAACAAGAGAACCAGCATAATTACTGAGGTTATGATTCTGCTAAAGACCTTTGGGCAGCCCTTGAAGTTGCATATGGTGGCAATGAAGATACTAGGGAAGAGAAGAAGAAACAACTCATGCATGATTATGCTGTTTTCAAAGCGCAACCCAATGAGAAGCTTATCAGTGTGAGAAGCAGATTGCTTGATATTACAAGTAAGTTGTCCTTTATGGGGACACAACTTGGTGATGTTGACATTAATGCTACTTTCCTTAAAAGTCTTGGTGAAGCGTAGAAGATTGAGGCAAGATCTATACTTGCCAACAACACTCACAAAAGTTCTACTTTTGATGATATCTACAACAAACTAAGGCTATTGGAGAATGAAACCCTTCTAGATCATGGATGTAAGTCTACTAATAGCAACATGGATTTCTTCTCACATAGTGAAGGCCGATTTAAACAGAAGGACTCTTACATGCATCCAGTTACTGGATCATCATGTGTCAACGCTGGAACATGTCCTGTCAACGCCTCCTTTTCAGACGCTGACACATACAAAAGTGACTCACCAAGAGTTAAACCTGCTGGCTTGGATCTGGATACTGTATGTGCTTATATTGCTTCTTTGCCTAATGGTTCAGTGATTACATATGAGGACCTTGAGCAGATAAGTGATGAGCACTTGGAAGAAATGGATATCAAGTGAAATATGGCTCTTGCTAGTATAAGAGCAAACAGGTGGAATAGAAGGTTTAAGAAGAAGATGACCTTCAATGCAAAGGACACAGCTGGATTTGATAAATCCAAAGTTAAATGCTACAACTGTCATCGTATGGGGCATTTTATGAGAGAATGCAGATCTCCTAGAAGATCTGATGCTGGTAAACCTTCAAGCCAAATTGTTAAGGCTCAGGATCCTAAGGCCATGGTTGCAGTTCAAGGAATTGATGGTATGGGATGGGATTGGAGCTATTTGGCTAAAGATGTAGAAGAGGATAAAGCTTTGGTTGCTGAAATTGAAGAAGAAGAGCATGTTCAATATGCTCTCATGGCACACTCCTCCTCTTCATCAGATAATGAGGTATACGATGATGCTTTTTGTAGTAAGGGTTGTAGGTTAAATACTGAGAAACTTAACAAAGAGGTGTTAGGGTTATTAGATGATGTGAGCACTGAGAGATGCAAACTGCCTAACTATCAATTAGCTCTCACTCAAACTGAGAAGACAGTCTCTGAATACAAGAAAATGGAATTTGATTTAAAAGATAAAATAAATATCTTAAAACATGAGTTAGATGCTAGTAATGATGTTAGGAACATCATGGAAAGGGTTAATGGTGATCTATAGGCTAAGTTAGATGAGGCCATTAAGAATAAAGATAATGTTGGCCTTAAAATTCAGAGATTTGATAGAGCCACACAAACCCTAGGAGAATGTGTGAATAAACAAAGGGATCCTAAGGACATGACTGAGATTGGGATGAAAGACTACTCTGTGGTTCTACCACCAGCTAGTGACTTCTATGGTGTCCAACAAAAGGACCTATCTTGGACTAGTTTGCCAGAACTCCAAGAGGAGGAATTCATTCCTCCACCAAGAGTTGTCACCCCAGTTGAAGAGTATCAACAAAAGTTGACTGACTTGATTGAATGGAAGAAAGCTAACCCTACCTTATTTGTTAAGGGTGGCTTGCTATGTGAAAGTCCCAATGAGTCAACTCCCATTAAGGTTACAAACCCAATCACTGGTAAAGATGTTGACCTTGGCTCAAACACTGTTAGAAAACCTAGCATTAAGTATGTAGAGATGTACAGGAATACTATGTCACCTAAGAGCCAAGTTAGCAATGATGGAACAGGCTTCTTCCCTTCTAGACCTAAGGTTGTGTCTAGAAAAGCCTGTTACACATGTGGTAGCTTTTCACATTTAGCATATAAGTGTGTCAACGCTCCCAAAGTCAATGTTGTTAGAAAGTCAAACGTTGTCAGACCCAAACCTTATGTGCAGCAAAGTCCACAAGTTGTTAGACCTGCCCCATTCTTCAAGAGAGGGTCTAACACTCATGGACAAAGACCATTTTAAAAGACAAATACTTGGTCTAATAGGCAACGGGTTTCTGTAGAAAACCCTAGGTTCAACGCTGACAAGGGAAATTTCAGCGTTGACAAGACCAAATCCAACGCTGACAGAAACGTGACCAGACCTAAATATTTGCAACCACGGGGTAAGGGGTCTAAAGCTTCTTCAAGCTTGACATGGAGACCAAAGAAAGACCAAACCCTAATGATAATGGGATTTCAATGACCTGCAATAGATTTAATTACATTTAAAAGGTCATTACAAAACCTATTGGGGTTAATTGGGTATTTCATCCAAAGAAGGATGAAAATGGGGTTGTTGTGAGAACTAAGTCTGTTCTTATGAAACAACCAGATGAATCCAAGTCTGCTAAGGCTTGGGTTCCCAAAGAAAACTAACTTGTTTTCTTTATGTGCAGGGGATTCAAAAACAGGTCAATGACTATGGATATTGGGACAGCGGATGCTCAAGGCACATGACAGGGAAGGAAGATTATCTCACTAACTTCACTCCTATTAAGGATGGTGATAAGGTTTACTTTGGAGGCGGATATGGTACTATCACAGACAAAGGAACACTTCTCACCAAGAACTTGCATTTTGAGAACGTATTTCTGGTAAAGGAACTTGATTACAATCTTTTTAGTGTATCACAAGTTTGTGATAACAAAAATAAAGTTCTGTTTACTAATACTGAATGTTTGGTGTTAAGCAAGGATTATAAGATCCCTGATGAGAAATATATTGACTATAGAACACCTAGGCATAAAGACGTATACAATGTGAATCTGAATGGGATTAGAATGAATAACAATATGTCTTGTTTTTATGCTAAAGCTTTAGTAGATGAAAGTAATTTATGGCACAGGAGACTAGGGCACATAAATTTTAAGAATATAAACAGGCTTGTGAGACTTGGCTTGGTTGATGGTTTGCTTGAGAAGCCCTTCCACAATGACCACTCTTGTGTTTCATGTCTTAAAGGCAAGCAGCACAAGGTCTCATTCAAGTCCAAACAGGTGCACTCTAGTACTACACCTCTTCACTTGCTTCATATGGACCTCTTTGGTCCAATTAATATAGAAAGTTTGAATGGTAAGTCCTACTGCTTTGTCATCACAGATGAATTTTCTAGGTTTACTTGGACCTTCTTTCTAGCTATGAAGAGTGACACAACTGATACATTAATTGATTTTATCACTCAGATTGAGAAGAAAACTGGTAATGAAGTTAAAATGCTTAGGAGTGATAATGGTGGTGAATTTAGGAATAAAAAGTTAGATGATTTTTGTGCCAGGAAAGGAATTACTAGGCAATTTAGTGTTGCCAGAACCCCACAGCAAAATGGGGTTGCTGAGAGGAAAAATAGAACCCTAATTAAAGCAGCCAGAACCGTGTTGGTTGATGCTCATTTTCCTATAGCCTTTTGGGCTGAGGCTATTAATACAGGTTGTTATGTTCAAAATAGAGCATTGGTTAACAAAATACAGAACAAAACACCTTATGAGTTACTTTGGGGAAGAAAACCTAATATTGGTTTTCTTAGACCTTTTGGTTGTCATGTAGTAGTTTTAGATACTAGTGATGCCTTAGGTAAATTTAGTGCAAAAGGTGATGAAGGCTACTTTATGGGGTATTCAGTGCAGAGCAAGGGATATAGGGTTTATCTTAAAGAGGAAAAACGTATTCTTGAAAGAGTACATGTTAGGTTTTTAGAGAATAAACCTAGTGATCCTGAAAGTGGTCCAAATTGGTTGTTTGACTTGGAACCTTTATCTAGAACTTTAAATTATATGCCTGTCACTAATCCAGACATTATGAAGGTAACTTCAAATGTTGTGGAAGAACAAGTTGTTGATGTTTCAGGTACACAGGTTCATGAAAAGGTTGGATCACAAGCAGAAAAGTCATCTCCTATACAAGAGTATGTCACAATTCCCATATGGACATATGCTTTTGCTGCTGCTGGAAAACATAATGGTGGTCCCCAAGTACCACCAGATACAAACATGCATGGTCCTTCAGGCGCTGACAAAGGCAAATCTAGCGCTAACAAGACCAATTCAGACGTTGATGGCTCAGACGTTGACAACAACAGTTCAAGCGTTGTTAGCCCATCCGCTGACAACCAAGGTTCAGGCGTTGACAACACCTTTGCACATCTTTTCTCTTCTACTTTTGAACAGGGTGAACCTTCCAATTTATATGAAGAGGTTCATCCCCATGTTGATGAAAGAGAGTCTGATGAAGAAGATATTGGCAACATGGAGAATTAGGTTGAGGACACCAGACTTTTTGAAGGAGGAGTTCTCACTTCTACTATGAAGAATCACCCAACTTCTCAAATCATTGGTGATATTATGACTCCTGTTAGGACTAGAAGATCTCATCAAGGTCTTGGTGGATTTATTGCCAATATTCACAAGAAGGTTGATACCCCTCTTGTGCAAGCATGTTTGTTTGCTTGTTTTCTGTCACAATAGGAACCCAAGAAAATATTTGATGCTCTCAAAGAACCAAGTTAGGTGGAAGCAATGCAGGATGAGCTTCACCAATTTGCAATTTAGTATGTTTGGGAGCTGGTTGATTGTCCCAGATATGTCAGACCTATAGGGACAAGATGGGTTCTAAGAAACAAGAGAGATGAAAGAGGTATTATGGTTAGAAACAAGGCAAGATTAGTGGCTCATGGATATACACAAGAGGAGGGGATAGACTATGAGGAGGTCTTTGCACCAGTTGCAAGGATTGAAGCTATTAGGATCTTTTTAGCCTATGCATCCTGCATGGGCTTCACTATCTATCAAATGGATGTCAAGAGTGCCTTCCTCTATGGAACAATTGTTGAGGAGGTATATGTGATGCAACCTCCTGGTTTTGAGGATCCAGAGAATCCAGACAAGGTGTATAGAGTCAAAAAGGCTATGTATGGACTTCATCAAGCCCCTAGAGCATGGTATGGTACTTTGTCTACTTATCTAGTGGACAATGGATTCAAGAGGGGCACCATAGATCAGACACTATTAACAAAGAAGAAAGGTAAGGATGTGTTGCTTGTTCAGGTCTACGTTGATGACATTATTTTTGGGTCTACTGATCCAAAGATGAGTGAGGATTTCTCCAAGCTTATGACAGACAAATTCAAGATGAGTGCTATAGGGGAGATGAACTTCTTTCTTGGTTTACAAGTTCAACAGAAAGAAGATGGTATCTTCATCTCCCAGGATAAGTATGTGGCAGAGATCTTAAAGAAGTTTGGCTTTTCTCCACATGAAAAGAGGGCTACTACTCCTATGGATAGAGAACACCCTTGGGGAAAGATTGGAGATGGGAAAGATGTTGATGTCAGGCACTATAGATCCGTGATCGGATCATTGATGTATCTTACAGCCTCCAGACCTGACATCATGTTTGCTGTGTGTGCTTGTGCACGCCATCAAGTGACTCCCAAAGAATGTCACCTTTATGCTGTGAAGATGATCTTTAGGTACCTAAGATGCTATCCCAGTCTTGGTTTGTGGTACCCAAAGGATTCACCATTGGAGCTGATTACATATTCAGACAGTGACTATGGAGGTGATAAGTTTGATAGAAAATCCACAACTGGTGGATGTCAGTTTCTTGGGAGTAGGTTGATATCTTAGCAATGCAAGAAACAAACAGTGGTGGCTAATTCTACAACTGAAGCTGAGTATGTGGCTGCAGCTGCTTGTTGTGGACAAGTTTTGTGGATTCAGAACCAGTTGTTGGACTATGGGTATAATTTCATGCATACCAAGATATTTGTTGACAATAACAGCACATTATGCATTATTAAGAATCCTATACATCATTCTAAAACTAAACACATAGAAATTAGACACCATTTTATAAGAGATTGTTTTGAAAAGGGTTTAATACAACCAGATAGGGTTGACACAGAAGAGAATGTGTCAGATTTACTAACTAAACCTTTTGATGCTGGTTGGTTTCAATACTTGGTAACAAGTATTGGGATGATCAATCTCACGTAATATGTATTTTGGAGTCTTTTTGTAAAAGTATGTACAGGATAATGCATTGTTATTGGTCTTTTTGAGGATTTAGATTTTCCACTATATTTTTCTAACACTGACAAAGGTTGCTTGAACGCTGATAAGTGTTTTTGTAACGTTGTCATCAATATATTTGTCTAACGCTGACAAAGCTTCCCTCAACGCTGTCATGTGTTATCGGGGCGTTGTCAGCAACAATGTTAGTTTTGTGGTTTTTAATCTAAATGTACAGGTGGTGTTAGCAGTATACCATTGGATACAGAGTTGCTTATGGATCATTGGAGAAGCATTTGGGCATGTTTTTATTTATGGATGATGGTTGGAATTTGTAATTCATGTCTTGACATAATTTTTTTTTTATGTTCATGCATATTTTTAGCAACATATGTATTATAGTTTAAGGGGAGGTTTTAGGAACCTTTAGGATGTTTGGGTATCCATATGATACTCTTATCATAATTCTAGATTGTGTCCACATGTGAGTATGAGTTAGTTTTACTAAATCATGAGGCACTGTAGCATGCAAAGTTGATATACTATGCATGCTGCCAAGACATTTTTGGCCTAGAATTGGTTGTGGTCTGTTGGGAGACATGGGAATGATTTTGTCATGGGATTTACCTAGGAGTAACAAGGGATTTTATAAGGTAACTTAGTTGTTAAGAGTTTTGGTTAGCAAGGGATACTAGAGGACTGTTATGTCTATCTTGCATAAGCAAGTGTGCATAACTGGACAGTGCTTGCCGTCCTATAATAATTATCAACTTTTTGGTTATCTTCTCTAGGATAAATTACTTTGTTAAGGTCATTTTTCATTTTTAAACATTTTTATTTTTGGACGCTGACAAGCATTTTTTCAAGCGTTGTTGTGACCAATTTAGACGCTGTCATGGCTATGGCAAACGTTGACAAGAATATAGCCGTTGGGCGTTGATAGGTTATTTTTTACCGTTGACACTCAATGGGACCTGCCCAGTTGTTACTTTTTGACATATTTTTAGGCCGTAATTTTGGGAGCTGATAACTTTCATTTAATGCATGAGATAAACTTATTCTTTTTCAATATTTTCATGATTACTTTTTGAAAATACTTGCCTATTTTTGGGCCAATCACATGCATTTTCTTCTCCTATATATTTGGCTCCTATTTTTAAACAGGGTACCTATTATTCTTGTCTAACACAATTTTCTCTTATCAACTTCATCTTCATCAATCATTTTAACAGCTTTCAACAATGGCACCAAAGTTCAAACCATCAGATTTGGAATTGGGGTTCAGAAGTCAACATAACATGATCGCGTATCTTGAAGCTGATGATACTCTGTTTCCCCAATACACACAAATGGTGGCGTATTTGAACGCATCTCCTTTTAGGTATGCTCTTTCTCATGCACCACTCATTCCTGTCACACATATTAAACAGTTTTGGAACAATGTTAGTTCCTCAACAGTTAATAGAGTGACTACATTATCTTCTATTGTTCATGGGAGAACTTGGGTGGTTACTGAAGCTTTGGTACGCCAAGCTTTGCATCTTGATGATGCTGATGGTATAACCACCCTTCCCATTAGTGAAATAGAACAAGGACTAAGGGCTTTGGGTTATCCTTTTCTTGATGAAGGAACTTTAAATAAATATCATAAACAGGAGTTTCCCCCAGCCTGGAAGTACCTAATACATGTCCTCCTACAATGTTTGAGTCCCAAGTGCACTGCACACAATGAGATCAATAGATCCATTGCAAGTGCTATTGTGTGCATTGCTACTGGGCAAAAATTTAATTATTCCAAAATGATTTTTGAGGGCATGTGTAAAAATAAAGGGAACAAAATGACTTTAGCTTATCCCATATTTTTACGAATGGTTTTTGATGTCCAAGGATACTGCACAAGGGATCATGATGATTTTTATGAGATCCCTGTGCAAAAGAAAGCAATTTTTATGAAGATGAACTCACCCCCACATCGTGACCTACCCCTAACCCAAGCTATGCTTGTTGTCATTGAAGCAGCACAACCCC
Organism: Glebionis coronaria; assembly: GCA_025667525.1. Taxonomy (NCBI): domain Eukaryota; kingdom Viridiplantae; phylum Streptophyta; class Magnoliopsida; order Asterales; family Asteraceae; genus Glebionis; species Glebionis coronaria. The sequence continues at coordinate 569,250,845 of CM046881.1, forward strand.
AACCAGACCCTCAACCCCAAATTGACTCAATACCTGAACCATTACCTTCACCACAACATATGCAAATTGACCAAGAACCCTTCAACGCTGAAACGTTAAATGTTGGCGTTGATGTGCCTATTTCAAACGTTGACACACATCCTTCACAGACCCAAACACCCCTTAACCAACCCACATCCACCCAATCCACATCATCATCTCCACCAACACAATATAGGTTACAAAAACACCAAAGGACTACTGGAGTGTTCTCCTCTAGTGGTCCTAGCCATGTAGCAGAGAGAACCACCACCACAAGTGTGGTTGGTGTTATGGATGAGGCTGGGACTATTGGTTCTGGCTTAGAGGCTGGCCAAGACAGTCCTACCATCATTAAGACCTCATCCATGCCCAATGAATCTACCTTGGGAGGTCAAATACCCATTTTAGAAGAGGGCAGATTGGAACCAATGACCCTAATGGAATTGACGGCTGTCTGCATGAGCTTGCAAAAGCAAAATGCAGACTTGGTACAAGTTGTCAGCACACAAGGCCTTGAACTCAAGCAATTGAGGGAAAGGATTGTTATCTTGGAAACTACTAGTACAAGGAGAGGGATGGAGGAATCTTCCAAAGGGGAGGATGAACAAATAAATGTCAGTGATAAGGGTAGCTATGATGGTCAATCTTTGGATGTTGCTGAGGCCCTAACAAGTTTGAAGAAACAGACAGGTTTTGATACGTCTCTAGTCTCTCCTACAAACTTAAATTTGTCATTTACAGCCATGATGGAGGAAATTGCAAGAGGCGCTGAGACAGGTACTTAGGGCATTGACAAGACAGATTTGAACGCTGACATGAGTATTTTGGGCGCTGACAAAGCAAAAGTGAGCGTTGACAGACCTGCAAATGAGGTTGATGTATCCCAGTCATCATTCATCATCAAAGAGGTTTCTTCACAGGTATTACCATCTACCTTACCAACAATTGATCCATTAGATAAGGGTAAGGGTATTATGATAGAAGAGGTTGTTCCAAAGAATGCAGCACAGATTGAGTTTGATAGAAAGTTGGCTGCACATATTGTGGAACAAGAAAGAAAGGAGGTGAGAGAGTCACCTTTTGTTATCACTTCAGAAGAGCAAGAAGGAAGTGATAAAGCTAGTTCAGACTCAAGTGTTATGATCATAGAGCAACCAGAAAGACTTGAGTATGGTGATGAGCTGGCCAAGGAGAAATTGAGAGAGTTGAAATTGCAGGTTGATTTTGATATGCCAGAGGTGGTTCAAATGTATCATGCTTGGGAAGATAGGTGTATGGAGAATCCACACTTGACCATTTCAGATCACATATGGGGTTTGGAGATTCTTCTCAAAGTACAAAAGGATTGCAAGGTCATTTTGAAACACAAAGCAAGCAATGTTCTCTCATATTTAAGAAGGGATAGAAAAGAGTTGTACTTCATGCTGCTCAGATGTCATGGAATAGGGTGGACTTACAAGAAATTGACTGGGTTGACATTTGAAGAGTTGGAATGTAGAGCTTATCCCATTTGGGTTAGAGTGCAGGAAGCAAACACTCTAAGACTTCTTTCTGATGAAAGAAAAGAAGAACTTGCAGAGGAAATGGAGCTCAAGAAGGCAATGTTTGTTCCTAGACCAGTGAAAAGGGGAGTTCCTCTTGAGTTTCCCAAAGATATGGATCCATTACATCCAAGTGAAGCTGTCATAAGAAAGAGCCTCAAGCTTTCACCATTAGAAGCTTCAGATTTGGTACAAGTGTTACCACTTGATTCCAAAAACCTAATTGTAAGCTATGAAGAAGATGAATGTGGGTTTTGGAAGATTGGCAGGTATGGAAAAGAGGTTCACACTTTTACCACCCTTATATCTTTGTTTGCAAGTTTTGACAGATAAGACTTGGTAGACCTATGGAGGTTGTTAGAGGCCAAGTATGAGACTGAAGCACCAACTTCAGTAAATGGAATAAAACTGTGTTCCACATTCAAGAGAATGTGTGGACCAAAAGATGAGGATCCTGCTATTTGGAAGGATCTTGAAGATGATCTCAGTGGTCTTCAATGGAGATTGTATTCAGCTGTTGGTGTTTATTATTTGAGTTCTACAAAGTTTGTTGAGTATCTACTTGTGGATGGTCAGTATTTCATGTCCAAGGAAATCTTGGAGAAGATGAAGAACACTCAGCTGGAAATTGATTATTCAAGTGACGTGGCCAAAGACTTGATCAGATTTATTTATTACCAATATGAGAAGGTTAGTAAGATTCCTCCTAGTCTTTAATGTTTATTCAGAAACTTGATCACCAGAGTAGATATCAAGTTTAGGGGAGGATTGTTGGGAATAAATTATAGCCAGTCTACTTGAGCGCTGACAAGAGTAAAACAAGCGTTGACAGGATTAAAACAAACGCTGACAGCTCAAGCATTGACAAGACAAAGTCAAGCGTGATACATTGAAGACAAGCACTGATGGGAAGATATACTCTACGCGTTTATTGTATTCTAGATTACTTCTAGTAAAGATAGGAACAACAATGTATTTTCTATATTTATCTTTACCTAGAATAGTTGATACGTAGATTATTGTACAAGGCTTCTTATGTCTATAAAAGAAGACCTTTAGGTTAATGTTCAATATAAGTTTTCATACGTAAACTACTTTCATTGTAAGCAAGTTTGATATCGTTAATCAAAGTGAAAGTTTGTTTATATCATTGTGTTCTTGTTTAAGTGTTAATTCCGCATAACACTTAGATTGTCATATACATATACAAAGGTTTCTCTAAGTGTATTACTTGATCTAATCTCGTATACATAAAGCTAAATCGGTCTAAGTTTGGGATCAACACCTTTCATTTAATACTGAATCTACAACAGTCAAACCCACTCAGCAAATATTAACCAATAACAAAACGCCACTCAGTAATACTTTTATCCGTTTTGGATAATGATCCGTGAAAAGCTGAGATCCAATTAAATTCTTCCATGTGTCAACTTCAAGTTCATACGCGCCCAGGATCAATAATTTGCTACAATGCGTTTCAAGCAAACTACAAACATGAAAAGTGCTTCATTTTGAAAGACGAATTCATCCATCACAATCAATTAAGCTGAAATTAATTGGATCAAAACCCCCCCCCCCCCCCCCCAAATATGTTCTTGAGCCGAATTATACAATTAACAAGAAAAGGCCACGTGGAGCTCAGAGATTGGACATAACACGTCATCCACCCCAACTGATTCTCATTTCAACTCTATAAATAGGACCTTAGCCCTCATTTATACTTGTAGACTTTAGGTGTGATAAACACACACTTTATTTTTCTCTTTCAATTCTAGTCCTTCATTTTTAGTTAGAACTACTCTTAGGTGCTTGATAGACACCTAAGAGTTAGTTAGTTAGTTAACAACTATTTGTAACCACTTTTCCCTCCATAAATAAAATTCAAAATTCAGTTTCACTCAATCTCCTTCTTATCTCTTCATTACTTTGTTCCTAGTGATATAGTGTTGTTTCTGTTGATCTTTTATGATCAATGGAAGTTTGTTGAAGCCTTGATGTCTTGTAGCTATTCATAATTTCAGTTTTAGTTCATTTTCATCCATTTGCAGAGCTTGTAGCTGGGTTGTAGATTGTAGTTGATCATGATGATGTTGATGGTAATTGGAGGTTGATAATTGGTGGTTTAGAGTTTGTTAGAAGGCTCAGCGCCTCTCTACTCCTACAACGGAGGCTTCAAGCTAAAAAGTTCTAAATTCCCTACTTTTGTTCCTCAAAATTGTCTATGCATGCTCAATTCCTAGTGTAGCTTCTAATTGCTTATCTGAATGTGTGTATAGCTTAATTGAGTTAGTTTGATAGTGTGTTAGTGATCTTATAGCTTTACATTTAGTTTTACTTGATTTCATTTGGTATTTCATCAGTATATGATCATTAGTATCCATTTTGTGTTTTAATCAGTGAAATTGCTTGAATTTGCTCTTGAACTATTTCAATACCTCATTTGAATAAGTTCTGATAGCTGTTATAAACAGTCATTAACTGATACTCAAAAACTCTTTGTAAAAGTTCTTATTCAGATTTTAAGCTAGTGTTTGGTTTAAGTGATTTTTGGTGATTCAAGTTGTAGAAAATTGTTTTTTTGTGTTCATTTACACTAAGTCTAGTAGTGTAAACATTTTGGTTCAAATTTATGGTCAAACAAGTTTTCAAACAGGCAAATGGTAGTTAAAAACTTTGGTTCAAGGATTTTCAAAGTTCATCAGCTAAACTTGTGATTTTTGATTCACTAGCATTTACTTATTTCTTGACCAAATTGCCTAAAATTTGTTTCAATTTGTAGTTTAACACCTGAAGTTTCAGTGTTTAATTGGAAATAATACAGTTCAAGCTTTTCAGTGAGTTTTTAGCTTTTTAGTCAACTAATAAGCAAACTTAAGTTTCTGTAATGAAGTGCTTTCTGTTTTGCTAGTTCTCCAATTTTACTTCATAAACTTCCTAATTTTCTTTCACAAATCAATTTGCCATCATGCCTTGAGTGAATTCTGAGTTTTCAACTTTTTGGATTTTTGGTCAATTATGGTCAAATAAGCCAATTTTAGCTTATTCTAGATTCTGGCTTATTCAGTTGGTCATTTTCAATTCTAAAAGACAACCCAAGCTTTTTGATAGTTGATTAATCAGATTTGATAAGAAAATTGGATTGTCGATGTCTAGATTTCATATTGGCTTATTCTTGGGTTATTGAAATAAGCTATCTAAAGTTTTACAAGCTTTTAAGCAGTTTCCTTCTGCAAGCCTAGCTTATTTTCACTTTTAAGAAGTTTAAAACAAACTAGAGTGATTTTTGTTCACTAATAAGCTCTATCCAGCTTATTCGAGTCTTATAGCCCGTTTTTATCAAAACTTTCATTTAATTTGCAATATGCTCCTTGCTGTTTGATAATATTTGTAATCAGTGTTAAATTTCATTCTTTTGAGGTTTTGCATAAACTAGTCCCTGGATTTCTAGTAGTTACAATATCAGTTAGTTAGTTTTATAATTTGTTAAGTTGGTTAACTAGTTTGTTACAATTTACATATTTGGTCCTTTTAGTTTCTAATTTTACACTTTCAGTCCCTATACTTCCATTTAGTTTACATTTCAAGCAATTTACTTTTCATGCAATAGAAACTTGTATTTTGTGAATAGTAATTGGTACTTGCACTTTGTTTTACGGTTACGTAGCATTAATATTTTCATCTTTTTACGTGTTGATTGAATTAGACATAGAAATCCAAATACCCTTAACAACCTAGAACAATTTTAAGCTCGATATTAGTAGGCCTTTCAATTTGTCGAGAATCAAGAATAAACGAACTTGCAAATACTCAATTTCATGGTTCTTCGTGTGCTTGTCGTTTTCAACAAATTGAACTTGCTCATATCTATGACAAGCTAAATTTTCTTGAATTCCTCCTCACTCGACCTCCTCTCAAAGTTTTCGTTCCCGTGAACAAAACTTCAAATGATGCTTCGTCGTCTTTCTTTTCCAACTAAGGCACATTTTGTATTTTAGTTGTTTGAGTCAATAAAATTTTAAGCAATCTTGGAAGATTATCACTATTAGAGTAGTTTATGCTTTGTGGTCTATTTTCCATATTTTTTGCTTTAAATATTTATATTATGTGTATGAATATTTATCTTGTATGTTATTTCATATTTTTATAATATGAATGTTATGTGTGTTATCTTTCTCTCTAATTCTATTTCACACATTTGTTAAAGAGTTGATCATGGTTAAAACTTAAAATTAATTATGAGTGATTCCATAAATTCTAAATTTTAACCCATTGACATCTTAAATCATCTTTGACTGGTTTGGATGTTTCTTTTCTTCTTTTATTCCACCAATTGAACTATGATGTTGTCAATACACACCCTTTGGACATACTTAGCAAATGCTCGCTTCTAATTTGAGATTTCTTTTCCTTATCCCTCCCAAGTTAGTTAGTAAGTAGTGCACATATATACATTGGTGTTTTTTTTTCTTTCTTCTAACCTTTGTGTAGCACGTCACCTTAGCTCATTGACTTGGTGCCCCAAGCAAGGGGGAGTAAGCACCAAGGGGGAGCTACTAGCAAAAGTCCAGTTCTTTTCTTTTTCAAAGACTTGTGCTAACCTTTTTGCTTCGACAAAGGGGGAGAAATGATAGTGATAAACTCGTTAATAATTCGAATAAACTTGTATTTTATGTAAATGAGTTTATAGTTTGTCGTAATCAAAAAGGGGGAGATTGTTAATGCAAAGCAATGCCTAAAAACATTGTTAGTATTAATTAAACTTTCTTAGTTTTGATCACGACAAATTACAAAGACATTTATTGTCAAACACAATCATAAAACGAATTATCTAACAAACACTATCATCAAGGTAATAATCATTACACTAACATATCTTAATCATGCTTAGTGATCATAAAACTGATTAGCCTTAAAACTCACTTTTTTCAAACATAACAAAAGATTGTTAATAAACTTTATTTTTAAGAAAATGTTTTATTAAAATGAAAATGCAAATTTGAATATGGCATATTCCAAATGCCATAAGAATATCATTTGAAGGTTTAAACAGCCTCAGATATTTCAAATTCACTAAAAGACAAAAAGGAGCAGACTCTACGCCGGCGGTACCTTAGCACCTACGGCGTTTCCTTATCGATAAGGAACCGCGGGCTCCAATAAGGAACTGCGGGCAGATATAGCCGTTGGATGTTTTGTCCTATAAATAGTGGATCAAATCTGCATTCTCATTAACCCTTTTTGGACATCTTCTTCAGCCTTCTTTCTCCTATCTAATCCTAGTCATTTGTAAATGATCACTTAATGTGTTAAGTATGTTTACTCATGATTATCCTCTTGATCTCCTTCTTTACCTTGTCCAAAGAGAAGATCACTCACACACTCGTGATGTGATTAAAGATATAGCATTGATGAAGATCACCTTCTCCTAAAGATCTAGTCATGTTCATCATTTGTTTATTTGTGTCTTGTGTAGATCCAATGTATTTGTGAATACTTAACTAGTTGCGTTCATCCAAGTTATTTGTGAATACTTGGATTAGAGTTGTGTACATCCATTGCACATGTGTGTGCTTGGATTTATGTTGTGTAGATCCAAGCTACATGTGTGTACTTGGATATTATTAGTTGAGTTGTAATTAATTGTGTTAGTTCTCACTAAACTATAAAGTGATGTGGTTGTGTCTTGTGAGTTCTCACTAAACTATAAAGTGATATGTAGTTGTGTTGTGTGAAGTTCTCACTTAGCTTCAAAGTGAAGAGTCGTGAAGACTGGTTCTAGCTTTGGATTAGAACTCAACATCTAGCCTTGTGTCGGAATATGGTGAACTAGGAAATGTTGTGAAGATTGGTTCTACCTTTGGATTAGAACTCGACATCTATCCTTGTGTCGTAAAAGAGTAAAGTGGGCGACGTTGTGTAGATTGGTCCTAGCTAAGATTAGGTCTCGACATTTAGCTTAGTGTCAGAAAATAATGTAAGCGACGTTGTAAGGTTTTCTCCGCCAATAAGGGAGCTTGTGGATATAGTGGAAATCTCGAGTAAGGTATACTCGTTGCCGAACCACTATAAATCTTGATGTCTTCCTACTAGGTTGTTTCTTTCCTTACTCTTTACTTACATTCATTATCACTACACTTACTATACATTGTTAATGCATTAGAACTGAACCTAATCATTATGCAACTCGCTTTCAAGTAAAAGATAGTTTTGTGCACTCACCTATTTGAAAGAAATTTTAATTAGGAGATAAACCGATGAGAAACTATTCAACCCCCCTTCTAGTTTCTACACTTACTTATCCATATACTCGACAACAAAATGGTGTATCTGAAAGGAGAAATCGTACATTATTGGATATGGTACGATCTATGTTTAATCTTACAACTTTACCTTTATCCTTTTGAGATTATGCTTTAGAATCTGTTGTTCGTATTTTGAATATGGTTCCCACAAAGATGGTTGATAAGACACCATATGAACTATGGCATGACAAAAAGCCATATTTGTCTTATTTCAAGATTTGGGGTTGTGAGGCGTATGTGAAACGTGACTCTGGAGATAAACTCCAACAACGCTCTGTAAAATGTATCTTTGTAGGTTACCCTAAGGAAACTATGGGTTACTACTTTTATTATCCACCTGAGAACAAAGTTGTTGTGGCTAGGTATGGAGACTTCCTCGAAAATGATCTTGTAAATCAAGAATTCAGTGGGAGAATTACGATCTTGAAGAAATTTAAGAAGATACATTGCCTTCTGAAAATACTAGCGAAGAAATTCCAATAGAGCCAGAAAGTTTGGGAGCTCCACCGGAATTAATTCCTCTATGTAGGTCTAAAAGAACCGTGCGTGCGCCAAGCAAACTATGTTTTAACATAGAGGATGATGAGGAGGAGGTAGGGGATCTTGGTGAATAATAAGTGTGAAAACACTTATCCTTTTACCACTTATTTCCAATAATAACAAGACCAAAACGTGTATTTTATGTCGTAAAAGTCGGAATTATGCGTGGTTTGTGTTTTTATTGTGTTTTAGGACCAAATGATGAAAAAGGAAGAAAACACGGGCTTTCACGGGCTTTTATCGAAGAAAACGAGAAAAGGCGAAGTCAAAAGATCAATAGTGCAAAAAGAACGGAAGTCCAAGGCCTATTCTGAAGATTTATCGAAGAAAAAGTCTAAAGACGGAAGTTTAATGAGGTCGAAGAACTCAAGTCTAAATTAAAGAAGAAAAATTATTAAGACAAGTTCAAATCCCGAGACGACGTCGAGAAAAGACAAATAATTAAATCAAGTCGAGAAGACGTGAAGAAAGAAAGAAAGAAGAGGCAACACATGCACACCTTCCCATTTTTCCTATAAATACCCTCCTAATACACATTAGGAGGGTAGGTTAGTTTTTAGTAGTTAGTTTCATTTTTCATTTTTCTTTCTAGTTTTAGAGAGAGAAAGTTCTCAACTTTATCTCACTAAGTTTTCATCTTCTCTTTCTTTTAATCTTTCAAGTTTAAATCTTTTTGTATTCTGATTTCATTAATCAAAGTTCAAGTTAAGCTTTTAATCTTTTATCTCTTTCTACCTTTCTTGATTTTAGTTTACTTTTGGTACGAAATACATTTGATCCGTGTTGATCTTGATGTGTTTGTGCTTAAAAAGTTAATCTTTTTATTCCTACATAAGCTTTCAAACGGATAAGCTTTAAGATCTTTGTGCTTATTGGCTTATTTGTGTGTTTAGCTTATTTACTTTTTGAAAGTTTTCTTAAAAAGTTTCTTCTTTTATGGTTTGATTTAAAAGTTTGCTTATTTTAAGTTGGAAAAGTTGTTATTTGTGCTTATTTAGTCCTTTTCATCATAGATTCGATCAAGTCTTAGTTTGAGCTTATTCCTAATAGCTTATAGCTTTGCTTATTTTCGAATTCGTAGGTCATCGGAAAAGGTTTTAACCCTTTTCCGATTTCAAGATTCCGATTTGTGCTTCTCTAGTATTCCGGTCGTGTTGATCGGATTAGGGAATTAGTATTCCGATTGCAACCTTGGTATTCCGATCTGTTGATCGGATTAGGGTTTTAAGATATTCCAATTAGTGCTGATTTGGCACATTCCGATTGTGGTGGTATTCCGATTGTGTCCTTTTTATGCTATTCCGATTGGCATTGTTTTCAAGCATTCCGATTGCCTTATTCCGACGACAGTATTCCGACGAGTCTTGTTGTCATATTCCGATTGATGCTGTTTTCCAACATTCCGATTGATGCTATTTTCCAACATTCCGATTGAAGCATTTTAAGTACATTCCGATCATACTTTCCGACCAAGCATTCCGATCAGATTCCGATTTGGCATTCCGATGGATTAGTTTCTTGTTTTTACAAAGTTTTCAAGTTTTAGATTTATTAAGTGTTCAAGTATTTTTCTAATCTTGTCTTTAAGTTTTCAAGCGTTTATTTTTAACTCGTTATTTTAGTTTAATCTTTAAAGCTCTTATTTTACTCAATGACATTTACATATTTGCTATTAGTTTAAAATAGATAATCAACCAAACCATTTATCTTCCACCAAGAACAATTGAGTCACACTTTCTACCAATGGTCAATTCGAAAAGATCGGAACAACGAACTTTCATACTTGGGGTAAAAGCTGGATATTAAATGGCGCCGCTGCTGGCTCTTTTCGTTAAGATTAAAGGTTTTAAGTGAGAGACGCGTTGGATTTTGGGATCCGTTCATCGTTGAACGTTATTTTCCTTGCTGTAAAAATTTCCAAAAATCCTTAAAAAATATAAAATTTTCAAAAATACAAAAAATTAAAAAACATAAAAAACCAAAAATATTTCTTGCTTTGTTAGTTCTTTTGCTGGTGTATGCGCACTCGATCAACGTCTTATCAAGATCCCGAGACTCTCGATAACTTAGACATGGCCGGTGTACACAACAACAATAATAATCCACCTCAAAACAACATGAATAATAACAACAATGAACCTCTACCGGACAATCGCCCTATGATCGAGCTTTTGCAAGCACATGTAGAGGGCAACCACGATGCTATTGTCATACCCGCGATTGGCGCCAACAACTTTGAGCTCAAATCCGGCTTTATTCAAATGGTCTCTGCTCAACCATTCTTGGGACCTACCATTGATGATCCTCATGACCACATCAAAAGGTTCCTTCAACTCACGAATACGGTCAAATTCAATGGGGTTTCACAAGAGGTAATCCGCTTGCAACTTTTTCCTTTCTCCTTAGAGGGACAAGCCCGACATTGGCTTGATAAGGAACCGCCTCAAAGTATTCTTACGTGGACGGACTTAGAGACCAAATTCATAAACTACTTTTTCCCACCCTCTTGTACTACCGCTTTGCGGAATGAAATCATAACTTTTGAAAAAAAGTACGATGAGACTTTTAGTGAATCTTGGGACCGTTTTAAAGAAATTTTAAGAAAGTGCCCACAACATGGTTTTACCAAAGTGCATCAAAATAACACTTTTTACAATGGTTTAGGCATGAATGACCAAGATTCACTAAATAGTGCCTCGTGGGGTAATCTTTTGGTTAAGTCTTCTAATGCTGCTTGGGATATTATTGAGAACAAGCCTAGAGTTCAAACCAAGAGTGTTCGGACCAGTGTGGCTAGTGCTAGCACTAATGAGAGCGACAAGAGACTTGATAAGCTTACTTCGCTTGTTGAATCACTTGCTCTCCAAGCCGCCAATAACACTAAAGCTATCACTGCCCAAGCCAATGCTATGACTCAATCTTGTGATATATGTGGGGGATCTCACTCATACACCGATTGTCCTTCGACTCACGACAATCCGGAAAATGTGTATGCCGCCAACGGTACCTATGCTACAGGAGGCTATCAAGCACGTCCTCAAGGTGACCGCAACTTGCTCAGCTATCGCTCAAACAACTTTCTTTCACCTCTCGGTTTCCCCCCACAAAACCCGAACAACCTCAAACGCAACAATCAAAACCAACCACGTGCTCCAACTCCATATCAAAACCAAAGAAACCCATATCCACCTCAAAGAAACAACCAAGTTTACCAACAACCTGCTTATCAACCACCCACCTACCATGCTCCTCCTCTCAACCAACCAACAGCCTTACACCAAGATGTTGAAACCTACATGAGGACTAACGATGTGATCGTGCAAAATCTTCAGCGGGAAATGGCCAACATGAAAGCAGATATGGTGAAGCAAGGGAATGATCTTCGAGCTGATATGCGAAACACTTTGGCAAGTCAAACGAATGACTTGAGGAACATGATGGCTAGTTTTTTCCCTAGTAATCAAGCCTCTGGATCGGGTTCTCTTCCGAGTAACACCGTTGCGAATCCAAGAGGGGAGATGAAAGCAATCACCACTCGCAGTGGAAAAGGTTTAAAGGAACCCGAGCTTCCTACACCTACACCGGTGATTGTGACAAAGGAAAACGAGTCTCCTTCAGACGAATCCTCCATCTTCTATTCCTCCAACTTCTACTTCTCCAATTCCACCACCTTCTACTTCTACCCCTCCACCACCCAAGGATGTGAGTGCGAATTCTATCCCAAAGCCTTCATCTCAACCCAATATACCTTATCCTTCGAGGTTGAGGAAAGAGAAATTGAAGAACAAGGATGATATTCAGGTTTCGAACTTTCTTAAAATGTTCAAACAACTGAATTTCAATATCTCCTTTGCTGAGGCTCTCGCTCACATGCCGAAATACGCTAAGATGTTTAAAGATCTTCTCAGTGATAAGGAGAAACTTCTCGATATTGCTCAGATCTAACTTAATGAGAATTGCTCCGCAGTGCTCTTAAGGAAATTACCAACCAAACTTGGTGATCCGGGTCGTTTCTTGATTCCTTGCAACTTCCCGGGAGTAGAGAATTGCATGGCCCTAGCCGATCTAGGTGCTAGTATAAACTTAATGCCTTTAAGTGTTTAGAAGCAATTATCTCTCCCCGAGCTAGTCCCCACACGAATGACTTTGGAATTAGCCAGCCGTACGGTTGCTTATCTAGTGGGGATAGCCGAAGACGTCTTTGTTGGCGTTGACAAATTCACCTTCCCGGCGGATTTTGTTGTCGTTGACTACGAGATGGACCCCCGTGTTCCATTAATCGTTGGACGTCCATTCCTGAGGACCGGTCGCACTCTCATTGATGTAGCCGCAGGCGAATTAATCATGAGAGTTGGTGACGATAAAATCATCTTCAACATGGGTAAACTTTCTAAGCAGCCTTCGGAAAACGAGAGTGTTAATTTCATTGATGTTCTTGATGAGGCTTGTGAAGAACATTTCAAACACGCTTGTAAAAGTGGTTCTTCTTCTCTACCCATTGTTGAGACCGTTGCCTCAATTGCTCCGTCATTGACTCCTTTTGGAGAAAGTGACTTGGATGATTTTGAAGCGAGCTTCGGTCCTCTCGATCTTAAGTATGATGATTCTCCCACCGATTGGGATGAAGACATTCGTACCATTGAGAAACTTCTCAATGAGGACCATATTTCTCCACAGTCTCCCAAGGCTATCTCTACCGATGATTCGAAGTTTACTACGCCATCCATCAAAAATTCTCCGGATCTAGAGCTTAAGGACCTACCGTCTCATCTCGAGTACGTTTTCCTTGAAGACAACAAGACGTTACCGGTCATCATCACTAAGGACCTGAAAGAAGAAGAAAAATCCCGACTTATCGCCGTGCTGAAGAATCACAAGAAAGCTATTGCATGGAAAATCTCCGATATTCGTGGAATTGATCCTCACTTTTGCACACGTAAAATTCTCATGGAGGACGACTTTAAACCCACTATTCAAAGCCAACGAAGGGTGAATTTTAAGATCCATGACGTAATCAAAAAAGAGGTTATCAAACTTCTTGATGCGGGAATGATCTATCCTATCTCGGATTCACCGTGGGTTAGTCCCGTCCATTGTGTGCCTAAGAAAGGCGGAATCACCGTTGTTCCCAATGAAAACAACGAGTTGATTCCTACTCGTCTCATTACAGGGTGGAGAGTTTGTATAGACTATCGCAAACTCAATGATGCTACGAGAAAGGATCATTTTCCCCTTCCTTTCATGGACCAAATGCTTGAACGTCTAGCGGGTAATGACTATTACTGCTTTTTAGACGGTTTCTCCGGGTATTTTCAAATTCCCATCGATCCCAAAGACCAAGAGAAAACCACATTCACTTGTCCTTATGGAACATTTGCCTACAAAAGAATGCCTTTTGGCTTATGCAATGCTCCTGGGACATTTCAAAGGTGCATGATGGCTATCTTCCATGACATGGTTGAAGAAACTATGGAAGTCTTCATGGATGATTTCTTGGTTTATGGCGATTCATTCTCTGCTTGCCTTGCCAATTTAGAACGTATGCTTAAGCGGTGTGAAGACACTCGCCTTGTTCTAAATTGGGAAAAATGCCATTCCATGGTAAAAGAGGGCATCGTGCTAGGACACAAAGTCTCCAAAGCCGGTCTTGAAGTGGACCGTGCTAAAGTCGATGTTATTGCAAAATTGCCTCCACCTTCAACCGTGAAGGGTGTGAGAAGTTTCCTCGGTCATGCGGGCTTCTATCGTCGTTTTATTCAGGATTTTTCTAAAATCGCTCGCCCAATGACCCACCTCTTGGAAAAAGATACTCCTTTCATCTTTTCCAAAGAGTGTATTGAATCCTTCAATCTTCTTAAGGATAAGCTAACTAAGGCACCGGTCTTGGTTACCCCTAATTGGGAGTTACCTTTTGAGTTGATGTGTGATGCTAGCGACTTCGCTATTGGAGCGCTTTTGGGCCAAAGAGTGAACAAACACTTCCAACCAATCCACTATGCTAGCAAGACAATGACGGAGGCTCAATTGCATTATACCACTACCGAAAAAAAGCTTTTAGCTATGGTGTATGCTTTTGAAAAATTCCGCCTCTATCTTGTCCTTTCTACCACCATCGTGTATACCGATCATTCCGCGTTGAAGTACTTAATGACTAAGCAAGATTCTAAGCCAAGACTTCTTCGTTGGGTTTTGCTCCTTCAAGAATTCAACATTGAAATTCGTGACAAAAAGGGAGCTGAAAACCTAGCCGCGGATCATCTCAGTAGACTTGAGGATCTGTATCAAGGGGATCATCCGAATCAAGAGATCAATGACTCTTTTCCCCTTGAGGCTTTAATGTCTATCGATCCAAATCTCGATGACACCCCGTGGTTTGCGGACATTGCAAACTACTTAGCGGGTGGGATTCTCAAGGAAGGGTTCACGTCCCAACAAAAGAAAAAGTTCTTTAAAGATATTGAACATTATTTCTGGGACGACCCTTACCTTTTAAGACAATGTGCTGATCTGATTATCCGTCGATGTGTTGATGGGCCGGCAGCGGTACAAATCCTTGATGCTTGCCATAAAGGACCCACCGGTGGTCACTTTGGTCCTAATTACACCGTAAAGAAAGTCTTTGACTCTGGATTCTATTGGCCCACCATTTATCGTGACGCTCACGAAATGGTTAAACATTGTGATGCTTGCCAAAGACAAGGCAAGATCACACATAAAGATGAGATGCCTCAAAATTTCATACAAGAATGTGAAATCTTTGATGTCTGGGGTATCGACTTTATGGGGCCATTTCCATCATCTAAAGGGAACAAGTACATCCTCGTAGCTGTTGAGTACGTTTCTAAATGGGTTGAAGCTAAGGCTCTCCCTACGAACGATGTGAGGGTGGTTGTGAACTTTTTGAAGCAGCTCTTTGCTCGATTCGGTGTTCCTCGTGCTATTATCAGTGACCGCGGGACTCATTTACGCAATGATCAATTTGCAAGAGTCATGGCTAAGTATGGTGTTAATCATCGTCTTTCCACCGCCTTTCATCCCCAAACCAATGGGCAAGCCGAGATTTCTAACCGTGGATTGAAGCGAATTTTGGAGCGTAATGTGGGAGAGCATCGTACCGCGTGGGCCGATAAGTTAGATGATGCTTTGTGGGCTTTCTGTACTGCTTATAAGACCCCGATTGGTTGTACACCTTATCGTCTTGTGTACGGGAAAGCATGCGCTGGAACACAAGGCGTACTGGGCCTTGAAGTGGGCTAACTTCGACATCAACAAAGCCGGTGATCTTTGCAACATTCAATTCAACGAGCTAAATGAACTGAGGAATGAAGCTTACGAGAACTCATTGATCTACAAAGAGAAGACCAAGATCATCCATGATGCAAGAATTAAGAACCGAGAGTTCCATGTTGGTGATCAAGTCTTACTATTTAACTCTCGGTTGAAGATCTTCTCGGGCAAGTTGAAGAGCCACTGGTCTGGTCCATTCACCGTCGCCAAAGTCTTCCCATATGGCACCATTGAGCTTTCTCAGCCAAATGGGCCAAATTTCAAGGTGAATGGCCAGCATTTGAAGTTGTACTTTGGTGAGGACATCTCGCATGAGATGATTCCATCCCTCACCACGTTTCCCATGAACTAATTTTGGGTCGAGTCAGGCTCGTGACTCGGTGAACAAAAACAAGCGCTTCTCGGGAGGCAACCCGTGATCTATCCTTTACTGCTTTCATAATAAGTGTAGGGGGAGCCCCGTATGTGTTTGTTGTCTTGTTTCTTATTCTCTACAGGGATTCAAGCTTCAAAGAGCCCCTTGATGACTTTTGACGAACCGTGATCCCGTGTTCCCATCTTCCCGGTTCTATCCTAAACTCTTGTGATTCAATATTTCATATCTTATATGTTCACATTGAATTCACTATAGTTGCCCTTTCCACATGCTTAAACATTGAGGACAATGTTTATATCAAGTGTAGGGGGGACTTCTATCGAAGTAAGTGGTCTTTTCCATGAATTTGCCCTCATTTTAATCGGAAAATTTGATTTTTTGACATTTTTCAAAATTTGTAATCTATTTTGGCCTAGTTGTATAGTTGTATTTTCCTTTGTTATGGTTATTTTCTTTCCTTGCTTAAATAAAATGGTTTTAAATTTTTCAAAGTCACGAACATTTTGACTCAACCCGAGTTTACTTATCTAAGTTTACTCTAGCTAGTATCCTTAACATGTTTAAGTCAAGTTTTGCTAGGCTTTTATATAGGGAGTTTTAAAATGCGAAAGTCTTAACTCTCACGGGTTAAGAACAAGAGCTTTTCGCAAGTTCCTATAATTGATCCTAGAGAGTCGTTTATCAAAGGAACTTTAAAATGCGAATTCTAAACTTGAAAAAGTCTAAGAGTTTGCAAGATCCTATAGATGACTCGAAAACCCAAAACTTTGATTTAATAGGCTAAGCATCCACGAGTCTCATTCCCTGAGATTTTAAACTGTGGAGGACGAGAGATGATAGAGTCAATTATAAGTTTGGTATTCTTTCATGAATTTATGTGAGTTAATTATGAGCCTATTCTCCCATCGCTTGTTAATAAATTTTTCTGCAATAAATAAGGTTGTACGATTTGAAAAGTTACTTAGCTTCTAGCCCAAGATCGTTTAAAAGTTGCTCGGTATTAATTAGAGTTCATAGCCAAGGCATAACTTATTGAAGCGGGATGCGAAGATTGGCGAGTCCGAAAAGGCCCTAACAAGGCATGAGGGCTACATTTTGTTGCTAAAGATCCAAAAGTGATGTGAAGAATCATTTATCGAAAATCAATATGAAGGATCGAGACACACGACGAAAAGCAAAAAAACTCCCGTAAAGATCATGGAGAAGTCTATCCAAAAAGGCCCTAACAAGGTATGAGGATAAATAGATCCAAGTCCAAAAAGGAGGCGGATCGTTGTATATCAAAGTCCAAAATAAAGATTGGAGAAAAATGAAGAAGTCGTGTTCCAAGTATGAAGAATCTCTCAAAAAAACTTCAAAGTGAAGAAATTCCTATTATGAAGAGAAGACCATAATTTCATGAACGTCTCTCAAGATTCGAAGTATGAAGTCGCTGCCAAATATCGGTCCGAGAAAGGTCTCAAATCGTGAAGCGAGTTATGCCAAGATATGAACTTTATGAGGTCCCGAGAAGCAGTTTTAAAAGATTTTTTCCTTTAGCTAACTATTGATTAAATCGTCCACTTTATTTTCGGCCTAAATAACTATCGAAATAAGTCAAACAATGCATCCTCGTGATCATTCAAGACAAAAATAAAATATAAGAGATACACCTAGGAATAAGGGGGTCTAAGTGAATAATTGGCCCACATGAATTCGTGTTAGTTTGCTAACTTATAATAACAATGATCTCGTTTTTAAGCTTGGTATGGGGAACGTGAAACTTGAGGATGATAAACGTTCATGGCAGCCAAAACCCAATGTAAGTCTTTGATTTCTTTACTTGTTTCTATCTTTTATGTTTAGTATTTAATAAAGGCCAAGGTGGGTTATTTATGATGGAAAATGTAAACCGTGCTTTAAAATTAATGCATTGCATGAGGGCATTGCAATGGTCAAGTGTAGAGGATTTAATAAGTGTGAAAACACTTATCCTTTTACCACTTATTTCCAATAATAACAAGACCAAAACGTGTATTTTATGTCGTAAAAGTCGGAATTATGCGTGGTTTGTGTTTTTTTTGTGTTTTAGGACCAAATGATGACAAAGGAAGAAACACGGGCTTTCACGGGCCTTTATCGAAGAAAACGAGAAAAGACGAAGTTAAAACATCAATAGTGCAAAAAGAACGGAAGTCCAAGGCCTATTCTGAAGATTTATCGAAGAAAAAGTCTAAAGACGGAAGTTTAATGAAGTCGAAGAACTCAAATCTAAATTAAAGAAGAAAAATTATTAAGACAAGTTCAAATCCCGAGACGACGTCGAGAAAAGACAAAGAATTAAATCAAGTCGAGAAGACGTGAAGAAAGAAAGAAAGAAGAGGCAACACATGCACACCTTCCCATTTTCCTATAAATACCCTCCTAATACACATTAGGAGGGTAGGTTAGTTTTTAGTAGTTAGTTTCATTTTTCATTTTTCTTTCTAGTTTTAGAGAGAGAAAATTCTCAACTTTCTCTCACTAAGTTTTCATCTTCTCTTTCTTTTAATCTTTCAAGTTTAAATCTTTTTGTATTGTGATTTCATTAATCAAAGTTCAAGTTAAGCTTTTAATCTTTCATCTCTTTCTACCTTTCTTGATTTTAGTTTACTTTTGGTACGAAATACATTTGATCCGTGTTGATCTTGATGTTTTTGTGCTTAAAAAATTAATCTTTTTATTCCTACATAAGCTTTCAAACGGATAAGCTTTAAGATCTTTGTGCTTATTGGCTTATTTGTGTGTTTAGCTTATTTACTTTTTGAAAGTTTTCTTAAAAAGTTTCTTCTTTTATGGTTTGATTTAAAAGTTTGCTTATTTTAAGTTGGAAAAGTTGTTATTTGTGCTTATTTAGTCCTTTTCATCATAGATTCGATCAAGTCTTAGTTTGAGCCTATTCCTAATAGCTTATAGCTTTGCTTATTTTAAAATTCGTAGGTCATCGGAAAGGGTTTAAACCCTTTTCCGATTTCAACATTCCGATTTGTGCTTCTCTAGTATTCCGATTGTGTTGATCGGATTAGGGAATTAGTATTCCGATTGCAACCTTGGTATTCCGATCTGTTGATCGGATTAGGGTTTTAAGATATTCCGATTAGTGCTGATTTAGCACATTCCGATTGTGGTGGTATTCCGATTGTGTCCTTTTTATGCTATTCCAACTGGCATTGTATTCAAGCATTCCGATTGCCTTATTCCGACGACAGTATTCCGACGAGTCTTGTTGCCATATTCCGATTGATGCTGTTTTCCAACATTCCGATTGATGCTGTTTTCCAACATTCCGATTGAAGCATTTTAAGTACATTCCGATCATACTTTCCGACCAAGCATTCCGATCAGATTCCGATTTGGCATTCCGATGGATTAGTTTCTTGTTTTTACAAAGTTTTCAAGTTTTAGATTTATTAAGTGTTCAAGTATTTTTCTAATCTTGTCTTTAAGTTTTCAAGCATTTATTTTTAACTCGTTATTTTAGTTTAATCTTTAAAGCTCTTATTTTACTCAACGACATTTACATATTTGCTATTAGTTTAAAATAGATAATCAACCAAACCATTTATCTTCCACCAAGAACAATTGAGTCACACTTTCTACCAATGGTCAATTCGAAAAGATCGAAACAACGAACTTTCATACTTGGGGTAAAAGTCGGGTATTAGTGAACCTGCTAACTATCGATCCACAATGCTTGATCCAGAAAAGTTAAAATGGATAGTTGCGATGAATGAGGAAATGAAATCCATTAAAGTCAACAATGTTTGGATTCTTGTTGATGCGCCTAAAAATGCTAAAGTAGTGAAAATAGGTGGATTTTCAAGAAGAAAACTGACATGGATGGTGAAGTACAATCCTATAAAGCACGTTTAGTAGCTAAAGGTTTTACTCAAACTTTTGGCGTAGACTACGAGAAGACATTTTATCCTGTAGTAGACTTACGAGCTATTAGGATTCTCATAGCTATAGCAGCATACTATGACTATGAGATATGGCAAATGGATGTTAAAACTGTCTTCTTGAACGGTCGCTTAGATGAGGAAATCTATATGCAACAACCGAAAGGGTACGTTGATCCTAAATATCCAAAACGCGTGTGCAAACTTCAAAGATATATTTATGGTTTGAAGCAAGCATCACGTCAATGGAATAAACGATTTGACGAAGAAATCAAAAAGTTCGGATTTATTCAAAATCGTGATGAGCCATGTGTATATCGCAAAGCTAGTGGGAGTGATGTAGTGTTCCTAATTTTATATGTCGATGACATATTAATCATGGGGAGTAACATTCTAAGACTTAAGGAAGTTAAGGATTATCTTGGTAAATGTTTTTCTATGAAGGATTTGGGAGATGCTGCATATATTCTGGAAATTAAAATCTATCGAGATAGGAAAAGACGGTTAATTGGTCTTAGTCAACATGCTTATATTGATAAGATATTGAAGAAGTATAGCATGCATAACTCCAAGAAAGGTTTTCAACCTATGGAGGTTAAGCATGAATTAAGTCATGAGTTAGATGCATCAACACCCGAAGAGGTGGCTTACATGCGGAAGGTGCCTTATGCTTCCGTTATAGGATCTATTATGTATGCTAAGATGCACAAGGCCTGATGTGACATTTGCTCAGAACTTGGTCAGTAGATACCAATAGAATCCAGGGAAGCTCTACTGGGTTGCTGTTAAATATTTTCTGCAGTATTTGAGGTATACGAAAAGAAATGTTTTGGTATCTAGAGGGTAGCCATATACATAACTAAAGGTGGTTTGGATTAGAAAATTTATTGTAGATCTTGGGATGACACTTGCAATAAAAACCTAATAAATATATATTGGGACAATTCTGCCGCAATAATATTCGCCAGTGACCCTGGAGTCATGAAAGGCGCCAGACACTTTAAACGTAGATATCACTATGTACGAGAACAAGTTGAAGCTCGTGAAATAAAATTAACAAAAGTTCACACAGATGATAACGTAGCTGATCCTTTTACTAAGGCTTTGCCTAGACCAAAGGTAGTTAAGCATGCCAAGGCTATTGGGCTGTAACTAGCTAGCGAATTCATGCAATAAGTCTGCGATTATTATTTGGATAAAGGATGTTAGACATTATTGAATTGATGAAAGAAAGATAGTGTTTCGTTTATTTTCTGTTATTTGATTTTGTATCTTATTTTACATGTTTTATATCCATGAATAATTGTTATGTTCTAAACGTCTGTTATCGATTAATAATATGGGAATATTATTAAACTAAGACAAATCAAAATAGTGACACAATATAAGTGAAAGTATATTGGTCAATTTTGGATGATATTTGATGGATCAAATATTGGACTTATCCCAACTATATGATTTTACTTTATGGATCTTCGTCTTAAGTAAATCGTAAATAGTTATCCTTAGACCTGAGATACCAGGAAACTGAATAGAATGTAGTGCATTTCTGTATGGTAACATAACGCTAAACGTAACTGGTAGCTATAAGGGTTATTTTTTAGAAGTGTTGCAAAGTTCGTAAGTTTCGCTTGTAGTCAAAATGGGATTTGTTTTCTTCAAATTATTTTGAAGTATAATACAGCTGGGGCCCTCGCGGGGAGTAGTAAGATGTTTGTGTGGCCACACCCAAATGTGTTTTGGTAATCTTACTATATCCGTAAACGAGAAACAGAATGGTTAATGAAGGAATGACTGAGATCCATATCCTATTAACGTTGTATTTGAAATGAAAGGATAATAATAAATGATGAATCATTTAAAAGGTTTTTCCAGGAGACCTTACTAGAGTTGTACTAGTGACATTGCTAGTGTAACTAGACGTTAGTCAATGTAATCACGATATTCAATTTTTTCCAAGTGGGAACTGAAAGTTTATGGACATAAAAATTAATAGTCGTGTGATAGGATCGAACTCGGGATTACGGGATTGCACACAATACGTAAAGGGTTAATTTTATTTATTAAATATATTTTATATATATTTATTAAATCAAACCAAGCTTAACTAAACGATCGTTAAATAAATTAAGAGTTAAGTTAAACGAACGTTATAGAATTAAATAGAAGAAAAGAAGTAAACAGAAAGTTCCGGGAGCCACCCTTGGTGGGCTTATGGGTCGACGGCTACAAGAAGAAAAGGGGAAGGAAAAGGATTTTTTTCCTTATTCGTTTATTACTTGGAAACCAAGTTTTGCCAAGCCCTATATAAACACCCCATAGCCTCATAATTTTTCCCCATCCCTTTTCCTCTTCTCTCTTTGCGATCAGCGACCAAACACCCCTTTAGGATTCTTTGATTTTTGATTTAGCTTAAATTCCACAAGTGTTGAAGCTCTGGTTTGCAAGTGCTAGACTCACGGTTAGCCCGTTGCATTACGTGTGTACAAGAGCGTAATATAGTTATGCTTTAAACTATATCTTGGTATTATTCTTCACAAACCCTAATTGGTGATTCGTTGGTTATCTTGTGGATCTACGCTAGGATAAAGGTATGTAACCTTAATCGATTAATTATAATTGTGTTATTATGATCTTTTTAAATCGCTTCCGCTGTAACGTGCTTTGATCTTTGTTATGATTATATAATTGTTATGAATGTCATAAACCATCAGTGGTATTAGAGACGTTTTAACATGTTATAATTATCGAGATCTAAAGATTTTTTAACTAATGGTGATTTGAGTTAAAATTACATGTTGTTTTTTAGGTTTTAACGAAAATTAGGGTTTTGTTTTTTTTGTTTTTTAAAATCGGCCTAGCCGAATTTTATTAAAAATTTTTTTGTAAACCCTAAAATTACATGGTATAATCTTTGGATGTTTGCATGAATTAATTGTTATGTCATGTATGGTTACGATCCGTAGTTTTTTAATTGTTAAGAATATGTGAGAGATCCGTGATGAACATGCATGTTTTTTCACGGATCATATGGGATTTTATATGTTATTTACTTTATTTGATTCAAAGGTTTTAAAATTAAGGAAGACTTTTTATGTTTATAAAAACCCTAGATTTTATGTTCTTTGAATAAATTGTTATGCATGTGGCTATTTGATTTAGTTTTTTTTGTACCTACTTGTTTTCATACGATTTATACTAATTGTATGTTGTAAAGAAGGTTTTGTATTGATCATAGTTTGTTATTTTGAAAAGTGTCTTAAATAGTCTTTTACTTAATTGATGTGATGATTATGGTTACAAATAGTTTATTTAACTGATGTTCTAAACCTTCAAATTATGAGGTAATGCAATGAAAATAGAATTTTGCATCATATGTTTAGTCCATTTGCCTTATTCCCCTTTTAGCTAAAATTCCTATTTGGCTCGCTTTGAGGTGAACATGCTCACTCAAATCATTCCTTTAGTTTTGTAGAATTTGTAAGCATATTGAACAACTAAGAGCCTACAAATTGATTGGTGTCCTTGCAGAAATATAATCTACAAATGGATGAAAATGCACATTGTAAGTTAGATGGTTGCCTGAATTTATGGCTTCATGCACTATTGATCTTATTTATTTATATTGAAAAGAATGAAAAAACACAAATGATTAATCTGGTTCGAAGGTTCGGTTCCTATATGGACCAACGGATAATTTGTTTCTCTACTGTTTTTAGTTAGTATTTTGAAAATTTTATATTGATCTCATATAAATATAAAGAACCATTCCAGTGATAAGGTGATTAGATCAACTCTAATTCTCTAATAATATATGCTATCTACTCATTACTTAACTGATCAATTTTTGTGATCATACATATCTCTAATATATGGTGTTGGCAAATGAAAATGGAAATGAAAAATTATTTGATATTGGTGATACTAATTTTATATTTTAGATGTATACACCCGTATAGAATGTGTGTCTGTTGTTTCATGGGCTAAGTTTGAACTCATATATCAAAATCAGCTTTTACTACACACTTCAAGAATAACTATGTGAAGTTTTTCATACTACTGTTATGAGATAAAACTTTTGCCTGTGGAAGTCCATGTACCATGCAAAATTTGAAGGTTTTATTCAAAAGAGCCTAAGAGCTTAGGGTGCAGTCCACATCAAAATCCTGGTGTTATGGAAAAAATGACTGTCATGTCAACAATCCACTCTATAACATCAGAAATCAGGTGGTATGGTTAACACCAGATTTCTGGTGTTATAGAGGTCCTAGTATATATTTCTTTTAACAAACTATTTTATAAAATTTAAATTTTCATTAATAGAAAAACATTACAAATAAATAAAAACAATTACTAGCCGTTATGTTTAAAAACAAACAAATAATTAAAAAAAATATATATTTGGGCTATAAAGCGAGCTATAACGCGAGCCAGGGTACAGTCCCGCGCCACATGCTCGTGTTATACTATCATTTTGGGCTGGTGGGTACGACGCCAGAGGATATAGCGCGAGCGAAGGTGTAGTGTTTGGCACCATCGAGCTCACGCCATGGCTATGGCTTGAGCCATGGAAACCCGTACCCTGGCCTCTAAGGTAAGTACATCGTATTTAATTATTTATTATTCAGTATATACTTGGGGCTATAATCCCCTTTGTCGACATTTGTTTGTTTATCTTGAACCTCTTTCCGAAAATCAAAGCTAATTTTATTTAAGTATATAGAGATTAGGCCTAATATAGATTATCATGATATAGCGCACTCACCATTTACCATTACCTCGAGACTCCTATTGTACCAAAGATGAGACTCATGTTGTATCGTGAACATTACAAAGATTATCGCTAATCCAAAAGAACAAAGCACCTTATGATTCTTTTTGCTTATTATCTACAAGGTATATAATTTTTACGTAGTAATTTAAAGTGTATATTGTTGTTTAAGCAAAATTATATTCTCTTACTATATAGGAAATAAGGTGAAATATGAAGATTTGACTAATCATATATAGTTTTTAAAATTTATCATTAATAGTTTCATATGCTTTAGATTTAATACTTTATTATTAATAAGAAAGATATTACATTTTGGGATACTTTGTTTCAAATTGTGTCTATGAGTGTGTTTTTATAAATTCTTTTATCTCTACTACCTATAATGTAAATTAGCAAAAACTTTGAATGTTGAAAACCTTCTTATTTTTTGAATTGTTGAAAAATTTAATACACCTCTACTACTATATCAATACAGGAATTTGAGAAGCGCACCACAAGTCAACCTACAAGATATGTATGAATACACTTAATTTTGGAAACACATCAATACAATAATTGTCACAAAATTTCCTTATTTAACACTTTATAGAAGCTTTATCAATATGTTGAAAAAAGTTACTATGTAGAGACATCATCTTAAAATGGAAATGTTGAATCACATAACACTTTTGATTTAGAACTTTTCAAAACGTGAATACATAAGCCAATGTTTAAATTTTATAGCTGTCATGGTACTGGCAATGTTGATTATTGTAAACATGGTATGTGATTATATAGTGCTGGAAATACTCCGTAAAAGGATTCAAAACATTTTAAATTCAAGCTTGTAACTATTTTCCTATATAAAGAAGTATAGTGAAATTGAAATCATTCACATTCACATACAAGCAATAGAATTATAAAATGAAAGAAACGAAGATGGTGATATCGAGGTTTGTTATGTTTGTTTACACCCTATTCCTTTCTTCAATTCTTTCTAGAGCTAAACTAATATCACATATTCATGATATTTTTTTAATTTCTATATATCTACTGTTGAAAGCATGATGAGAGGAGGTTTGAAAAAACACGCACGTTACTCCTCATGTAAATTGTGGTTGAACGATTTGACGTAGGTATCTCTGTTATTGTACGTTTTACATTTATTATTTTGTAGTCTGGCGTGACAACTATTGAATTCTTATAGAGGAGCGAAAATGAAGATCCTTGTTCTCTCGGGTTATACAAGATCAAGGAAGTGTGTTCTTAACCCCTGTTATGCTCGTCAAAACCGAAACATATATATACTTAATTAACTCCATTATAATACTTACATTTTACAAACACTACTTCATTTGTATGTTTTCTCTAATCGCAGTCATATCCGTGTATACATAGTGAACTTGTTGGTTCACACAGCGTTGACAAGTGTAGAGTATGACCCTGTTATGCGAGAAGCCGAATTGCTGATAAAAATGAAGATATGAAGACTTTTGTTTCTTGCAGTATTTCTTGCTTGTTTTCATGAATTTGGTGGTGTTCTGTTCTATTAATAATTGTCCTATGCGTTTATAGTTTTTTTACAACTAACTTGTTGAAGTTTAATGTTTTAATGATGTTAACTTGGTTTTTCTTCAATCTTTGCACGTTATAGTTTTTGGTCAATCTTTGCAAATCTTTTTCTAACGTTTTTCATATCTTATGTAATAATACTGTAATTACTTAATATCAAAAGTTCAAATGCAACGCACAATCCATAATAACTACTACTAAAGAATCTATTAAGATTATTTTATACAAAAATCTGTTTGATGATGAACATCCAAAACTCATTACTTCAATTATCTTGCTTAATGGAAGCTGAGGCATAAGAGGAGTCATTGGCGAGTAATGTAATTCCATACAGATACAATATGTTAGAGTGATAACTAAAACCAATTCCAAGTAACAAAAAAGATACAAGGATAACCTTATAAAAGTGACTCAATTAGGTACAAACATTGATGTAGATTTAAAGCTAAGAGTATATGTGTGAGAACAAACCAAAGCCTTAACATTCTCAGATGTCGGATGTAGATTACAACACTGATCTAGATTTACTTACAGATAACTCACATTAGGGGCACACTATAAAATAAGAGTTAATCAAAAGTCTCTTGATTAACATAGAATCTATTGCTTCACTTGTCATTACAATCACATTATATAACTAGAGTTTTGCATCATCACCAGAATGCTAATAAACAGTGCTTCTCATACCAGGTTGATGATGACTGCGTGTTGCTAATTCTTGGTTGCTTATGTCGGGTTGCTGATGCTGATTTTTATGGCTGATTGCTACTGTTGCTGATGCATTTTGGTGTTCCTACTACAACTTGCTATTTTTTTATTGCATATTTGTATTGTTACTCGTGGAGCAAGATCTTCACCCTTAGGATCGAGCACATAAGTAACTTCAACCTTCTCCGTCACCGGATTTTCTTCTTCGTTAGTTGTACCCCACATGCGACCTATAATCGACACATTCGACCTTGACTTCCTTTACTCCATCCTTGTCCACTTGAATTGTTCAATACTACCCTAATGTCATTAAAAACATATGTGTATGGTTACACAAGGGGGCACAAACAATAAAAAAGCCAAGTAATTCACGACCCTTGTCTTCCCATACTCAATGCATGCAAGATACATGTTCTGATAAAATTTATCCATTTCGTGCTTCATTGCAAGACAATATGATGTAAGGATTTTCGCATACAATCTCAGTTTTCAATTTTAGGTTTGATTGCCATATCAGAGTTCATGTAATTATTAATAGTGGCTTTATGTAATTAACCTTGACGACACGCTCATTGGAGTAATGCAATTTGCCACCATTATTTTGACCTTAAATCATGTTGATTTAAATCATGTTGATTTAAGGTATGATTCATTTCGCTTTTACTCTCGATATATTACTTTAAAAATATTAACTTGCCACCATTATTTTGACCCCGAATCATGCTCATTTAAGGTATGATTCTGATTCATTTATGCTCTTACTCTCGATATATTTTATTTCTATACTTACTATATATTATATGCCGATTGTTGAAAACGTTGAAAATATTAAAAAATTTCAACATTTCTTAAAATAAATTTTTAGGATTGTCTTCCTACACAATATTATAGGATCATAGGTTCGACATAAGATCAACACGATCGGGTCACTGAATTGCGAAACTGAATCCAAGTGAATCTGGTCGAGTCATCGGGTCACGGGTTCGACGGCTAGATCAGCTCGATCGTGTCTGGGTCACGGGGCCGACCATCGCGTCAACCCGGTTGAGTCACCGGTGCACTAGTTAGACCACTAGGTCAACCCGGTCGAGTCATCAGATCACTGATTCGACCACCGGGTCAACCTAATCGAGTCACAAGGTTACTGTTTGACCATCGGGTCAACACAGTCGAGTCAGCTTACCGGTTCAATCAACTGATCAATTATTATATCGTTAACTATTTGCCGCTAGGCAATTCCGCAGCTATGCGCGGGTATACGTCTAGTAAAATATAAAGACAACAGTTGTATATATTTTTCAAAATTTTTAATTATTTAATCGTTATACCCGGACAACGCACGAGTATTGTACTAGTTTATATATGTTAATAAACATAAAATATATTTAACATTATTTAAAAGTGTGATAAAATAGACTTTCTTTTGTAGTGTGTAAAATAACCCTACCTGACTTGAACCTAATAAAGCCTATTCGGGTTAAGTTACTCGTGTCAATAATTTACTCGAATCGTCTATAGTAACTCGGTCGGGTTGAAAATGGTTGGTTAACTGTGATTCGGGTCAATTGATTGACCAAAATTCTAAATTTTAGTTTTAACAAGTAAAACTATACAATTGTTTTCTCATTTACTCATATTCGGGTCGGTACCAAACTCGGAAAACCCGTTGTAAGTTAACCCGACCTCACAACAAAAAGCACACTAGGGCTGTCTTAAATAAAACACAACCAAGTGAGCATAAAAGTGCATCCACCCACCACTGAAGGGTTTTTAGCTCTTTTACTAAGGTTTTGTATATTTCCTTTTAGTTTTTTTATCGATTTTTTTATAAAATGTTCATTTTTTTGTAAGATTTCATTAGATCTATACTTATTATCTGCAGATCTGGGTTTTTATTTAACTATTTTTTTTTTCTTTCAGGTGCCATTGTCAAAATGTTGATAAAAGTTGAAAGAATTGGTGTTGTCGATGTTTTCTTAGAGACGACATTTTCTGCTCGGCTTTACACCCAGATTCTTCTGTTTAAAATACTCGAAAAGGTATAACTTTCATTTATCTCTTTTCTAATATCATAAATTAATAATCGATAATCTCGGATTATTTGTTTTTTTTTGTTTAGCATTTGTGTTTGAAATTGGTTTTTTTTAATCGAATTATTGTTTATTTAATTCAGAGTATTTTAATCGATTTAGATTGAAATTGGGCCATTTTATCCGATTTGTGATTTTTTAGGGGTTTTTGCAAGAAAAAACAATTTAGGTTTTTTTTTATCAAAATGAAATTTTGAAATTTGGCGTTTTTCAAGAAAATATGATTTTGATTGTTGTTGTAATAAAAGGCCTGTTTTCGATTGCTTATAAGTAATCCCATTCACCTATGTTATTACCATTCGCTTATTTGTGATGATTGAATTTTTGCTGCAAATTGTCATATTTGTTCAACACAGTTTTAGTTTTTGCACGTTGCTCACAGGATTATATTTTTTACCGAATACTAACGATTATTGTTCTTTTTGTCTTTATTTATTACCTTGTTTTTCTGTACTAGTGCAATATTTTTAAATTTTGAGTAAATTTTGTTAGTAGTTTAGTCAAAATAAGGAAGACAACTACAATAGAAATTTGGGCTTATTGTCGCGCAGACAGCACTTGCTTCTGTATATGGTAGACATTTGACAACGCTGTTCATGTGGACTGTCTTGTTTTAGGAGCATGGTTAGCCCGTTTGAAGCAAATAAAACCTGGTTTTTGGATCAAAACATATCGTCATATAGTTTAGTCGAAATAAAGAAAATCATAATATGTTGCCTGTTGTCTGTCTGTCTGCTAAATTATGTTCTTCCATTATGTGAAATGTTCCAACAACCTAGAGGTGGTGGGTTCAAGTCTCGTTGGAGACATATGAGATAGAATTTGCGAGATGAGTTGTGCAAGTCCAACCCGTCTTGTTGCATATGATTTACAACTCATAGTATTGTAGGTTGTAAAAATTTGATGTTAAAAAAATAATCTATCTTTTGAACTTATGAGTGGATATTTGCTGCTAAATTTTCTTACTTAGTTTTATGGAGTAATTAGTATTGCTTTTCCAAACTTATTGCGTGATTATTACGTTTGCAAATCGATGATGATCATTTGTTAGTATATGGGTAGAGGCAATATGATTGTGATTACTCTGTTGGCTAACCATTACTTTTATTGATATATTGATAATTTATTTAGTGACTACCTGTGGTGCTGCGATAACTTGAGAAATTGTAGCTTCGTATATTCTTTAAAAAAGTGTATATTCTTAGAAAAAAACAACTCTTTTTCTTGTTTAGAATAATGTCTTATTAGCTGTTTGGATTCAAACTTATCTTCATATAATTACTTTTTTCCTATATTGCTTTAATTATTAATATTTGCCTATTTGGCTTACTTTGATTTAATTAAAAACGTCTTTTTTATTTATATTTCATATAGGTGTTCGTCTACGGGTCGTTCCCTTTGAACACATATCTCCGTGGAGATATTGATGTTTCATTGGTGACACTTTCCAATGAACGTACGTTTATCGAGACCCTAAAGTCGTTTTTGGAGACGTATAATGCAAACAATTCTCTAGCTGGAATCAAAATACAAGTGACAAAAGTTGTCTGGAAAGCAAGGGTAAGGACTTTGTCCTTAGTCTTTTGTGTGTCTATTGGTAACCACGATTGGGAACAGTCTCTGAATGATTTTTCTTTGGCAGATTAAGCTAGTGAAGTGTAGAATCAACGACGTGTATCCGTTTGATATATCGCTCAATGCTTTTGGAGAGGTTGGCAGTTTGGAGAGGTTGGCAGCCTGGCATTTATGGAAGCGGTAGTTTTTCATTATCATCTACTAAAGTATTGTTAATCTAAGCTAGTATTGTATCTAATTAATACGTTTGAAACAGTCGGATATGAGAATTGGGCTAGACCACTTGTTCAAAAGGTCAATCATCCTCATCAAAGCTTGGCTGAAGCACGAAAACGAGATTAACATACTTAGGTCGCCTGAAGGGCTTTTATCGACATATGCCCTAGAGGTCATGATCCTCTATGTTATCAACAGATTTCCTTTGGAAACTAAAACACCAATCCAGGTAGAGACATCAAATATTTTATTTTATTAAATGATTATATGCAACTTGTTATATGTTACTCTAGTAGTCCTAATTAGAATGATTATTAAGCTTGTAAAGAGTCTGTAGTAAAAAACTTGTAAAACTAGGGAACTCGGTACCTGACTTGTCACTTTGATAGAATCGGACTCTGACTCGCGAAAGTCCGAGGATGATGACATGGGTGATGGAAATCAGGGCCGAGTTATTATATAGGAACAATAAAACGAAAACTTTACTAGAATTGGATGTAGGTCAGAGATTTAGACTTAGCATTTACTATACTACCCATTGCTTAAACAATTTCTTGCTTATTGTAAAGCTAGGTTTCCTTAGCTGTTGTCCTTCCCAGTTGTTCATATTTGGGAAAAAAATGGAGTCGAAGCTTACCTAGATGAAGGAAGTAACTCATTTTTATATGGTTTTTAAATTCCTGCATTCATTCAGCTTTTGTGCATTCCTCTACCAAATTTATCAAGAGTATATCTATTATATTATTTTCAAATTCATGATCGTGCAAACACATCCATTTCTGGTTATCTGAAAGATAGAGCACCAGTTCCCAAAAGTATGTGGATTTCGTGTGTGCACTTGTTAGTTGTTAAACTCAGGTTAGTTTGTGTAGCTGCTAGTTATTTCTTGAGGAAATATAATTATGTTTATGGTGTTCACTGTCTTTCGTTTTCTGATCTATAATTCTATATGTGTTAGTTTGTTTACCCCATCATACTTGTTCATGTTAGTTTTTGTGTTTCTAACTGTGTAGTTGGACGCCTGTATGCATCTTCTTTGTAGATTCTTTATAAAGAATATATACGTAGTTGTAGAATTTAGAATATTGAGGGTATAAATTGTTACAACCCATTTGCTGCAATTTCAGAACAATAAAACTTTATTGCAGCCCATTTGTTTATGTTGTTAACCTCATGCAAAGTGCTATGTGAACATTTAGTGTTTCTGTTTCGATTCAAGCCCTTTCAGTTCTTATTGCATTGTTCTAGTTTCTACAACTGAATTTTGTTGATATGATAGGATTTATTTTCCACCTCACTCGTTGCAATTCAATTTGTTTTAGTGTTACTGATTAGTTTACTTATCTTATGCAGGATCCTGCTTTTTGTGATAGGTTTCGGCCTCCCTACAAAGTTGTTCCACAGGTACATGTATTTACTTTTTTAACTCAAAACACAGTTATTAATATGCATATAAATTTTGATGTTACATAACCTGCTCATATTTTTAATGTCAAATCCTTCATTTTTATTCTTTTGAAAGGTGAGCCATGTCAAATTTTCAAAAAGATGTCTATTTCTATAAGAAATTGTTTTATTTTTGGAAGTTTTGATCAGACGATGGTATAGGTAAAACCAACTGAAGTGTGTATTCAGTTACATGACGAGAAATATACCCAGTTAAGTAGTTAATGTGCTCCTAGAAATGGTAAGATCACACGCATGCTCCTGTACATTAACTACTTATTGGCCTTAAAAATATGTCGTTTTGACACGTTTTTGGCACAAATTTTATAAGTAAAACATGGACAAGTAAGAAGTTATTATTTGATTAAAAGGGTTACAGAGCAGCCGCATCACACAAATCTTGGCACTAAAGAAGTTTTAGTAAATCGGAGAGGTAAAACCACTCTTTTGTTGATAGGAGGATTCTGAATGAGGTCTGGCAAGCCACATATTTATATTTGAACTTCAAGTAACAAAAATTAAATGTAACTACTTAGTTAAACTTGTACATAGCTATTTTCTGAAGTGATGAGCCGAATAACAAACGTTTTAACAGCTGAATAAAGACACTTTCTATTATTCGTCTCAAAATTACCATGTTTCCACACTCCCCACTGTAGTTGGCTTATTAAATATTGATATTAATCATACGATCTTACCCAGGTTGGACTTTAATTATTTGATTCGTGTCTTGGTAATGCTTTTGTAACTGCTGTCATACTCCACCAGAAATGTCAGTGTGTAACTGTTCTTTGACAAAGTGTTGATATATTTTCACGTGTCAGGTTCACTGAATATGCATAGGGTTCGTTGTTGTATGCAATGTAACTCTATCTATTAACATTAGTGGTCCCTCATTTGCCAATCTTATCTCAGCTAGGATACTCTCCACCTCCATGAATTTCATAGCACATTACTTGACTTTGAATACATTAGCAATAATAGGTTTGGAAAAAATAAATGATTTACTAAATAGATAAATGTAAGAAAAGAAGAAGCTGCATTTGACCTCCTTTTCTTCCCAAGATCTCACATCCACAAAGTTTGAAGCCTTCTTGCATCTTTGTACAATCTGAAACTTGTAGTTTTGTATTGCAATAATTTTTTTTTTTAATCTAAAGTCGCTTATGTATGTTTTTTCATAGATGTCGTGGAATGATAAGAAGCCTGTTACTACTAAGGAGTTGGACGACATCGTGGGTTTGTGCATTTCAGTCTGGCATCTGATGATTAGTCATGTTAGTGTTTTGGAAAGGTTGGCATGTGGTCATGTCATTTTTGTGTATCTCTTTTCACCTAGCCCAACAAAACGCTTGATGTGAAACTGCTGTGATCATTAGTGATATTTAGTTTGTTTATTAACTGTATTAAACTGATGTGAAACTTATCTGGGATCTAAATGGATTTTGTATAACCTTCATGGTGGTTTTGTTATAAAATTGTTTTTGCTGGTTGTTTCTGTATTGTTCATGCCTGGAAGAGCCATGATTTTTTAAACCAACAACCAGGCTCTAATTTAGTTAAAAATGTTTGTTGGAATAATATAGAGCAAGGTTATTCTTTCGATTAAATATCATAAACCTGGGTACTTTTAACCTTTAAACCGGGCTCTTCTTTCGATTTTTGTAGTAGTGAAGCTCCTGAAACGATGACCAATAGGTGTTACCAACCAGCTCATGGGCCTCATCGATCGGCAATAGTAATAGTAATATATTGATGGTTATCTGCAATAAGTTGGTGCAAATGGCACTAAGCTTAGTGAACAGTTGATGGTGAAAGTTGTGAATTATATTTTACATGTATTGCTGAAAGTCGACACCTTGAGCATTGGTCCGGACTGACACCCCGGACACCAAGGACCGAAATGGTCTAACACCCCGGACCGAGGACCAGATCGAAACGGTTTGAGTCGGTCCGGTTTGGTCTGGACTTCGTTCTAGTCCGGTCGACGCCTTGTGTTAGACAATCTGTAGTTGGTCATAAAAGCCATGGTGTGGGGTATATAAAAAAAAAAAGTTGTTCGAGAATAAAGGTTGTACTGTAACAAAATGAAGGAGGCGGTCGATATCTTCTTCATTGCAGGATTGGACTCGAGATTCTAACAAAACTTCTAAAATCTAAATCTTAGTGTCTGCAAAAAAAAGCAAACAAAAACCTTTGTGCATGTTTAAACGTCTTTAACAATACATGATGATCACGTAAAGTAAACCATCTTTAAAACATGGTAAAGAGAATTTCATAGATTACAAATGAGAGAATTGTATTTTTGGAAATGAAATCCAAAGAGATAATTTATAAAATTTCTTTGTTTGATAGCATTAGGGATTTGAATTTTAAAAATACAAATAATAATAATATATATTGATAAATAATAATAAAAAAGTAATAATAAATAATAATAATAATAAAATTAAAAAAAAAATAAATAAATAATAATAATAATACTAATAAAGTGATATTTATAATAATAAAAATAAATAAATAATAATAATAATAATAAATTTAAAAAATAAAAAATATTATTATTATTATTAATAATAAAATAACAATTAAAATTTAATAATTACAGAGTAATATTAATAATTAAACAAATAAATAATAATAATAAAAAATAAATAAATAATAATAATAGTAATAAACTTAAAAAATATATTATTATTAATATTAATAAATAATAATTAATAATAATAATAAAACAAAAAATAATAATAACAAAATGATGTTATAATAATAATAATAATAATTATAATAAAAACCCTTATCGACATTTGTTATTGTTCAGGATTTCAGCTGATAAGGAAGTTGATATCGGGTTGGATGGGGGAGGTGACAAACGATTGCGTCCAACAGATTTTATTACCTTACTCATGGGATGGAGGCCTTGATGTATGTGTGGATCTGACAGGATCTTCACTTTAGTTTCGCTATTGCTAAAGGGGTGAGAGCTCAGATTATATCTCGACTTCCCACTAACTTTTTGTAAAATTCTACTATAATAAGTAAAGTGATGTTATAAAAAATAAAAAAAGTAAAAAATAAAATTAAAATAATAATAATAATAATAATAATTCGGCTTTTCACTAATTTTTTATAAATCTTATTATTCCAATAAAATTGATGTTTATATAAAAAAAATAAATAAATAACAATAATCATGATGTTGCTAACGTGGTTTGGTGTCGGACCGTTTGGCGAAATTAACGCCATCCTTTATGGGTGTGAAGAAAACCAATAAACATGATGTTGCTAACGTGGTTCAATGCAAACGTAAGTTGGGAGATGGTCACTTTACCGCTGCTATCAAGGTGCTCACGTCTTCCGGTGTGGCTCCATATACCCCCAACACCTTGCATGAGCTGGAGGCCAAACAACCGTATGCCCCACCTTTGACATTGTCTTATTCTTCACTTGTGGATGCCCTCTCTGATGATAAAGACTTGGTGTTGAATAGGATCCGCAACTTTCCGAAAGGGACTTCGTGTGGTCGTGACGGGCTCAGAGCGCAACATTTAATGGATATTTTTGGAGGGGCTGCCTCTACGATTTTTGATGATATGCTAAGATCTATTACCGGGGTTGTTAATCTTTTCCTTAGTGGTAAGTGCCCTATCCAACTTGGGGAGTATATCGCTAGTGCGTCTTTGACTCCTTTGGTTAAGCCAGGTGGTGGTATACGCCTTATTGTTGTCGGTACCGTATGGCGTAAGCTTGTGTCTATGGTGGCTTCTTGTTCTATTGGTAATTCTATGAATACTTATTTACAAGACTTTCAATTTGGTGCCGGGGTTCCTGGTGGTTGTGAGGCTGTTTTACATGCTGTGAATAGAATTATAGAGTGTAAGGGTAACGAGGTTGGGCTTTCTATGATTTTGGTGGATTTTAAAAATACTTTCAATCTTGTTGACAAGAGTGTCTTACTTGAGGACTAGAGGGCGGTGCCCATCGATTGCTCCTTGGGTTGAGTTTTGTTATGCTCGACCTGCTAGGCTTTATTATGATGACTCTGTTCTTTGGTCTTGTCAAGAGGTTCAACAAGGTGATCCATTAGGTCCGTTGTTGTTTGCTCTAGCGTTTTGCATCCTTTGGTTCAAACTATTAACCAGTCACGTGAGCTTATGCTTCAGGCTTGGTATTTTGATGACGGTACTATTGTTAAAGACACCCTTATGGTAGCCAAGCCGCTTGACATCATCAAGACTGAGGGCCCATCTCACGGTTTGTTCTTGAATGTTGATAAGACTGAACTTTTCTGGCCTGTGGAGGATCCTAGAAGTAGGCCGGAGGGTGTTTTTCCTATAAATATTTCTCGTCCGCTTAATAGTGTCAAACTTTTGGGTGGTTCAGTCAGTTTGGATGTAGGTTTTTGTCAGGATTTGGCATTGAAAATGGTTTCTAAAACCATCTCGTTAATGTAGGCAATCCACAAACTCCATGATCCCCAATGTGAGCTACTTCTTCTTCGTAATTGCGCTGAGGTTGCGAAACTATCTTATGTTATGAGGACATGCTCTCCTTTGTCTTTATCGGAAGCCCAGGTTCAGTTTGATCAGGCTTTACGTGCCTCATTGGAGAAAATTGTAACCGCTTCATGACCTGGTTTTGGTGATTGGTAAAGGCGTCTTGCTACTCTCCCAATCAAGTTGGATGGTCTTGGTATTTTTTAAGCGGGAGACATTATTCGATATGCTTTTCTGGCCTCTCGTTTGCAAACGAGCGCCCTTCAGGATAAGATACTGATCAAGTCTGGCATTTAAACCCATGGTTCTTCTTTTCAACATGCTCTTAATTCTTTCAACACCACATGCAAAGTTGACGTACTCTCTGACACTAGTTGCACTTCCGCCCCCCAAATGATGAAAACATTGACAAAGTGTTACTATGGTGTCATTGAGAAATACCTTGTCTCTGGATACTCGCTAAGTCCACGAAACTTCTTGACGCGACGCTTAGTACGGTGCGTCAAAGTTCGCCTCACGCCGAAAACTTAACAACGAGCTTTAGCATCACCTTATTTCTTGCTTTAAGTAAACAAGAAAAGTAGTAGTTTATTTATATTATAGTTTTTAATAATTAATGGTGTGAGGTGGTGTGGGGATCCCATGTTAATGGTGTGAAAAATCACAAAGTTTTTTTCGACATCTGGAGAACTACCGTGACTCTGTGAGTCTTTTGTTTACCTCCTATGATTTTGACTTGTTTGATTATGACTATAATTACAACTCGCAAATTCGAGGTTTGCCATATTTGTTACGTATTTGTCATGATTTGGTCTTTTATGACGCACTTATTGAAATGCTCAATTTTCTACGCTTATGAACTTCGATAGGCATTGTAGCTCATACTAATAAACTAAATTTTATTTCTTTACTTTAGGGTTAATGACATAAAAATGTATGTAACTTGACATTTTTTACCGTTCTGTATAACCATTTTTTTTTCCTATATTATCATTAAGCTTTGTGATTTCATACATTGTGTGTACTGGTGACTTGTTTGACTTGCTCTAGCAGGTTAACTTAACGACAGTTAAATATTTTATTACAATGTTAGTTCTTATATTAACGGCTTTTGGTTTTCTAAAAAAATAATATTTTTTAAAAAAATGTATAACTTCAAAATTTTTTGTAAAAGAAGTACCCTATATTCTTAAAGTTACGAAAACATTTTGAGATGTGCATAAATATTTTTAAAGTGAAATTTAAAAAGTAAAAAAAAGGATTTATAAACAATATATAACTTTTTAAAAAGGATTTATAAAAGTATTTTAAATTCTTTTATATAAAAAATATAAATTTTTTAAACAAATTTTTTTATCTGAAGTTACATACTTTTTTTATAGTTATACATTTTATTTTTTAAGAAAATTAAATTTTACAGTAATTGTTTATACTAACAGCGGTTAATATAAAAGACTAACGATGTAATAAAAAATTAAACTGTCGTTAAAAGTAACCTGTTAACCACTCAAGCAGGTCACCGGATACACAAGATGTACGAAATCACAAAGTTTAATAATAATATAAAGAAAAAAAAAGATGATTACATAGAACGATAAAAAGTGAAAAATTAGATACATTTTAAAGTCATTAGCCCTTTACTTTATAAGCTCACCAAATGAACTTAAAGCATTTCCAACGCAATCATCACATCAACGTATCAATGTTTATTACAAAACTTACGGTGCATTGAACTAAATATGGTTTAAGAGAATATAAAATGATTGCTATACATAAAAATAAGGTTTTCAAGATCGGGATCTTACCTAAAATCGTTTTCGTCTTTGCAAGATCGAGATCGTAAGATCTTATTATAATGTAATTTTCTTAATAGTCTTTGCAATATTTTACAATTTTCTACAAATTAATATACATTTTATACGAATATTTCATAAAAATGTAGTCCTAAATTATGATTTTCAAATATATAAGAAGATTTACACTTTATTTTTTAGATTATGAATAATATAACGTATAAATTTTTAATTTTTTGTTTGTCGTTCGAGAAAAGGTAAAATCGGATCGTAATAGATCCTATGATCATATGAGAAAGATCGGGATCTTATAAGATCTTAAGCATGAAAATATCTTATATAAGATCTGGATCGTTTTTTACTTTGCAGTATCGTAAAATCGTAAGATTCTAAAATAAAGATCGGGATCTTGACAACCTTGCATAAAAACATTCGACCCTCTATAATAACCAACTGCTCACCTGGGTTCCTCCTGGAGGTTGGGAGGGGGTTTGGTCATGGATGATATAACTCGGGTTGGATTTCAGTGATACTGCCGTTTAAAAAAAAAAAAACATCTATAATGAAAGTCTGACAAAAAAAACTATTTTGTTAAGGTTTTAAAAAAAACTTCCTTATAAGTATGGGCCTGTAATAGCCCAACCCAGCTCAACTCCATATATATTTCTATCACATTTTAGGGTTCGCAAAAACACACATAAGTAGTAAGTAGTACTAAAGTATTCACAGCCGCCACCCACCAGTCCCACCACTGAAGGTTTGTAGTTATTTTATGAATTTTTTTTAGATCTATTTGTATTTTCTGCAGATCTGCCTTTTTTAACCTATTTGACTGTTATTGTTTTCAGGTATCGTTGCCGCAATGTTGATCAGTGTTTCAATTGGTGTTGTTGATGTTTTCTTAGAGACGACATTTCGTGCTTGCCTTTACACCCGGATTCCTCTGTTTAAAATAGTCAAAAAGGTATTCGATGGGTCTCGGATTATTTGTTTTTTTTTTTGACATTTGTGTTTGAAATTGGTTTTTTTTTTAAATCGAATTAATGTTTATTTAATTGAGAGTATTTTTAATCGATTTAGATTGAATTTGGGTCATTTTAACCGATTTGTGATTTTTTTAAATCGAATAGAGTACGTCCAAGGAAATAAACGCGGAAAGACGTGCTCGCCACGATGATCAACATACTCGAAACCGAGTACAATCAGAAGGTAAAGAGTTTTTTTTAGTAAATTAGCGTAACGAGAACGTGTAATTTGTAAAGATAGAAAAAAAAGTATGGGGTTTCGTTGGATTTACATAAAAATGGAAGGTGTGTTTCATGAGTTCAGTTAGATTTTTAATCAAATTCGGGTTTTAATTAGGGTTTTTAAAAAATTGAAATTCGGGGTTTATTATATACTTAACAACAACTTGTATCTGTTTATTTTGGAGGGGTTGGCAGCTGGTAGTTTTTCATTATCATCTACTAGTATTGTTAATCTAAGCTAGTGTTGTACCTAATTAATACGTTTTAAACAGGCGGATCTGAGAATTGGGCTAGACCACTTGTTCAAAAGATCAATCATTCTCATTAAAGCTTGGCTGAAGCACGAAAACAAGATTAACATACTTAGGTCGTTTGAAGGGCTTTTATCGACATATGCCCTAGAAGTCATGATCGTTATTATTATCAACAGATTCCCTTTGGAAACTAAAACACCAATCAAGGTAGAGACATCAAATATTTTATTTTATTAAATGATTATATGCTACTCTAGTAGTCCTAATTAGAATGATTATTAAGCTTGTAAAGAGTCTAGTAAAAAACTTGTAAAACTAGAGAACTCCGTACCTGACTTGTCACTTTGATAGAATCGGACTCTGACTTGCGAAAGTCTGAGAATGATGACAAGGGTAATTGAAATATTGAGAATATATACGTAGTTGCAGAATTTAGAATATTGAGGATGTGGCTGTAATTTCAGAATAATAGAACTTTATTGCAGCCCATTTGTTTATGTATACACTAATAAAACCTTTTATTCCTATTTCAAGGGTAAGCATGCAAAAGGGAAGAAATGGGCCAAGAAAAATCCACCACTGCTGTGCCCAAAAGGATATCGTGGAAACATAGATCAATGGCAAAAAGAGAGAGCTTCTGAAAAGCTTTGCACAGATACCCGATCGTCGTGGGAGAAATTATTGCTTGGCAAGGTGAATAAACGATAAAGTAAAAGGATTAACATCATCTCCTGAAATTGTGGACAAGTTGGTAAGGCATTGCTAGCTTCAACCTTTATTGTTAATAGTTGATTAAGTTTTAATTATTTCTGAGTATTGTATTACTGGCATAAATTACAGATTGAGGCACTCACACGATTAGCGAACTGTTCTGAAGTTGAAGATGGTGTAGATCCACTAATTATGGTGGAAGGACCGGATTATGGTGGTTGAATGATACGACCCTTGAATTATTAGTTATGACATTATTATTAAATAAGTATTAAAATAATATTTATTTAATAATAATGTCATAACTAATAATTCCAAGTTCATATCATTGAACTAGGGGGTGGGACACCTTGTGGGATTTAAACCGGGGATTAGAGGGGTATGTTGCGAAAAAGAGAAGGTATCGCGACATACAAAGGTAACGACGATTGTTAAGAAAAATCTAAAGGAGGCACTTGTAGAAGTGAAGGCTGAGCATGCAAGAGCAGTAAACGAGATGAAGTCCAGGCAAGAGAATGAAAACCACGAGAGCCCGCTAACGAGGAAAAGTAGTTGTGACTCGGCGTCAATTTTGATATATTTAACAATATACAGGTACATGTACTTTTTTTAACTCAAAACACAGTTATTAATATGCATATAAATTTTGATGTTACATAACCTGCTCATATTTTTAATGTCAAATCCTTCATTTTTATTCTTTTGAAAGGTGAGCCATGTCAAATTTTCAAAAAGATGTTTATTTCTTTAAGAAATTGTTTTATTTTTTAAAGTTTTGATCAGATGATAGTATAGGTAAAACCAACTGAAGTGCGTATTCAGTTACATGATTCTGATAAAAAAAAATAGGGTATGTAGGACGAGAAATAAACCCAGTTAAGTAGTTCATGTGCTCCTAGAAATGGTAAGATCACACACGTGCTCCTGTACATTAACTACTCATTGGCCTTAAAAATATGTTGTTGTGACACGTTTTTGGCACAAATTGTATAAGTAAAACATGGACAAGATAGAAGTTATAATTTGATTAAAAGGGTTACACAGCACCCGCATCACACAAATCTTGGCAGTCAAGAAATTTTAGTAAATCGCCGAGGAATAGCCACTCTTTTGTTGATAGGAGGATTCTGAATGATGTCTGGCTGATATTTGAACTTCATTCAAGGAATAATAGATAAATGTAAATAAGTAAAACTTGTACATAGCTATTTTCTATAATGCGTCTCGGCAATTACCATTTTTCCACACTCCCCACTGTAGTTGGCTTATGAAATATTGAGATTAATCATACAATCTTACTCAGTTTGGACTTAATTTGATTCGTGTCTTGGTAATGCCTTTGTAACTGCTGTCATACTCCACCAGAAATGTCACAGCGTGCAACTTTTCTTTGACAGAGTGTTACTATAATGCAATGTAACTCTTACATTAGTGGTCCATCATTTGTCTCTTATCTCGGCTAGGATACTCTCCACCTCCATGAATTTCATAGCGCATTACCTGACTTTGCATAATACATCAGCAATAATAGGTTCGGAAGAATAAAGATACTAAATAGATAAATGTAAGAACAAAAGAAGCTGCATTTGACCTCCTTCTTTTCCCAAGATCTCACATCCACAAAGTTTGAAGCCTTCTTGCATCTTTGTACACAATCTGAAACTTGTAGTTTTGTATTTTTTTTATCTAAAGTCGCTTATGTATTTTTTTCATAGATGACGTGGAATGACAAGAAGCCTTTTACTACTAAGGAGTTGGACGACATCGTGGGCTCGTGCATTTCAATCTGTGGCATCTAATGATTAGTTGTGTTAGTGTTTCAGAAAGATCGGCATGTGGTCATGTCATTTTTGTGTATTTTTCACCTAGCCCAACAAAACATTTGATGTGAAACTGCTGTGATCATTAGTGATATTTAGTTTGTCTGTTAACTGTATTAAACTGATGTGAAACTTGTCGGGGATCTTAATGGATTTTGTATAACCTTAATGGTGGTTTTGTTATAAATTTGTGTTTGCTGGTTGTTTCTTGTTTCTGCGTTGTTCATGCCTCGAGAGCCATGTTTTTAAACCCAAGAACCGGGCTCTAATCTAACTAAAATGTTTTTTGGAATGATATAGAGCAAGGTTACGGTACACAAAAAACTGGGCTATATTAAATATCATAAACCCGGCCATTTTTAACCTTTAAACCGGGCTCTTCTTTTGATTTTTGTAGTAGTGAAGCTCCTGAAATGATGACCATTAGTAATATTTTGATCGGCAATAGTAATATTTTGATGGTTATCTGCAAAAAGTTGGTGCAAATGGCAGGCGGCCATCCGTCTTACAGCCGCCCGAAAAGGAACTGCACTAAGCCACTAAGCTTAGTGAACAGTTGAAGGTGAAAGTATGTGAATTATATTTTACATGTATTGGTGAAAATAGATATGATTTATGTAATTGTTGTGTTCGACAATCTGTAGTTAGTCATAAAAGCCATGGTGTGGAGTATACAAAAACAAAAGGTGTTCGAGATTATAGGTTGTAATCTAACAACGGTTCGTGATGAAGTACACATTCTAACATTTTATTAGGCGACAAATGAAGGCAGTCGATATCTTCATTGTTGGAGTGGACTCAAGATCCTAGTAAAACCTCTAAAATCTAAATCTTGTATCTGCACAAAAAAAATAAAAAAATAAAAAAAAATAAAAAATAACGAAAACCTTTGCGCATTATTAAACCTCTTTAACGGTACATGATAATGATCTCGTAAAGTAAAACATCTTTAAAACATGATTACGTTTGTTTTGTAACCTTAGGGGGTGTTTGGTACGACACAATCGATGAGAATAGAATTTGTTAGCCTCAAAATATTGAGTCAAACAAGAATTATTGGTCATAGATTTATTATGTATGGTTTATTAGAACGTTGTAATTAGTAGTAAGATATTCGTATCAATACGGGCTTGATGGTTATCTTAAAACGTCTTTTTCAAGATACTAAACATTTATTCAAGCCCGACCCATCAACATATAGTCCATTAAGCTACATGTAAGCAATGACTATATATATTCACCTCCGAATGTTAGGAGGTGGTTGATTCATTGTTATTCTTATTATCTCAATCTAATATTCCAAATGTTCCAAAAGTTCCAACCTTTCTTTCTCTTTTCTATCTCTACTTTCTCTCTCTAAACTTCATCTTTTTTTTTCTCTTTTCAATCTATTTTCTTTAGATCTATCCATGGTGAAGTGATAATATATGGGTATAACAATTTTAGAGCCAAAAGTAGATAGTGATTCGGTTTGTGGTTTTATAAAAAAAAATTCGTGGGTTTTTAATTCATAAAACACCACACAAATTTTTTTTAAGGTTTTGATTTGAAAAAGTTTTATACTTTCTAGTTTATTTCATCTTGAATAAGCTAGAAGTACAAGAAAAATCTTTATTTTCATTCATAATCATCATCTTTCTAAGGTTTTTTTTAATCAAAAAATAGTTTTTGTACTATTTTCTTGATTTAAAACTTTTCTGCTTAAAAATAAAAAAGGTTGTGTTTTTATGGTCCATATGATGCTATAAATCGAGAAAGTACAAGTCGTTTGTCGGAATACCTTGAAATCGTTGCCTTTATCGAGATCTTTGCCTAGATATTCCGGATTGATGAAACCCTAGATATTCCGGACTGGTGATTTTTGAAAATATTCCGAAATCGTAAAAACCCTAAATATTCCGAAATTGTGAATTTTTTAATATTCCGTAATCGTGAATTTTTCAATATTCCGAAATCGT
Source organism: Glebionis coronaria (assembly GCA_025667525.1). Classification (NCBI taxonomy): domain Eukaryota; kingdom Viridiplantae; phylum Streptophyta; class Magnoliopsida; order Asterales; family Asteraceae; genus Glebionis; species Glebionis coronaria. Next base: position 569,295,468 of record CM046881.1, read on the forward strand.
GAATTTTTCAATATTCCAAAATCGTGATTTAGACAAAATTCCGAATTGGTGATTTAGACAACATTCCAAATTGGTGATTTATGCAATATTCTGAATTGGTGATTTAGACAACATTCCGAATTGGTGATTTATTCAACATTCGGAATTGGTAATTTAGACATCATTCCGAATTGGTGATTTATGCAACATTCAGAATTGGTAATTTAGACAAAGAAACAAATTCTAAGATCATAGCTTTGCCAATTTTTTGTTTGAAGTGTTTTTAGACTAAGTCACCCTAAGACTAGTTATGGAACATAGTTTACAAAAAAAAGAGTTAAAATTTTTACGTCAAGTTAGTTCAATTTTTTTCCATACTAGTCTTAGGCTATTTCTATCTCGATTTCAAAATTTGGCAATTACAAAAATTTTCGGTCTAAAATTATATCGGATGAAAAATTTATTGTCGGACTGAGCAAAAATCGAAATTTTCGGAATTTTTATCACACCCTCATCACACCATATCTACTTAAGATCCGATTTCACTTCATCACTTGAGAAACGATCATCATGGAAAAGAGCAATACGGTAATTGAGTGTTTAGACGTGACAACCCTTGAGATGGAACAACTACAACAGAGGACACACATCATGAAAGAAACCTCCATAAAAGGTCTTAAAGCACTTCACTCAACCTTTAAGTGTCTTTCTACAGTATTTCAAAACTTGGTTGAAACCACAAGTACCTTCACAAGAACATTCACCCAAGAAATGAATAAGCCTGAAAAACATCTTGTCGAAGAAAAACTTCATGGTAGTGAATGCCATACCACTTTATTTGCACTCAAGACGACACTTGGAAGGACTTTAATTCTGAATTCATCAAGTCGTTGAATACACAAGAATGATTTAAGAGACATAATGGAAAGGATGCTCAATTCTACAAAGACATGATCACCCGTAACATCGCTTGCATTGAAACCCAAGTCAGCAAAATGTTACTTCACGAACTAGAGACTGATAAGAGGTTTGATGTAAGCTTTAAGAAAGTATCGTGTATAGAGAATCAAACCTGCAAATCCGTGACTACAAGGAATAGTTCAAGAAAGGATGACAACAACTAAAGGAATAAAAGTAGCAGTTTTGGCAAACAAGGCATCGACTTTGAGAATATCATCAGCAATACACGTTCCTATGACAATGGCCCTGTCTTCGACTCTGAGCCCTTCGAATAGGTACACAATGATGAATATAATATGTTTGTCAATGCTAATACACAGGAGCATAGTGATCAAACTAAAACATGGACGAATGTATGACGAAAAAGGTTGATAGCAATACCACACCCGATACATTAGACATGTGCAATAATGCGTCTAAGGATGATCAACATGCATACAAGTATGATGATGAGGATCGTGTTGTGCTTGCTAATTTAACTGCAACTTTACAAAAAGATGTCAATGAAACTAGAAAGAGTCAAAAGCAATTAAAGAAGGAAAACGCAACACTCACTCAAAACTTTGAAAAAGCAAATTCGTTCTAATAAAATCCAGTGAGACTACAGATAGTTATAGAGCTCAGCTTCTTCAAAATATCAAAGAGCTTGAGGGGTACAAAGGGCGTTTAATTAACACGAACAAGGACGATTTTGAAAATAAATACAACGAAACTCTTGCTTTGTTAGCAAACGAGAAACCTAAATATAATGTTTTCTTAATTGATGAACGTCAAAAAACATACCTTGCAACAACCAAAGTCAACTAACTTGAACAGAGGCTTTCTATGAATAACACAAATTCAACTAAAATTATTGATGTAAAGTAACAAGAGTTTGAAAAGTTAAAACAAGATTTCAAAAGTAGACAATCAAAAGATAATAAAAAAGTAACGGAACTTGAAGAACAAGTCGACTTTTTGAAAAAAAAATGTTTATAAAACGATTCAATCTATTCAAACCATGAGAATGATAGCACCACGGTCGTTTTTAAAGGTAAAGCTAGTTTTTCAAGTCCTAAGTAACTCTAACAAGCTCAAGCTGAGAACCTGCACCTATATCTTGATGAGTCTGAATGGACCGGTCATGGTAGCCCTCTTGTTAGGCCTGATAATGAAGAGACAACCCTTCGGGAAGAGGAGAGTAGATCACCGGTAAATAAAGATTTTGTGAAGCCATATAATTATGCTTATGAAAACAGTCTTTATGGTCTTTTCACTCCACAAACACAGAAGTCTCGTGAGCAATTGTTTTTTGAAAGCGAACAAAGAAGAATTCAATGGAAGGAAATTTTTTGCATCTAAGAAATCTAATTTCTCTAAAATATATTAACTGCCTGCCTCTTGATACTTCTAAAAGCAAGAGTAGGCAAGCACTTGGTATTATTAAACATCATATATATAATTTTCAATCAATCGTTGAAAGAGACTTGAAAAAAGGTGAAAATGACAAGTGGAAAAAGAGATTCCTCACGATATAACTGTGCATGTGAAAGAACTTTTATACCGATTGCGGCGACAAAAAAAGCAAAAGTTCTTGAATTTGAAAGCTTAATTCGGTCAGAAATGTTTAATGATTTGAAATACGTTGAGTCTCTTAAAAAAGAAATTGATGAACTTCAAATAGAAAAATCAAAGTTTTCAAATGAATATGATCTACTCTTATAAGAATTTCGCTCCAAAGATATTTTGTGTGTTGCTGTTAAATGTTGTGTTAATATAGATGAATATTCTGATGTGGCATGCAAATATCTTTATAAGATCAATGAATGTGAACGTCTTGAAATTGAGCTTTCGAAAAATGTTTATCAAAAGGATTTTACGTTAATTCAACACCGATATAATTTCCTTAAAAAATATTGTCATTATCTTGAACTTGCTTTGCAAAACAAAATCGGCAGCTTTCCAAACGATAACAATTTGCAAGTAAAACTATCTGAATCGTTTCGAGCAATGAATGATAAAGTATGGAAATTATGGACTTGAAAGCTCAGTTGCAAGACAAAGACATAGCAATAAGTGATTTAAAGAAACTCGTTGGAAAGATGGGCGGGAAAACTATAGAAACAAAAGTTGTGAAACCCGTTGTTCGACAACCCAATGCATACAAGGTTCCAAAGCCATCTATCTTAGGAAAACCGACTTCTTTCTCCAATTCTTATCATGCAAAATCTAGGTTACCTCCTAAGCCTGATGTGCAACCAAGTGTTCCAAAACCAGAATTTCATTCTATATTCCACCATTTAGAAAACCCACTTTTGCTACTCCCAACCATGTGAATGCACCGAGCACTTCTAGGAATACCCCCAAGCCTGTGACATTTGTGTCCACAAAGGAATCTATAGAGTTCAACCCACTACTAATGTTAGTAACCAAAACCTAGGATCCCTTACCAACAACCTAGGAATTGGAAACCATCAATGAGTAGTCGTGTCTTGAACACTGCAACTGAACGATCAACAAAACCTAGGTACACACATACTTTCGTGAATTCCAAATTCCCCGTATGCCCCAAATGAAAAAAGGACATTCACAATGGAAAGCATGATCATTGCATTCTGAAATACGTCTGTGAGGTCAAATCTAGTGCCTTTGCACATAGGAAGAATGCAACATCCCATAAGACAACAAGGAGATACTCACCCGTCGCAAAGAAAAGCAATGACAAGCAATCTGCAAGGCGGATCAATATAGGACATAGTTTCTCCCCAAATAAGTCTTCCGTTGTGCATTAGATAACTACTCCTAGATCTAGTCTTCAGTGGAATCCAACGGGTAGGATCTTCAAGAAAGTTGGTTTTAAATGGATTCCCATAGAGAAGAGTGTTGAAACCAGACACTAATCCGCGTGTGTTCTGCATGCTGAAAAGGAATTTCTTATACCTATCACTAGTATTTGTGCAAACTCTTCTTCCTTGATTGCAGGTACTTCAGCGGATTCTGAACCCACTTCTTCCTCAAAGGGTTCCAATTCTGTACATTCTATATCACCTTCTTCTCTTTTACAAAAGTAATTTTTTGATTATTTTAGAAAAACTTGAAAATATAAATACAAAATAAAATAAAACGTAAATATCAATAGAAAAAAATGAAAAAATCTTTCGAAATACCAAAAAGAATCTTCTCGGCATGTCTTTCAGTATCGATAATATAGACGTACCTAGGAATATCGATCAATAACGACACGAGTGTGTACATACAACTCGAATGAAAGTTGTAAATATTTTCCAAAACATATCATTTCAAGGACTTACAATTACTTTAGATTGTAACTCGTGCTTCAATAGAAGGAAAGTTTATCACGGCTGATAACTTATCCTTAACAACGGGAAAATTAATTTTCTCGGTCATGAGCTTTCGATAAAAACATTCAAAATTTTTAAGCTCATGTCAATGACTTATAGGTAAATGTCAGACTGTAACTCGAACTTCACATAAAGGAAAGTGTATCTTTAAATATAACTTATCCTAACAACGGGTAGAGCAATCTATCTCGGGCTGAGCTTGTGACAAAACATTTAAAGTTTTGAGTTCAACACTATGGCTTCTAATCACTGTTAGATTGCAACCCGAATCTATATTCACGGGGGAAGTGTACGATTTAGTGCGCTTACCCTCAACAAAAGAAGAGAAATCTTCTTCCACTTGAGTGGATTCGTCAAGATCTTCAAAGTCTATAAACTAAAGTTTATGCTTTAGAAATACCATGTCGCCAAAAATAAATGGATTTCAAAAAGCGTTGAATACCATTTTTTCAAGAATTTCTCAATGATTATTTAAAAAACTTTCAAAAATTGTGTGTTCAACAACTCCTCTCCTTAAAAAGTGAAATGTGGATCACATAATCGTCATATCAATTCAATTGGATCAATTCTTGAGGAGGAGCTTTTCAAAATCAAAGTTTTAATGTTGTTGGATATATAAAGTCAAGACAATTTTTATGTATCCAACACATTGTGTGTATTTATCATTTGGTATTATTCACATGAAAAATCTTTGATGTTCGTGAGCACATTCTTCAACAATAATCGTTTATGTGTTCATGAACATGTAGTGTGCAAGTATAATTTTTTCAAGAATTTTTCAAAATCTTTCTAAAATTGTGTACTTGTCACTACATAAAATATTCCAATAATTCATGCTAAGTTAGACACATTTTTTTCCCAAAAGAGTTTCAAGACTATATTCATGATATATTTTATTTAAATTTGGTATCTCTAATATCAAACGATTTATATATTAGAGATAGGGGAGAAAATGTGATTAAAATGCGATCTAATATATGAAACGAACATATAAGACTCAAGCACTTTAACTCTTACACACATGTGCGAAACACTTTCGATTATCGATGCACAAGAGGGAGCTTTTATGAAAAAGACAAAATTATCAAGGTGTTAAAATATTTTCAAACACTTCGATAGAATTTCAAGTGGTTTTATGGTTACGATCTAATACCCATAACCTCTTTAATTTAGGACGTTATTGGTGTCAAAATGTGGTTAGGTATAAGTCCTATGATCCAACTAGAACCGGAGGGATCTTCCCAGGGACAATCCAATAGATTATTAGAATTCCTTAGGAAAGATGGAGTAGAATGTAAAAAGGGAAATATGCTTACTAAGTACTTAAGCTAACACTGGAACAATCACAACAAGGTTCTAGTGATGACATCTTGGTAAGCATTGAAGGGGTTGAACAATAAAAAAGAAATGTAAAGATAAAGGGTGAAAAGAAAATAGCCCTCCATACAACTTAGACAGAAACCGGGTCAACACATCATGAAGACAAGGCATCATGGACTCATTGATGTAATGCACAACCCTTCCCTAGTTGACTCATGCTTCTCTCAAAAGAAGTTTTTTTATTGTCACAGAGATCAACACGACTTCTATTGACTTTCTCACTCCGAGATAGTTGATATTGAATAGGTGGAATCTGCTCCAGCCTCCGACCACTAAAAGTGCACAAATCGAGTCTAGAGCCAAGAGATCAATCAAATCTCGTTAGGACACATTACAAGACAAAGAAGAGAGTCCTACGCTATATCCTTGTGATATTTCTAGAACACTCAGAGTGATACTATTTAGTATTTACAATGATGAGTGGAAATCCTTCCAGTGTTAATATCAAACAACACTACGGTAGGTCATGCGTAAGATTCTTTATGAATTGAACATGTGCAAAACTGAAAAGAAATAGTGGTTTGATTCTTAGTTGATTCAAAATCGTTTAAGGTTTCTACGCAATATCCTTATGGTCTTGCCAGAACATTCAGAGTGATACTTGTTTGTATTTACAATGACAACTGGAAATCCTTCTAGTGTCAACCTCAAACAGCACTACGGTAGGTGACTTGCAAGATTATTTATGAATCAAGCTTGTGTCAACTGGAAAGCAACAATGGTAAGATTCTTTATGAATCAAACTTGTTCCAGGAACTTGAATTGACGACTTAAATTAGACGGATTATTGTATCCATCTATATCACTCTTTACGTTCGCAGTCTTGCTTTGAGACGGTCGAGTAAAGAGAACGACTAGTATAGCCGCGAAACCCTATCAAGGAGGTTCTTAATTGAATCTACCTAATCACAAGTATGGTATTTGATATCATCTAACGGTCTTCATCGACCGAAGGTAAACCGATACCGATTTAGGACAAATGTCAAAGCCATTTAGTCCGTGTCTATGTTTTGTCTCGAGAAGGTGGCGTCACGGTGTACTCAACAAAGTCGAAGATTCAAAACCACATACTCATGCCCAAAGACATATTCAACAATCAATAAATCTTAAGACTTCCGCAAATCTGATGTTCAAAATCTTCATTAACTATTAATGTAGAGGAATGACCTCTTTCAAAGGAGATTGTCAGCAAGCTTTCAAGATGGTTACAGCGTGAGCATGTGGATGAAGACACAAGATCGCAAGATGACATAGACAAGTCAAGGATGGTGACCAAAACAAATGAAACAGTTATTTTGAAGATCTCAATGCTAAAGATTAATAATCTCTATAAATACTCTCATGTCGTAGATGAATGACCTCTTAGTGAGTGAGATGTTAGTCTCAAAATATTGTATCATCAAGAATGAATCGGTCACAGATGTGAAGATCTCAAGATTAAAGACAAGGTCGAAAGACAACAACAAAGGCTCAAAGATCACATCATGAAGGAACAAGACTACTATTACACGTTCAAGACTCATTTATGGCGAGATTAGTAATCTCTATAAATATCCAAATGTCGAAGAGGAATGACCTCTCATTGGGGAGATTGTTAGCCTCAAAATATTGAGTCAAACAAGAATGATCGATCATAAGTTTATTATGTATCGTTTATTAGACGTTGTAGTTAGTAGTAGGATAGTCGTATCAATACGGGCTTGATGGTTAACTTAAAAGGACTTTTACAAGGTACTAAGCATTTATTCAAGCCCGACCTATCAACATATAGTCCATTAAGCTACATGTAAGAAAGGACTATATATACTCACCTCCTATCATGTTAGGAGGTGGTTGGTTCATTGTTTTTCTTATTCTCTCAATCTAATACTCCAAAAGTTCCAACCATTCTCTCTTTTCTATCTCTACTTTCTATCTCTAAACTTCATCACTTTTCTTCTATTTTCAATCTATTTTATTTAGATCCATCCATGGTGAAGTGATAATATATGGGTATAACAGAATTGCATTAGAGAACGAGAATTAGAAGAATGAGAATATACATAAAGAAATTGTTTGATGCAAACCGAGAATAGACATGAAAAAATATCGGTGGTACATATCATATTAAATTGATCATCATCATAAACCAATGATCAAACATTGAAAATGAGGAACAAATTAATAAATTCATAACAATGAATGTAAAGTTTTTATTTTATCATGATTTACAATATACAATTCGCAATATATATGAGAATGTAACATGGGCCATTGAAAACCAAACAGAGTTTAAATTTTTGTAAGTTAAATTTAAAGGCGATTATTTGATAAATATAACACCACAAAATGGATATTAAGATATTTAATATTTAGAAAATGGAGATTTATCGTCACTAACTTGGCAAATGTGGTTATAGTTTGAAATAAGTTCTTGTATTGGGATAGCATATGCGCTTCATATTCCTTTCTACCATTCTTAGTTTTATTATTTGTTTCATTTTTTAAAAATGAAAAGATGAGAAAGAGAATTATAAAATGATTCATGGTTTCCGTTCTCAGCCTTATCAAACGCTGACAATGCTTATGATTCACATTCTCATTATTCCATTCACTTCTACCAAACAGATTTAATTGTTTATGGATCCAACCAATCATCCTTTAACCCACTTATACAGTTTTACAATGATAAATAAAAAAGTTTGAAAGATTAGAAACAAGAATTAACAATAGCCTAACAAAATCAAAATTTTAATTAGAACTCAACCGAGAGAAAATAAGAACGTTTTACACATACGTAAACGATTGTTATGAAGGGTTATGAACTCATGATGAGCGTATATACCCAATTGACTAGACATTTGATACAATCCAAAATCTTAAATCCAGATTCTAATCGGTAGGATGAAGATTATCAACACAATTACCCAGAATTCCCTAATTAACAAGAAATATGAAATCAAGTAAATGGTTATTTGTTATTGATAACAATAGGTTGTTACAGAGATTCAAGTACAAGCGAGATTTGATCTAAAACATACATGAATGAAATGAATACGTGAGATGCATATTTATACAATGAAAAGGAACAAGGGTTTGGGTTACAATAGGTTTTCCCTCCCAAGATGTTATTTGATTATGTTGACTTTTCCTATTAACTTTTCACTTTGGCTTTTATCACTCAACTCCCCTAAAATCATTCTTGTCCTCAAGAATGTGAGTTGTGTGAAGTGTAAACAAGCTTGTCCTGATCTTTTTGAGGTCCTTCCCTCATGACACTATCAATTTTCTTATTTGACTCATGTGGTGACCCAAAAGTAGTTACTACATTTGATGTTAGTCTATATGACCCCTTTTCTGTTCTTAACCACTTTAGTGCATTACTAACTCTAATGACATTATTTTATTTAACTAGGTATGTCTCAGCCCTAGTTATCATACTTGTGTGAATACTTTTACATTTGTTGTCACTTCTTGTTTGGCAACAACCTCCTCCATACTACATTGATCTTGTCGAGAATAGCATTTATCCAACTTCATACCGAAAACTTATTTCATATGCATTTGCAAGGTTGCAAAAATCATGAATCTCTAGTCTGTCGGTCGACCACCATGTTACTTGTAATCGTTCTAGGCAAGATTAATCGGTTTTTCATTTTTAGTAGATTTTGGGCATCTTCGGCAATTTTTGGGTATTTCTAATGAGTTTTAGGTATTTTTGAAAATATCATTCTTAAAATCTAACCTATCATACATATAAATAGTTACTAGATGTGATAAAGACAAGTTCACAGTAAGTTTTCGGTATTTTCGGCAAGATTTGCATGAATCCGGAAAGTTTGACCTCCCTTTATCGTTGTTGACCACAATTAATCGCTTTTTACATTAATCTGCAAGGTTGATGGCCTTGTAGCGATAATAAGCCTTGTAGACCTTTTTTTCAACATGGCCACAACACGGATAGCTCAATATTGCAATGCTTAAAAACATATCAATGCCAATCACCAACTTAGTATCCTTATTTAGGTGATCGTGCTAATAAACAAACTAGTTTTTTGACACTTGATTGTTTCTTATCTTAGTACAAGTTCTTGCAGACTTAAATGCAACATCACCATTATGCAGCAAGCTCTCACGCTCAATGTTATTACTATCTTTTGGCACTGATTCAACCAAAGAACTTATTTGACCATATCAACCATGGTCTTATTTTTCCAATACAACTATGTTATCCTGATTTCCAAACACCCCTTCATCATTAAAAAAAATCCAAATTTTCTTCCATAACCCCACTTTTCTCCACAATCTTCAATGGGAAAAATTTACTAGTAACATTTCCACTACCACAACCCCCATAAACTCGTTTACCCCTTAAAAATCAATTTCTTTTTCACTTGGATCAAACATATGTATCGTTTCTAGTACGAAATCACCCTTTTTCTCAACAAATACCATACTTTAAACAATATGGCTATATTAAAGTCCGTATTAGCCATATCAAAACCAAACTTGTTATTCTCATCTTCATGATCTTCAATATACCTTGGTTGTAACTCTTTTCCAATTTCAACAATACTTACAATACTAGAAACACCACCACCATCGCCATTCTTCTTCACCTTATTTTCACAAAACTATCAAGTAATGGTTTATCCTCCACCATATGGTTTCCCTTTTTCTCAAAAGAAGTATTACAAAATCCAACAATTAAATTAATAGGCCCTGGTGGTATATTTTGAAAGTTAAAAGGACCATCACTATAGATATTATTCATTTATTATGTAAAAAACAACAAATTAAATGATAAATTGAACTTGAGGTTTATCAGTATGAGACAAGAAAGGAGATGTAATGTGAAAAATGAAATCTCGGCTTGAAACCACAACACCAAATGAACCATCTTTCTACACGTCACCTCGAAACAATAGGATTCTTTCCTCTGATCCATCTGAATAACAATAATTGAGAAAATGGAGTTGGCGAACCAAATTTAATTTCATTTAGACACCCACATATATTCTATAGCATCTGAATGACAAAATAGTAAAACACATATAAAATCGATTTAAATCAAACGTTTTCATTCTCATGTGGGCTCAATATTCCTCTTATAGTTTAATCTGGTATGGTTTCATAATCATGATATTTACCTTTAGATGTTTTACATATCTCAGGATCCACGTTCTTGAACAATATAAATATGACTTTATTTTATCATTCTATTAGGCAATCAAAATCCACAAAGCAAACCCTTACATAATCTCTTGCAACCAATTTTCAAAGACAATTTTTACTAGAGTTATTTAATATGATTGTAACTACTTGATTAGTAAAATATCAATACTTTTGTTCCTACATGTTTAACTGATAATCAAACCATAGAAGGTAAAAGTGTTCATATGAGGATTAAATTTGAAAACTTTATGAAAAGCATTTGTTTGACAAAATAACTTCTACATATAAAGCATTTTAGCATAAGCCAAGGTAAGACTTACTATCATTGGAATTGTTGATAATTCAGGCATCTACAATATTTTTACCAAATATCATATCAGTAAACAATGTTTAATAAAACAATAGAAACATAAAAAGAATATAAGCAAACATTGTAGTATTATATTGCTGCTATATATGCAGAATATAAAAAGTTATAATGCATTATAAATAGTAGCGAGAATTTTGACATCGTTGCCTTAAAATTCTAAGTTAGTACACTTGCTAAGACCATTAAACCAACAAAAGGCACCCTTAGTCCGTCATAAGCAACAAACTAACAAAAACTTGCTCGTATACCCAAACCACTGTGAATTCTGACAATGTTGCCTTAAAATTCTAATTTTTCCTAAATGCTATCTTAAGAATTACATGAATTGTTGTAAACTAAGCTATAATCATACTTTTCACTTTAATTCATTACAAAATTAAAAATGTCCAAATAAATTCTCCAATATATTCTCAAAAAATTCCAAATCAAAATCATACGAATTGAAAACTTGATTCAATCAATCCAAACTATTAATTAATTTTTTTTAAGTTCAATTAAACCCAAAAATAAAAAATTACCTCCATTTAGACAACATTCCGAATTGGTGATTTATTCAACATTCGGAATTGGTAATTTAGACATCATTCCGAATTGGTGATTTATGCAACATTCAGAATTGGTAATTTAGACAACATTCCAAATTGGTGTTAAAGAAACAAATTCCAAGATCATAACTTTGCCATTTTTTTGTTTGAAATGTTTTTAGACCAAGTCACCCTCAAGACTAGTTATGGAACATAATTTACAAAAAAAAAGAGTTAAAATTTTTACGTCAAGTTAGTTCAAGTTTTTTCCATACTAGTCTTAGGCTATTTCTATCTCGATTTCAAAATTTGGAAATTACAAAAATTTTCGGTCTAAAATTATATCGAATGAAAAATTTATTGTTGGACTGAGCAAAAATCAAAATTTTCGGAATTTTTATCCCACCCTCATCACACCATATCTACTTAAGATCTGATTTCACTTCTTCACTTGAGAAACAATCATCATGGAAAAGAGCAATACGGTAATTGAGTGTTTAGACGTGACAACCCTTGAGATGGAACAACTACAACAGAGGACACACATCATGAAAGAAACCTCCATAAAAGGTCTTAAAGCACTTCAGTCAACCTTTAAGTGTCTTTCTACCGTATTTCAAAACTTGGTTGAAACCACAAGTACGTTCACAAGAACATTCACCCAAGAAATGAATAAGCCTGAAAAACATCTTGTCGAAGAAAAACTTCAGGGTAGTGAATGCCATACCACTTTATTTGCACTCAAGACGACACTTGGAAGGAATTTAATTCTGAATTCATCAAGTCTTCGAATACACAAGAATGCTTTAAGAGACATAATGGAAAGGATGCTCAATTTTACAAAGACATGGTCACCCGTAACATCGCTTGCATTGAAACCTAAGTCAGCAAAATGTTACTTCACGAACAAGAGATTGATAAGAGGTTTGATGTAAGCTTTAAGAAAGTATCATGTATAGAGAATCAAAGCTGCAAATCCGGGACTACAAGGAATAGTTCAAGAAAGGATGACAACAACTCAAGGAATAAAAGTAGTAGTTTTGGCAAACAAGGCATCGACTTTGAGAATGTCATCAGCAATACACGTTCCTATGACAATGGCCCTGTCTTCGACTCTGAGCCCTTAGAATAGGTACACAATGAGGAATATAATGTGTTTGCCAATGCTAATACATAGGAGCATAGTGATCAAACTAAAACATTGACAAATGTATGACGAAAAAGGTTGATAGCAATACCACACCCGATACATTAGACATGTGCAATAATGCGTCTAAGGATGATCAACATGCATACAAGTATGATGATGAGGATCGTGTTGTACTTGCTAAATTAATTGCTACTTTACAAAAAGATGTCAATGAAACTAGAAAGAGTCAAAAGCAATTAAAGAAGGCAAATGCAACACTCACTCAAAACATTGAAGAAAGCAAAGTCCTTCTAATAAAATTCAGTGAGACTATAGATAGTTACAGAGCTCAGCTTCTTCAAAATACCAAAGAGCTTGAGGGGTAAAAAGGGCGTTTAATTAACACGAACAAGGACAATTTTGAAAATAAATACAACGAAACTCTTGATTTGTTAGCAAACGAAAAACCTAAATATAACGTTTTCTTAATTGATGAACGTCAAAAACGTACCTTGCAACAACCAAAGTCAACGAACTTGAACAGAGGCTTTCTTTAAATAGCACAGATTCAACCAAAATTATTGATGTAAAGTAACAAGAGTTTGAAAAGTTAAAACAAGATTTCAAAAGTAGACAATCAAAAGATACTAAAAAAGTAACGGAACTTGAAGAACAAGTCAAATATTTGAAAAAAAATGTTTATAAAACGAGTCAATCTATTCAAACCATGAGAATGATAGCACCACGGTCGTTTTTTAAAGGTAAAGCTAGTTTTTCAAGTACTAAGTAACTCGAACAAGCTCAAGCTGAGAACCTGCACCTATATCTTGATGAGTCTGAATGGACCGGTCATGATAGCCCTCTTGTTAGGCCTGATAATGAAGAGACAACCCTTCGAGAAGAGGAGAGTAGATAACCGGTAAATAAAGATTTTGTGAAACCACATAATTATGCTTATGAAAACAGTCTTTATGGTCTTTTCACTCCACAAACACAGAAGTCTCGTGAGCAATTGTTTTTTGAAAGCAAACAAAGAAGAATTCAATGGAAGGAATATTTTTTGCCACTAAGAAATCTAATTTCTCTAAAATATATTAACTGCCTGCCTCTTGATACTTCTAAATGCAAGAGTAGGCAAGCACTTGGTATTATTAAACATCACATAGATAATTTTCAATCAATCGTTGAAAGAGACTGGAAAAAGGTGAAAATGACAAGTGGAAAAAAGAGATTCCTCACGATATAACTGTGCATGTGAAAGAACTTTTATACCGATTGCGGTGACAAAAAAGCAAAAGTTCTTGAATTTGAAAGCTTAATTCGGTCAGAAATGTTTAATGATTTGAAATACGTTGAGTCTCTTATAAAAGAAATTGATGAACTTCAAATAGAAAAATCAGAGTTTTCAAATGAATATGATTTACTCTTATAAGAATGTCGCTCCAAAGATATTTTGTGTGTTGCTGTTAAATGTTGTGTTGATATAGATGAATATTATGATGTGGCATGCAAATATCTTGATAAGATCAAAGAATGTGAACGTCTTGAAATTGAGCTTTTGAAAAATGTTTATCAAAAGGATTTTACGTTAATTCAACACCGATATGATTACCTTAAAAACATCGTCATTATCTTGAACTTGCTTTGCAAAACAATGTTGATCCCAAACTTAGATCGATTAGCTTTGTGTATACGAGATTAGATCAAGTAATACACGTAGAGAAACCTTTGTATATGCTTTATGAATCTAAGTGTTATGCGGAATTTAACACTTAAACAAGAACACACAAGATGTAAACAAACTTTCACTTTGATTATTAATATCGAACTTGCTTACAATGAAAGATGTTTACGAATGAAAACTTATATTAAACATTAACCTAAAGGCCTTCTTTTATAGACATAAGAAGCCTTGTACAATAATCTACGTATCAGCTATTCTAGGTAAAGATAAATATAGAAAATACATTGTCGTTTCTATCCTTACTAGAAGTATTCTAGAATATAATAAACGTGTAGGATATATCTTCCATCAGTGCTTGTCTTCAATGTGTCAACGCTTGACTTTAACTTGTCAACGCTTGAGCTGTCCGCGCTTGTTTTGTTCTTGTCAACGCTTGATTTGTTCTTGTCAGCGCTCAAGTGATATGGCCTTAATTTATTCCCAACAATCCTCCCCTAAACTTGATATCCACTCTTATGATCAAGTTTCTGAATAAGCATTAAGGACTAGGAGGAATCTTACAAACCTTCTCATATTGATAGTGAATAAATTTGATCAAATCTTTTGCCACGTCACTTGAATAATCTATTTCCAGCTGAGTGTCCTTCATCTTTTCCAAAATAGCCTTGGATATGAAATACTGAGCATCCACAAGTAAATACTCAGCAAACTTTGTAGAGCTCAAATGATATACACCAGCAGCTGAATATAACCTCCATTGAAGACCACTGAGGTCATCTTCAAGATCCTTCCAAATTGCAGGATCCTCATCTTTTGGTCCACACATTCTTTTGAATGTGGTCCAAAGTTTTATTCCATTAGCTGAAGTTGGTGCTTCAGCCTCATACTTGGTCTCCAGCAACCTCCAAAGGTCCACCAAGTCTTCTCTATCACAACTTGCAAACAAAGATATGAGAGTGGTAAAAGTGTGTACCTCCTTGCCAAATCTGCCAATCTTCCAGAACCCACATTCATCTTCTTCATAACTCACAATTGGGTTCCTGGAATCTAATGGTAACACTTGCACCATATCTGAAGCTTCTAATGGGGAGAGCTTGAGGCTCTTTCTTATAACTGCTACTTGGATATAGTGGATCCATATCTTTTGGAAACTCAAATGAAATTCCCTTCTTCACTGGCCTGGGAACCATTATAGCTTTCTTGATTTCCATTTCTTCTGCAAGTTCCTCCTTTCTTTCATCTGAAAGAAGTCTGAGAGTGTTTGCTTCTTGCACTCTCACCCAAATAGGATAAGCCCTGTTTTCCAACTCATCAAATGTCAAAGCTTTCAACTTCTGATATGTCCATCCAACTCCATGACATCTGAGCAACATAAAGTAGAGCTCCCTTCTATCCCTTTTTAACTCTGAGAGAATATTGCTTGCCTTGTGTTTCAAAATTACCTGGCAATCCTTCTGAACTCTAAGAAGAAGCTCCAAACCCCATATTTGATCTGAAATGGTCAAGTCTGGATTATCCATGCATCTTTCTTCCCAAGCATTGTACATTTGAACCACCTCTGGCATGTCAAAGTCAACCTGCAATTTCAATTCTCTCAACTTTTCCCTAGCAAACTCATCACCATACTCAAGCCTTTCTGGTTCTATAATCATCACACTTGAGTCTGAGCTAGCTCCATCACTTCCTTCTTCTGAAGTCACAACAAATGGTGACTTTTCCTTTTCATCTTGTTCCATGATTTGTGCAGCTAATCTTCTATCAAACTCAACTTGAGCTGAATCCTTTGGAACACTCTCTTCTACCATTTTACCCTTACCCTTATCTGATGGTGCAATGGTTGGTAAGGTAGATGGTAATACCTGAGTAGAAACCTCCTTGATGATAGATGATGACTGGGATACATCACCTTCATGTGCAGGTCTGTCAACGCCCAAATTTGTTCTATTAGCGCCCAAAATACTTCTATCAGCGTCCAAATTTTCCTTGTCAATGCTCAAATATCTTCCCTCAGCGCCTTGTGTAACCTCTCTCAACATAGTTGTAAATGATAAATTTAAGTTGGTGGGAGAGACTAAGGACGTATCAAAACCTGTTTGTTTCTTCAAAGTTGTAAGGGCCTCAGCAACATCCATTGATTGACCATCCTGGCTGCCCTTATCACTCAGATTTATTTGATCTTCCTCCCCTTTGGAAGATTCCTCCATACCCCTTCTAGCACGATCACTTTCCAAAACAACAATCCTCTCCCTCAATTGCTTGAGTTCAAGGCCTTGTGAGCTGACTACTTGTACTAAGTCTGCATTTTGCTTTTGCAAGCTAATGCAGACTGCCGTCAATTCTATAAGAGTCATTGGTTCCAGTCTGCCCTCTTCTGAAATGGGGATTTGACCTCCCAAGTCAGATTCATTGGGCAAGGATGAGGACTTAATGATGGTAGGACTGCCTTGGCCAGCTTCTAAGCCAGAACCAATAGTCCCAGCCTCATCCAGGTCACCAGCCACACTTGTGGTGGTGGTTCTCTCTGCTACATGGCTAGGACCACCAGAGGAGAACACTCCAGTAGTCCTTTGGCGTTTCATCAACCTATATTCAGGGGGTGTGGAAGATGGTGTGGAAGAATGGGTAGATGTGGGTTGGTTAAGGGGTGTTTGGGATTGTGAAGGTTGTGTGTCAGCGTTGGAAATAGGCACATCAACGCCAACATTGAGTGTGTCAGCGTTGAAGGATTCTGAGTCAATTTGCATTTGTTCAGGTGAAGGTAAAGGTTCAGGAATTGGTTCAAGTTGTGGTTGAGGGTCAATTTGAGGTTGGGGGTCTGGTTGGGGTTGTGCTGCTGCAATAACAGCAAGCATGGCTTGGGTTAAAGGTAGGTCTCTATGGGGTGGTGAGTCCATCTTCATAAAAATAGCTTTCTTTTGCTCAGGGATCTTATAAAAATCATGGTGATCCCTTGAGCAGTAACCTTGATCATCAAAAACCATTTGTAGAAAACGGGGATAAGCTAAAGTCATTTTTGTCCCCTTGTTTTTACACATTCCCTCAAAAATCATTTTAGAATAGTTATATTTTTGCCCTGTTGCAATGCACACAATAGCACTGACAATGGATCTATTGATCTCATTGTGTGCAGTACATTTGGGACTCAAACATTGAAGGAGGACATGTATGAGGTACTTCCAGGCTGGGGGAAATTCCTGCTTATGATACTTATTTAGAGTACCTTCATCAGGAAAAGGATATCCCAAATCCCTAAGCCCTTGTTCTATTTCATTTATGGGAAGGGTGGCTATACCATCAGCATCATCAAGATGCAAGGCTTGGCGTACCAAGGCCTCAGTAACCACCCAAGATCTCCCATGAACAATAGAAGTCAATGTGGTCACTCCATTAACTGTTGAGGAACTGACAGTGTTCCAAAACTGCTTAATGTGTGTGACTGGAATGAGTGGTGCATGAGAAAGAGCATACCTTAATGGGGATGCGTTCAAATACGCCACCATTTGTGTGTATTGGGGAAACAGAGCATCATCAGCTTCAAGATAAGCAATCATGTTGTGTTGTGATCTGAACCCCAATTCCAATTCTGTTGGTTTAAACTTTGGTGCCATTGATGAAAGTTGTTAATTTTAAGTGAAGAAGATGAAATTGATAAGAGAAAATTGTTAGACAAGAATTATAGATACCCTGTTTAAAATAGGAGCCAAATTTATAGGAGAAAAAGAATGCATGTGATTGGCCCAAAAATAGGCAAAGATTTTCAAAAATCAATCAGGAAAATATTGAAAAAGTTATAAGTTATCTCATGCATTAAATGAAAGTAACAACTCCTAAAATTACGGCTTGAAAATATGTCAAAAAGTAACAACTGGGTAGGTCCCATTGAGTGTCAACGGTCAAAAATAACCTATCAACGCCCAACGGCTATAATCTTGTCAACGTTTGCCTATAGCCATGTCAGCGTCCAATTTGGTCACAACAACGCTTGGAAAATTCTTTTCAGCGTCCAAAAATAAAAATATTTTAAAAAGTGAAAAATGACCTTAACAAGTAATTTATCCTAGAGAAGATAACCAAAAGCTGATAATTATTATAGGGCGGTAAGCACTGTCCAGTTATGCACACTTGCATAAGCAAGATAGACATAACAGTCCTCTAGTGTCCCTTGCTAACCAAAACTCTTAACAACCAAGTTACCTTATAAAATCCTTGTTACTCCCAGGTAAATCCCATATCAAAATCATTCCCAAGTCTCCCAACAGACCACAACCAATTCTAGGCCAAAAATGTCTTGG
Source organism: Glebionis coronaria (assembly GCA_025667525.1). Classification (NCBI taxonomy): domain Eukaryota; kingdom Viridiplantae; phylum Streptophyta; class Magnoliopsida; order Asterales; family Asteraceae; genus Glebionis; species Glebionis coronaria. The sequence continues at coordinate 569,314,281 of CM046881.1, forward strand.
CAGTATGCACAGTATATCAACTTTGCATGCTACAGTGCCTCATGATTTAGTAGAAACTAACTCATACTCACCTGTGGACACAATCTTGAATTGTGATAAGAGTATCATATGGATACCCAAACATCCTAAAGGTTCCTAAAACCTCCCCTTAAACTATGATACAAAAAGTTTGCTAAAATCATGCATGAACATAAAAAATTTATGTCAAGATAGGAATGAAACATTCCAACCATCATCCATAAATAAAAACTTGTCCAAATGCTTCTCCATTGATCCATAAGCAACTCTGTATCCAATGGTATACTGCTAACACCATCTGCACATTTAGATTGAAAACCACAAAACTAACATTGTTGCTGACAACGCCCCGATAACACATGACAGCGTTGAGGGAAGCTTTGTCAGCGTTAGACAATTATATTACTGACAACGTTACAAAAACACTTATCAGTGTTCAAGTAACCTTTGTCAGTGTTAGAAAAGATAGTGGAAAATCTAATAAGACCAATAATAATGCATCATCCTGTACATACTTTTACAAAAAGACTCTAAAACACATATTATGTGAGATTGACCATCCCAATACTTGTTACCAAGTATTGAAATCTCCCAGCATCAAAAGGTTTAGTTAATAAATCTGACACATTTTCCTCAGTGTCAACCCTATCTGGTTGTATTAAACCTTTCTCAAAGCAATCTCTTATAAAATGGTGTCTAATTTCTATGTGTTTAGTTTTAGAATGATGTACCGGATTATTAATGATGCATAAAGTACTATTATTGTCAACAAATATCTTAGTATGCATGAAATTATACCCATAGTCCAACAGCTGGTTCTGAATCCACAAAACTTGGCCAAAACAAGCAGCTGCAGCCACATATTCAGCTTCAGTTGTAGAATTAGCCACCACTGTTTGTTTCTTGCATTGCCAAGAGATCAACCTGCTCCCAAGAAACTGACATCCACCAGTTGTGGATTTCCTATCAAACTTATCACCTCCATAATCACTATCTGAATATGCAATCAGCTCCAATGGTGAATCCTTTGGGTACCACAAACCAAGACTAGGATAGCATCTTAGGTATCTAAAGATCCTCTTCACAGCATAAAGGTGACATTCTTTGGGAGTCACTTGATGGCATGCACAAGCACACACAACAAACATAATGTCAGGTCTGGAGGCAGTAAGATACATCAAGGATCCAATCATGGATCTATAGTGCCTGGCATCAACATCTTTCCCATCTCCAGTCTTTCCCCAAGGGTGTTCTCTATCCATAGGAGTAGTAGCCCTCTTTTCATGTGGAGAAAAGCCAAACTTCTTCAAGATTTCAGCCACATATTTGTCCTGGGAGATGAAGATACCATCCTCTTTCTGCTGAACTTGTAAACCTAGAAAGAAGTTCATCTCACCCATTGCACTCATCTTGAATTTATCTGTCATGAGCTTAGAAAAATCCTCACTCATTTTTGGATCAGTAGACCCAAAAATGATGTCATCAACATAGACCTGCACAAGCAACACATGTTTTCCCTTCTTCTTTGTAAATAGTGTCTGATCTATGGTGCCCCTCTTGAATCCATTGTCCACCAAATATGTAGACAAAGTACCATACCATGCTCTAGGGGCTTGATGAAGGCCATACATAGCCTTTTTGACTCTATACACTTTATCTGGATGCTCTGGATCCTCAAAACCAGGAGGTTGCATTACATATACTTCCTCAACAATGGTGCCATAGAGAAAGGCACTCTTGACATCCATTTGATAGACTGTGAAGCCCATGCAGGAGGCATAGGCTAGAAAAATCCTAATAGCTTCAATCCTTGCAACTGGTGCAAAGACCTCCTCATAGTTTATCCCCTCCTATTGTGTATAACCTTGAGCCACTAACCTTGCCTTGTTTCTGACCACAATGCCTCTTTCATCTCTTTTGTTCCTTAGAACCCATCTTGTCCCTATAGGTCTGACATATCTAGGACAATCAACCAGCTCCCAAACATCCTGAATTGCAAATTGGTGAAGCTCATCCTGCATTGCTTCCACCCAACTTGGTTCTTTGAGAGCATCAAATATTTTCTTGGGTTCTTCTTGTGACAGAAAACATGCAAACAAACATGCTTGCACAAGAGGGGTATCAACCTTCTTGTGTATATTGGCAATAAACCCACCAAGACCTTGATGAGATCTTCTAGTCTAAACTGGAGTCATAATATCACCAATGATCTGGGATGGGGGGTGATTCTTCATTGTGGAAGTGAGAACTCCTCCTTCAAAAAGTCTGGTGTCCTCAACCTCACGCTCCATGTTGCCAATATCTTCTTCATCAGACTCTCTTTGATCAATGTGAACCTCTTCATGTGTATTGGAAGGTCCACCTTGTTCAAAACTGGAAGAGAAAAGATGCCCATAAGTGTTGTCAACGTCTGAATCTAGGTTGTCAGCGTCTGGGCTAACAGCGCTTGAAATGTTGTTGTCAACGTCTGAGCCATCAACGTCTGAATTGGTCTTGTCAGCGCTAGATTTGTCTTTGTCAGCGCCTGAAGGACCATGCATGTTTGTATCTGGTGGTATTTGGAAACCACAATTATCTTGTCCAGCAGCAGCAAAAGCATCTGTCCAAATGGGAATTGTAACAAATTCTTGAATAGAAGATGTCTTTTCTGCTTGTGATCCAACCTTTTCATGAACCTGTGTACCTGAAACATCAACAACTTGTTCCTCCACAACATTTGAAGTTACCTTCAGAATGTCTGGATTAGTGACATGCATATAATTTAAAGTTCTAGATAAGGGTTCCAAGTCAAACAAACTTTCAGGATCACTAGGTTTATTCTCTAAAAACCTAACATGTACTCTTTCAACGATACGTTTGTCCTCTTTAAGATAAACCCTATAGCCCTTGCTCTGGACTGAATACCCCATGAAGTAACCCTCATCACCTTTTGCACTAAATTTTCCTAAGGCATCACTAGTATCCAAAACTACTACATGACAACCAAAAGGTCTGAGAAAACCAGTATTAGGTTTTCTTCCCCAAAGTAACTCATAAGGTGTTTTGTTCTGAATTTTGTTAACCAATGCTCTATTTTGCACATAGCATGCTGTATTAACAGCCTTAGCCCAAAAGGCTATTGGAAAGTGAGCATCAGCCAACATTGTTCTGGCTGCTTCAATTAGGGTTCTATTTTTCCTCTCAGCAACCCCATTTTGTTGTGGGGTTCTAGCAATGCTAAATTGCCTAGTAATTCCTTTCCTGGCACAGAAATCATCTAGCTTCTTGTTCCTAAATTCTCCACCATTATCACTCCTAAGCATTTTAACCTCATTTCCAGACCTTTTCTCAATCTGAGTGATAAACGCAATAAGAACATCAGCTGTGTCACTCTTCATAGCTAGAAAGAATGTCCAAGTAAACCTAGAAAATTCATCTGTGATAACAAAGAAATATGACTTACCATTCAAACTTTCTATATTTATTGGACCAAAGAGGTCCATGTGAAGCATATGAAGAGGTCTGGAACTAGTATGCACCTGTTTGGACTTGAATGAGACCTTGTGCTGCTTGCCTTTAAGACATGCAACACAAGAGTGGTCATTGTGGAAGGCCTTCTCAGGCAAACCATCAACTAAACCAAGCCTCACAAGTCTATTTATATTTTTAAAGTTTATGTGCCCTAGTCTCCTGTGCCACAAATTACTCTCATCTACTGAGGCCTTAGCATAAAAATAAGACATATTGGTATTCATTTTAATCCCATTTAAATTCACATTATATATGTCCTTATGCCTAGGTGTTCTATACTCAATATATTTCTCATCAGGGATCTTAAAATCCTTGCTTAACACCAAACACTCAGTATCAGTAAAAAGAACTTTATTTTTGTTATCACAAACCTGTGATACACTAAACAAGTTGTAATCAAGTTCTTTTACCAGGAAGACGTTCTCAAAACGCAGATTATTGGTGAGAAGGGTTCCTTTGCCTGTGATGGTACCATATCCACCTCCAAAGTATACCTTATCACCATCTTTAATAGGGGTGAAATTTGTCAGATAGTCTTCCTTCCCTGTCATGTGCCTTGAGCATCCACTATCCCAATATCCATAATCATTGATCTGTCTTTGAATGCCCTGCACATAAAGAAAACAAATTAGTTTTCTTTGGGAACCCAAGTCTCAAAAGACTTGGATTCATCTGGTTGTTCAATAAGAACAAACTTAGTTCTCATAACAACCCCATTCTCATCCTTTTTAGGATGAAATACCCAGTTAACCCCAATAGGTTTTGTAATGACTTTTGAAATGTAATTAAATCTATTGCAAGTCATTGAAATCCCATTATCATTATGGTTTTGATATTTCTTGGGTCTCCATGTTAAGCTTGAAGAAGATTTAGACCCCTTACCTTGTGGCTGCAAATATTTAGATCTGGGCACGTTTCTGTCAGCGTTAGAATTTGTCCTGTCAACGCTGAAATTACCCTTGTCAGCGTTGAACCTAGGGTTTGCTACAGAAACCCATTGCCTATTTGACCGGGTGTTTGTCTTTTGAAATGGTCTTTGTAAAACTCGTATTTAAAAATCAGAATATTTAAATACGCAGCTTAATTTTAATAAACTATATAAGTATTAATTATTAGACAGAGATATAAACGCAGAAATTAAATACGCAATCCCATTTTATTTAATTACTAAATATTACAGTTTATTCAGATAATAAGTATGTAGTCTCAGAAAATATTACAGATGAATTATTTATTTTACAGAAATAAGTAAACGTTAACAGTAATTACGCAATCCTAGTTTTATTTAAAAATCTTACGAAATTAATTATTCAGTATAATAATTAATTTTAACTATATAAGTAATACATAAGTATTATGTATTCAGGAAAATAAATTTAATACAGGACGGAATTTAAAGCACGAAAACGCAAGTTAAACGTTTATAAGCGAAACGAAACGGAAAAAAAATAATAATAATAAAAGTATTTGGGCTTAGTCTGCTGTGTAAATAAACAAGACAAGAGAGAGTTTGGGCCCAGCCCGTTTCTTGTACAAACAAAAATGTAAAACGAGGGTTATCCCCCATTTCTTCCATATATCAGTAAACAAAAAAAAAAGAAAAAAAAGGGTTTCTATCTCTTTGAAGAACCGCCGGCAGAAAGAAAAAAAAAGAGAAGAAAAAAAAATCGGATCCTTGTGCTCACTTCGATTCCCAGTACTAGTCTTCGATTGGTAATCCTTCTTATCCTTTTTTATTCTTTTTCTGATCACGAATCCAAATCGTATAATCAAGAACGTAATGTTTTTTTTTATTTAAATAACAAGCTTGGTTCTGGGTTTGTGGAATCACGAAAAACCGAGAGCCAGTGCTCTCGGTGTGTGGCTGTTCGACCCAGCCGAGACTCCAACGTCTCGGTGGTGGTGTTGAATTCTCGGCCGCAACCAAAAAGGGTGGTGGTTCGTTGGTGTAGAGCCGAGACTTCAACGTCTCGGTGGTCTCTTTTGTTGCCCAACCTCGAACCGCAAGCCCATCAGGGGTGTTCGATTTGAAAAAAAACAAACAGGGTGCATTTGGGATTAATAAAAATAAGGGTGTGTTTGGGATTGTTCACAACAGGGTGCGTTTGGCTAGAAAAATTTACATAGGCAGTGGGAAGTAAATAACACTAGAGGTGGGAATAGATTTTACACTAGCAGTGGGAAATAATTAATGAAAACAGTGGGAATAAACTAGTACAAGCAGTGGGAACAAATTAAGGCAGGCAGTGGGAAAAATAAATAGAAGACAGCGGGAATAAAATAGCGACAGTTTAGCGACAGTTTTCCGTCGTAAAATTTATATTGACACATTTAATATAGTTTGTAGAATTGTTTAGTGCGATCGAGATGGGATATCTCGGTAGGCTCGGATATAGCTTAACACATATAAAACGAAGACTTTATATTATACCTTTTATTGTTTGTTTTATAAAGGTTTTAAGTTGTATTTTAAAATAAACTAAATTAAATAGTATTATTATTATTTTAAAAGGGTGTAATTTTTGTAATATGAATTAAATTGGTTAGAAACTTTTAGTCAAAAACCTTATGTTTTAACGAGTAAATTTTGATAGTATGAAATAATGTCATAACACGTTTATATCATAATCGTTGGTAAATCGTTAATATTTTATAAATGACTATTATAGGTTCAGATTCATCAGTTAATATAAATACAGATTTCCAGAATAAAATAAATAAATGAGATAGCCAACAAGAACAGTAAATTAAATAAAAATCAGATCACTTATTCGCGTCTATTATTATTGTAGCTCACGTGAAGCCCGAGTAGTATTCGTTCAGTCTTCCATTCGGTCAGTACTGGACTAGAGGTACGGATTTTCCGTCCTTTCAGTAAGGACTTCCTTTCTATGCATGATTAGGATTCCCCGTCTGCAGCCAAATGTTTTCCCCAGTATGTGTTTAAGCTTATCAGTAATCATGGTTAATAATTAAATAAATTGCCTGAGCATTATATACAAGCATGACCAGTTATGTACTAGTTACGGAGGTACCGTAACCACGGCACTAGAGGCATCGGTGTCGTGACTCACATGTAGGAGAGTGATATCCTGCATCGTCCCACTCAGCTCAGCTTGGCCATTTTATCAGTATCATTAGTGGGGCGTATGGATGCATCCTAGGCTACAGTTTACAGTTTAGCAGGTGAATGTGGTGTGTGCTCTACATCCTTCACATTGGAGCTGATCCCTCCACCCAGCACAGTTATTTAGAGGTCACCCCTCTACAGCATGACGAGGTCACCCCTCCAGTTATTCATGCAACGTTGTTACAGCACATGACCTATATAAGCTCTTGGCAATTAAAATACAGTAAATGCATGTTTTCAGATTTAACAGATAACAGTTCAGCTTTATTATTTATAAATCAGCCTTTGCAGATTATACACAGATTTCCGCTGCAACTTTACTTATCAGTCTTACAGCTTCAGTATTTTATCATCTGTTTCATTTCAGTAATTTCTTATCATGCTTTATATCCGTTCACTGAGCGTTATGCTCAGCCGTAGTTCCTTTCATGTTCTAACGGCAGGTACATCAGGACGCTTTTAGGATTCTAAGAGCACGTGCATTTGAGATGGAAGCTATCCAGACTTCTTATTTTATGCACTTACATTGTTCTGCTTATTTGGACATTGTTTAGTCCTTTCTTTTAGTATTTTATTTTTCATGTTTTGAGCTTAGGTTGGATTACCGATGTTTGATTCCGGTATATCCGTTATGGTCATTTAATGTTTAGTACATTTACCTTATGCTTTGATGACACGCCATAAATACACGTAACGGTCCACTTATCCAAGTGGGGTGTTACAATTATGGTATCAGAGCTATAGGTTCGACCTGTAGGCTCTAAAACTTGACCTGTGACTAGTGGGTAGTCACCAGGAACTTCCCAGATTTTGGCGTTGTTATCTTTCATGTTTCTCATGCATTTTTCAGTCAGTTTTCTTTATTTATCAGTCAGCTTTCTTATAGTTTTTGACTAAGTAAAAAGGTTGGTACAAGACTGGCCATATTTAGTCGCATGTGCTTTTCATTCGAATTTTATTTTGGTGAACCGACCCATAGGCGTTCACCCTTGCCGTTCAGATTTTGTATTGGTAAAACGATCCTAGGCTTTTACCCTTACTCAAGACAAATTCATGTTTTCAGTCAAATATTAATTAGTGAACCAACCATAACCGTTCACCATTATTCAGGTCAAATTTCATGCTTTTCAGTCAAATGATGTCTTGTTCACCTTTGTCATATCAGGACATTCCATAAATTTTGACAAGTACGGATTGGACTACAGCCATCCATATTTAGTCCGGGATTATAAATTTCTATACATGACAGTTCTCAGAAAATTATGACCAGTATGGATCAAACCAGAATAGCCCATACTTAGTCTCATGTTTTCTTCTTTGAATTCTGTGGATTGAACCATAGCCGTCCGCATCAGTTGATGTTGAACCTCAGTCGATTATACTTTTATGATCTTTGTAACAATAAAATTTTCAAACCCTCACGTTGATGACATCTTCATGATGATTCAGTTTCATGTCTCCTTACGAGGATTATGTTTTCAGCAAAGTAATGATGTTTTCATGATAAGATACACAAGAATTTCAGCAAAACCCGTTTTCATGATAAATCATAATTGGCTTTCATTAATCATGCTTCAAGCTGACCACTGTTGAGACTTCGATTATATTATACGTTTCAACCTCGATACAACTAGCAGTAAATCGACGCAGGAATTGTCAGCCTATCATGTTACTTATTTCAGATCAGTTTACTACCGTTTAAATCAATTTATTTCTCTGATAATGTCAGAGAATAGACACCAGTATCGATCATCCCATAAAATTTCCACCAGCTCCAGGTGTTTCAACTTGTCGATATTCTACCAGGTGCTGATGCTGCTCGTGAGTTGAAGATTTTACCAGATGCTGATGCTGCTAACACTCTGAAGACCACACAGATGCTGATGCTGCTGATGCTTTGGAGATTTCTCAAGATGCTGATGCCGTTTATACTATGAAGACTCTGCAGAACAAGGTCGAAAACTATAAATTGAAATTTTTGACAAGAATAAATTTCAACCATCAGACACTACCGTTCCATTCCATACTTTTACCTTCTCAGTTAGATGTCACACTTCACTCAGCTAACCGTTCATTCAGAAGAGTGGGAACCGGAACCCAGCCGGCCACTCAACAGAAAATTTATATGAATCACGGTCATGATAACGACCGTCAGGAAACTGACAGACAAAGCAGTAGTGACAATCACCGTGCTCATGATTAATCAGCCAGTAACCATCGGAACTCCGGTACGAACGTGACCAGAAATACAAAGGTCAGTAGTCTAACCGGTCCACCAACCCTAATAGTTACCAGGATTCTTAACATTATTTAGACTCACCTATTAAAATACATGTCCAGACAACAGTCAAGACACAAATCTCAAGTATCGTTTCAGAAGACACTAGGACACCAGTCATTATACACGTCATACGAATATCTTCTCAGAGTACGAGTCAGAACTCCTAACTCCAATATGTTTCTAAACCGGGCCCTCAGAAATTCAGGGTACCCTTCAGAAAGGGGTATACCCGTTCTATTATGTCACGCATGAATCAGATCATTAAAATTCAGTCACCACCACTAGATTATTATTCAGATTAAACACACAGTAATCATTATGTGAGGTTACAGACGAACACGTTTAGTAAAAAGTCGCCATGTTTACTTCACGTATTCCTATGTCAGCTTTATCTCAAACCAGGTAGTTATCTGCCTCTCACCCAGAAAGGACCCAACATTATCACCATATTTATTAAAGTTCTCTTTTCAGTTGACGACGAGATCCGTCTTACTAAATCCCAAATATATTCATTATATATTTCTGCCAGAAAAATCAATACAATACGAATACTTTTAGCTACCAGTTATAAATTCACTTATGAAATTCCTCGAATCCATGATCAGCAGATTATCGTAAAATTTCCAGAAATTCTTTCCTAACTACGAGACATAATTTAACATAGAGCTTGTCTCAAGAATAGAGCCTGTTTCCAAAACTTTTTATTCCAGGACTTCAGCTAAATTAAAAGAGTTGCAACATTTGTTGCAAGAAGTACCGACACGAGGCTTTATTCGCCCTAGCGCACCACCAGGAAGTGTACCGTTTCTGTCTATCAGGAAGAAGGCCGGTATCATGAGATCATGTATCGACCACTGACATTTTTTTACAAGGTCACCATACATAATCAATGTTCATTCCACGTACAGGAGGTCTCCTGGCCTACTACGATGCCTTAAATATTTTCTAGAACGATTCACGATCATACCACAAACAGTGCTGAGAGAAAGAACACGAGGTTTTCTAGACTGCTGTTACACACGACATAGTCTCTCTAAAATTTTGAATTTATACTTCTGAACTCCCTAATGCTCAGCTATCTTATGGAATTTATGAATAAAAATTTTCCCATGATTCTCAGACAAACTAGTCAGCATATTCATTGATCACATTCTGGTCTACCAAATCCTAAAGAGAAGAACACGGGAATCATCTTCTCACAGTTGTACAGAATCTTCGGTAGGAGAAAATTATATAAGCAGCTTTCCAGATGTGAATTCCAGTTGAACGAAGTGGCATTTCTGAACCACCCTATTTCAACAGGAAGAAATTCCAGACGATCCTACGAAGGTGAAGGCCATCACCTGATGGTCCCGACTGACGCCTGTGAACGAAGTACAATTTTCTAAAACTCAATTGACTACCACCGTAGAAATTGCCGATAGTTCTCACTAAAAATGATTTATGACTATTCAACCAGATTTCCACCAGAATGTTCCATAACCCCAGACAAAACTTTGATAGAATCCGCAACACGCATTGATGCAGCTATGTTCATATCTAAATGACTGACCTACTGCAGGTTCAAGATAGAACACCGTCATGTTAGTGAGTTACTACAACCCTTAGGAATTTCTAAATAGAAATGAGACGAAAGTCCATGAAATTGTTATCAGCTACCACAGGCTCAGAGAAAGTATGATACTATCTAAGTTATCGTCAACCATGTAATCAGCCTGCGTGTTTCTTTCATCCGAAAGGATCACGCAGTAGCAGATCTGCAGAAAACTTTGAAATTCAGCAGTAAATCGTACGAATTCAAGGCATTCCATTGACCATCATATCAGACAGAATTCATGTTTACGATCAAGTGTATGTTTACGTCCACTTTAAGTTCATGTTTATTTTCACTTTCACGTTTACGTCTCATTCGCGGTATGATGCTGTTTCAGTTCATCTTTTATGCTACCTCATAATTTAAGCTCACGTTTGTGTTCATAACATTGTTCACGTTCAAGTTCGTGTGCCATTTCACGATACACGTTCCGCAGCTTGTTACTGAATACGGTTACAGAAAGCTTAAGAAATCAGACTCAATTTTCGCACCGTTTTCCATACTCAGACAAATGTTTCAATCTCAGGCCGTATAGTTGGCATTATTTCCTCAGTCAACATACGTTCATGATATGTCCACGTATCACGTTCATGATACACCCTATGCATAACGTTCATCAGATGATCGCGAACTACGTTCACAATTGACTCACGTAGCACGTTCACAATTGTTCACGTAGTTCGTCCCTATATATTTTTTTTAGCAGCTTGCTCAGAGTTATAAATGTTATCTTTTCAGAATATTTATACGTATCGTTTCATGTATCATACATGCTATAGTTATTCAGTCTATCAGATTCAGAAAATCCATCTTAAATATGGAACCAGAAGCTAGTCAGCATCATCAGGACAGGGTCATCAGGACCAAGATTTTATTTATTATGTTAGACCTTTGAAGGAATCGTTTCGAGCGGGAGGCCACTCGAACAGAGGAGTCCATCCGGACCTCTCATCTCCTTTCCTTCAATAAATCCAGTTAAGTTCTTTCAGTCATGTCACATTCCATATTCTATTCAGCCATGTCACGCTACATGATCATTTCAGCCAAGTCAGGTTTATACCTATCAGCAGCATTATGTCTTAATTAGAAGACAATTTATCCTCCAGCTTAATTGTCTTTTCAGTCTACGTGTTCTTTCAGTTCTTATAACTTCATCAGCTTATTATCTTTAATTCGAGGACGAATTTCTCCTTTTTAGAGGGGAAGAATTGTAAAACCCAGTATAGTCGTATCTTTAATTCGGGGACGAATTATTGTTTTTAGAGGGGAAGAATTGTAAAACCCGTATTTAAAAATCAGAATATTTAAATACGCAGCTTAATTTTAATAAACTATATAAGTATTAATTATTAGACAGAGATATAAACGCAGAAATTAAATACGCAATCCCAGTTTATTTAATTACTAAATATTACAGTTTATTCAGATAATAAGTATGTAGTCTCAGAAAATATTACAGATGAATTATTTATTTTACAGAAATAAGTAAACGTTAACAGTAATTACGCAATCCTAGTTTTATTTAAAAATCTTACGAAATTAATTATTCAGTATAATAATTAATTTTAACTATATAAGTAATACATAAGTATTATGTATTCAGGAAAATAAATTTAATACAGGACGGAATTTAAAGCACGAAAACGCAAGTTAAACGTTTATAAGCGAAACGAAACGGAAAAAAAAATAATAATAATAAAAGTATTTGGGCTTAGTCTGCTGTGTAAATAAACAAGACAAGAGAGAGTTTGGGCCCAGCCCGTTTCTTGTACAAACAAAAATGTAAAACGAGGGTTATCCCCCATTTCTTTCATATATCAGTAAACAAAAAAAAAAGAAAAAAAAGGGTTTCTATCTCTTTGAAGTACCGCCGGCAGAAAGAAAAAAAAAAGAGAAGAAAAAAAAAATCGGATCCTTGTGCTCACTTCGATTCCCAGTACTAGTCTTCGATTGGTAATCCTTCTTATCCTTTTTTATTCTTTTTCTGATCACGAATCCAAATCGTATAATCAAGAAAGTAATGTTTTTTTAATTTAATTAACAAGCTTGGTTCTGGGTTTGTGGAATCACGAAAAACCGAGAGCCAGTGCTCTCGGTGTGTGGCTGTTCGACCCAGCCGAGACTCCAACGTCTCGGTGGTGGTGTTGAATTCTCGGCCGCAGCCAAAAAGGGTGGTGGTTCGTTGGTGTAGAGCCGAGACTTCAACGTCTCGGTGGTCTCTTTTGTTGCCTAACCTCGAACCGCAAGCCCATCAGGGGTGTTCGATTTGAAAAAAAACAAACAGGGTGCGTTTGGGATTAATAAAAATAAGGGTGTGTTTGGGATTGTTCACAGCAGGGTGCGTTTGGCTAGAAAAATTTACATAGGCAGTGGGAAGTAAATAACACTAGCGATGGGAATAGATTTTACACTAGCAGTGGGAAATAATTAATGAAAACAGTGGGAATAAACTAGTACAAGCAGTGGGAACAAATTAAGGCAGGCAGTGGGAAAAATAAATAGAAAACAGCGGGAATAAAATAGCGACAGTTTTAGCGACAGTTTTCCGTCGTAAAATTTATATTGACACATTTAATATAGTTTGTAGAATTGTTTAGTGCGACCGAGATGGGATATCTCGGTAGGCTCGGGATATAGCTTAACACATATAAAACGAAGACTTTATATTATACCTTTTATTGTTTGTTTTATAAAGGTTTTAAGTTGTATTTTAAAATAAACTAAATTAAATAGTATTATTATTATTTTAAAAGGGTGTAATTTTTATAATATGAATTAAATTGGTTAGAAACTTTTAGTCAAAAACCTTATGTTTTAACGAGTAAATTTTGATAGTATGAAATAATGTCATAACACGTTTATATCATAATCGTTGGTAAATCGTTAATATTTTATAAATGACTATTATAGGTTCAGATTCATCAGTTAATATAAATACAGATTTCCAGAATAAAATAAATAAATGAGATAGCCAACAAGAACAGTAAATTAAATAAAAATCAGATCACTTATTCGCGTCTATTATTATTGTAGCTCACGTGAAGCCCGAGTAGTATTCGTTCAGTCTTCCATTCGGTCAGTACTGGACTAGAGGTACGGATTTTCCGTCCTTTCAGTAAGGACTTCCTTTCTATGCATGATTAGGATTCCCCGTCTGCAGCCAAATGTTTTCCCCAGTATGTGTTTAAGCTTATCAGTAATCATGGTTAATAATTAAATAAATTGCCTGAGCATTATATACAAGCATGACCAATTATGTACTAGTTACGGAGGTACCGTAACCACGGCACTAGAGGCACCGGTGTCGTGACTCACATGTAGGAGAGTGATATCCTGCATCGTCCCACTCAGCTCAGCTTGGCCATTTTATCAGTATCATTAGTGGGGCGTATGGATGCATCCTAGGCTACAGTTTACAGTTTAGCAGGTGAATGTGGTGTGTGCTCTACATCCTTCACATTGGAGCTGATCCCTCCACCCAGCACAGTTATTTAGAGGTCACCCCTCTACAGCATGACGAGGTCACCCCTCCAGTTATTCATGCAACGTTGTTACAGCACATGACCTATATAAGCTCTTGGCAATTAAAATACAGTAAATGCATGTTTTCAGATTTAACAGATAACAGTTCAGCTTTATTATTTATAAATCAGCCTTTGCAGATTATACACAGATTTCCGCTGCAACTTTACTTATCAGTCTTACAGCTTCAGTATTTTATCATCTGTTTCATTTCAGTAATTTCTTATCATGCTTTATATCCGTTCACTGAGCGTTATGCTCAGCCGTAGTTCCTTTCATGTTCTAACGGCAGGTACATCAGGACGCTTTTAGGATTCTAAGAGCACGTGCATTTGAGATGGAAGCTATCCAGACTTCTTATTTTATGCACTTACATTGTTCTGCTTATTTGGACATTGTTTAGTCCTTTCTTTTAGTATTTTATTTTTCATGTTTTGAGCTTAGGTTGGATTACCGATGTTTGATTCCGGTATATCCGTTATGGTCATTTAATGTTTAGTAAATTTACCTTATGCTTTGATGACACGCCATAAATACACGTAACGGTCCACTTATCCAAGTGGGGTGTTAGAGTCTTTGTCCATGAGTGTTAGACCTTCTAGAAAAGAATGGGGCAGGTCTAATCACTTGTGGACTTTGTTGCACACAAGGTTTGGGTCTGACAACGTTTGACTTCCTAACAACGTTGACTTTGTTCCTGTCAGTGCTGAAATTGTTCCTGTCAACGCTGGCTTTAGGAGCGTTGACACACTTGTATGCCAAGTGTGAAAAGCTACCACAAGTGTAACAAGCTTTTCTAGACACAACCTTAGGTCTAGAAGGAAAGAAGCCTGTTCCATGATTGCTAACTTGACTCTTGGGTGACCTAGTATTCCTATACATCTCTGCATATTTAATGCTAGGTCTTCTAACAGTGTTTGAGCCTAGGTCAACAACTTTACTAGTGATTGGGTTAGTAACCTTAATGGGTGTAGACTCATTTGGACTTTCACATAGCAAACCACCCTTAACAAATAAAGTAGGGTTAGCTTTCTTCCACTCATTTAGGTCAGTCAATTTTTGTTGATACTATTCCACTGGAGTGACAACTCTTGGTGGAGGAATGAATTCCTCCTCTTGGAGCTCTGGTAAACCAGTCCAAGATAAGTCCCTTTGTTAGACACCATAGAAGTCACCAGCTGGTGGTGGAACCAAAGAGTAATCATTCATCCCAATCCCAGTCATGTCCTTAGGATCCCTTTGTTTAGCTACACAGTCTCCTAGGGTTTGGGTGGCTCTATCAAATCTTTGAATTTTGAGGCCAACATTATCTTTATTCTTAATGGCCTCATCTAACTTAGCCTGTAATTCACCATTAACCCTTTCCATGATTTTTCTAATATCCATACTACCCTCTAACTCATGTTTTAAGATATTGATCTTATCTTTTAAGTCAAATTCCATTTTCTTGTATTCAGAAACGGTTTTCTCAGTTTCAGTAAGAGCTAGTTGGTAATTAGACAATTTACATCTTTCAGTACTCATATCATCTTTTAGTTTTAACACCTCTTTGTTAAGTCTTTCAGTATTTAACCTACAACCTTTGCTACAAAAAGCATCATCATATACCTCATTATCAGATGAAGAGGAGGAGTGTGCCATGAGAGCATATTCAACATGCTCTTCTTTAATATCAGCAACCAAAGCTTTATCCTCTTCAAAATTCTTAGCCAGATAGCTCCAATCCCATCCTGTACCAACAATTCCCTGAACTGCAACCATAGCTTTGGAATCCTGAGCTTTAACAACCTGACTTGAGGGTTTACCAGCATCAGATCTTCTAGGAGATCTGCATTCCCTCATGAAGTGCCCCATAGGATGATAGTTGTAGCATTCAACTTTGGATTTATCAAATCCAGCTGTGTCTTTAGCATTGAAGGTCATCTTCTTTTTAAACCTTTTGTTCCACCTATTTGCTCTTATACTAGCAAGAGCCATATTCCACTTGATGTCCATCTCTTCCAAGTGCTCATCACTTATCTGCTCAAGGTCTTCATATGTAATCACTGAACCATTGGGCAAAGAAGCAATGTAAGCACAAACAGTATCCAAATCCAAACCAGCAGGTTTAACTCTTGGGGAGTCATTCTTGAATGTGTCAGCGTCTGAATAGGAGACGTTGACAGGACTTGTTCCAGCGCTGACATATGATGATCCAGTAACTGGATGCATATAAGAGTCCTTCTGATTGAATTGACCTTCACTATGAGAGAAGAAGGCCATGTTGCTGGTGGTAGATTTGCTTCCATGCTCTAAAAGAGTTTCATCTTCCAACAGTCTTAGTTTGTTGTAGATGTCATCAAACGAGGAGCTCTTGTAAGTATTGTTGGCAAGAATAGATCTTGCCTCAATCTTCCATGCCTCACCAAGACTTTTAAGAAAGGTAGCATTGATGTCAACATCACCAACTTGTGTCCCCATGAAGGACAACTTGCTTGTAATGTCAAGCAATCTGCTTCTCACACTACTCAGTTTCTCATTGGGTTAAGCTTTGAAGACAGCATAGTCATGCAGAAGTTGCTTTTTCTTTTCCTCCTTAGTGTCTGCATTGCCACCATATGCAACTTCAAGAGCTTCCCAAAGATCCTTAGCAGATTCATAGCCTCTATATTTATGCTGGTTTTCTTGTCCCAACGAGACTTTCAGAATATTTAGGGCTTTCATGTCAACCCTTTTTTTTGCAATGTCATCAGCAGCCACAGCTCTACCATCTCCAGGCTTTTCTTTCTTATCCTCTTCAGAACATCCAGCAACAGCTGATCTTTGAGTAATGGCATCAAGAATCTTTTGAGCTTTATTGAATGTGTTTCCATATTCAATAATCTCCCAGAGTGTATAGTCATAGATCCCCAGATATTGTTCAAAGTTGAACTTCCATAAGTCAAAGTTAGTTGCATCAAGCATGGGAATCTTAATGTTTGGTAAGGCTGAGGAGGAGGAGGTTGTTGCTTCAGACATGATGTTGTTAGCGTTTTTGAGAAAATTAGGGTTTTGGTGATTTTAGGGTTCTGGTGTTCTTTAAGATCAAAAGTTCCTCAACAAGCTCTGATACCACTTGTTGATCCCAAACTTAGATCGATTAGCTTTGTGTATACGAGATTAGATCAAGTAATACACGTAGAGAAACCTTTGTATATGCTTTATGAATCTAAGTGTTATGCGGAATTTAACACTTAAACAAGAACACACAAGATGTAAACAAACTTTTACTTTGATTATTAATATCGAACTTGCTTACAATGAAAGATGTTTACGAATGAAAACTTATATTAAACATTAACCTAAAGGCCTTCTTTTATAGACATGAGAAGCCTTGTACAATAATCTACGTATCAGCTATTCTAGGTAAAGATAAATATAGAAAATACATTGTCGTTTCTATCCTTACTAGAAGTATTCTAGAATATAATAAACGTGTAGAATATATCTTCCATCAGTGCTTGTCTTCAATGTGTCAACGCTTGACTTTAACTTGTCAACGCTTGAGCTGTCAGCGCTTGTTTTGTTCTTGTCAACGCTTGATTTGTTCTTGTCAGCGCTCAAGTGATCTGGCCTTAATTTATTCCCAACAAACAAAATCGGCAGCTTTCCAAATGATAATAATTTGCAAGTAAAACTATCTGAATCGTTTCGAGCAATGAATGATAAAGTATGGAAATTATGGACTTGAAAGCTCAGTTGCAAGACAAAGACATAGCAATAAGTGAGTTAAAGAAACTCGTTGGAAAGATGGGTGGGAAAACTATGGAAACTAAAGTTGTGAAACCCGTTGTTCGACAACCCAATGCATACAAGGTTCCAAAGCCATCTATCTTAGGAAAACCGACTCCTTTCTCCATTTCTTATCATGCAAAATCTAGGTTACCTCCTTAGCCTGATGTGCAACCAAGTGTTCCAAAACCAGAATTTCACTCTAGTTCCACCATTTAGAAAACCCACTTTTGCTACTCCCAACCATGTGAATGCACCGAGCACTTCTAGGAATACCCCCAAGCCTGTGACATTTGTGTCCACAAAGGAATATGTAGAGTTCAACCCACTACTAATGTTAGTAAACCAAAACCTAGGATCCCTTACCAGCAACCTAGGAATTGGAAACCATCAATGAGTAGTCGTGTCTTGAACACTGCAACTGAACGATCAGCAAAACCTAGGTACACACAGACTTTCGTGAATTCCAAATTCCCCGTATGCCCCAAATGAAAAGAGGACATTCATAATGGAAATCATGATCATTGCATTCTGTAATACCTATGTGAGGTCAAATCTAGTGCCTTTGCACATAGGAAGAATGCAGCATCCCATAAGACAACAAGGAGATACTCACCCATCGCAAAGAAAAGCAATGACAAGCAATCTGCAAGGCGGATCAATATAGGACATAGTTTCTCCCCAAATAAGTCTTCCGCTGTGCATTAGATAACTACTCCTAGATCTAGTAATCAGTGGAAACCAATGGGTAGGATCTTCAAGAAAGTTGGTTTTAAGTGGATTCTCATAGAGAAGAGTGTTGAAACCAGCCCTAGCACTAATCCGCGTATGTTCTGCATGTTGAAAAGGAATTTCTTACACCTATCACTAGTATTTGTGCAAACTCTTCTTCTTTGATTGCAGGTAATTCAGCGGACTTTGAACCCACTTCTTCCTCAAAGGGGTTCAATTCTGTACATTCTATATCACCTTCTTCTCTTGTACAAAAGTCAATTTTTGATTATTTTAGAAAAACTTGAAAATATAAATACAAAATAAAATAAAACGTTAATATCAATAGAAAAACAAAAAAAAATGAAAAAATCTTTCAAATACCAAAAAGAATCTTCTCGGCATGTCTTTCAGTATCGATAATATGGACGTACCTAGGAATATCGCTCAATAACGACACGGGTGTGTACATACAGCTCGAATGAAAGTTGTAAATATTTTCCAAAACATATCATTTCAACGACTTACAATTACTTTAGATTGTAACTCGTGCTTCAATAGAAGGAAAGTTTATCACGGCTGATAACTTATCCTTAACAACGGAAAAATTAATTTTCTCGGTCATGAGCATTCGATAAAAACATTCAAAGTTTTTAAGCTCATGTAAATGACTTACAGTTAAATGTCTGACTGTAACTCGAACTTCACATAAAGGAAAGTGTATCTTTAAAGATAACTTATCCTAACAACGGGTATAGCAATCTATCTCAGGTTGAGCTTGTGACAAAACATTTAAAGTTTTGAGTTCAACACTATGGCTTCTAATCACTTTTAGATTGCAACCCGGATCTATATTCACGGGGGAAGTGTACGATTTAGTGCGCTTACCCTCAGCAAAAGAAGAGAACTCTTCTTACACTTGAGTGGATTCGTCAAGACCTTCAAAGTCTATAAACTCAAGTTTATGCTTTAGAAATACCATGTCGCCAAAAATAAATGGATTTCAAAAAGCGTTGAATACCATTTTTTCAAGAATTTCTCAATGATTATTTAAAAAACTTTCAACAATTGTGTGTTCAACAACTCCTCTCCTCAAAAAGTGAAATGTGGATCACATCCTCGTCATGACAATTCAATTGGATCAATTCTTGAGGAGGAGCTTTTCAAAATCAAAGTTTTAATGTTGTTGGATATATTAAGTCAAGACAATTTTTATGTATCCAACACATTGTGTGTATTTATCATTTGGTATTATTCACATGAAAATCTTTGATGTTCGTGAGCACATTCTTCAACAATAATCTTTTATGTGTTCATGAACATGTAGTGTGCGAGTAAAAGTTTTTCACGAATTTTTCAAAATCTTTCTAAAATTGTGTACTCGTCACTACATAAAATATTCCAATAATTCATGCTAAGTTAGACACATATCTCTCCCAAAAGAGTTTCAAGACTATATTCGTGATATATTTTATATAAATTTGGTATCTCTAATATCAGACGATTTATATATTAGACGTAGGGGAGAAAATGTGATTAAAATGTGATCTAATATATGAAACGAACATATAAGACTCAAGCACTTTAACTCTTACACACATGTGCGAAACACTTTCGATTATCGATGCACATGTGTAGGGGGAGATTTTATGAAAAAGACAAAATTATCAAGGTGTTAAAATATTTTCAAACACTTTGATAGAATTTCAAGTGGTTTTATGGTTACGATCTAATACCCAGATCCTCTTTAATTCACGACGTTATTGGTGTCAAAATGTGGTTAGGTATAAGTCCTATGATCCAACCAGAACTGGAGGGATCTTCCCAGGGACAATCCAATAGATTATTAGAATTCCTTAGGAAAGATGGAGTAGAATGTAAAAAGGAAATATGCCAACTAATTACTTAAGCTAACACTGGAACAATCACAACAAGGTTCTAGTGATGACGTCTTGGTAAGCATTGAAGGGGTTGAACAATGAAAAAGAAATGTAAAGATAAAGGGTGAAAAGAAAATAGCCCTCTATAAAACTTAGACAGAAACCGAACCCTTTCCTAGTTGACTCATGCTTCTCTCAAAATAAGTTTTTGTTATTGTCACAGAGATCAACATGACTTCTATTGACTTTCTCACTCCGAGATAGTTGATATTGAATAGGTGGAATCTGCTCCAGCCTCCGACCACTAAAAGTGCACAAATCGAGTCTAGAGCCAAAAGATCAATCTGTAGAAACTAGAAGGGGGGGGTGGGGTTGAATAGTTTCTCTTCTATTAGTCACCCAATTAAAATTACTTTCAATTAGGTTTGTATCAAAACTAACTTTTACTTGAAGCTAAGTTGCATAATGATTAGGTTCAATTCAAATGCATTAATAATGGTAATAGGTAAGTATAATGATAATGAAATAAGTAAAGAGTAAGGAAAGAGACAACCTAGTGACAAGACACCAAGATTTATAGTGGTTCGACAACGAGGCTCTATCCTCGTTTCTACTCCACTCCTCGAGTACACCTACTCGAGATTTCCACTATATCCACAATCTCCCTTCTTGGCGGAGAAAGCCTTACATCGTCGCTTACATTATTTTACGACACTAAGCTAAATGTCGAGACCTAATCATTATCTAGGACCAATCTACACAACGTTGCCTACTTCACAATTTAACGACACAAGGCTAGATGTCGAGTTCTAATCTCAAGGTAGAACCAATCTTCACGACGTTGCCTACTTCACCATTTTATGACACAAGGCTAGATGTCGAGTTCTAATCCAAAGCTAGAACCAATCTTCACGACTCTTCACTTTGAAGCTAAGTGAGAACTTCTCACAACACAACTACTAATCACTTTCAAGTTTAGTGAGAACTCACAAGACACAACGACATCACTTTATAGTTTAGTGAGAACTACTACACAATCTATTACAACTCAACTAAACATATCCAAGTACACACATGTAGCTTGGATCTACACAACACAAATCCAAGCAAACTCATATGCAATGGATGTACACAACAAATCCAAGTATTCACAAATAGCTTGGATGAACACAACTAGTCCAAGTATTCATAAATACAAATGGATCAACAAAAACAAAAAGACTAACATGATGAACATGACTAATTCATGGATTCATCTTTATCACAACAAAAGTGAGTGAGTGATCTTCTCATTGGACAAGGTAAAGGAGGGGATCAAGAGGATAATCATATGTAAACATACTTAACACATTAAGTGATCATTTACTAATGATTATGCTATAGAAATGAGAAAGGGGGCTGAGAAAAACGTCCAAGAGGCTTATTGGAAAATGAGATTTGATCCACTATTATAGAAGACAAAGTTCAACGGCTAGCTGGGCGCGGATCCTTAACTAGCCCGACGGTTCCTTTTCGCTAGAGAACCGCCTAGCTATTTAAGGTACCGCCCAGTAGAGTCCGCTCCCTTTTTTGTCTTTTAGTGGGGTAGGAATATCTGAGGTTTTTTAAACCTTCAAAGGATATTCTTATGGCATATGGAATATGCCATTTTCAATTTTACATTTTCCATTTTAATAAAACATTTTCTTAAAAAGAAAGTTTATTAAAAAATCTTTTGTCATATTAACAAAAGTGAGTTTTAAGGATAATCACTTTGATGATCACTAAGTATGATTAAGAAAAGTTAGTGATATGATTATTACCTTGATGATAGTGTTAGTTAAATAATTCGTTTTGTGTTTTACACTAAATGTGTTGTATAGTTTGTTGTGATCAAAACTAAGAAAGATTAGTTAACATTAATAATGTTTTTAGGCATCACTTGCATTAACAATCTCCCCCTTTTTGATTACGACAAACTATAAACTCATTTACGTAGAAACACAAAATATCGAATTATTAACGAGTTTATCACTATCATTTCTCCCCCTTTGTCGTAGCAAAAAGGTAAGCACAAGTCTTTGAAGAGAACCGGACTTTGCTAGTAGCTCCCCCTTGGTGGTTGCTCCCCCTTGCTTGGGGCACCAAGTGTATGAGCTATGGTGACATGCTACACAAAGGTTAGTAGAAAGAAAAGAAACACCAATGTATATATGATCACTACCTACTAAGTAACCTGAGAGGGAGAAGGAGAAGAAATCTCAAATTAGAAGCAAGTATTTGTTAAGTATGTCCAAAGAGGTAAATGACAAAATCAAAGTTCAATTGGTGGAATGGAGGTAGAAAAGAAACATCCAACCAATGAAGGTGATAAATTTGTCAAGGGGTTAAAATTTAAAATTGATGGAATCACCCATAATCAATTGTAAAGATTAACCACGATAAACACAAAAGGAAGAGAGAATGATCAAATGAGGAAAACAAACAAAACACAAAGGTTTCATATTACATAAATATGAAAGAGACAATCAAGGTAGATAGTCATACACACAGTATGAGTATCTAAAGCACAAGATATGGAAAATAGACCACAAAGCATAAGCTATTCTAATAGTGATAATTTTCCAAGATTGCTTAAAACGTCATTGACTCTAAAACAACTAAAGTTTTATTGACTCCAAGAGTGCTTAGCCCTTTAGTTGGAAAAATAATACGACGAGGCATCATTCGAAGTTTTGTCCACGGGAACGAAAACTTTGAGAGGAGGTCGAGTGAGGAGGAATTCAAGAAAATTTAACTTCTCATACACACGAGCAAGTTCAATTTGTTGAAATCGACAACAAGCACACGAGGATCCATGATGCAACATAAATTCGATCGATGGGGGAAGGCCATCACACCTAGGGTTTGGTGGTGGTGAGGAGAGTGGGTAGGAAATATTTTCACAATGCCTTGTGAGGTTAGGTAAGGTTGAAAGGTCATTGAGTTGAGGTGTATCAAAAGGTTTTGGTAATGGGGGGAGATTTTCCTTTTCTCCGGTGATGGGGTTAATGGAGTAGGTCTCATTCCAATACTTGATTGAAGAAAAGGTGGGGTTCTTGGGTGGTTTGGATGAAGAGGGTTCATTTTTATTGATCCAAATAGGTCGAACCGAGATCTTCGGTTTCTTGGAAAGCTTGGATGAGGAAGCTTTGGGTGAGGATGTTGGTGACAATGAAATGTCAAGGTTATGAAAGGAAGAGTTAGGCATTGTTGAGGTGTGAGAATGAAATCTCAAGGTGGGGGTATAAGAATAAAGTACACAAGGCAAAGGTTTGAAAATCAAATGTAAAGTGTCAAGGAATGTTTAGCCAAATTGAGTAAACATGGAATCTTGACACGGGATAGGGTTATGAAGAAAGACCAAAAACAAGCCAAAAATTGGCTTTTCTGTCCGCGGTACCTTATAGGGACCGGCGGTTCCTTATCACTTAAGGAACCGCGCGACTTTAGTGAGCCGCGTGCAGTGGACTTGAAACCGTAATTTTCCAGGGTTTTGACAAAAACTAAGACTTTTTCAAAAAATTGCAAATCTTGGAATTTTACCTCTATTAGCACTAGATTATGCTAGGGTTGCATAAAAGCAACACATTCACAAAGAATGTCTTGACAAAGGGTGACAAAATATTTAGATAACATTTTGAACCAATTTTAGTCAAGTTTCAGAGGTTGTGATAGATTTAGGTTCAATTTTAATTTAGAATTAAAGTTGATTAATGTGCACATAAAGATAGAAACACATAATGCTAAGTCCATAATTCATCCTCATAGAGGGAAAGAGATAAATTAAGGAAATAAATAAATAAGAAAACAACTAACTAAAAACAAAGTTAGCTTAAATATAGGTCATGATGAGTAGTCTTCCTTGGCTTGGTTTTTCTTAAAAAACACTTCTTA
The DNA here is from genome assembly GCA_025667525.1 of Glebionis coronaria. Lineage (NCBI taxonomy): Eukaryota > Viridiplantae > Streptophyta > Magnoliopsida > Asterales > Asteraceae > Glebionis > Glebionis coronaria. The sequence continues at coordinate 569,338,592 of CM046881.1, forward strand.
GGGAAAATCATTATTTATCTCCTAGGAGGATGATTGGCAAAGAGACTCAACAAAAAGCTTTGCAACTCTATGTGAGCCCCAATCATCTCCATTCTAAGGATATCAAGGAGATAGAAGTTGTTGAGGCAACAAGGGCAATTAGTGCCATTGTGCATGAAATACTCATAAAAGCTAGGATCACCCAAGTTTGGAGTGTTTGAGGGAGGTGGAGTTGGAGGAGGTATATTTTCCAAAGGTGAAGTGGGTGAGTGTGGAGGTATGCTCTCCAAGGGTGAAAAGGGTGAGTTTGGAGGGTTAAATGGTGAAGTCACCAAGGTATCAACAAAGTCATTCACAATAGGAATACTTTGGATGGGTTGTGGTTGGGTAGTCACATCCAAGAGATTGCTTGGAGTGAAGGGTAAGGAAAGCTCATTTATTCTAGATTGGAATGAAGAGGAGGTAGAACCATGAGAATGGTTGGTACCATGGGTTGATGTAGTCTTGCATGGAGCAAGAGATGATGAGGTTGATGAAAAAATGAGAATTGGGACAATCTCATTCTTGGGTGTGTGAAAGGGTGAAGAGTTAGGTTTAGGCAACTTAATCTTAATCTTAAGATTTTTCCTTGAAGTGGAGGTTTTGGATGAGTTTGAGCTTCTTGTAGAAACCATGGTTGTAATGAGAGGTTTAAGGTTTAAGGAAGAATGGTTTGATGCGAAGAACATGTCTAACAAGGTGGTTTTAAAAGGGTGAGGGGATGATCCAAACTAGTAATGGGTTAAAAACATTTTATGTGAACAATGAATTTAGCTAACCTAGTTTAGGAAATGTGTAGGTTTTTGCAAAGAATCAAGCAAGTTTTACACATATTAAGGAAAATAGTGTAAAGCAAAGATTCTGTCGGACACAGTAGCCGGCGGTTCCTTATCTAGGGGAGGCGGTTCCTTATCAATAAGGTACCGCGGGTCGATATGGAACCGCGACCAGAGGTGTTCAAAAATGGTACTTCCTCAAACTTTGGTTAGCCTAGATTTTTACCAAAGGATTATCAAGCCAAAGTTAACTACTGACCAAAATCTAGAAAGCTAAGTAACTGATAGGTGTGAAAACACCCATCCTTTTACCACTTATTTCTTACTAAAACAAGACCAAAACGCGTATTTAATGTCATTTTTTTGGAATTATGCGTGGTTTGTGTGTTTGTTGTGTTTTCAGAGCCAACCGGATAAATATTGGAGAAAACATGGGATTGCACGGGTTTTATCGAGGAAAAAGACGAAAAGACGAAGTCTATAGTCCAAGAGATGCAAAAGATTTGAAGTCAATGGGCCTATTTGAAGATTTATCGAAGAAAAGGACCAAAAATGGAAGATTTACACATGTCGAAGAAACTCAAGTCTATTAAATGAAGAAATTAAAAGACGAGTTGAATTTATTCGTCGACAAATCCCGAATCGAAATCGAAAACGTCAACTTTTCTGAAAAGACGAGAAGACAAAAAGAAAGGGAGAAAGCCCACTCACCAACCAAGGGAGAAGCCTATAAATACTCCTCCCATTCAGAAATTTCCACTAGTTTTTTCTGTTACACTTTTCCTAGTTCGTAGGAAGAACCATCTCCCTTAAGGAGTGGTTTTCATTTTCTTTGATTTCTTCCAATCTTGTAAGTTTAATCTTTTCATTTTGTTTGTTGAATCTTAAATCATTAATACAAGCTTACTTTTAATCTTTCTATCATCTTGTTCTTCATCTCTTTGTGATTCATAAGTTTTTAAAGTTTTATTTTATTGGTTTGATCATAAAAAGTAAGTGGGTTTTGTGTTATTGTTGTTTTGGATTGATGCTTTCTATGAGTAAATGATTAGTGGATAAATTGGTTTAAGTTTGGGTTAAAAATTTGTTTGATTTTTGGTTTAAAATTCGTGTTTTAGAATCCCCTGTTCTTCGATTTCCTTTACTGAGTTTGCCCAGATTCCGTATAGAGGTTCTGTGATTGCACTGTTGGTTCGGAATATCCGGTTATTCCGGATCAAGGTGTGATTTTGTCGTTTATTCGGAATATTCAAATTATTCCGAGTAGAGCTTAATTTTCTTGGTTATTCGGAATATCAAATTAATCCGGATAGAGTAGTGATTTTATCGTCTATTCGGAATAACCAATCATTCCAAGTAGGAGCCATTATTCCGCATAGGTCATATTATTCCGCATAACCTCATTATTCAGCATAAGCCAAACATTATTATTCCACATAACACAAACATTCCGAGTAGCTTACTTTATTCCGAGTAGGATTGTTTATTCCGCATAGCTTGATATTCCGCATAGTAAGTTTATTCCGCATAGCCATATTTTCCGAATAGAGTTTTTCTTCCTAAAACATTCCGAGTAAAGCCAATTATTCCGCATAGCCGTAACATTCCGAATAGCACAAATGTTCCGGATAGACTAAAAATATTCCGAATAGAGTTTTCCAGTTGAGAAGAAATATTCCAAATAAGTTGTTTTCTCCACGTTGAGGTATTTACTGTTTTAATTTACTGTTTTAATTGCTTTTAGTTTTATTTTATGACTTCTAGCACTTGTCATTTTAGTAGATTTAGACCAAAGCTCCCCCTTTTTATTCACCAATTACATATTCCACTTTTGACCGTGATCGATTCGAGAAGATACCGAGAACGAAACAACGACATATATCAATTGGGTACGAGCAACACAAAGGAAGATCTTGCAAGCAAAACCTTTTTAACCAACTAAAAAATCAGTTATTAAAATGGCGCCGCTGCCGGCTCTTCTCGTTAAGATCAACAGTTTTTTGTGAGAAAAATTGGATTTTGGGATCCGTTCTTTCGGGAACGTTATTTTCAAGCACAAAAATTTTCAAAAAACCCATAAAAATATAAAATTTTCAAAAATACAAAAACATTAAAAAAACCTATAAAAACAAAAAATATTTTCTCTTGCATTTTCTTTTTAGTGTATGCGTACTCGATCAACGTCTTATTCAGAGCCCGAGACTCTCGAAGATTTAGACATGGCCGGTGTACACAACAACAACAATAATAATACACCCCTCCCAAACAACAACAATAATAATCCACCCCACCAAAACATGAATAATCCACCCTTACCCGACCTACGAACCATGGAGGAGCTATGTCAACCCACGATGAACGGACGTGGAGGCCCGATTGCGCCGATGCATGTCACGGATCAGGAGTTTTCGTTGAAGCATCACATGATCCAACAAGTGCAAACTAACCCATTTCGTGGAATTCCGGATGATGATGCCAACAAACACCTCGACAAATTCATTACCATTACCCAAAGCATGAAGTCCTCCGGTGTTTCTATGGATGACCTTCGCCTCCAACTCTTTCCCCACTCGCTTTCTCACCATGTCGAAAAATGGATTGACCGTCTCCCAAAGAACTATTCATACTTGGGACGACATGACTCAACGCTTTTTGTCGCGCTACTTCCCACCATCCATGGTCACGAGCCTTCGTAACCAAATTAGTGGATTCATGCAAGACAATGATGAATCACTCTTTGATGCTTGGGAACGATACAATGATTTGATCGACCGCTTTCCTAATCACAACATGCTCCCCGTCACTCTCATTGATACTTTCTACAATGGTCTTACTTTCCGTGATCGTGACACGATCAACACCACCGCCAGTGGTACTTTTATGAAAAGGAGACCGGAGGAGTGTAGAGAGTTGATTGAAAACATGACTACTCACCACAAGAATTGGGATTCATCCGCATCCTCAAGATCTAACTATAGAGTCAATGTTTCTTCTACTACTTACAATCCCGAGATGACTGAAATTTCTCGACAACTCGCTGAGATGAACAAGAATTTCATGACCATGGCCACAAACCACTTTCAACAAGCTAAAGCCGTTGCTAATTCTTGTGACACATGTGGTGGTCCTCATTCTTATAATGATTTTCCTTCTACCCAAGGCAATTTTTCTGAAAATGTTAACGCAGCATACGGTACTTATCCCACAGGAGGCTATCCAGCTCGTCCTCAAGGATACCGTAGCTTGCTAAGTTATCATTCCAACAACTATCTTGCTCCGCCCGGTTTCCCTCCTCCAAACCAAAACCAACAACAAAGCTATAACCGAAACAACCAATCCCAACCTCGTGCTCAAAATCAATATCAATCCCAAAGAAACCCATACCCAACTCAAGGAAATTCTCAAGCTTACCAAGCTCCACCTCTCAATCAACCGATGGCAGTGAATCAAGACGTCGAGACGTTCATGAAGACTAATCGAGAGATGGTGACGAATCTTCAGAGTCAATTTGTCAACTTGAAGAATGACATGGCGAAACAAGGGAGCGATATTCGTGCCGAGCTAAGGAATGACTGGCAAAACAAAGCAATGAAATTCGCGCAGACATCAGAGACTCTTTCAGCACTCAAGCGCTTAACATTCGTGATATGATTGGTTCGCTCATCCAAGGTAATCAACCCTCTTATTCGGGTACTCTTCCGAGTAATACCGTTGCGAATCCAAGAGGGGAGATGAAAGCAATCACCACACGTAGTGGAAAAGGTTATACGGAACCCGAGCTTCCTACATCTCCACCCGTGATTGTGAACAAAGAAAAAGAGCAACTTTCCTCACCTCCTTTACCTTCTATCCCCATTTCCCCACCACCTGTGGTTGTGAGTGATCCTACTCCCCTAAAGCCTTCTTCTTCATCCAATATACCTTATCCTTCAAGGTTGAGGAAAGAGAAGCAAAAGAGCAAAGATGATATTCAAGTTTCAAACTTTCTCAAAATGTTTAAACAATTGAATTTTAACATCTCCTTTACCGAGGCTCTCGCTCACATGCCTAAATACGCTAAGATGTTTAAAGATCTTCTAAGTGACAAGGAGAAGCTTCTTGACATTGCTCAGACCCAACTAAATGAGAATTGCTCCGCCGTTCTCTTAAGGAAATTGCCCACCAAACTTGGTGATCCGGGTCGCTTCTTGATTCCTTGCAACTTCCCGGGAGTAGAGAATTGCATGGCCCTAGCCGATCTAGGTGCCAGTATAAACTTAATGCCTTTAAGTGTTTGGAAGCAATTATCTCTCCCCGAGCTAGTCCCCACCAAAATGACTTTGGAATTAGCCAACCGTACGGTTGCTTATCCAGTGGGGATAGCCGAAGACGTCTTCGTTGGCGTTGACAAATTCACCTTCCCGGCGGATTTTGTTGTCGTTGACTACGAGATGGATCCTCGTGTTCCATTAATCGTTGGACGTCCATTCCTGAGGACCGGTCGCACTCTCATTGATGTAGCCGCGGGCGAAATAATCATGAGAGTTGGTGACGATAAAATTGTCTTCAACATGGTTAAGATTTCTAAGCAACCTTATTCATATGAGAGTGTTAATGCTATTGATGTTCTCGATGAGGCTTGTGAAGAACATTTTCATGATGCTTGCAAAAGTACTCTCTCTTCTCTACCCAATGTTGAGACCGTTGCCTCAATTGCTCCGGCATTGACTCCTTTTGGAGAAAGTGACTTGGATGATTTCGAAGCTAGCTTGGGTCCTCTCGATATTAAGTATGATGATTCTTCCACTAATTGGGATGAAGACATTCGTACTATTGAGAGACTTCTCAATGAATACCCGTTTCCTCCTCCCTCTCCTAAAGAGGTGACTAATGATGATCCATCGTTAGTTACACCATCTATTGAGGATCCTCCTACACTTGAGCTTAAAGACCTACCTCCTCATCTAGAGTACGTTTTTATTGAAGACAACGAGAAGTTACCGGTCATCATCGCGAAGGACCTGAAAGAAGAAGAAAAAGCCCGACTTATCGCCGTGTTGAAGAAACATAAAAGAGCTATCGCTTGGAAAATATCCGACATTCGCGGAATTGATCCTCACTTTTGCGCACATAAAATTCTCATGGAGGACGACTTTAAGCCCACAATTTAAACCCAACGAAGGGTGAATCCAAAAATCCATGAAGTCATCAAAAAAGAGGTTATCAAACTTCTTGATGCGGGTATGATTTACCCTATTTCAGATTCACCATGGGTTAGTCCAGTCCACTGTGTGCCTAAGAAAGGCGGAATCACCGTTGTGCCCAATCAAAACAACGAGTTGATTCCTACACGTCTCGTTACTGGGTGGAGAGTTTGTATAGACTACCGCAAACTCAATGATGCCACGAGAAAGGATCATTTCCCTCTTCCTTTTATGGACCAAATGCTTGAACGTTTAGCGGGTAATGAATATTATTGCTTTCTTGATGGTTTCTCGGGTTATTTCCAAATACCCATCGATCCCTAAGATCAAGAGAAGACAACATTCACTTGTCCCTATGGAACATTTGCCTACAAAAGGATGCCTTTTGGCTTATGCAATGCCCCCGGGACTTTCCAAAGGTGCATGTTAGCTATCTTCCATGACATGGTTGAGCAAACCATGGAAGTCTTCATGGATGATTTCTCGGTCTTTGGGGATTCCTTCTCTTCTTGCCTTGCCAATTTGGAACGTATGCTTAAGCGGTGCGAAGACACTCGCCTCGTTCTGAATTGGGAAAAATTCCATTTTATGGTAAAAGAAGGCATTGTGCTAGGACACAAAATCTCTAAAGCCGGTCTTGAAGTCGGCCGTGCTAAAGTTGATGTCATAGCCAAATTACCTCCACCTTCAACCGTGAAGGGTGTGAGAAGTTTTCTGGGTCATGCGGGCTTCTATCGTCGATTCATTCAGGATTTCTCTAAAATCGCTCGCCCGATGACCCACCTCTTGGAAAAAGATACTCCTTTTATCTTTTCTAAAGAGTGTATCGAAGCCTTCAATCTTCTTAAGGATAAGCTAACTAAGGAACCGATCTTGGTTACCCCTAACTGGGAGCTACCCTTTGAGTTGATGTGCGATGCTAGCGACTTTGCTATTGGTGCGGTTTTGGGACAAAGGATCAACAAACACTTCCAACCAATCCACTATGCTAGCAAAACAATGACGGGGGCTCAAATGCATTATACGACAACCGAAAAAGAGCTTTTAGCTGTTGTCTATGCTTTTGAAAAATTTCGCCCCTATCTTGTTTTATCCACCACCATTGTATATACGGACCATTCCGCGTTGAAGTACTTGATGACCAAACACGACTCTAAGCCAAGACTTCTCCGCTGGGTTTTACTCCTTCAAGAATTCAACATTGAAATTCGTGATAAGAAGGGTGCTGAAAACCTAGCCGCGAATCATCTGAGTAGACTTGAGGATCCATATCAAGGGGATCATCCGAACAAAGAGATCAATGACTCTTTCCCCCTTGAGACCTTAATGTCTATAAATCTCAATCTGGATGACACCCCGTGGTTTGCCGATATTGCAAACTACCTAGCGGGTGGTGTTCTCATCAAAGGGTTAACATCCCAACAAAAGAAGAAGTTCTTGAACGATGTTAAGACTTACTTTTGGGATGACCCTTTTCTATTCAAACAACGCGCTGACTTGATTATTCGCCGATGTGTTGACGGACCGGTAGCTTTTAACATTCTCCAGGCTTGCCACAAAGGACCCACCAGTGGTCACTTTGGTCCCAACTACACCGCCAAAAAAGTGTTTGGCTCGGGATTCTATTGGCCCACCATTTATCGTGATGATCACGAGATGGTTAAACATTGTGATGCTTGCCAAAAACAAGGCAAGATCACACATAAAGATGAGATGCCTCAAAATTTCATACAAGAATGTGAAATCTTTGATGTATGGGGCATCGACTTTATGGGGCCATTCCCCTCTTCTAAAGGCAACAAATACATCCTTGTCGCTGTCGACTATGTTTCTAAATGGGTTGAAGCCAAAGCTTTACCCATAACGACGCGAGGGTGGTTTGTAATTTCTTGAAACAACTGTTTGCTCGATTCAGTGTTCCTCGTGCTATTATCAGTGACCGCGGGACTCATTTTTGCAACGATCAATTTGCAAGAGTCATGGCTAAGTATGGTGTCAATCACCATCTTTCCACCGCTTATCATCCTCAAACCAACGGTCAAGCCGAGATATCCAACCGTGGATTAAAGAGAATTTTGGAACGTACTGTGGGTGAGCATCGTGCCTCGTGGGCCGATAAACTTGATGATGCTCTGTGGGCTTTCCGTACCGCCTATAAGACACCGATTGGTTGTACACCTTATCGTCTTGTGTACGGGAAAGCCTGCCACCTCCCCATCGAGCTGGAACACAAGGCATACTGGGCCTTGAAGTGGGCTAACTTCGACATCAACAAAGCCGATGATCTTCGCAAGATTCAACTCAACGAGCTACAAGAATTGAGGAATCAAGCTTACGAGAACTCATTGATCTACAAGGAGAAGACCAAGATTATCCACGATGCTAAAATTAAGAACCGAGAGTTCCACGTTGGTGATCAAGTCTTACTCTTTAACTCTCGGTTGAAGATCTTCTCAGGCAAGTTGAAGAGCCGCTGGTCTGGTCCATTCACCATCGCCAATGTTTTTCCCTATGGCACCATTGAGCTTTCTCAGCCAAATGGGCCCAACTTTAAGGTGAATGGCCAGTGTTTGAAATTGTACTTTAGTGAGGACATTTCTCACGAGATGATTCCATCCCTCACCACGTTTCCCTTGAATTAGTTCGGGACCGAGTCAGGCTCGTGACTCGGTGAACAAAAACAAGCGCTCCTCGGGAGGTAACCCGAGTATCTATCCCCCTTTCCCGTTTTTCATCCTAAGTGTAGGGGGAGCTTTATAGGTTGCTTGTATTTGGATGGTGATGTGATTACAGGGATAAGTGCACTCTGGGAATCTTTGAAGAACCGTGCTCCCATGTTATCCGCAAAACCGGTTCTATCTCTCAACTATCGTGATTCAATTATCTTCATACTCACATTTGAAATTGATCACGTTAGTCGTCCCTTCCTTAACTAAAATTTTACCAACGTGCACAATGTCATAAGTGTAGGGGAGACTTTTCCCACATGCTTAAACATTGAGGACAATGTTTATCTTAAGTGTAGGGGGGCTTCTACCGAAGTTTTAAGTGGACTTTTCCATTAAAATGCCTTCATTTAACCGGAAAATCATCTTTTTCAGCATTTTTCAAATTTTTAATTAACTTTGGCCATGTAGTCATAATTTTTAAATTTTTATCGTTGCTTTCATATGTATATATCCTGTAATAAAGTCAAAAATATTAATTAAGTGGTGTAGCTAGTTTTGAAATCTTTGACATATTAGGCCCGTTGCGATTATTTTGACTCAACCCGAATAGACTTATTCAAGTCTATTCTAGCTAGTATCCTTAACCGTGTAGACCTTAATTGGTTTATTAGGCTAAGCATCCACGAGACTCATTACTTGAGACTTTAAATTGTGGAGAACGAGAAATGATAGAGTCAATTATAAGTCGGTATTCTTGCACAAGCTCACTTGGTGTAATTATTTGCCTATTCTCCCATCACTTGCTAATAATTTATCTGCAATAAGTAAGGTCTTACGATTTGAAAGGTTACTTAGCTTCTAGCCCAAGATCGTTTAAAAGTTGCTCGGTAATGATAAGAGTTCATAGCCAAGGCATAACTTATGAAGCGGAGCGCGAAGATTGGCGAGTCCAAAAAGGCCCTAACAAGGCATGAGGATTCCATTTTATTGCTAAAGATCTAAGGTGATGTGAAAAGCATTATTCCCAAAATCGATATGAAGGATCAAGACTCACGACGAAAAGCAATCAACTCCCATAAAGATCATGGAGAAGTCTATCCGAAAAGACCCTAACAAGGTATGAGGATAAATAGATCCAAGTCCGAAAAGGAGGCGGATCGTTGTATCTCAAAATCCCAATTAGAGATTGAAGAAATAATCATGAAGTCGTGGTCAACAACGTTGGAGTACCCCTCAAAAGTCTCCAAGTGAAGAAACTCTATTAACGAAGAGAAGACCATTATCTCAAGAACGTCTCTCAAGATATGAAGTACGAAGTACATGCCAAATATCGGCCCGAGAAAGGTCTCAAATCGTGAACCGAGTTATGCCAAGATATGAACTTTTTGATATCCCGAGAAGCAGTTTTAAGAGATTTTGTCCTTTAGCTAACTATTAATCAAATCGTCCTACTTTGCTTTCAGCCTAAATAAACTATCGAAATAAGTCCAAAAATGCATCTGCATGATCATTCTAAGACAAAATTAAAATATAAGAGATACACCTAGGAATAAGGGAGTTTAAGCATATAATTAAGCCATGTGTGTAAGTGTTTGAATTGCTAACTTATAATAACAATGATCTCGTTTTTAAGCTTAGTTTGGGGAACGTGAAACTTGAGGGTGATAAATCTTCGCAGCACCAAAGCCCTAATGTAAGTCCTTGATCTCTTTGCAAGTTATTTCCATATAGCTGTTTCCAAGTGAAAATGGTTTTCTATCCTTTTGTTTATTTTAAAGATTTTAATTTCTCTTAGTACTTTAATCTTTGTTTAGTAGAATTTTAATAAGTCCAAGGTTGATTGATTATGAGAAAAGTGTATAATTACTTTATCACTAAGCATTGCATGAGGGCATGGCAATGGTTAAGTGTAGGGGATTTGATAGGTGTGAAAACACCCATCCTTTTACCACTTATTTCTTACTAAAACAAGACCACTTGTGTTTTCAGAGCCAACCGGATAAATATTGGAGAAAACATGGGATTGCACGGGTTTTATCGAGGAAAAAGACGAAAAGACGAAGTCTATAGTCCAAGAGATGCAAAAGATTTGAAGTCAATGGGCCTATTTGAAGATTTATCGAAGAAAAGGACCAAAAATGGAAGATTTACACATGTCGAAGAAACTTGTAACATCCCACTTGGATAAGTGGACCGTTACGTGTATTTATGGCGTGTCATCAAAGCATAAGGTAAACGTCCTAAAACATTAACTGACCATAAAGGAATACCGGAATCAAACATCGGTAATCCAAACATAAGCCCAAAACATGAAAAGTAAAAATACTGAAGGAAAGGACTAAACAATGTCCAAATAAGCAGAATAATGTAAGAAATGTATAAAGTAAAAAGTCTGGATAGCTTCCATCCAAATGCACATGCTCTCAGAATCCTAAGAGCGTCCTGGTGTACCTGCCGTTAGAACATGAAAGGAACTACGGCTGAGCATAACGCTCAGTGAACGGATATAAAGCATGATAAGAATATACTGAATGAAACAGGAGATAGAATACTGAAGTTGTAAGACTGATATGTAACATGTGGTAGAACTCTGCATAAAATCTGAGAAACCTGGTTCATATATACTGATACTGAAATATAACTATTAATTCCGAAAACATGCATTTACTGTATTTTATTTGCCAGAGCTTATATAGGTCACGTGCTGTAACAACCGTGCATGAATAATTGGAGGGGTGACCTCGTCATGCTATAGAGGGGTGACCTGTAAATAACTGTGCTGGGTGGAGGGATCAGCTCCAATGTGAAGGATGTAGAGCACACACCACATTCACCCTGATAACTTGTAACACATATAAGCCTAGGATGCATCCATACGCCCCACTAATAATACTGATAAAATGGCCAAGCTGAGCTGAGTGGGACGATGCAGGATATCACTCTCCTGCATGTGAGTCACGACACCGGTGCCTCTAGTGCCGTGGTTACGGTACCTCCGTAACTAGTACATAAACTGGTCGTGCTTGTATATAATGCTCAGGCAATTTATTTAGTTATTAACATGATTACTGATAAACTTAAACATACACTGGGGAAAACATTTGGCTGAAGACGGGGAATCCTAATCATGCATAGAAAGGAAGTCCTTACTGAAAGGACGGAAATCCGTACCTCGTGTCCAGTAACTGACCGAGATCAACTGACCGAAAGTCTACTCTGATTTCACGCGAGCTACATGAATAAGGACGCGAATAAGTTAACTGATATTAGTTTATTTAATTTTTACTGATCTTATTGGCTTCTTAATTATTTATTATATTTCTGAAATTCTGTACGTATATTAACTGATAAATCTAATCTTATAATAATTCTTTTAATGTATTATCGTTCTACTATCAATTACGGTACAAGCATATTTCTGACGCTATAGTAACTGTAATAAGTATCCTGCTTAAAATATAAAGTTTCTTAATTTAGAAAGTTCCCAAGATAATTTAATTCATTTAATAAAATTATACCCATTTAGAATATTAAAGAACTATTTAATTTAATACATTCAAAATATAATTTAACCATTTATTAAACAATTAGATTAAAAGGTATAATATAAAACTCTTCGTTTTATATGTTTAAACTATAACCCGAGCCTACCGAGATACCCCAATCTCGGTCGCACTAAACAATTTCACAACTATATTAAATCTGTCTATATGAACTTTACGACAGAAAAACTGTCACAAAAAGGTGTGACCAAAAGCTGAGTGTTTAAACTGTCTATAAAGAAAACCGTCACAAAAACAGTCTGCGAGGAAAATACTGTCACCAAACCGTCGCTAATCTGAAAATAAAATCCTTTATTTTCTGTTTAGAAAACCAGGTACTGACTTTACCCTTATTCCCACTGTTTTCTACGTTTCCCACTGTTTGACACACCCAAACACCCCTTAAATGTTTACTCACTGCACCTAACCCCAAACACTCCCTTATGCGCAATAACCCCTGCTGCGTTTGTGGTTCAAGGCTGGGCAACAAAAGGAACCACCGAGACGTTGAAGTCTCGGCTTTACACCAACGAAACACCACTGCCGCCCCTACTTGGGTCGTGGTTGGCCACAACAACACCACCACAACCACCACCGCACCCCATTTGGGTCGCGGCTGGCAAAATCAGAAGGCACACCGAGACCTTTTAGGTCTCGGTTTTCGTGAACTACTCAAAACCCGACACTAAAAATAATCATATATATGTTTAACTTATCAAGACCATGAGTTCTTGATCATCGTAATAAAACAAATTCGTGGTTATACGAGTAAGAATGAAGACAATGATTACCAGCTATCTTGATTAAGAATGACAGTGATTTGAATAAATCATGACAGATTGAATCCATCTTTCGTTCTTTTTTTTTGTTGGCGGCACCCTCACAAAAACAACAACCTTACGCTTTGTTTATTTTTTTTTCTGTTTGGACATAAGAGGGGGTTACCCCGTTTCTTTATTTTTTTGCAAAATAGGGCCGGGCTAAGGCCCATGTTCTTCTTCTTTTCTTTTAAAAGCTGATGGCCCAAATGATTTGTGGGTTTTATTTGTTTTTCAACTTTTTAATTTATTACGTCTACTAGTATCTCTCGTGTTTTAAAAATTCCGAAACGTAAATCTCTTTTCTGTAAATACATACTACATACGTAATGTTTTCTGCAACTTAATAATTATTTTCTGAATAATTATTATCTTGTAATGTTAAAATAAAACTGAGGTTGCGTAACTACTGCTAACATTTAATTATTTCAGTATAATAAATAATACATACGTAATATTATCTGAAACTTAATACTTATTATCTGAATAAACTGTAATATTTATAGTATTTAAATAAACTGGGGTTGCGTATTTAATTTCTGCGTTTATATCTCTGTCTAATAATTAATACTTTTATAGTTTATTAAAATTAAACCGCGTATTTAAATATTCTGATTTTTAAATACGGGTTTTACAATTCTTCCCCTCTAAAAATAATAATTCGTCCCCGAATTAAAGATACGACCATACTGGGTTTTACAATTCTTCCCCTCTAAAAGGAAAAATTTGTCCTCGAATTAAAGATAATAAGCTGATGAAGTTATAAGAACTGAAAGAACACGTAGACCGAAAAGACAATTAAGCTGAAGGATAAATTGTCTTCTAATTAAGACATAATGCTGCTGATAGGTATAAACCTAACATGACTGAAATGAACATGTAACCTGACATGGCTGAAGAGGACATGGAACGTAACGTGACTGAAAGAACTTAACTGAATTATTGAAGGAGAGGATGAGAAATCCGGATGGACTCCTCCGTTGCAAGTGGCTTCTCGCTCGAGACGGTTCCTCCAAAGGTCTTGACATATTGAAAATCTTAGTCCTGATGACCCTGTCCTGACGATGCTGAATAGTTTCTGTTTTTATTTATTTAAGTTGGATTTTCTGAATCTGATAGGATGAATGAGCTATAGCATGTAGAGTACATGAAACGGTACATACGATTATCCTGAAAAGATAATATTTATCTCTCTGAGTAAACTGCTGAGAATATAAAGGAATGAACTTCGTGAACAATTGTGAACGTTCTACGTGAACAATTTTGAACGTGGTTTATGATTATATGAGGAACGCTGGGCATGGACTTTATTGTGAACGTGATACGTGAACATACTGCGAATTATGATATTAGGACATATCATGAATGTATGCTGACTGAGAGAAGAATGCCAATTATATGGCCTGAGACGTGAAGCGTCTGTCTGAGTATGGAAAAACTGTGCTAGACTTGAGTCTGATTTCTTAAGCTTTCTATAACCGTATTCAATAATCTGTGAAACATGTATAGCGTAATGGAACACGAACTTGAACGTGAACAATGTTATGAACGCTAACTTGAGTTTAAATCATGAGATAGCATAAAATATGAACTGAAACAGCATCATATCGCGAATGAGACGTAAACGTGAAAGTGAAAATAAACATGAACTTAAATGTGAACGTATACGTGATTGTGAAACATGAACGTGAGCGCGATTCACGAACGCTAATTTCGATCTGACAAAATTGTTGATGGAATACTTTGGAATCATACGACCTATTGCTGAATTTCCTGCAGCATGTCGGTGTCCTATCTGGATGCCTGAGGACATAGTTGCATCCATTTATGTTATACTGCTTCTATCAAAATTCTGCCTGGGATTACGGTACGGTACCTTCTGGTGGAATATGAGTGATTAGACATGAAAGAATTTTGAGTCCGAGTAAAATAGATCTCTCGTAGCGTAGGATCTTATGGAATACAAAATTTTAGTGTAGGTCCTCTCCTTTATGTGAAAACTTAGCCATAGAAAGCTAATTAAGAGGACTTTCAGCAATTTCTACGGTAGTAGCCAACTGAATTCTAGAAATTTTGTACTTCGTTCACCGGTGTCGGTCGTGACCATCTGGTGATGGCCTTCCCCTTCGCGAGATTGTCTGAAATTCCTTCTACTGAAATAGTGTGGTCCAGAAATACCACCTTGTTCTACTGGGATTCATATCTAGAAAGCTGCGTATATAATTTTCTCCTATCGGAGAATCTATTTCACTGTGAGAAGATGATTATCTTGTACCTCTCTATAATTTAGAAGATCAGAATGTTATCAAAGAACATACTGACGATTTTGTCTGCGAAGTCCTAAAAGAATTTTATTCATAAATTTGATACTATAGCTAGAGCATTAGGGAGCTCAGAAGTATAATTCAAAAAATTTTAGAGTGACTATAATATGTTTCTCTCACCACTGATGGTGACATGATCGGGAATTGTTCTGGAAAATATATAAGAAGTCATAGCAGATCAGATAAACCTGTTATTCGTGGAATGAACATCGATTAAAAATGGTGATCTTGTCAAAATATCAGTGGCCGATACATGATCTCATGTTACCAGCCTTCTTCCTGATAGACAGAAACGGTACACCTCATGGTGGTGCGCTAGGGCGAATAAAGCGTAGTTTCGGTAACTCTTGCAACAATTGCTGCAAATCTTTCAAACTCAGCTGAATCCCTGCGATAAGGAGTTCTGAAAACAGGTTCTGTACTTGAGACAAGCTTTATGCTAAACCTTGTCTTGTCGAATGATAAGTCACTTGTTGTAAAGCTTAACAACTTGTACTGATTTTATGGCAAAAAATAAAATTGCTATCTTTGGAAGTTAGTAAGACGGATCTTGTCTTCATCTGGAAGGAAAACTTATAAATATGGGTGATACTGTGGAGTCTTTTCTGGCTGTGAGGTAGGTACTACCTGATTTAAGATAAAGCTGACATAGGAACATGTGAAGTAAACATGGCGATTTTTCACTGAATGTGTTCGTCTGTAACCTCACAAAGTGAATACTGCGTGTTTAACCTGAATCATACTCTAGTGGTGGTGGCTAAAATTTCGATGATCTGGTTCATGCGTGGCATAATAGAGCGAGTATACCCTTTTGGAGGGTACCCTGAATTATTGAGGACCTGGTTTAGAAGACAATACTGATATTATGAATCTTGACTCGTGTCCTGAGAAGATATTCGTATGACGTGTACCCTGACCAGTGTCTTCCGAAATGATACTTGAGACATGCGTCTTGACTGTTGTCTGGACATGTATTTTAGTGGATGAATCTGGACAAAACTGACAATTTTTTTTTGTAATTTCTAGGATTGGCGGACCGGTTAGACTACTGACCTCTTGTATTTCTGGTCACGTCTGTTCCGGAGTTCCGATGGTACTGACTGATTAGTTATAAGCACGGTGGTTGTCACTACTACCTTGTCTGTCAGTTTCCTGACGGTCGTTATCATGACCGTGATTCATGTAATTATATTTGCTGAGTGGCCGACTGGTTACCGGTTCCCACTCTTCTGACAGAAAAATTAGCTGAGTGAAGTGTGACATCTAACTGGGAAAGTAAAACATGGAATAGGATGGTAGTGTCTGATGGTTGAAATTTATTCTTGTCAAAATTCAAATTTTATAGTTTTCGTCCATGTTCTGCAGAGTCTTCATAGTATAAACATCATCAGTATCTTGAGAGATCTCCAAAGTATCAGCAGCCTAAGCATTTGTGAGGTCTTCAAAGTGTTAGCGGCATCAGCATCTAGCAAAATCTTCAACTAACAAGCAGCATCAGCACCTGGTAGAATATCGACAAGTGGAAACGCCTGAGATGATTAAGGATCGATTAGCAATATCCATGGAGTAGGGTACCGGGAGTACACCTGGACTACTGTACATGAAGTACAAAATGAATACTGCACATGGAGCGTATCTGAGGCACTGTACGTGGAGTACACATGAATACTGTACATGGAGTATAACTGAGACATTGTACATGGGGTACATGTGTAATACTGTACATGGCACTGGTGGAAATTTTAAGGGATGATCGATACTGGTGTCGCTTGTCTGACATGATCAAGGAGTTAAATTGATTTAAACAGTAGTAAACTGAACTGAAATGAGTAACATGATAGCCTGATAATTTCTGCGTAGACTTAATGCTGTTTGTATAGAGTTTCAAGAATATGATTAAACAGAATTTCAACAATGGTCAGCATGAAGACATGACTGATGAAGATCAAACCTGATTATTAAGAAAACAAGATTTAACTGTAACCCCTTCTGTATCTTAGCATGAAAACATCATCACCTTGCTGAAAACGTAATCCTCATAAGGGGACATGAACCTAGTCAGCATGAAAACGACATTCACGTGAGAGTATAAACTTGACTGGTTCAAAGAACATAGAAGAATAATCAACTGAGGTTTAACATCAACTGATGTGGATAGTTATGGTTTAATCCACAGTATTCATAGTAGGAAGCATGTGACTAAGTATGGGCGATTCTGTTTCGATCCATACTTGTCAAAAATGTATGAGAACTGTCATGTATAGAAATTTACAATCTGAGACTAAATATGGTTGGCTGTAGTTCAAACCATACTTGTCAAAATTTTATGAAATGTCATGATATGACAAAGGTGAATAACTATGGATCGGTTCAAAATAGCATTTGACTGAAAAGCATGAAATTTGACCTGAATAATGGTGAACGGTTATGGCTGGTTCACTAATTAATACTTGACTGAAAACATGAATCTGACATGAGTAAGGGTAAACGCATATGGTCGGTTTACCAATACAAACTCTGAACGGACAAGGGTGAACGCCTATGGTCGGCTCACCAAAATGAAAATTCGTTAAAAGCACATGCGACTAAATATGGCTAGTTATGTACCAACCTTTTACTTAGTCAAAACTTTAAGAAAACTGACTAATAAATGAAGAAAACTGACTGAATAATCCATGAGAAACATGAAAGATAACGACGCCAAAATCTGAGAAGTTCCTGGTGACTACCTACTAGTCACAGGTCAAGTTTTAGAGCCTACAGGTCGAACCTTGCGCTCTGATACCATAATTGTAACACCCCACTTGGATAAGTGGACCGTTACGTGTATTTATGGCGTGTCATCAAAGCATAAGGTAATTGTCCTAAAACATTAACTGACCATAAAGGAATACCGGAATCAAACATCGATAATCCAAACATAAGCCCAAAACATGAAAAGTAAAAATACTGAAGGAAAGGACTAAACAATGTCCAAATAAGCAGAATAATGTAAGAAATGCATAAAGTAAGAAGTCTGGATAGCTTCCATCCAAATGCACATGCTCTCAGAATCCTAAGAGCGTCCTGGTGTACCTGCCGTTAGAACATGAAAGGAACTACGGCTGAGCATAACGCTCAGTGAACGGATATAAAGCATGATAAGAATATACTGAATGAAACAGGAGATAGAATACTGAAGCTGTAAGACTGATATGTAACATGTGGTAGAACTCTGCATAAAATCTGAGAAACCTGGTTCATATATACTGATACTGAAATATAACTATTAATTCCGAAAACATGCATTTACTGTATTTTATTTGCCAGAGCTTATATAGGTCACGTGCTGTAACAACCGTGCATGAATAACTGGAGGGGTGACCTCGTCATGCTATAGAGGGGTGACCTCTAAATAACTGTGCTGGGTGGAGGGATCAGCTCCAATGTGAAGGATGTAGAGAACACACCACATTCACCCTGATAACTTGTAACACATATAAGCCTAGGATGCATCCATACGCCCCACTAATAATACTGATAAAATGGCCAAGCTGAGCTGAGTGGGACGATGCAGGATATCACTCTCCTGCATGTGAGTCACGACACCGGTGCCTCTAGTGCCGTGGTTACGGTACCTCCGTAACTAGTACATAAACTGGTCGTGCTTGTATATAATGCTCAGGCAATTTATTTAGTTATTAACATGATTACTGATAAACTTAAACATATACTGGGGAAAACATTTGGCTGAAGACGGGGAATCCTAATCATGCATAGAAAGGAATTCCTTACTGAAAGGACGGAAATCCGTACCTCGTGTCCAGTAACTGACCGAGATCAACTGACCGAAAGTCTACTCTGATTTCACGCGAGCTACATGAATAAGGACGCGAATAAGTTAACTGATATAAGTTTATTTAATTTTTACTGATCTTATTGGCTTCTTAATTATTTATTATATTTCTGAAATTCTGTACGTATATTAACTGATAAATCTAATCTTATAAAAATTCTTTTAATGTATTATCGTTCTACTATCAATTACGGTACAAGCATATTTCTGACGCTATAGTAACTGTAATAAGTATCCTGCTTAAAATATAATGTTTCTTAATTTAGAAAGTTCCCAAGATAATTTAATTCATTTAATAAAATTATACCCATTTAGAATATTAAAGAACTATTTAATTTAATACATTCAAAATATATTTTAACCATTTATTAAACAATTAGATTAAAAGGTATAATATAAAACTCTTCGTTTTATATGTTTAAACTATAACCCGAGCCTACCGAGATACCCCAATCTCGGTCGCACTAAACAATTTCACAACTATATTAAATCTGTCTATATGAACTTTACGACAGAAAAACTGTCACAAAAAGGTGTGACCAAAAGCTGAGTGTTTAAACTGTCTATAAAGAAAACCGTCACAAAAACAGTATGCGACGGAAAATACTGTCACCAAACCGTCGCTAATCTGAAAATAAAATCCTTTATTTTCTGTTTAGAAAACCAGGTACTGACTTTACCCTTATTCCCACTGTTTTCTACGTTTCCCACTGTTTGACACACCCAAACACCCCTTAAATGTTTACTCACTGCACCTAAACCCAAACACTCCCTTATGCGCAATAACCCCTGCTGCGTTTGTGGTTCAAGGCTGGGCAACAAAAGGAACCACCGAGACGTTGAAGTCTCGGCTTTACACCAACGAAACACCACTGCCGCCCCTACTTGGGTCGTGGTTGGCCACAACAACACCACCACAACCACCACCGCACCCCATTTGGGTCGCGGGTGGCCAAATCAGAAGGCACACCGAGACCTTTTAGGTCTCGGTTTTCGTGAACTACTCAAAACCCGACACTAAAAATAATCATATATATGTTTAACTTATCAAGACCATGAGTTCTTGATCATCGTAATAAAACAAATTCGTGGTTATACGAGTAAGAATGAAGACAATGATTACCAGCTATCTTGATTAAGAATGACAGTGATTTGAATAAATCATGACAGATTGAATCCATCTTTCGTTCTTTTTTTTTTGTTGGCGGCACCCTCACAAAAACAACAACCCTACGCTTTGTTTATTTTTTTTCTGTTTGGACATAAGAGGGGGTTACCCCGTTTCTTTTCTTTTTTGCAAAATAGGGCCGGGCTAAGGCCCATGTTCTTCTTCTTTTCTTTTAAAAGCTGATGGCCCAATAGATTTGTGGGTTTTATTTGTTTTTCAACTTTTTAATTTATTACGTCTACTAGTATCTCTCGTGTTTTAAAAATTCCGAAACGTAAATCTCTTTTCTGTAAATACATACTACATACGTAATGTTTTCTGCAACTTAATAATTATTTTCTGAATAATTATTATCTTGTAATGTTAAAATAAAACTGAGGTTGCGTAACTACTGCTAACATTTAATTATTTCAATATAATAAATAATACATACGTAATATTATCTGAAACTTAATATTTATTATCTGAATAAACTGTAATATTTATAGTATTTAAATAAACTGGGGTTGCGTATTTAATTTCTGTGTTTATATCTCTGTCTAATATTTAATACTTATATAGTTTATTAAAATTAAATCGCGTATTTAAATATTCTGATTTTTAAATACGGGTTGTATTTATGGCGTGTCATCAAAGCATAAGGTAAATGTCCTAAAACATTAACTGACCATAAAGGAATACCGGAATCAAACATCGGTAATCCAAACATAAGCCCAAAACATGAAAAGTAAAAATACTGAAGGAAAGGACTAAACAATGTCCAAATAAGCAGAATAATGTAAGAAATACATAAACTAAGAAGTCTAGATAGCTTCCATCCAAATGCACATGCTCTCAGAATCCTAAGAGCGTCCT
This sequence comes from Glebionis coronaria, assembly GCA_025667525.1. Classification (NCBI taxonomy): domain Eukaryota; kingdom Viridiplantae; phylum Streptophyta; class Magnoliopsida; order Asterales; family Asteraceae; genus Glebionis; species Glebionis coronaria. The sequence goes on from CM046881.1 coordinate 569,359,780, forward strand.
GGTGTACCTGCCGTTAGAACATGAAAGGAACTACGACTGAGCATAACGCTCAGTGAACGGATATAAAGCATGATAAGAATATACTGAATGAAACAGGAGATAGAATACTGAAGCTGTAAGACTGATATGTAACATGTGGTAGAACTCTGCATAAAATCTGAGAAACCTGGTTCATATATACTGATACTGAAATATAACTATTAATTCCGAAAACATGCATTTACTGTATTTTATTTGCCAGAGCTTATATAGGTCACGTGCTGTAACAACCGTGCATGAATAACTGGAGGGGTGACCTCGTCATGCTATAAAGGGGTGACCTCTAAATAACTGTGCTGGGTGGAGGGATCAGCTCCAATGTGAAGGATGTAGAGCACACACCACATTCACCCTGATAACTTGTAACACATATAAGCCTAGGATGCATCCATACGCCCCACTAATAATACTGATAAAATGGCTAAGCTGAGCTGAGTGGGACGATGCAGGATATCACTCTCCTGCATGTGAGTCACGACACCGGTGACTCTAGTGCCGTGGTTACGGTACCTCCGTAACTAGTACATAAACTGGTCGTGCTTGTATATAATGCTCAGGCAATTTATTTAGTTATTAACATGATTACTGATAAACTTAAACATATACTGGGGAAAACATTTGGCTGAAGACGGGGAATCCTAATCATGCATAGAAAGGAAGTCCTTATTGAAAGGACGGAAATCCGTACCTCGTGTCCAGTAACTAACCGAGATCAACTGACCGAAAGTCTACTCTGATTTCACGCGAGCTACATGAATAAGGACGCGAATAAGTTAACTGATATTAGTTTATTTAATTTTTACTGATCTTATTGGCTTCTTAATTATTTATTATATTTCTGAAATTCTGTACGTATATTAACTGATAAATCTAATCTTATAAAAATTCTTTTAATGTATTATCGTTCTACTATCAATTACGGTACAAGCATATTTCTGACGCTATAGTAACTGTAATAAGTATCCTGCTTAAAATATAAAGTTTCTTAATTTAGAAAGTTCCCAAGATAATTTAATTCATTTAATAAAATTATACCCATTTAGAATATTAAAGAACTATTTAATTTAATACATTCAAAATATATTTTAACCATTTATTAAACAATTAGATTAAAAGGTATAATATAAAACTCTTCGTTTTATATGTTTAAACTATAACCCGAGCCTACCGAGATACCCCAATCTCGGTCGCACTAAACAATTTCACAACTATATTAAATCTGTCTATATGAACTTTACGACAGAAAAACTGTCACAAAAAGGTGTGACCAAAAGCTGAGTGTTTAAACTGTCTATAAAGAAAACCGTCACAAAAACAGTCTGCGACGGAAAATACTGTCACCAAACCGTCGCTAATCTGAAAATAAAATCCTTTATTTTCTCTTTAGAAAACCAGGTACTGACTTTACCCTTATTCCCACTGTTTTCTACGTTTCCCACTGTTTGACACACCCAAACACCCCTTAAATGTTTACTCACTGCACCTAAACCCAAACACTCCCTTATGCGCAATAACCCCTGCTGCGTTTGTGGTTCAAGGCTGGGCAACAAAAGGAACCACCGAGACGTTGAAGTCTCGGCTTTACACCAACGAAACACCACTGCCGCCCCTACTTGGGTCGTGGTTGGCCACAACAACACCACCACAACCACCACCGCACCCCATTTGGGTCGCGGCTGGCCAAATCAGAAGGCACACCGAGACCTTTTAGGTCTCGGTTTTCGTGAACTACTCAAAACCCGACACTAAAAATAATCATATATATGTTTAACTTATCAAGACCATGAGTTCTTGATCATCGTAATAAAACAAATTCGTGGTTATACGAGTAAGAATGAAGACAATGATTACCAGCTATCTTGATTAAGAATGACAGTGATTTGAATAAATCATGACAGATTGAATCCATCTTTCGTTCTTTTTTTTTTGTTGGCGGCACCCTCACAAAAACAACAACCCTACGCTTTGTTTATTTTTTTTTCTGTTTGGACATAAGAGGGGGTTACCCCGTTTCTTTATTTTTTTGCAAAATAGGGCCGGGCTAAGGCCCATGTTCTTCTTCTTTTCTTTTAAAAGCTGATGGCCCAAATGATTTGTGGGTTTTATTTGTTTTTCAACTTTTTAATTTATTACGTCTACTAGTATCTCTCGTGTTTTAAAAATTCCGAAACGTAAATCTCTTTTCTGTAAATACATACTACATACGTAATGTTTTCTGCAACTTAATAATTATTTTCTGAATAATTATTATCTTGTAATGTTAAAATAAAACTGAGGTTGCGTAACTACTGCTAACATTTAATTATTTCAGTATAATAAATAATACATACATAATATTATCTGAAACTTAATACTTATAATCTGAATAAACTGTAATATTTATAGTATTTAAATAAACTGGGGTTGCGTATTTAATTTCTGCATTTATATCTCTGTCTAATAATTAATACTTATATAGTTTATTAAAATTAAACCGCGTATTTAAATATTCTGATTTTTAAATACGGGTTTTACAATTATTCCCCTCTAAAAACAAAAATTCGTCCCCGAATTAAAGATACGACCATACTGGGTTTTACAAAACTCAAGTCTATTAAATGAAGAAATTAAAAGACGAGTTGAATTTATTCGTCGACAAATCCCGAATCGAAATCGAAAACGTCAACTTTTCTTAAAAGACGAGAAGACAAAAAGAAAGGGAGAAAGCCCACTCACCAACCAAGGAAGAAGCCTATAAATACTCCTCCCATTCAGAAATTTACACTAGTTTTTTTCTGTTACACTTTTCCTAGTTCGTAGGAAGAACCATCTCCCTTAAGGAGTGGTTTTCATTTTCTTTGATTTCTTCCAATCTTGTAAGTTTAATCTTTTTGTGATTCATAAGTTTTTAAAGTTTTATTTTATTGGTTTGATCATAAAAAGTAAGTGGGTTTTGTGTTATTGTTGTTTTGGATTGATGCTTTCTATGAGTAAATGATTAGTGGATAAATTGGTTTAAGTTTGGGTTAAAAATTTGTTTGATTTTTGGTTTAAAATTCGTGTTTTAGAATCCCCTGTTCTTCGCTTTCCTTTACTGAGTTTGCCCAGATTCCGTATAGAGGTTCTGTGATTGCACTGTTGGTTCTGAATATCCGGTTATTCCGGATCAAGGTGTGATTTTGTCGTTTATTCGGAATATTCAAATTATTCCAAGTAGAGCTTAATTTTCTTGGTTATTTGGAATATCAAATTATTCCGGATAGAGTAGTGATTTTATCGTCTATTCGGAATAACCAATCATTCCGAGTAGGAGCCATTATTCCGCATAGGTCATATTATTCCGCATAACCTCATTATTCAGCATAAGCCAAACATTATTATTCCGCATAACACAAACATTCCGAGTAGCTTACTTTATTCCGAGTAGGATTGTTTATTCCGCATAGCTTGATATTCCGCATAGTAAGTTTATTCCGCATAGCCATATTTTCCGAATAGAGTTTTTCTACCTAAAACATTCCGAGTAAAGCCAATTATTCCGCATAGCCGTAACATTCCGAATAGCACAAATGTTTCGGATAGACTAAAAATATTCCGAATAGAGTTTTCTAGTTGAGAAGAAATATTCCGAATAAGTTGTTTTCTCCACGTTGAGGTATTTACTGTTTTAATTTACTGTTTTAATTGCTTTTAGTTTTATTTTATGACTTCTAGCACTTGTCATTTTAGTAGATTTAGACCAAAGCTTCCCCTTTTTATTCACCAATTACAACGATTCCACTTTTGACCGTGATCGATTCGAGAAGATACCGAGAACGAAACAACGACATATATCAATTGGGTACGAGCAACGCAAAGGAAGATCTTGCAAGCAAAACCTTTTTAGCCAACTAAAAAGTCAGTTATTAGTAACACATAGGATGCATTAAGCTATGCATATCGTAAACATGATGGCATAGATAATCATTAGGATAAAAATAACGAATAATCCAAACAAGTAGTAATAGTTAGTACACAACCAAAATAAGGTAAAAAGTAGCAAATGTTCAACATCTCATTACATGTTTACCAACATGTATATTTTGAAACACTTCAAAGTTTTCACCTTCTCTTCTTGCCCAATCCCTTGATCATGTTTCCCAAGTACTTGAATCCCTTCCTTGACTCAATCTGATGTTCATGTAAATCACCTTGGGTTCGAAGATTTTGACGGTAAAGTTCCTCCAAATTGAGATTAATAGGAACTTCACTAGAGGGGTGATGAGGAGGGGAAACAATGTCATCTAAACCGTTCACGAATGAGTTTGTGGAGTGGTGAGAAGTACTCGAAGAGTCAATGGGAGCACTTGTGCCAATGCCATCACCATCACTTGTTGGCATGTCCATGTCCTCATCATTAGACTCTTGTTGGTCGGATTTACGATCACATATTGTCTTTCTCTTATATACCTCTTGAATAGGTAGCATAACCCGTTTGACCGGTTGAAAAAGAGAAAGATCAAGATTTGGAAAATCACGACCAACCCTTTTAAAAAGGCGAGTGAGAAGCATTACGTAAGGGAGGTTTGTTTTGGGCTTGTGAATAGCATAATTGATCCTTTGAGCCATAAAATATGCCAAATTGTAATTGGTGTTGGTAAAGATGCAAAATAACATATGCACTAAACACGCCGGAACATGATCCCGGTTTCCACCAAGACAAAACACATTTTCCCTAAGGATATTGGTCCATTGGACCATATTATCATTAAGGTCGCTTAAGAGAACCTCATGACGTTTCACCAAATGTACCTTAGTATGAAGGTTCTCTTAACGGGTCGATTACGCTTTTTGGAGACAATGTCAACAATGTATTCAAGATCAATTTCCTCATGATCATTTGGAGGACAGTTGTTGGATTCAAGGAGAGCACTAAGATTCCATTTATCCGTGAAGCGACAAGTGCCTACAAATGGGACATCCAGAATTTGACCAAAGACTTCGAGAGAGTATTGAATGAGTTGACCGTTCAAGATGAACCTAACAAATATTCCATCATTGTTTTCAATGACGGAGTATGTGCTAAAGAACTCCAATAGGAATCGAGGATAGATGTCTTCCTTAATGTGCAACAAAAAATCAAACCCAATGTTTTCAAACATAGATTTGATGTAGACATACTCCTTGATATCCTTTTGGACACTCTACCCTCATGAAAACAACGGGATTGAAGGGAGGAATAGGTATGGGCGAGATGAGTTGAGTGACAAAAGTCAGAAAGGTTAGGCATATACTGTTTAGTGAGTTGATGATCCATTTGGTATTGTGAAGGCATGATTAGTACCTAAATAAACACAAGAAAATATTTTTCCAATCACTCATATGAAAAATAAAATCAAAAATCAAAATATGAGAATGTGTTATATCAATTTCTTGACAAAAATAGGATTGAATCCATATCATTCTCATGTTCACAATGTATCTATTCCATTATTAACCAAGAACATATGAACTATGTTGGATCAACAATGGACTAGAACATTGGTTTTTCAAAACAAGGTTTTTAGGTAAGCATTAACAATGCAATTACCTATTTGTTCATGGGTTCATCTCAATTCCATCTTTTAGCCAAAATCATTTAGCCAAAATTCGGATTTGTTCTACAAGTGGGTTTTAGTCAAATCTTAATGAATATGAACCTAAGGAATCATAATGAAATAACCATGTCAACCCATACTCCTAATAAGGTTCTAATTCAATTTCAATTTTTAAAATCCCTAATTATGAAAGGATGAACCCTAGAACAAAATAGATGAAATTGAAAGAAAGTACTTACAATTAATTGATGTTTGATGAAGGATGAGTGAAACCCACAACTTGGAATCAATTAATTTGAGTGATTGAAGGTTTTTGAAGCTTCAACAATGGTGGAAAAGGTGAAACCCGTCGGCTGTGTGTTTTTGGGAGAGAGAGGGTTTGGTTTGAAAAAGATTATTTTAATAAAACTGGCGCTCTGACAAGCTTTACTGCCCGCGGTTCCTTATCGATAAGGTACCGCGGGTTTGAACCGCCAGAGATAAAGTACCGCCTACAGAGGCTGGTTTTATCAATGAAATACGCCAAAATTTTGAAAACCAAGTTTTCTAAAATACTTAAAAATATACCTTAAACCTTTTAGAATATCATTGGATCATCATAACACTAAGCAATATACCTTAATGAAGGATTACGAGTTGAATCAAGATCGAAAAGAACCAAAACGGACAAATGACTACTCGTAGCGAAAAAGCAAAGTGGAGAGAAGTCAAGGGAAGTGAATCAAGATTAAGATCAATGCTCAAGGGATTAATGACAATCTTCAAATCATGGAGACGAAGAGCTTGTGTCATATATAGTGGTTTAAGACGTGCCTTTCCCGCGAAGTGTTAAACGGCTTTGGTAATGAATAAACACAAAGCAAATATTGATGCATAGACTAAGATCACTTTCAATAATAGTCTTAGTCTTAACCAAAATATGAGCAAGGTATTAATTCACTTTCTCTCCACAAAGGGCCTACTAACCGTATGGGTGCAAACCACGGATATCACGCTTGATACTTTAAGCTACTACTAACTCACTCTTCATCACCATAGTGAGTCAAGTATCCAAGCAATGAAGGTTTGAGAGGATAAAAGAAAAGAATCACAAACCACAAACAAATGTCAAGGCAAGGATGCCAAGAACAAGCACATAGTCAAGTAATGATCAAAAGAATGATCAAAGGGCGTGTGGAAGAACGAAAGCGTAACTTGGCCACAAAGAGCATTCCAATTCATCAAGGAATCAATGCAATGCCCAACAATGACTATGATGAGTACTAAGTCTTCAAGGACTAGTATCATTCCCAATCATCTTGATGTCATCATTCAAAGATGTTGAAGATCAATGAAGATGAGTCTTCTACAAGTGCAAGTAACTCAATCCACAACCAATTAAATGATTGATCTTCATGAGTACCTACACAAAGAAAGATGCAAACTAGTAGATACATTTCAAGAGTAGATCTAAAATGCATAAAAGCTACTAATCTAAGAGGGATGCAATATTACCAATTAAAAGACCTATTTTCCAAGAGAAAATAGTTTTGACCAAAAAGAAACTTTAGTACAACTTGACCTTCTAATTTGAGGAGACAAGGATCGATCCAAGTTTTAAAGTACAATATACTTCAAAGATCTTGAGTGACCATCGCCTTTGATACCAATTGTAGAAACTAGAAGGGAGGGGGGTGAATAGTTTCTCTTCTATTAGTCACCTAATTAAAATTACTTTCAATTAGGTTTGTATCAAAACTAACTTTTACTTGAAGCTAAGTTGCATAATGATTAGGTTCAATTCAAATGCGTTAGTAATGGTAATAGGTAAGTATAATGATAATGAAATAAGTAAAGAGTAAGGAAAGAGACAACCTAGTGACAAGACACCAAGATTTATAGTGGTTCGACAACGAGGCTTTATCCTCGTTTCTACTCCACTCCTCGAGTACACCTACTCGAGATTTCCACTATATCCACAAGCTCCCTTCTTGGCGGAGAAAGCCTTAAATCGTCGCTTACATTATTTTCCGACACTAAGCTAAATGTCGAGACCTAATCATTAGCTAGGACCAATCTACACAACGTTGCCTACTTTACAATTTAACGACACAAGGCTATATGTCGAGTTCTAATCTCAAGGTAGAACCAATCTTCACGACGTTGCCTACTTCACCATTTTACGACACAAGGCTAGATGTCGAGTTCTAATCCAAAGCTAGAACCAATCTTCACGACTCTTCACTTTGAAGCTAAGTGAGAACTTCTCACAACACAACTACTAATCACTTTCAAGTTTAGTGAGAACTCAAGTTTAGTGAGAACTACTACACAATCTATTACAACTCAACTAAACATATCCAAGTACACAAATGTAGCTTGGATCTACACAACAAAAATCCAAGCAAACACATATGTAATGGATGTACACAACAAATCCAAGTATTCACAAATAGCTTGGATGAACACAACTAGTCCAAGTATTCATAAATACAAATGGATCAACAAAAACAAAAAGGCTAACATGATGAACATGACTAATTCATGGATTCATTTCTATCACAACACTAGTGAGTGAGGGATCTTCTCATTGGACAAGGTAAAGGAGGGGATCAAGAGGATAATCATATGTAAACATACTTAACACATTAAGTGATTATTTACTAATGATTATGCTATATAAATGAGAAAGGGGGCTGAGAAAAACGTCCAAGAGGCTTATTGGAAAATGAGATTTGATCCATTATTTATAGAAGAATAAGTCCAACGGCTAGCTGGGCGCGAATCCTTAACTAGCCCAGTGGTTCCTTATCGCTAGAGAACCGCCTAGCTATTTAAGGTACCGCCCAGTAGAGTCCGCTCCTTTTTTTTGTCTTTTAGTGGGGTAGGAATATCTGAGGTTTTTTAAACCTTCAAAGGATATTCTTATGGCATATGGAATATGCTATTTTCAAATTTACATTTTCCATTTTAATAAAACATTTTCTTAAAAAGAAAGTTTATTAAAAAATCTTTTGTCATATTAACAAAAGTGAGTTTTAAGGATAATCACTTTGATGATCACTAAGTATGATTAAGAAAAGTTAGTGATATGATTATTACCTTGATGATAGTGTTAGTTAAATAATTCGTTTTGTGTTTTACACTAAATGTGTTGTATAGTTTGTTGTGATCAAAACTAAGAAAGATTAGTTAACACTAATAACGTTTTTAGGCATCACTTGCATTAACACAATCAAATCTCATTAGGACACATTACAAGACAAATAAGAGAGTCCTACGCTATATCCTTGTGATATTTCTAGAACACTCAGAGTGATACTATTTAGTATTTACAATGATGAGTGGAAATCCTTCCAGTGTTAATATCAAACAACACTACGGTAGGTCATGTGTAAGATTCTTTATGAATTGAACATGTGTAAAACCAAAAAGAAATAGTGGTTTGATTCTTAATTGATTCAAAATAATTTAAGGTTTCTACGCAATATCTTTATGGTCTTGCCAGAACATTCAGAGTGATACTTGTTAGTATTCACAATGACAACTGGAAATCCTTCTAGTGTAAACCTCAAACAACACTGCGGTAGGTGACTTGCGAGATTCTTTATGAATCAAGCTTGTGCTAACTGGAAAGCAACAATGGTAAGATTCTTTATGAATCAAACTTGTTCCAGGAACTTGAATTGACGACTTAAATTAGATGGATTATTCTATCCATCTATATCACTCTTTATGTTCGCAGTCTTGCTTTGAGACGGTCGAGTAAAGAGAACGACTAGTACAGCCGCGAAACCCCGTCAAGGAGGTTCTTAATTGAATCTACCTAATCACAGGTATGGTATTTGATATCATCTAACTGTCTTCACTGACCGAAGGTAAACCGATACCAATTTAGGACAAATGTCAAATCCATTTAGTCCGTGTCTATGTTTTGTCTCGAGAAGGTGGCGTTACGGTGTACTCAGCAAAGCCGAAGATTCAAAACCACATACAATAAATAAATCTTAAGACTTCCGCAAATCTGATGTTCAAAATCTTCCTTAACTATTAATGTAGAGGAATGACCTCTTTCAAAGGAGATTGCCAACAAGCTTTCAAGATGGTGACAGCGTGAGCATGTGGACGAAGACACAAGATCGCAAGATGACATAGACAAGTCAAGGATGGTGACCAAAACAAATGAAACAGTTATTTTGAAGATCTCAATGCTAAAGATTAATAATCTCTATAAATACTCTCATGTCGTAGATGAATGACCTCTTAGTGAGTGAGATGTTAGTCTCAAAATATTGTATCATCAAGAATGAATCGGTCACAGATGTGAAGATCTCAAGATTAAAGACAAGGTCTAAAGACAACAACAAAGGCTCAAAGATCACATCATGAAGGAACAAGACTACTATTACACGTTCAAGACTCATTTATGGCGAGATTAGTAATCTCTATAAATATCCAAATGTCAAAGAGGAATGACCTCTGATTGGGGAGATTGTTAGCCTCAAAATATTGAGTCAAACAAGAATGATCGATCATAGGTTTACTATGTATCGTTTATTAGACGTTGTAATTAGTAGTAGGATAGTCGTATCAATACGGGCTTGTTGGTTAACTTAAAAAGGACTTTTTCAAGGTACTAAGCATTTATTCAAGCCCGACTCATCAACATATAGTCCATTAAGCTACATGTAAGAAAGGACTATACATACTCACCTCCTAGCATGTTAGGAGGTGGTTGGTTCACTGTTTTTCTTATTCTCTCAATCTAATATTCCAAAAGTTCTAACCATTCTCTCTTTTCTATCTATACTTTCTATCTCTAAACTTCATCACTTTTCTTCTATTTTCAATCTATTTTATTTAGATCCATCCATGGTGAAGTGATAATATATGGGTATAATAGAATTGCATTAGAGAACGAGAATTAGAATAATGAGAATATACATAAAGAAAGAGGATTGATTCTGTTGTTTGATGCAAACCGAGAATATACATGAAAAATGATCGGTGGTACATATCATATTAAATTGATCATCATCATAAACCAATGATCAAACATTGAAAAATGAGGAACAAATTAATAAAATCATAACAATGAATGTATAGTTTTTATTTTATAAAGATTTACAATATACAATTCGCAATACATATGAGAATGTAACATGGGCCATTGAAAACCAAACAAAGTTTAAATTTTTGTAAGTTAAATTTAAAGGTGATTATTTGATAAATATAACATCCCAAAATGGATATTAAGATATCTAACATTTAGAAATTGGAGATTTATCGTCACTAACTTGGCAAATGTGGTTATAGTTTGAAATAAGTTCTTGTATTGGGATAGCATATGCGCTTCATATGTCTTTCTACCATTCTTAGTTTTATTATTTTTTTCATTTTTAAAAAATGAAAAGATGAGAAAGAGAATTATAAAATGATTCATGGTTTCTATTCTCAGCCTTATCAAACGCTGACAATGCTTATGATTCACATTCTCATTATTCCATTCACTTCTACCAAACAGATTTAATTGCTTATGGATCCAACCAATCATCCTTTGACCCACTTATACAGTTTTACAATGATAAATAAAAAAGTTTGAAAGATTAGAAACAAGAACTCACAATAGCCTAACAAAATCAAACTTTTGATCAAAACTCAACCGAGAGAAAATAAGAACGTTTCACACATAGGTAAACGATTGTTATGAAGGGTTATGAACTCATGATGAGCGTATATACCCAATTGACTAGACATTTTATACAATCCAAAATCATAAATCTAGATCCTAATCGGTAGGATGAAGATTATCAACACAATTACCCAGGATTCCCCAATTGACAAGAAATGGGAAATCAAGTAAATGGTTATTTCTTATTGAAAACAATAGGTTGTTACAGAGATTCAGGTACAAGAGAGATTTGATCTAAAACATACATGAATAAAATAAATACATGAGATGCATATTAATACAATGAAAAGGAACAAGGGTTTGGGTTACAACAGGTTTTCCCTCTCAAGATGTTATTTGATTATGTTGACTTTTCCTATTGACTTTTAACTTTGGCTTGTATCACTCAACTCCCCTAAAATCATTCTTGTCCTCAAGAATGTGAGTTGTGTGAAGTGTAAACAAGCTTGTCCTGATCTTTTTGAGGCCCTTCCCTCATGACACTATGAATTTTCTTATTTGACTCATGTGGTGACCCAAAAGTAGTTACTACATTTGATGTTAGTCTATATGACCCCTTTTCTGTTCTTAACCACTTTAGTGCATTACTAACTCTAATGACATTATTTTATTTAATTAGGTATGTCTCAGCCCTAGTTATCATACTTGTGTGAATACTTTTACATTTGTTGTCACTTTCTTGTTTGGCAACAACCTCCTCCATACTACACTGATCTTGTTGACAGTAGCATTTATCCAACTTCATGCCGAAAACTTCTTTCATATGCATTTGCAAGGTTGCAAAAATCGTGAATCTCTAGTATGTCGGTCGACCACCATGTAACTTGTAATCGTTCTAGGCGAGATTAATCGGTTTGTCATTTTTAGTAGATTTTGGGCATCTTTGGCAGTTTTTAGGTATTTCTAACGAGTTTTAGGTATTTTTGAAAATATCATTCTTTAAATCTAACCTATCATACATATAAATAGTTACTAGATGTGATAAAGACAAGTTCACAGTGAGTTTTCGGTATTTTCGGCAAGATTTGCATGAATCCGGAAAGTTTGACCTCCCTTTATCGTTGTTGACCACAATTAATCGCTTTTTACATTAATCTGCAAGGTTGATGGCCTTGTAGCGATAATAAGCCTTGTAGAACTTTTTTTCAACATGGCCACAACACGGATAGCTCAATATTGCAATGCTTAAAAACATATCAATGCCAATCACCAACTTAATATCCTTATTTAGGTGATCGTGCTAATAAACAAACTAGTTTTTTGACACTTGATTGTTTCTTATCTTAGTACAAGTTCTTGCAGACTTAAATGCAACATCACCATTATGCAGCAAGCTCTCACGCTCAATGTTATTACTATCTTTTGGCACTGATTCAACCAAAGAACTTATTTGACCATATCAACCATGGTCTTATTTTTCCAATACAACTATGTTATCCTGATTTCCAAACACCCCTTCATCATTAAAAAATCCAAATCTTCTTCCATAACCCCACTTATCTCCACAATCTTCAATGGGAAAAATTTACTAGTAACATTTCCACTACCACAACCCCCATAAACTCGTTTACCCTTTAAAAATTAAATTCTTTTCCACATGGATCAAACATATGTATCGTTTCTAGTACGAAATCACCATTTTTCTCAACAAATACCATACTTTAAACAATATGCCTATATTAAAGTCCGTATTAGCCATATCAAAACCAAACTTGTTATTCTCATCTTCATGATCTTCAATATACCTTGGTTGTAACTCTTTTCTAATTTCAACAATACTTACAATACTAGAAACACCACCCCCATCGCCATTCTTCTTCACCTTATTTTTCACAAAATTATCAAGTAATGATTTATCCTCCACCATATGGTTTCCCTTTTTCTCAAAAGAATTATTAACAACACTACTCTCTTTTTGTTTGTCCCGCCACCATCGCCGAGTCTCTTTTATCATAAATAAAGAGCCACCAACAACAAAATCATTATTAATACTCTATCATCATTACCACACATTATATTTATTAAACCACTGTTTCTTTTGATAAGTTGCATCCCATTATCAACTTCAAAAAGACACATTTGAGACCCATCATCGAAAGAACCTATATTGTTTTTATTCATTTGGCTTCCTATATCACCAACAAGAATCTCAGCAAGAAAAACCAAATTGAGTTCTTGTTCTCCTCAATCTCATCATCATCAAGAACTAAAATATCAGCAATCACTATTTTCCACAAATCTATATCTACACCAATGTCATCTTGATCATCTTTTTGTTGCCAAATATGTAAACTATGTAGAGTATTGCAATATATAGAATATGAATGAAACACACCTTCAAATATTAAGAAGCTACTACTCACACATGCAGAAAATTAACAACTCTTGCATTAATGTTCAATGGCTAAAACATCGACTCCGACATTCAAAGCTTCTTGTGCAATGACGCCAACATTCATATCAATACTAAATGTATTTTTCAAGTTTTTTCTTCAAATTCCAAACCCTTATAAGCAGTTTAAATAAGCATCCATAAACAACCCAAATTGGATTAATTATTTGTGCTCTTCCACAAAGTAACATATATAAAACTTTAATTTCTTGTAATACTTGTGTCTATACAAATAATTGTAAAAAACTTAGTGGTCGACTTACTTGTTTTCTGGTGTACTTTTCAACAAGGATATTGTTGTTGCTAAAGGCTTAAGCCCAAAAATCACGGTGAAGGTCAATAAATGTACTCCTTCTAGTTTGTATTACAAAATCCAACAATCAAATTAATAGGTCCTGGTGGAAAAATAAAAGGGTTTTGATTATCTATTGTAAGTTAAAAATGAAAATGTCGTTGAGTAAATAAGTAAAGATGAAAGCTTGAAAATTTAAAACTAAAAATGAAGACTATAAAAATTGAAAAGTAAATGATAAAAACTTATAAAAATGTAAACTTTAAAGATTTAAACTAAAACAAGACAAGTTAGAATAAAACTAAGTAAAAAGGCGAGAAAAATAAAAATTCAAAAACTAGAAGTACAAACCCTTATCCGGAATGTTTACTTCGTGAGCTTATCCGGAATATATTCCGGATATTTATCCGGAAAATCTTGAAATGTAGACTTATCCTGAATAACTAATTGCTGCTTATCCGGAATGTTGAAGAAAGGGGGCTTATCCGGAATCTTGGCTGGAGGTTCTTATCCGGAATAATGTTCGGTTCCTTATCCGGAATGTTGGTCAAGATGCTTATCCGGAATGTTGAGATTCTGAATACTATCCGGATTAATTTCCGGATTCTTATCCGGAATAACCCCAAGTTGTCACTTATCCGGAATGACTGGAATGTTGGCTTATCCGGAATACTTGAAATGTTCCTTATTCGGAATAATAGTGGAGATGCATATCCGGAATAAAAGAAACTACCACTATTCGGAATGAAGTTCTAATCACTATCCGGAAGTACTGATGAAGCTTATCCGGAATAAAGGGGTTTATGACCTTTATCCGGAATAACCTGAAGGTGACTAATCGGAATAATATGATTCGAGAGCTTATCCTGAATAAAAGGGTTATCAAAATGTTCCGAATAAGGAATCTAGCAATAAGCAAAAATAAGCCAAAAATCAATAAACACTTTACCAAAAACTTAACCAAAATGATTTTTAGAAAAAGTAATAATAAGCTAGAATTTAAAAACTTTTAAAACTCTAAATAAGCTAGAAATCAAAAAGCACTTTTTATCAAAATATAAAACTTATCAAAAGCTACTAATTTTTAAGAACTATTAAGCATTAAGATTAAGAAAAATAAGCACTTTAATAAAGACTTTTAAGATCACCAATTCAATAAGCACAATCAAATAAGCTACACAATCAAACCATCAATAAAATTAAAGTAAAACTATATGATTATCAAGATTAAGAAAATGATTAAGAAAGGTAGAATGAGAATTAAGGAAATAAGATTGATTGATTAAAAATTAATATCAAAAGATTACAAGATTAATGTAAAGACTTAATAAGTTTGAAAGGAAAACTAGAGAGAAATTAAAAGCACACTTAAAATTAACTACAACTATTAAAAAACTAACCACCTAACACCCTCCTAATGACATATTAGGAGGTATTTTTAGGAGGTGGAGAGATTAAGTGCTTAAGCTATCTTCTTTCTTTCTTCTCGTCTCGGCTCGACTTAACTTCTTTGTCTTTCTCGACGTCGTCTCGGGATTTGTCAATATAAGTTGAACTTGTCTTATAATTTTCTTCAATAATTAGACTTGAGTTCTTCGACTTATTAAACTTCCGTCTTTAGACTTTTTCTTCGATAAATCTTTAGAATAGGTCTTGGACTTTCGTTCTTTTTGCATTCTCGATCTTTCGACTTCGTCTTTAGTCTTTTTCTTTGATAAAAGCCCGTGATAGCCCATGTTTTCTTCCTTTCGCATCTTTTGGTCCTAAAACACAATAAAAACACAAACCACGCATAATTCCGACTTTTACGACATAAATTACACGTTTTGGTCTTGTTATTATTGGAAATAAGTGGTAAAAGGATAAGTGTTTTCACACTTATTAAATCTCCTACACTTGAATATTGCAATGTCCTCATGCAATGCACTAATTTCAAAGCACGGTTTACATTTTCATCATAGATAACCCACATTGGCCTTTATTAAATACCAAACACTAAAGAACTAAAAGAACAAAACAAGTAAGAAATCAAAGACTTACATTGGGTTTTTGGTTGTCATGAATGTTCATCATTCTCAAGTTTCACGTTCCCCATACCAAGCTTAAAAACGAGATCATTGTTATTATAAGTTAGCAAACTAACACGAACTCATGTGGCCCAATTATTCACTTAGACTCTCTTATTCCTAGGTGTATCTCTTATATTTTAATATTGTCTTAAATGATCACGAGGATGCATTGTTTGACTTATTTCGATAGTTATTTAGGCTGAAAATAAAGTGGGACGATTTAATCAATAGTTAGCTAAAGGACAAAATCTTTTAAAGCTGCTTCTCGGGACCTCTTAAAGTTCATATCTTGGCATAACTCGCTTCACGATTTGAGACCTTTCTCGGACCGATATTTGGCAGCGACTTCACACTTCAAATCTTGAGAGACGTTCTTGAAATTATGGTCTTCTCTTCATAATAGGAATTTCTTCACTTGAAATTTTTGAGAGATTCTTCATATTTGGACCACGACTTCTTCATTTTCTTTAATCTTTATTTTGGACTTTGATATACAACGATCCGCCTCCTTTTAGGACTTGGAACTATTTATCCTCATACCTTGCTAGGGTCTTTTCGGATAGACTTCTCCATGATCTTTGGGGGAGTTTTTGCTTTTCGTCGTGTGTCTCAATCCTTCATATTGATTTTTGATAAATGATTCTTCACATCACTTTTGGATCTTTAGCAACAAAATGTAGCCCTCATGTCTTGTTAGGACCTTTTTGGACTCGCCAATCTTCGCATCCCGCTTCAATAAGTTATGCCTTGGCTATTAACTCTAATTAATACCGAGCAACTTTTAAACGATCTTGTGCTAGAAGCTAAGTAACTTTTCAAATCATACAACCTTATTTATTGTAGATAAATTTATTAGCAAGTGATGGGAGAATAGGCTTATAATCAACTCACATAAATTCACGAAAGAATACCAAACTTATAATTGACTCTATCATCTCTCGTTCTCCACAATTTAAAATCTCAAGGAATGAGACTCGTGGATGCTTAGCTAATTAAATCAAAGTTTTGGGTTTTCGAGTCATCTATAGGATCTTGCAAATTCTTAGACTTTTTCAAGTTTAGAAATCGGGTTTTAAAGTTCCCTTGATAAACGACTCTCTAGGATCAACTATAGGAACTTGCGAAAAGTTCTTGTTCTTAACCCGTGAGAGTTAAGACTTTCGCGTTTTAAAGTTCCCTATATAAAAGCCTAGCAAAACTTGACTTAAACACGTTAAGGATACTAGCTAGAGTAAACTTAGATAAGTAAACTCGGGTTGAGTCAAAATATTCACGACTTTGAAAAATTTAAAACCACTTTATTGAAAATTTATTCTAGCAAAGAAAGTAAATAACGATAGCAAAGGAAAATTACAAGGCCAAAATAGATTAAAAATTTTGAAAAATGTCGAAAAATCAAATTTTCCGGTTAAAATGAGGACAAATTCATGGAAAAAGCCCACTTACTTTGATAGAAGTCCCCCTACACTTAATATAAACATTGTCCTCAATGTTTAAGCATGTGGGAGTAAACTCCCCTACACTTAGGACATTGTGCACATTGTTTAAATCTTGGTAAGGAAAGGACAACTATAGTGATTTCAGTGTGAACATATAAGATATGAAATATTGAATCACGACAGTTTAGGATAGAACCGGGAAGACGGGTACATGGGATCACGGTTCGTCAAAAGTCATCGAGAATGGATCTTTGAAGCTTAAAACCCTGCACAGAATAAGAAACAAGACAACATACACATACGGGGCTCCCCCTACACTTATTATGAAAACGGTAAAGGATAGATCAACGGGTTGCCTCCCGAGAAGCGCTTGTTTTTGTTAACCGAGTCACGAGCCTGACTCGACCCAGAACTTAATTTAAGGGAAACATGGTGAGGGATGGAATCATCTCATGAGAGATGTCCTCACCAAAGTATAACTTCACGCGCTGGCCATTCACCTTAAAATTGGGCCTATTTGGCTGAGAAAGCTCAATGGTGCCATATGGGAAGACTTTGGCGACGGTGAATGGACCAGACCAGCGGCTCTTCAGCTTTCCCGATAAGATCTTCAACCGACAGTTAAAGAGTAAAACTTGATTACCAACGTGGAACTCTCGGTTCTTAATCCTTGAATCATGGATGATCTTGGTCTTCTCCTTGTAGATCAGCGAGTTCTCATAAGCTTCATTCCTTAGTTCATTTAGCTCATTAAGTTGAATCTTCCGAAGATCGCCGACTTTGTTGATGTCGAAGTTAGCCCACTTCAAGGCCCAATATGCCTTATGTTCCAGCTCGATAGGGAGGTGGCATGCTTTCCCGTACACAAGACGATAAGGTGTACAACCAATCGGGGTCTTATAAGCGGTACGGAAAACCCACAAAGCATCATCTAACTTATCGGCCCACGAGGCACGATGCTCTCCCACAGTACGCTCAAGAATGCGCTTTAATCCACGGTTAGATATCTCGGCTTGACCATTCGTTTGAGGATGATAAGCGGTGGAAAGACGGTGATTGACACCATACTTAGCCTTGACTCTTGCGAATTGATCATTGCAAAAATGAGTCCCGCGGTCACTGATTATAGCACGAGGAACACCGAATCGAGCAAAAAGCTGCTTCAAAAAGTTCACAACCACCCTCGCATCGTTCGTGGGGAGAGCCTTAGCTTCAACCCATTTGGAAACGTAGTCAACGACTACGAGGATGTACTTGTTCCCTTTAGATGATGGAAAGGGCCCCATAAAGTCGATGCCCCATACGTCAAAGATTTCACATTCTTGTATGAAATTTTGAGGCATCTCATCTTTATGTGTGATCTTGCCTTGTCTTTGGCAAGCATCACAACGTTTAACCATTTCATGAGT
Organism: Glebionis coronaria; assembly: GCA_025667525.1. Classification (NCBI taxonomy): domain Eukaryota; kingdom Viridiplantae; phylum Streptophyta; class Magnoliopsida; order Asterales; family Asteraceae; genus Glebionis; species Glebionis coronaria. The sequence goes on from CM046881.1 coordinate 569,378,646, forward strand.
GTCATGATAAATGGTGGGCCAATAAAATCCAGAGTCGAATACTTTCTTCGCGGTGTAATTGGGACCAAAGTGACCACCGGTTGGTCATTTATGGCAAGCATCAAGGATTTGTAAAGCTGCCGGCCCATCGACACATCGACGAATGACAAGATCCGCACATTGTTTGAAAAGGTAAGGGTCGTCCCAAAAATAGTGTTCAATGTCTTTAAAGAACTTTTTCTTTTGTTGGGACGTTAACCCTTCCTTGAGAATTCCACCCGCTAAGTAGTTTGCAATGTCCGCAAACCACGGGGTTTCATCAAGATTGGAATTTATAGACATTAAGGTCTCAAGGGGAAAAGAGTCATTGATCTCTTGGTTCGGATGATCCCCTTGATAAGATCCTCAAGTCTACTTAGATGATCCGCGGCTAGGTTTTCGGCTCCCTTCTTGTCACGAATTTCAATGTTAAATTCTTGAAGGAGCAAAACCCAACGAAGAAGTCTTGGCTTAGAATCTTGTTTAGTCAACAAGTACTTCAACGCGGAATGGTCGGTATAGACAATTGTGGTGGAAAGGACAAGATAGGGGCGAAATTTTTCAAAAGCATACACTACAGCTAAAAGCTCTTTTCCGGTAGTGGTATAATGCAATTGAGCCCCCGTCATTGTCTTGCTAGCATAGTGGATTGGTTGGAAGTGTTTGTTCACTCTTTGGCCCAAAACCGCTCCAATAGCAAAGTCGCTAGCATCACACATCAAATCAAAAGGTAGCTCCCAATTAGGGGTAACTAAGACCGGTGCCTTAGATAGCTTATCCTTAAGAAGATTGAAGGATTCAAGACACTCTTTAGAAAAAATGAAAGGAGTGTCTTTTTCCAAGAGGTGGGTCATCGGGCGAGCGATTTTAGAAAAATCTTGAATGAATCGACGATAGAAGCCCGCATGACCAAGGAAACTTCTCACACCCTTCACGGTTGAAGGTGGAGGTAATTTGGCTATGACATCCACTTTAGCACGGTCCACTTCAAGACCGACTTTTGAGATTTTATGTCCAAGCACAATGCCTTCTTTTACCATGAAATAGCATTTTTCCCAATTTAGAACAAGGCGAGTGTCTTCACACCGCTTAAGCATGCGTTCCAAATTGGTAAGGCAATGAGAGAAAGAATCACCATAGACCGAGAAATCATCCATGAAGACTTCCATAGTTTCTTCAACCATGTCATGGAAGATAGCCATCATACACCTTTGGAATGTACCAGGAGCATTGCATAAGCCGAAAGGCATTCTTTTGTAAGTAAATGTTCCATAAGGACAAGTGAATGTGGTTTTCTCTTGGTCTTTAGGATCGATGGGAATTTTAAAGTACCCGGAGAAACCGTCTAAAAAGAAGTAATAGTCATTACCCGCTAGACGTTCAAGCATTTGGTCCATGAAAGAAAGGGGAAAATGATCCTTTCTCGTAGCATCATTAAGTTTGCGATAGTCAATACAAACTCTCCACCCTGTAACGAGACGAGTAGGAATCAACTCGTTGTTTTCATTGGGCACAACGGTGATTCCGCCTTTCTTAGGCACACAATGGACGGGACTAACCCATGGTGAATCTGAGATAGGGTAGATCATGCCCGCATCAAGAAGTTTGATAACCTCTTTTTTGATAACGTCATGAATCTTGGGATTTACCCTTCTTTGGCTTTAAATAGTGGGTTTAAAGTCGTCCTCCGTGAGAATTTTATGTGTGCAAAAGTGAGGATCAATTCCACGAATATCAGATATTTTCCAAGCAATCGCTTTCTTGTGATTCTTCAGCACGGCGATAAGTCGAGATTTTTCTTCCTCTTTCAAGTCCTTTGCGATGATGACGGGTGACTTCTTGTTGTATTCAAGAAAAACGTACTCGAGATGAGACGGTAGGTCCTTAAGCTCTATATCCGGAGGATTTTCGATGGAAGGCATAGTCAAATTCGGTTCATCGATAGAGATATCCTTAGGAGATCGTGGAGAAATATGGTCATCATTGAGAAGTTTTTCAATGGTACAAATGTCTTCATCCCAATTGGAGGGAGAATCGTCATATTGCAAGTCCACATCTCCCAAAGTTGCTTCAAATTCTTTCAAGATGAAATCACTTTCTCCAAATGGAGTTAGTGATGGAGCAATAGAGGAAACGGTCTCAACAATGGGTAGAGAAGAAGAACCACTTTTACAAGCGTCTTTGAAATGTTCTTCACAAGCCTCATCAAGAACGTCAATGAAATTAACACTCTCGTTTTCAGAAGGCTGCTTAGAAAGTTTACCCATGTTGAAGACGATTTTATCATCACCAACTCCCATGATTAGTTCTCCCGCGGCTACATCAATGAGAGTGCGACCAGTCCTCAAGAATGGACGTCCAACGATTAATGGAACACGGGTGTCATCAAGCGAATCACTATACTTTACCGTATTAGTAAGTTGAAGAAACCTTTTTATATGGTCATGAGGATCATCAAGCGAACGCCCCAAGAAAGGTTGAGCAGAGACCATTTGACTGAAGCCGGATTTGAGCTCAAAATTGTTGGCTCCAATCTCGGGTATGACAATAGCATCGGTGTTGCCCTCTACGTGCGATTGCAAAAGCTCGATCATTGGTTGATTGTCCTTGGTGACAATAGGTGGAGTAATGACTTCGGCTTGAGCTACTTTCTTCTTACGAGCACGAGTACGCATACACACCTACAAAAAGAAAAGAAAAATAGACAAGAAATAATTTTGGCTTTTTTTTTATATGTTTTTCTATTTTATTTTTTGAAAAAATTTACATTTTTTAGGATTTTTTGAAAATTTAAGCAAGAAAATAACGTTCAAAGATGAACGGATCCCAAAATCCAACGCGTCTCTCACTGAAAACCGTTAATCTTGACGAAAAGAGCCGGCAGCGGCGACATTTAATACAAGGTTTTTTCCTCGTGATTAAAGTTCGTTGTTCCGATCTTTTCGAATTGATTACCGTTAATTAGTGCGACTCAATTGTTCTTGGTGGAAAAATAAAATGGTTTTGATTATCTATTGTAAGTTAAAAATGAAAATGTCGTTGAGTAAATAAATAAAGAAGAAAGCTTGAAAATTTAAAACTAAAAATGAAGACTTTAAAAATTGAAAAGTAAATGATTAAAACTTATAAAAATGTAAACTTTAACGATTTAAACTAAAACAAGATAAGTTAGAATAAAACTAAGTAAAAAGGCGAGAAAAGTAAAAATTCAAAAACTGGAAGTACAAACCCTTATCCGGAATGTTTACTTCGTGAGCGTATCCGGATACTTATCCGAAAAATCTTGAAATGTAGACTTATCCTGAATAACTAACTGCTGCTTATCCGGAATGTTGAAGAAAGGGGGCTTATCCGGAATCTTGGCTGGAGGTTCTTATTCGGAATAATGTCCGGTTCCTTATCCGGAATGTTGGTCAAGATGCTTATCCGGAATGTTGAGATTCTGAATACTATCCGGATTAATTTCCGGATTCTTATCCGGAATAACCCTAAGTTGTCACTTATCCGGAATGACTGAAATGTTGGCTTATCCGGAATACTTGAAATGTTCCTTATTCGGAATAATGGTGGAGATGCATATCCGGAATAAAGGAAACTACCACTATTCGGAATGAAGTTCTAATCACTATCCGGAATTACTGATGAAGCTTCTTATCCGGAATAAAGGGGTTTATGACCTTTATCCGGAATAACTTGAAGGTGACTAATCGGAATAATATGATTCGAGAACTTATCCTGAATAAAAGGGTTATCAAAATGTTCCGAATAAGGAATCTAGCAATAAGCAAAAATAAGCCAAAAATCAATAAGCACTTTACCAAAAACTTAACCAAAAGGATTTTTAGAAAAAGTAATAAGCTAGAATTTAAAAACTTTTAAAACTCTAAATAAGCTAGAAATCAAAAAGCACTTTTTATCAAAATATAAAACTTATCAAAAGCTACTAATTTTTAAGAACTATTAAGCATTAAGATTAAGAAAAATAAGCACTTTAATAAAGACTTTTAAGATCACCAATTCAATAAGCACAATCAAATAAGCTACACAATCAAATCATCAATAAAATTAAAGTAAAACTACATGATTATCAAGATTAAGAAAAAGATTAAGAAAGGTAGAATGAGAATTAAGGAAATAAGATTGATTGATTAAAAATTAATATCAAAAGATTACAAGATTAATGTAAAGACATAATAAGTTTGAAAGGAAAACTAGAGAGAAATTAAAAGCACACTTAAAATTAAGGCTTTTTCTAATGTGTGCCATGGTGGTACATGATTAAATTCATTAAATGAACATAAATTACCATGTTTAATGTCACTTAAATATTAATAATTTCCTAATTTGTTTTTAGTTACCATGTTTAATATTGTTTTATACGGAAATTAACGTAGTTTAAGAAACTATTGTGTTCAATAAATGCACATAAAAATATGTCATAGTGGCACATATTAGAAAATCTCTAAAATTAACTACAACTATTAAAAAACTAACCACCTAACACCCTCCTACCCTCCTAATGACATATTAGGCGGGTATTTATAGGAGGTGGGGAGATTAAGTGCTTAAGATATCTTCTTTCTTTCTTCTCGTCTCGACTCGACTTAACTTCTTTGTCTTTCTCGACGTCGTCTCGGGATTTGTCGATATAAGTTGAACTTGTCTTATAATTTTCTTCAATAATTAGACTTGAGTTCTTCGACTTATTAAACTTCCGTCTTTAGACTTTTTCTTCGATAAATCTTTAGAATAGGTCTTGGACTTCCGTTCTTTTTGCATTCTCGATCTTTCGACTTCATCTTTAGTCTTTTTCTTTGATAAAAGCCCGTGATAGCCCATGTTTTCTTCCTTTTGCATCTTTTGGTCCTAAACACAATAAAAACACAAACAACGCATAATTCCGACTTTTACGACATAAAATACACGTTTTGATCTTGTTATTATTGGAAATAAGTGGTAAAAGGATAAGTCTTTTCACACTTATTAAATCCCCTACACTTGACCATTGCAATGTCCTCATGCAATGCACTAATTTCAAAGCACGATTTACATTTTTCATCATAGATAACCCACCTTGGCCTTTATTAAATACCAAACACTAAAGAAACTAAAAGAAAAAAACAAGTAAGAAATCAAAGACTTACATTGGGTTTTTGGTTGTCATGAATGTTCATCATTCTCAAGTTTCACGTTCCCCATACCAAGCTTAAAAACGAGATCATTGTTATTATAAGTTAGCAAACTAACACGAACTCATGTTTAATCTGGTATGGTTTCATGTGAGCTCAATATTCCTCTTATAGTTTAATCTGGTTTGGTTTCATAATCATGATATTTACCCTTAGATGTTTTACATATCTCAGGATCCACGTTCTTGAACACTATAAATATGACTTTATTTTATCATTCTATTAGGCAATCAAAATTCTCAAAGCAAACCCATACATAATCTCTTGCAACCAATTTTATAAGACAGTTTTTACTAGAGTTATTTCATATGATTGTAACTACATGATTAGTAAAATATCAATACTTTTGTTCCTACATGTTTAACTGATAATCAAACCATAGAAGGTAAAAGTGTTCATATGAGGATTAAATTTTGAAAACTTTATGAAAATCATTTGTGTGACAAAATAACTTCTACATATAAAGCATTTTAACATAAGCCAAGGTAAGACTTACCTTAATTGGAATTGTTGATAATTTAGGCATCTGTAATATTTTTACCAAAGATCATATCAGTAAACAATGTTTAATAAAACAATAGAAACATATAAAGAATATAAGCAAACAATGTAGTATTATATTGTTGCTATATATGCAGAATATAAAAAGTTATAATACATTATAAATAGTAGCGAGAATTTTGACAACGTTGCCTTAAAATTCTAAATTAGTACACTTGCTAAGACCATCAAACCAACAAAAGGCACCCTTAGTCCGTCATAAGCAACAAACTATCAAAAACTTGCTCGTACACCCAAACCACGATGAATTCTGACAATGTTGCCTTAAAATTCTAATTTTTCCTAAAATGCTATCTTATGAATTACATGAATTGTTGTAAACTAAGCTATAATCATACTTTTCAATTTAATTCATTACAAAATTCAATATTTCCAAATAAATTCTCCAATATATTCTCAAAATATTCCAAATCAAAATCATACGAATTGAAAACCTGATTCAATCAATCCAAACTATTAATTAATTTTTTAGTTAAGTTTAATTAAACCCTAAAATAAAAAATTACCTCCATTAGATGATTTCTTGATATACAAATTCAGTCTTATCTTCAAAAAAACATAAGAGTTATTGAAACTCTAAGATTAATGAAATTAAAAACATAGAAAACAAAAGAAAATCATAAGATAAATTTTACCATGATCAAGTATGCAATTTCAATCAATTGATTGATTTTGCTTATTTGTTAATCAATTTATCAGCAAGGTTGATTGTTTTGATTATTGATTTTAACTTTCCTATGAGTTTGTGTATTGTTAAGGTATTCTTTATACACGTTTTGTATGGGATTTTAGGTAATGGTTGTGGGTAAGGGTTTGAAAATAATATGGTATCAAAAAGGGAAATTATAGTTTTAATAGGATTTGGGAGAAATATAGTGGATACATTGATATGAAAAACTGGTTAGGTGAGTATTTGATCCAACGGATGTTAAAAAGATAATTTATAGGTGTCAATTGATAAGATATTTTGACAGAGAAATTGTAAGAAATAATCCTGTTATATAAAGATAGTAGATATGTAAACCTAATGGCACTTTACTTCTAAATTTCAGATATCTAAAATTTCGGATAAAGTTCTATATATTTGGATACTCAAAATTTTGAATAAGCAACATGTACGTGACACAAAAAGTTTTCAATTCAGTTATTCATAAAAGTTTTGTTTATTCGAATACCCAAAATTTTGGATTTCGGTATAATATTTATGTGACTAGATTCATTCTAAAATACCAATCGATATAGAGACATCTCTTATTTTATTTTATTAAATCATCACATGCAACTTGTTATATGTTACTAATGTGTCATGTACCAACAATGTTTGCACAAGTTTTTAGAAGAATTTAGCTCGTTTGGTTGGCATGTTCACAAACTCAGCATGAGTGCAAGAATAATTTTTGAAATATTCAATAAAACACATATAAAGCAATAAAGGTTACAATGATAATTTAAATGATTTAATTAAATCATTATGTAGCTGAATCAAGCAGCCCCTTATTTCTTTCATAAGAATTCCTCGATCATGCAGTCTGCACGCCTAATTGAAGACCCGACTCAGCCTCCTGGGACCTGCCCCTCCTAGACCTCTGCATGCATAGTCTTAGGAAGAACAGGCCAGAACCACCGAAAATGATGGTGGCTATCACCCCGAGGGTGATAGCCAAGACCCATAGAACTATATTAGACGCGTGATCATGATCGGAGGTTGGAGTCCCGACGTTGATGTTATCGATTATGGTTAGGTTTTCGGTGATCGTGAAGGCATGGAGAGCCGAGAGAAGTAAAAGTCTTAATTTTAATATCAACATTATACTGTATTGCTTATGCTTGAAAGGTTGATTTACACAAGAAAATATTTTACAATATTTATAGGCCTGCAAAAAGTGTTTGTTTTAGTTTGTTAGACGCAATGAAACTCTTTTCGTTAGGTTTTACATTTCATAAATAGAATTAAGGTTGTCTTTAGAAAGAGATCAAGAGGGTTTAATGGATTCTTGTGTTTAGTTTATTACTTTACGGATGAAATTAAGGAAGTCAGTTAGAATGGATTACAAATTTTTTCAACTAATTAACCTTGTTTTTTTTCTCAAATTTAAAAGTTACTTCTTAACGCAAAAAACCAAAGCTAAGATAGAATTTGTGCTTTGCTTATTGAGATATTTGTGTGATTTTCTGGCTTATTTATAGCTTTTCCTTTGCTGTTTTTTATTATTGTCACCTCCCCAATAAGCCACAACTTATTGGGGTTGTATTGCCAAAAATAAAAAAATAAAAAAATAAAAAATAAAAAACATACATAGCCTGGCTTCGAACACCGAACCTGTCGTGCAGGGGTAGGAGCTCTTACCAGTGTGCTATGTTGCTTTTACTTGTAATTAGCATTCCCCACGTTTTATATTTGTAGTCTTTTTAATTCTTTAGCTTAAATATAAGTCGTGAGTTGAATACGCTTTTCTAGCTTATTGGCTTGTGCTTTTCCATTACTTTTTAATTTTCCTTTTTTTGGCTTATTGTTAGGACTTTTTGAAAGTGGTTTCATACTTTTCCCATTTTTCATTTATCTTTTGTCTGAATATGAGATGCTTGCCTGCAAACCATCTAAGACACCCTTAATAGAAAAGCTGTCAATATCTGATGAGGCTTGTGAGAATGATCCCTTGTTGGAAAACATTGGTGATTATCAGAAACTTATGGGAAAAATTATCTACTTAACCAATACTAGACCAGATATTTCATATGTTGTTCATTGTCTTAGTATATTTATGCATTCTCCCTTAAGGTCTCATCTGAGAATTGCTTTTAGAATTATGAGATATTTGAAGGGCTCTACACGCCTTGGTATTCATGTTGAGAAGAATTCTAGTATGTTTCTTAAAGCCTTTTCTGATGCAGACTGGGCTAAGTGTATTGTAACTGGTTATTGTGTATTTGTAAATGATAATCTTGTCTCTTGGAAGAGTAAGAAACAAAATACTCTCTCTAAGTCATCAGCAGAAGCAGAGTATAGGGCTCTTGCTTCTGTGACTAGTGAAGTCATTTGGATCCTAAAAATTTAAAAGATTTGAACTGCCACAATCTTTTACCTGTGGATCTTTTCTGTGATAGCAATTCAACAATTAAGATTGCTTCCAATCCTATGTTCCATGAAAGAACAAAGCACCTTGAGATTGACCTTCACTTTGTAAGGGAAAAAATCTTAAGTGACATTGTTTGGACTAGAAAATTGGAGTATGTAAATTAAGTTGTAGATATTCTTACCAAAGGATTGGATATAGTTCAGCATGAAACCTTGGTTAAAAAACTTGGGATGATTGATTTGTTTAGAATATCATATTAAGGGGATGTTAAAATACCTCTCATAATCTGATATTCATAAATAAGGACTAATTGTGTGTTTTTAGGTATTGCAAGGACTTAACTCGGAATTCATGGAAAGATGGTGCTGGACTTGGACATTGGGCTTGCTAGTTGATGGGCTGTGAAGTGAAGGAAGTGAACGCCCAACCCATTGGGTTGTGACCGTTGGCTTATTTGTGTATTACTTACCCTAACTCATAATGAGTTAAGGGTTAAGAGAGTGTGTGTGTTTCCTTCAGCCGTCATGGCTACCATCTCTCTCTTCATCTTTCTGGGTTGATTCATCTTTTATTTTCTGTTTAATCTTTGTAAGACTATTATCAGGTAGATAATAGATCCACACCAGATTATATCTGTGGTGGATTTTTTGTTTAAAACTCTCTTTTATTCTGTTGGATTTGAGATTAACATAAAGTGTTTTGAATCATCATATCTTGTTTTTCTACAAAAGTTTGATTGGAATTTTGAAGTAGAAACTATAAGGGTTGTGTGGATGTAAAATATGGAGTTTAGGCTAACTAATCTACGGGGTTTGAACTCATCGCATTCAGACTAAAATCAGGTAAAACCTTCTCTTTTCAAGTGGTTAGTGTGACCATTAGTCGAAGGATTACTTCTATATATGTGTGTTTGTAGTAAGACAGGAACTTAAAAATATTCTAAAAGAGATCAAGAAGATTAGTTTAGAAACTTTGTTTGAAATATCTCTAACTAATGTTCAAGAATATCTAAGATATCCTTTCGGATTAATCTATAGATTTCATTGTGCTCTTATGAGTCTTATCTGAAGTTAGTACACAATTCTTGGGTTCTTAGAATAGAGAAAACTTTAAAGTACGTGGTAATGGACCTTTTTTCATAACAGAATGATAATTTTACTTTTAACTAACTAATTAAATTTTATTAGATATAAACTCCCTCCGTCCCATATATTAGTCCACATTTCAACTTCAAGTTGTCTCAAATTAAAAACTAACTTCAAAAATAGATATGCGTATTGTATTACTCTCACTTAAGATTTTTCCGAAACTATTTATTTTTGGAAAATGATTTATACATTCAAAATTTTAGTTGAAACACTTAATATATAAATAGATAAAACACAATGTGGACTCTGATACATACAACTATATAATAAACAGAATGTAGTGTCCTAAAAGTTCATAAACGTGTAAATCAATTTCCTTTATTATTTGTGGATGGGTAATTATTTTGGTAAATGAAAAATTAGTTTGAAACATCAAAAGTGAAACGTTAAAAATGAGTAGTATATAGTAAAGTAAAATGTTGATTTCGCATGTAAAAAAATTTATTCTTTTCTTATCAGGTATTATCATATTATTATTGTTGTTTTTCTTAATCATCTTAGACTAAGAAAAGCTTAAATGTACTTTTCTTATTTCACAAAAGTTGTTGTGAATCCGTTTAAAACAAAAAAAGAGTTAAAAAAAATATGTGTGAAAAGTGTAAAAAGACTAACACTTAAGAAATGCGGGTTTGAGCTACAAGACTTAGACCGGGTGAGTCGTCGCGTTTTTGGCATGCGACAAATTACTATCTGCCACAAAAAACCATTGACGCACCACAGTGGACATGGTGCTAGACTTTGTGACGCCAAAATTATTAGCCACGCCAACGATTTTTTTGATTTTTTTTAATCTTCTGTTTTTTTAATAAAGTGGGTTATATGTGAACTTATAATATCTTTTTTTAATCTTTTAACAGCATTTTTTCTTTAGCTTACCACACCTTTTATATAGTGAAATGACACAAGAACCAAGAACCTTATGTAGCCGATTTGTAGATGGCTTGATCTGCAGACATTGTTGCTCTTGACTAACCGGAAGATTTTCATGGTCACGAGTAGTTTGGTTTGTCGATGTACTATAGCTGTTTTTGGATTGGGTTCCCGCTCAGGTACAGAAATATTTATAGTTTTTTCACACTGACAGCAAATTGATAAATGATTACTGTAACTACATTTGGTATTCTTTTTTTGTCGTACGATAACCTTATACTTCTTTAGTAATGTACTATAACATAAAAATGTAGGCGTGTTCCATTGTAATACAGCTGTGAAAAGCAATTTTTTTTTTGCTTTTATCTAATACGTATTGCAGGAGCAAAGGGAGAGCACATCATGTCATAGGCGAGACCGCGAGACACATTTTCTGTTTCACTTTTCCAGATATCATGTGCTTAGATGGTTGGTATCTATGTAGCAGATGGAGAAAAGTGTTGTGCTCTTTAGGCCAAAATTAGTCGTGGCTGGTGCAAGTGCATATGCTCGAGTATATGATTATGCCCGTGTGTGCAAGGTAATTGGCAGTAATCTTTTATTCCTTCTTTTCATTAAAATCTGGTGTCTAAGTTAAAGAAAGAAAAATCCAGTGTAAAAAGTTAAGCCCAAAAATTTAGTCTTCGTGATCGTCATTCTTTGCTTGATGCTGCAGTCTGCAGATATTCTCGTCCTATAGTTCCAGAAAAAAAGGTCTTGTTTTAGCACTTGGGTAATTCATTTGAGCACTTGTTGATTGAGGTTATAAACAGGTGTTGAGTGCTCACAGTAAATGGTTAGTGATCAGGGGAGATAGCTCGGATTCAGAAAATATAATCTTTACTGCGAGAGTGTCTACTTTGAGACAAATAAAGATGTCGATTGATGTATTTTTGGGGTCTAACGAAAGAGATGTTTGTGACTACAAAGTCAAAAGCTGATATACTTAATCTTGAAGTCAATTATTCACATGGGCGAGTTTCGACCCGTTAACAGATTCAGGTATGTTTATAGAATTGACCTATTTGACCTGTTGGATTAAAATATAGCCTAAATAAACTCCTTTTAAGGACCATTTCCTAAGAATGACGAGTCACACGGGTCATTAATCTTAAATGACAGTACACCGTTCACAACGTTGCTTTTGGAAAAGACACATTTGAAGGCACCACCAAGGCACGTACTAATTGATTTACATAGATCAATTAACGTGCGGCTTGCATCATATGCTGATATGTTTTTGCTGCCTATTTGCAAGGGTTGACGGACATCTCAGTTTTCTCCTTATCATGACAATTGACATGTTTATAAAAATGCTTATTACTGATTTCAAACTAGAACAAATAATCTAAAAATAAACAGATTGACAAATTCTTATTAGTGGATAGGCACTAGGAAGAGTCAAAGAGCTGGAATCTGTTCATTTGCGCGATAAGGCACCTATGAACAATCTGATAAACTATTTCAATATAAATACAATTCAACTTTCCAACAAATCATAACAATGGCAGCTCAAACATCAGATCCGGACATCATCGTTAGTCCTCAGTTCGTTGCACCGAATCCGGTTAATCTAACTATTACTAGAAATGTAGTGTCTCTTTCTTTAGGCAACTTTTCTGTTACTGATGTTAATGGTAATGCCATGTTTAAAGTTAAGCCTAAGAAAATTAGTCTTCATGATCAGCGTTCTTTACTTGACACTGCAGACAATCCCATCCTATCGTTCCGTAAAAAGGTCTTGTTTTATCTACCTCATATATTTGGACATATATATACTTCTTAGCACTTGTGAGATTAATTATAGCGTCGGCTAAATGTTCCAAACAGGTGCGAAGTGCTCACAATAAATGGGTAGCGTTCAAGGGAGATAACTCAGATTTGAACGATATAATCTTCACTACCAAATTGTCTACTTCGATGCAACTGAAGAGATCACTTGATGTGTTCTTGGGGTGTAACGAAAAAGATGTGTGCGACTACAAAGTCAAAGGCAGCTGGCATGACCAATCATGTACCATCTATGCCGGAGAGAGCACCACAGTCGTTGCTCAGGTAAACCATATGCTCAGGGGTGGACCTAGGGGGGTTCTCGGGGGTTCACGGGAACCCGATGGAAATTTGTCACATAGTGTAAATTTTCGCTAAAAATCTCGATTTATTCGAATGAACCCGATGCTAAATATTTGTGATAGACAAAAAAACATTTGTGCACCTGATGACTTAATCTTCTGGGTCCGCCCCTGCATATGCTTAATCTTCAGTTTTTGTGTCCACATTTTTTGATATGGGTCAAAATCGGGTAGGTTGACACCCTGATCATGTAGATATGCTACTACTACTAGCCTAATACACGTCTACCATTATAATACGTTGTAGGCGACTTTCGACCCATTTGACCCGTTGGATTAAACCCTTGTTCAGTTGGCCACCAAGTGATACAAGCATTTGATTACTAATGGTAAATTGCAGATGGAGCAAAAGCACACGGTACAAAACGTTGCAGTTGGAAAAGACACATGCGTCCTGACAGTCTATCCTATCGTCGACCGTGCTTTCATTGTTGCACTCGTCGTCATTCTCCACGAAATCAACGAAGAGATTCAGGCTGCAAGCCAAATGCCCTCAATGATGCTTATGATTTAATCAGTTCTTGTATCAGCAGTTCTTGGGACAGCTTCTATTTTGATCCAAGAGTAGTTGATTCTATCTTGGGACAGCTTCTATAATTAGTCATACAACTATATTTGGACTTAATATGTTTGTACATTTTTGGATGTCCTATTTTTGGACATGATTATGTAACTAATGCTTTTCATTTAAGGAAATAATATCATCTAATTAATCACAATCAAGTGTTGATTTTGTTTCCATTTTTTTTTCATGATGGCATGCGTTTTCGAAACTTTCATCCGGTGAAAATCATTTAATTGATGATTTTAATATATGGTTTAACAATAATCTTTAAAGCTGTTGTTACCAAAACTTTGAAATAAAAGCTAAAAAATGTGAGTTTTTTTTTTGTTGCAGCGGAAGGGCAAAAGCCCCACGAAACTAGCTAATGTTTACATAATGTTGCCAAGCAACACCTTTAGCATCTTCAAGTAGGATCGACCCAAGGCCGGGCCGGGGGGGGGGGGGGGGTGGTGTTTGAGTAGGTAAGAGGGTTTCAACATTCAAGTCGTGGTTCCTACTCGCTCAGAAATATATGAGCGAATTAGATTTCAAATATATTTTTGTACAAAAGATTCAGGCCAATGAAAAATTAACCCAACCAGGTTGACTAGTTTCGGCTCGATCCTTGTTGGGTTAATTTTGTTTGTCGTAAAAAAAACATAGCTAAACCTTATCGTATTTGGAATTCGAGTTATTCAAGTTTAGATTTATTCGAATCAGATTTATTCACTCACGTTCGTGTGAACCTGAGTTAGCTAAATATTTTCAACTAGTTACAAGTCTTTGATTTAACGCTGAGCAAGTGAACACGAAAATTGAACCGAATCGACAAAACGATCCAAGCCGAACAGAACCAAGCAAATCTGGTTCGTTTTTTGGTTTTGGATATATAAATCGGTTCGGTTTGATTCGGTTCAGCTCAAAATCGACACTAAATTAATTTGAGTCGGTTTCGGCCAGATGCTTAACCTTACATGATGCTCTATATGGGCCACCATTATCCCACTAGAAACGACAATGTATGTCATTTTCCCGACTAATTCGTAAACTTAGCGCAACCATTATTCTATTCCTTAATTGACACATTCACGCGTAAAAACACTTCTTCTCCAATATATATAAAACCCCCAACAACAACATTAAAAAAAACACAAACACAAACACAAAAACACAAGAAACCATAATTTACAAAACCACCCCTTCAACTATCACCATCTTCACCATGTCAGCCCAAACCAGCTACCCGGCTCCACCATCATCAGCCATCGTGAGTCCACACTTCTTGGCGCCATATCCTGTTGATTTAACCATAGTAAGGAAGCTCATGACGTTGTCTGATGGTAACTTTGGAGTAACTGATGTGAATGGGAATGTTATGTTTAAAGTCAAAGCTAAGCATTTTAGTATTCGTGATCGTCGTGTTTTGCTTGATGCTGCTGGTGTTCCTGTTCTCTCTTTCCAGAAAAAGGTGGGTTTTGTTTGTTTTTTCATTTGGTTGTGTGTTTGATGAGGTATTTGAAAATAGGGATGAGCTCGGGATCAATCCCGTCTCGAACCCGTCTCGATTTACTGCTCTCGATTTTTTCCCGATCTAAAAAGTTATCTATTGTACCGTACCGGTATCGGGAAATCAGGATTTTCCTTGTTTTTCGTGAATTTTTCGATTTGTTTCCGGTCCCGTATCGAATTAGTTGTCCCGAATTTTTTTCACCTTATTTCGTAGTCCCGTCCCGTACCGAACGGGATTCAGGTAACGCGAATCAGTACAGTTCCCGGTACAGTTCGGGTTCGGATTCGGGATTCGAGTCGAGTGACTTTTTTTTTGGTAACCGTGATTTCCATCCACGGGGTTTGAACCTACCGCCACACAGACTCAAACCAGGTAAAGCCCTCCCTTTTCAGGAGGTTGGCGTGGCCACTTAAAGGTTGTTTGCACCTAGTGGGAATTGAACTTGAGACCTCACACACTTTGGAGTGATAGCCACAAATCTTTTTGCCACTAGCCATCCTTGAGTGGTTATGTGAAGTTTGACTTTTGAAAAGTCAAAGTTAGATATCTGTATAAATTACTATCTAGGGGTGTTTGTTTCGGGTTGCTGATTCATAAACTTATGGTGAAACTTTTTGCTGATATAAATTTATCATAATAATCTTATATTAGCCGGAAAATTTTAAAATAAGCCCCAAAAAGTGAGCGTTTGAAACATAAGCTGAAAACCAAATAAGCTGTAAGCCCACTATACCTTCTAATATGTGATTATCCTGCTGTTGTTCCTGTTCTTTCCTTCCAAAAAAGGTGGGTTCTTGTTTGTTTTTGATTTGGTTGAGTATTTGATGAGATATTTGAAAAAATGGTATGTTTGACTTTTGAAAAGTCAATGATGGAAATCTGTAACTAGTTTAATTTGATCTAGGGGTGTTTGTTTCGGGTTTCTGATTCATATGATCACTTTTTGCGGCTTCTATTTATACGTTTTTGCTTATATAAACTTATCATAATAATCTTTTATTAGCCGGAAAGTTTCAAATAAACCGCAAAAAGTGAGCTTATGAAACATAAGCTGAAAACCACATAAGCCCACTATGTATAAGCAGAAACAAACATCCCCTTAGTTAATCGATTTTTGTTTTAGTGGTTGATGAGATATTTGAAAAAAATGTGAAGATTGACTTTTTTAAATTCAAAGATGAAAATCTATAACTAGTTTAATTTGATTTAGGGGTGTTTGTTTCGGGTTAATAATTTATAAGCTCACTCTTTGCGGCTTATTTGAAACTTTTTTGCTGATATAAACTTATCATAATAATCTTATATTCGCCGGAAAGTTTCAAAATAAGCCAAAAAAGCAGCTTATGAAACATAAGCCGAAAACCACATAAGCGCGCTATATATAAGCCGAAACAAACACCACTTAGTTAATCAAAATGATTATATGGTTATAAATATAGTTTTGTAAAAATAAAAATGATTGTTATTTGTTTTAGACAGTTTTAGTGGTTGATAAGATATTTGAAAAAATGTTATCTTTGACTTTTAAGTCAAATATGGATACGTTTGGCTGTTTTACTTTGACTTAGAGGGTGTTTGTTTGAACTATGCTTCATAAGCTCACTTTGAAACTTTTTGGCTTATGCTTACTATATCATAATAAGTTTATATTAACCGCTAAGCTAAAAACCACATAGGCCATAAGCCCGCTATATAAGCTTAAAAACCCTCTTTAGTTAATCAAAAATGATTATGTGGTTAAAAAAAGGTGACTTTTTATTTGATTTTGATTTGGTTATATGTATTTGATGAGTTATTTGAAAAAATTTAAACTTTGTATTAAAGTCAAAGTTTGAAAGTTGTAAGAAGTATTTTGATTATATTTGGTTAAGGAACTGATGATAAAAAGTGGATTTTTGTTTGATTTTGATTTGGTCGAGTGGTTCCTGATATATTTGAAAAAAATGTGAAGTTTGACTTATTAAGAGTCAAACTCGGATATCTATAACTAGTAATGTTTTTAATTTGATTTAGTTTATTAAAATGATTATGTGGTTCCTAAAAAGGTTGGTTTTTGTTTGGTTTGGATTTGGTTTTTATAAATAGTGGAAACATGTTGTGTTTGACTTTTTTTAAGTCAAAGTGGATATTTGAGAGTAGTATTTTGATTATCTTTGGTTAAGGAATTGAAGATCAAAAGTACTTTTGGTTGTTTCTTGATTTGATTCAGAAAAAAAGTGGGTTCTTGTTTGATTTTGATTTGGTTCTTTGATGAGATACTTGAGAAAATGTTAAGTTTGACTTTAAAAAGTCAAAATGGATATTGGTTTCTTAACTAGATTCTGAAGGAAAAAAAAATCCAGTTGATGAATCTGGTATTATTGCTCCAGAAAAATTTTGGTTTTTGTTTGATTTTGATATTTTGTTGAGTTGACTTTTTGATGTCAAAGTTTGGAATGATATAAAGTAGGACGAGTTACTGCAACTAGTTAAGCATGATTGATTATGTATTAAAGATTTTAGCCTTATAATGATTAGTTTTAGGTGCTTTACCCAAAAGCAATGATTAGTTTTAGGTGTTCCTAAAAAGAGCGTTTGAGAATGATATCTCACTATTCCGGTTCATGTGAAAGGCATAGACGGTTTTGATAAGCAATACCAAACATCCTTAATGTGTGCTGAAAATGATGTAATAGGTGTTTTTAGTTTTTTCCTTATGAAGAATATAAGCATGATTGTAAGTTTGCAACTTTATCAATGGTACCTAATCGTTAGCGTAGTTTTTAAGTTGTTTGAAAGCTACAATGGCGGTATCTAATCAAACTAACGTACGCGTGTTTGTTGATTGTTGTTATAAACAGGTGCTCAGTGTTCATAATAGATGGGTAGTATACAGGGGAGATAGCTCAGATTCGAAAGATATTATCTTTAGCGCAAAACAGTCTTCCTTGATCCAATTCAAGACATCACTTGATGTGTTCTTGGGGTGTAACGAAAAAGAAAGTGTTTGCGACTACAAAGTCAAAGGAAGCTGGTTTGACCGATCATGCACCATTTATGCCGGTGAGAGCACCCACATCGTTGCGCAGGTAATCATATTATTCTTGATTTCAATTTTGATTATCTCACTTTGGTGATTTTCGAGCTTCAACACGTTTAATTTCTAGCTAAGTTTATATGAATTTACCCGTTGGAACTACAAAAAACTATATTGACCCGTTTGGGATTCTGTACTAACATATGGTTGCTGCAGATGCACAAGAAGCACACTGTTCAAAGCATTGCACTTGGAAAAGACACATTTGCTGTGACGGTGTATCCCAATGTCGACTATGCTTTCATTGTTGCCCTTGTCGTGATCCTCCATGAAATCAACGAAGAGAAAAATGACGTGGAATAAATGTGCTCGGTAATATAGGTTATCAACGTTTGCTCTTGTATAATATGAAATAATTTTAAGTTTGTAACGTAACACGAATAGTGGTTTCTTGTTTGGTGAACCATATGGCGATTTATACTCTTTATCGAACAACAATTCCATTGCTTAGTTTAAGTGGCAACTCAATTCATTTATCTATGTGTAACATTTCTGTCGTATGCCGAACATGTTTAGATAGAAGATTCGGAATACTAGGATACAGAGACTAGAAAATATGTTACGACTTGCAGAGGCTGAAAAACAGCTGCCATCTTCTCAACTGTCATCAGTATGACCTCCCAGTTCCGGAAACATTCAATTTGCAATGCTATTGATCAAAAAAAAGGCCACCACGTACAAACTGCCCGGTTTTTATCTTAAGTTTTCCTTAGTCCTAGCAAACTGAAGCTTCAAGTTTCGTGCACTACGAAAGAATACTTCATGTCTAAAGGATTAAGTACACATCACTATAGAGGACAATTAGATACAACCACGCCCGGACATGCATGGTTACATATCTACAGTAAAAACTCTAGGATAACAGGTCGGAACCCTTTTGGGGATAGTAAGTTCAACTTTATACAGCTAACTAAAATTGTAACGCTCAATCCTGTAGCTTTTGGTTCTTTATGTTATATTGGAACTTCTTATATAGAAGCCCTAAAGCTTTAAATTCGATATATTCGTTACACCCCAAGAACACATGATATATTCGATTTCTCCAGTTGACAATTTGGTACTGTAGTTAACTGTATATCTTTTTAGATCCGAGCTATCTCCCTTGAACACTACCCATTTACTGTGAGTAATTCGCACTTGTTTGGAACAATTAACCGACGTTAAAACTAATCACACAAGTGCTGATACGTATATATATGACAAGATAAAACGAGACCTATTTCCGGAATGGTGGGAATGGGCCTATCTGCAGTGCCAAGCAAAGAACGGCTATCATGAAGACTAAATTTATTAGGCTCAACTTTGAACATAGCAGTACCATTAACATCAGTAACAGAAAAGTTGTCTAAAGAAAGAGACACTACTTTTTCAGTAATAGTTACATCGACCGGATACCGTGTAACTGTGTAAGGAACTGATGACTAACGATGATGTCCTGATTTGACATTTGGGCTGGTGTGTAGCTTGTTTGAGCTGCCATCGTTAAGATTTGTTGAGAAGTTGAATTGTATTCATATTGAAAAAGTTTATCAGATGGCGTAATGAACAGGTTGCAGCTCTAGATTGAAATACGAGTAAGTAATAAGCATTTATATAAACATTTCATGACAGTTTGAAGTTGAACAAACATAAAGGTATCTGTAAATTTTATTAGTGAACATGCTGATCTTGGAACAAATCAAAAGTTTTAAAAAAGAAGTACTACGTATTAGTTTACAAAACTAGATAGAAATGCATACATATGATGCAAGCACGCACATGAATTGATCTATGTAGTATCATTTTGTAACAATGATAAGTATTGAGTGAATTTACATTGCAGCATCTTTCTCTTCATTGATTTCGTGGAGGATGACTATAAGTGTAACAATGAAAGCATGATCAACATTAGGATTCACAGTCACATCAAACGTGTCTTTTCCAGTTGCAACGTTGTGAACCGTGTACTTCTTGTGCATCTGCATTTTTTTACGAATAACCATATTAGATGTCCGACCGTCTAGTATTCAAGTGGGGCAAGAGGTAAGCGACGAGCGTTAATTGCATTACAAGTGCAACTCTTAGATTGTATGAGACGATTCATGAAGTTTATTTGTCGTAGAGTGTTTGGATGGGATGATCTCTCATCTCTTTCGAGAACCTTTGAGCATCTCAAACAAACTTGTTCTACACATAATAAAGTCATGAGTATGTTTCATCTCATCTTTATGCCTCGGGTTCCGAATCTAACCGGGGAACTCGACTTTAAGTCGTACCAATTTGAAGCATGCAATTATTGGCAAAGGTCTGACCAGTGACAAAGATCGCCTCGGGTATGTAATTCGCCCTAGGTCTGCCAGATGACGAAAAACAACTACAAGCGCTTCTAAATTGGATGGCATAGACTTAAATATTTCAAATAGGTATCACATAAGTTTTAGAAAAACAAATGTCAAAGTGTGTAAAAGAATGCATGCAATTCATTCTCTTAGCACAAGTTAAGAAAACAATTTGTTAACTTTTTGGTTTAGGCGTGTTTTACCGCGGGAGAAGATTAAAGAGAGATCAAACCCTATATCCTACTCTTCATGCACCCGAGGGTGCAAGTGCTTGGGATAATTATTCCATAGGTGTCGAAACAACTATGGAACACGGGAGAAGATTAAAGATTTCTCAAACCCTAGATAGCTCGACTAGAGCACGAAGTGCAATAGCAAGTCCATCATTAGTAAAGACACAAAACGGTGTTGTAATTTTAAGTATTATAAACTAATTGATTTTGCAAATCACGTCGTAGAGAAGATAGTTTATAAGCCATCATTACGGTATGTAAGCCCAACTCGAGTGACAATATGATTTCGCAAAACAATTAGAATACAATAAAACCAAGTTTCATAGTTCTTATGTCAATATTAATATTTGTTCAAAAAATCAAGATTTTAACAAATAACACATAACCGATTCGCAAGGAAAATATGGTGTATTAATATGACATAGTTTTAAAGCTAGTTTCGATATAAGTACCATCCGTTTTTATGATTCCTAGAATCTCGAATTATTACGTTTTGCAATTCATAATGGAAAACAAATAAGCACATAAAAACAGACAGAAGGGGGTAGAAGCAGAAGACAAACTCTATATGAAAGCGGTAAATCATATAAGATCCAAGTCTCGAATGATTCTTCCCCAAATTGAGGACCAAAGACCCTCATCAAGTTTTCGAGCAAGGTACTTGATGACGTGCAAAGTATCACAAAAGTGAGATGCAAGGGTCTTTGACGGATAATAAAAAACAAAAGTAATTATTAACCGGTTCAGTTTTAACCTACCCAATTTTAATAGATCTAGATCAAGATTAAAACTTTATGACAAGTATGCATGTAGTTGTCATAAAAACATAAATAAAAGAGATTTTAAAGCGAAGCAAGCGTGTTTTATTCTATGTGTAACCCATGAATGCCATACGATTTGGCTCTGATACCACTGTTGGGATTTAGAACTAGTTAAGCCATTAACTACGAGTGCGCAGCGGAATGGATCTAGTATAATATTCATGATTAACACATAATAAAACAATAATAAAACCAACCTTTTAATTAATTGAAAAAATCAATTAATTGATCTTGATCTTGAATCTACAACGGTAAAGTAACCGTCCTCTAGCGATTGCTCACACGACACGTCAAACGAACACACCACGATGCTAGTGGTAACTTCACTTCGATAATCTTTGCAACTAGAAACCCTAATATCCAAAACCCTAATTGGGATTACGTAAGGATACGGTTTGTAGATAGCAACAAGATTCTTGAAAAATCACCAATACACCCTAATTAGGGTTTATATAAATCGGACCACAAGGGAATACTAAAGCCTAGATTATGAGATCTAGGGTTTAGTTATAAAGCTTAAATCTTTATAAGAAAACCACCAAGAAGGATTGATCTTATAAAGGTTAAACCTTTAGGTGTGATTTTAGGTTAAGAAAAAAGTTCGTAAGGGTTTGGTGTTGGTGTTTGTGTCGATCGGCCAAAACAAACAAGAGGGAGAGGTGAAAAATTATGAGGGGTATGGGATTGTATTTATACACATCCTTGAACCTCCTCAAAATTATATAGGCCCAACCCAACACCTAAATTAAGTAACTAATTACTTAATTAACAAAACAAGAAACCTTCTAGACCCCTTAGGGTATTCGGCCGCCTATAGGGCACCGGGTGTTTCTAGAAGTCGATTTCCTTCCTTAAATTTAAATAACGCACTCGCTTTTAATTAATTAAATCCCGTAATTAATTAAACCACCGTTAATTAAATAAAACGTAAAGTTTTTATTATACGTTTAATTATAAATAATAAAACGTAAATAAACGTGTGTTCTCCATATTGAGTGTGTGCCCCTGATAGGCTCACGCATTTACCGATGGCTAAACGATCGCATATCTCAACACACATTGCCCAGGGAAGCGCTACAATTACATGACCTCAAATTGCGTTGAATCAATCAATTCTTTAACAAAGACAGTTAGGAAGGTTCCTATAACAAAGCTGATGGACTTCTATAGAGACCTTATACAGAGATGGTACTTTGAACGTAGATACTATGGTGAAGGTATAGTGTGACTTCATAATTTTATTTATCTTATATATATATTTGCAACTGCAGATTAATAATTCCTAACTTTTTTGTTATATAGATGAACCGGCAGCAGACGATTTATCTAGATGGGCTCAGGCAAAGATAAACAAAAGAATGAAAATAAGTGCCTCATGGACGGTATAGGGTATAAACAAGTTCAAGGTTTATCAGGTGAAAGAATATAATCGAGTGCACATTGTCGATTTGGTGAGGGGTGTGTGTTTCTGCCTAAAATGGCAATATTCAGGTTTGCCTTGTGGTCATGTGTGTGCTATGGCAAAAAATGTTGGCTTGAGTAACTGTAACAAATGGGCGAAAGCATGGTTTTCACAAAGAACTTTGAAAGCAATATACCAAGAGTTGGTTTACCCGCTCCCGGATCCATCAATGTGGGAAGTTCCGGATGACTTGCAAGTGGTTAGGCCACCAGCTTTGGTAAAACCACAACCAGGTAGACCGAAAGATGGAGCAAGGATACGCTCACAAGGAGAGGGGCCTATAGATAACAGATGTTCAAGGTGTGGAAGCAGGGGACACAATAGAGATGGTTGTCATGCACCATTTCCTAGCCAAGTAAGTCACAATTTTATCATAAATAAATATGTATATATTTTGTTTATATATATTGACTAACATTTACATACACATTTTTGTTTCAGGTAAAAAGTCAGTCCCAGTATCCTAACAATAATTCACAGAATAGACAAAATGAGTCACAGAATGTAGCAGAACAAGAGCCCAATCAAGTGCACTTAGATAATATGGACATATAGATGTTATTAGTGCGTCCATGCAATGTTTGGCAACCATTATTGATTAAGTTTCATGTACTAAGCATATTTATTTATTAATTCTGCTACATTACTTATAGGTTACATTCTACGTTTAAACAATAACCTTATGCCTAAAATAAAAGTTGGCTAATTGTTCACGGTAACACAGCGCAGTCTGTATAGGGTCATCAACAAGCAACGATAAGCCATGTGCTAAACGGTACAATAAAATACATACCCACACTCCGCAATCGCCATAGAGTCCTCCCTGTTTCGGAACGTCCTTGGCAATTGTAAACGTTATCTGGTATGTTCTATGGTCAATTCCCTTAGCAGCAAATATGTCTTCATCCGCTAGAATTTTTGGTAAGCGTACCTACATAAATATGTTATTCTTACTTAGTGTTAAAACACTAATATGATCATGTAAACATGAACACAAAATTATTTAAATATAATTTAACCTTTAAGCATTCCTTTGTCCTTAGATACCAATCGCAGTAGTCAAATTTGTTATTGTCGCCAGTATCGTAGAAGGTAACTATACCAGAAGGAATATCATACTCCGCCAGGAACCAGTGCATTCCAGGTTGGTTAATAGGTATAAAAACCTTATCAACCACTGACCATGGCTTACTATATCGTTGCCCATTCACGTACCATAGAGGCATCCCATTTTGAAGTAGCAGTTGCACAAAGTAAGGGCTGACCATGGCCCAATTTGCATCAGGTTCTGGCACGTGCCACATGTAGTCCACCCAAAGCTCAATGTGCTTTTACCGAAAAATTCGATTACATTAATACTAGTTAGTTGGAAAATTAATGAATAAATGAAATCCCAAAAAGTGTATACCGAGTTAAATAGTTTTCGTTTGTTACCTCATCCATTAGATAACCTTGTCTAGGAAGATCCAAGCACACTAAAGATTCCCAGAAACGTCTATCAACAGTTACTTCATTAGACCAAGGAAATTTTGAACGCAAACGCCCAGGCCGTCCAAGATAAAGGTCCAATTCATCGCTTATTGAAATTATGTGTATGGCATTGTGTGTACGAGAAAGATCCTATAATAATGGAAAATAAACTAAGTTAGGGAGTACTTCAATAACTAGCAACAACATGTACATTGAACAACCTATGTGGCATACCTCAATCCAAGGTCCAACATCTTGTAATTTGTTTGTCATGTCTAAATCATCGACAACAGATATTGCACTGATTTTTTGAAATATCTGGGATACTGTAGCCCAATCACAATTGCGGTCTGGTAATAATTGTGACCTTTTTTGAGGACGACATTCTGCAAATGCTTTTTTCATATGATTAGAATTTCTTAATATGTGCCGCCTATTCTTAATGTCCATCTCCTGTTTTTTCATAACCTCGCGTGACCTCTCTTCTGCGAGCAAAAGCTGTTTGTTCCTTTCATTTTTAAGTTTCTGCTCATAAGCATACTTTCGTTCCTCTTCTACGAGCTTCCTTTCCTCCTCTGAAATGCGAACCATTAATTGTTCTTCAATGAGATAATCCTGTCATTAACAATGGTACAATAAGTAATCGTGTATATTTGTGGGTTATAATATATAACATGAGATTATCAAAGAATATAATTGTACCATCTCATTTTCTTCTTCAATTTCGTGAGCTACAGACATCGACATACAATCATCATTGCCACATTAGAGCAACTGACTATAAATATTATTAAGAACAGTGCATAAATCTTCGTTTTGTGATTTAAACTTTTCACTAAATGGCAATGAATGCGGTACTCCATTATTCATAAAACCAAGTACCTATATTAATTATTGTATAAAACCAATTAAACTTCTGCAAATATATAAATGTCGTGTTCGTAACGATGAACAAAAACGTACCTGTATGATAACCTCAAGTTTGTATATGCGCGTATTCAACTCTTGTATAAGACAATCCTTTATACTGCTTTCCTTTGATCTAGGAATATTAACATTGGAGGTTGTGATCCTCTCACATACACTGTGGCGTTTACGGATTGCAGCAAGATTTTGGAAATACGCATCGTACACATCTGCTTTTCTTTCTGGCACCTTAGGTATATATGATTTCAGATACTCACAGGTACTTGAGAACCACTCCGTTTTGTATTCTAGTGATGTAGGCCTTAGCTGTTTCATAACATTTGCATCTTGAAATCATCTTTAAAGTTTAATACCAAAAAAATTGTGATCCCTTAACATTTAAGTATACAAAATAAATATTACCTTCCCAAATAAAGTCAATAAATCTGATCTTTTCAAAATTTGTTTTTTAGACCATGCAATTCCTCTGGGTGTAATGTCCGAGACTTTATTCCACCATTTAACGCTAAGCTGAAATGACTCCATTATCCAGACCTAAAAAGGTTTATTTATATTATAAGAAAATATTAACTAAAACAGATAAAACACCATTTGAAAATTGTGAAAAACAAACAAACCTGAAATGCCCAAACAAAACCAGAAAGTGTGTAACTTGGCACATACTTACGAGACTTAAGCAACCCCTGAATGTGCTCATCCTTGTGACGTGCCACAACATTGACTAACTTCTTATACAAAGTATCCCATATATGCTCGCCCCAAGGAAAAGAATTCCATGCTTCCAAATTCTCAATTAACTTAAATAATATGTCATCAACTTCATTGGCCAACAAGCGGCCCATAAATATTACTTCCAAGATTAACAAAAGACATATCCTAACCGCGTCTATGTCACTAAGTTTAGAAAAGAACTCCTCGTCCTCAACAACACCTACTAAATCTAAGTTAGTTATCGGTAAACCAACTTTATGCGGGAATACCCGATTTCTGAATGTCATATCACAGTCAGTATATGCACTAAGAGTTTCATGTCCAAACCTAAAACCAGTTATGATGCTAAACTCGCTGCGACCAAAATGTAATGTCAAACCGTAGAAATTATATAATAACGGCATATCGTAATGCGAATCCCTAACAGTACACTGTTTCTGTAGGATAAAATCTAGCATATGTTCCTCCTGCTTAAAATACACAAAGTCTAACCACGGCCCAAAACAGGTGGTGCTAAACAGATCCCTCCGCTTAACATCCAATGAGTTTTTAATAAACTTAAAGTACTTCAATTTACTTCTTATATACACTTTGGCTTCATATTCCTAAAATAAAACAAAACACAAATAAATATGTATGACTAAATAATATGCAATTTTCATAAGGAAAAGAAACATAAACATAACTGAAACTTTGCATTCATAGATAGATAGCGGTGATTGATACATAGGAACGGAGGAAAATACATTCAGACTTAAAGATAAAAGACCTAACATATATTGACCTACATGGTCTAACACTTAAACATGAAAACAAGATGACAGAAGATTCATGAGAGAGCACATGGGACCACAGCTTAACAAGTCACTTGGGGCTAAGGGTGACCATCATTGACATCCTTTTCAAGACCTGAAGTTGAACATGGTTTATTGCAGCCAACAAGGCACGGATCTTTCCAAGATCATTGCCATTGATTTCCTTTAACAACTTTGAGCAGTCATAGGCTACGGTGCTATCAACGAAGTAGTCAAGTTCGTTAATTAAGCCACAATGCTCATTAACTCTAGCACCCAACTTCTCAGCTATGTTATTAAACTCATGAGCTATCAAGTGATCTTTGTTATTTTCAGAATCAAGGAGAACAAGCATCATGTGCCTAATGTCATTTGATTTTGCAATGATCGAAAGCTCATGAAGGGTAGACATTTTTTTTTCAGGTTAGGGTTTGATAGTAGTTGATTGTATCAATCCTAGTTAGATATCCAACCTTTTATAGATGCATGTGGAACTACTTGTCAAAAGGAATATCATAAATGCTTGGCAAGACTAAATCAGGCTTTTTGCCATGTAGTATAGTATAGTAAACTTCCAAAACGTATATTTTGCCAATTTTGTAACTAAAGGCCATACTAAATTAAACTGTATATTTTTAAGCTTCCCATTACAGGAAATATATGCCATGTCAAGAACAATCTAAATTCATTTACTAAAAATGCCCAGGCAACTACAACCACTTCAGATTATATCTTCCTATAAATTATTCAATAAATTCTTAAAAATTATTCAAAAATAATGTAACTCATGGATATGTAATGGTCTGCATTTTTAACTAATAAGACTAAAAATTTATATAATGTTAAACATCTCACTAGTGTCTAATTAATAATGCTATCACAATTGGTACCAGCAATAAATTGATATCAGAGAAAGTCGCATAAGTGTATAAAGGAGATGATGGTTTACCGTCATGTCACCATTAAATTTAAAATCAGATAGTACAATTGATTTAATACCAATATATATGCTTAAAACAGATCATAAATCATATTTTAAACACAACTATTGTATCGACCTACGAAAACTTTAGATTTTGTAACAGATAATAAATCACATAAATCAAATTCAAACAGATCAAATTTAAATATATCTAATAAGAGATGAAAACTTTTGATTTTGTACTAACCAGTGCCCACAACATGTTTGGATCGAACAACGAAAAGGACGGATTAACAATATGAAGGATCTATAAACAAGAACTTGGCGTTGGATTTTCTGGGTTTCAATTATTAATGGAGGTTAGGGTGGTTGATTTAATGGGCGGTGTGGTTTTAGATTAGGCTGCGATGGATTCCAGGTTTCAAATGGTTTTGTGGTTACAGATCTGCATGGGGGTGGGGGTTTCAAATGGTAAATGAAATTGGGGGTGGGGTATTAGCCAATATACAAGTAAGTATTAGCCAATGTACAAGTAACTAATGCATTCATTCTTTATTTGTTAAAATTAAATTAAATACTTTATATAAAAAAATATTTTTTAACAAATAAGTACTTTAATATTTAATTATTAAAGTACAAGTCGCTTAAAATGTACACTTACACATCCTTACATATTCTTACACAAAAATGACAAGTCGCTTAAAAAGTACAATGACACATTCTTACACCATTAACAGAAGTCGCATAAGTTTTATTAAAGTAGCATAATATATTTAATAAATAAAATATAATAAAAATATGTTACAAAAATAATATAAATAAAAAGTTGCATAATAAAAAATTCAAAGTTGCATAAAAAGGTACCTTACACAAGTGTACTTGTTTCTTACACAAATGGTACTTTTTTTTTGAAAAAATACAAGTCGCTTAAGTTGCATAAGGTAGCATCGGTTGCATATGGTAGCATAAGTCGCATAGGTCTATTTTGGGAAAGTGAAACAAAGTTGGGTTAGTTTGGCAAAATAACTTCATGAAAAGTCTATTTAGGTAATTAGCCCATTCATTTATCTATGCGTAACTTATCACTCATGTCGAACATGTTAATAAGAAGATTCAGATAATCTTGTAGAACACATATCAGATTTTAGAGAAGCCACAATATGACCAAAACAAATAACATGAATAAAGTGAGAAACTCAACATAACATACACAATGTGTTGGTTAAGTATTTTACACAAATATACCAAAGTGATTTGTAGTGATTCAGAGTTTCACTTTTAGGTGAATTTTTTTTAAAAACATCTTATTGTACCAATTTCAGTGAAAACAGTTAGGTGGTGTTTGTTTCACTAAGATGTTTTAGGTCTGAATCTGATTACCATATCTTACTGGTAAGAGGCGGTCGTAATGTCTGAATCTGAATGAAAAAATGTTGTTTGTTTTTTTTATAATTGTCTGAATGGCTTAATTTTTAGAATATATATTTAACAATAATAATACAATGTATAAACATGAAACAAAACATTTGTATCAATATTTAACATAATACAATAAACAAATAGTTTGAATTCGGTTCGGTTTTTTAATCGACGTATATAACCCAAATAAAAAATATATATAATTACATAAATATTTAGAAAAAAATATATATTTTAAGTAAATTTTTTTTTTACATTTTCAAATCCAATAAACGAGCCGTGTCCGAACTTGCCTAACATATCATGAGCCGAGCTCATCTTAAACAATAAAGCTCGAAACGAGTCAAGCGCAAGCTTTGTAAAATTTAAACAAGTCGAACTTAATATCTGAAAAACTCAATCTCAGGCTCGACTCGTTTTCATCCTAAGTGCTACGTAATAAAATAAATGCAACAGACGAATTTCTCAACGGCACCCATGCCCATGTTCCAAAAGACGCGCCTTTGCGTCGCTTAGGCGTGAGGTGTGGCCTCGTCGTTACGATATACACCATTGCGTGAGCTATAAGCGTGGCGCGAGTCAAGGCGCCAAATGGTGGACAAAGTCATTGCTTCGCCATAAAAAACGTCATTGCTTCGTCATGACTCCTAAAACTTAATGCTTAGACGTACCGCCGCATTACGCCTCACGCTATCTGAAACCTTACCCATGCCTATATATTTTGTGCATGAGAACTTCGGTATATATTACTACTAAAACAATTTTCAAAATGCTTTCAGTCATGTACCACATAACAAAATTTCAAATGGTAAATTCAAACGTTATAAAAGAAATGAGTACTATTTAACAAATAAACTTGGGGGTGGTTATTGATACCCCTCTTAAATGGATTCCAATACCCCCTAACTTTTTGTTTTTTTTTATTTTTTTTTATTTTTTTTAATTTTTTTAATTTTGTTTTTGTTATAAAACTGTGAAACGGAAAATGCGGAATAAAAAATATAAAGTTTAACATGTTAAAAACAGTAAACTGTCAAAATACGGAACAGAAACTGACAGAAAACTGTGATATACAGTTAAAGGGGGACAAAAGGGGTATTAGAAGTATTTTTTTTTTACTTTTGTGAGATAGGGAGGGTACAAAACTAACTTTTTAAGCAATACATTTTGCTTTCATCTAACCTCACGTGCCAGTCTCTTTTCACTTTTCTCAATGCACCTTCTTCCCCATCATCCATGAAACAAAATTTCCAGATCTAGTTTTTCAGTTCTTACATTAACAAAATTTCTATTAAATGTTTGAAGGCGAGTGAAGGGTTTGAAGAAGGTTGGAGGTGATTGAAGGCAGGTAAGAGAGAGTCAGACCGAATTGAGAATCAGATGTCTATAATCTCACAACGTCTGACTCGCAACAAAAAAACAAACAACGAAAACGTCTGACCGCGTCTGACCGGTCAGATTCAGAGGCAATTCAGACAATTTTTGGAAAAACAAACATACCCTTAGTATCTTGGGGCAGCAATCTTAAGCTTAACAACATTTGATTTAATATGATATTGAGTTTTTGTGTATTAGGTTTGACTTCAGCAGTTCTAATATTGATTTGAATTGAGTTTTGGAATCTTTTTGCAGGATGGTTTTTGTTTCGCTAGATTATAGAACAACTTTTTTTTTCAGCTTGAGCTGGTGTAAACTGAGCTAATCTGGTGGTGGTGGTACTTTTAAGTTATGAAGTACGAATCTGGTGGTACTTTTTGTATACGGATTTTTTTTGAAATTTCAAAACTGATCTTTGAAGTCTACACCAACTTGAGGAAGGCAATGAATATGATATTTGTAAGTAAGAGAACTCGACGTTGGTTGAGAAAATATTTCTTTTAGGCAAGGTGGGAAGACTTACTAAAGACATTGTATTTCCACTATTTGAACTTCCTTTTAGTATTCACAATTTTTCCTCAGTTCCTCTTAAGAAGAAATGATCAACTTGATTATAATGTTGTATATGTAATTTTGTGTATTTCGTCTGAAAACACGTTATGATACATTTTGTTGTTAGTGCATATTTAAGTGAAACAAAATAGAATTATATCGCCCGTGTATTACACGGGTTCTTAGCTAGTTAGAAACATTTATGTCATTTTCCTGACCAATTCCTAAACTTAGCGCTATAAACACTTCTGCAACTCACCAAAACAGCATTAAAAAACCAAACATAAACACAACAAAACATAGTTCACAAAACCACCCCCTTAACTATCTCCACCTTCACCATGTCAGCCCAAACTAGCTACCCGAACCCACCATCAGCCATCGTCAGCCCACACTTCTTGGCACCATATCCTGTTTATCTAACCATAGTTAGGAAGCTGATGTGGTTGTCTGATGGTAATTTTGATGGTTTATGATTATCATAACAATTATAAAAACCCTAACATAGATCAAAGAGCATACAGCGGAAGCAGATTAACAAGATCTTTATATAACACAATTATAATTAATCAAGGCTAGGGTTACATACCTTTATCCTAGCAGAACGATCACTGGTAAAGATAGATCACAAACACCACCAGGATGTAATCTAAAATAAGATCACACCACGATCTTGTACACACGTGATACGATGAGCTAACCGTGAGTCTAGCACGAACAAAACCGAGCCTTCCAAGCCTATGGAAGATCTACCCAACAACCCTAGAGAGGGGTTAGGACTAGATCTAAAATAGCTTATAGAAAATCAAAGATGAACCCTAAAAGGGTGTATATGGCCGGCGGTATAAGGCAAAGAAAGAAGAATATGAAGTGAAAAATTATGAGGCCTTAAGGTTTATTTATATACACCTTGGAAACTTATCTTCCAAGGTTTAAACAAGATAAAGCCAAAATCTTTTTCCTCCTTATCTCCTCCCTTTGAAATCCGGATATCATCAAGCTCAAAAGGGGGTTTCCGGAACTTTCCGACACCTTCTTTTAGCTTCTTTAATATTCTTTAACGATCGTTTAATACTTAACTTTTAATTACTTAACGATCGTTAGCTACAGTTTGATTTAATAAATATAATAAATATATTTAATAAATAAATTAACTCTTCACGTAATGTGTGCCAATCCCGTGATCTCGAGTTCGATCCTATCACACGACTATCGATTTTAAAGTCCATAAACTTTCAGCTCCCACTTGGACAAAATTCGAATGTCGTGATCACATTGATTAGCGTCTAGTTACACTAACAATGTCACTAGTACAACTCGAGTAAGGCTTCCTGGACAAAACCTTTTAATGATATATAATAATTATTATTATCCTCTCATTCCAAATACATTGTTAATAAGGATATGGATCTTAGTCATTCCTTCATTAACTATTCTGTTTCTCGTTTACGGATATAGCAAGATTACCAAAACACATTTGGGTGTGGCCACACAAACATCTTACTATTCCCCCGAGGGGCCCAGTTGTATTTATACTTCAAATAATAATTTGAAGGAAACGAATCCCATTTCGACTACAAGCAAAACACATGAACTTCGCAACACTTCTGAAAATAACCCTTATGACTACCAGTTACGTTTAGCGTTAGGTTACCTTACAGAAATGCACTATATTTAATGCAGTTTTCTGGCATCTCAGGTCTAAGGATAACTATTTATGATTTACTTAATAACAAAGATCCATAAAGTAAAATCACATAGTTGGGATAAGTCCAATATTTGATCCATCAAATATCATCCAAAATTGACCAATACACTTTCAAGTATACTCTGTCACTATTTTAAATTGTCTTAATTTAATAATACTCCCATATTATTAATCGACAACGGACATTTAGAAACATCATAATGCTCACGGATTAAAACATGTAAAATAGGATACAAAATCAAATAACAGAAAAATAAACGAAATCCAATCTTTATTTCATCAATTCAATAATGTCTTACATCCTTTATCCAAATACTAATCAACAGATTTATTGCATGAATTCGCTAGCTAGTTGCAGCCCAATTGCCTTGGCATGCTTAACTACCTTTGGCCTAGACAAAGCCTTAGTAAAAGGATCAGCTACGTTATCATCTGTGTGAACTTTTATTAATTTTATTTCTCGAGCTTCTACTTGTTCTCGAACGTAGTGATATCTACGTTTAAAGTGTCTGGCGCCCTTCATGACTCCAGGGTCATTGGCGAATATTATTGCCGCAGAGTTGTCGCAATATATATCAATAGGTTCTTTAATTGAAGGCATCACTCCAAGATCTCCAATAAACTTCCTAATCCAAACAGCTTCCATTGCAGCTTCTGAAGCTGCCATGTACTCAGATTGAGTCGCATGCATAGCAATGGTTTTCTGCTTACTGCTCTTCCAGTCAACTGCTCCTCCATTGATGACAAACACGTAACCCGTCTGAGACTTCGTATCGTCTTTATCACATTGCCAGGACGCATCACAGAATCCTGTTACATTTAATTATGTGTCTGGTTTACCCCCGAATACCAAAAACATATCTTTCGTACTTCTTAAATACTTTAGAATATGCTTAACAGCAGTCCAGTGGGACTTTCCTGGATTCTGTTGGTATCTACTGACCAAGTTCTGAGCAAATGCCACATCAGGCCTTGTACATCTTACAGCATACATAATAGATCCTACAGCCGAAGCATAAGGCACCTTCTTCATGTAAGCCACCTCTTCAGGTGATGATGCATCTTTCTCATGACTTAACTCATGCTTAACCTCCATCGGTAAGAAACCTTTCTTAGAGTTATGCATGTTATATTTCTTCAATATCTTATCAATATAAGCATCTTGGCTAAGACCAATTAACCGTCTACTCCTATCTCGATAGATCTTAATTCCCAGAATATATGCAGCATCTCCCAAATCTTTCATAGAAAAACATTTACCAAGATAATCCTTAACTTCCTTAAGTCTTGGAATGTTACTTCCCATGATCAATATGTCATCGACATATAGAATTAGGAACACTACATTACTCCCACTAGCTTTGCGGTATACACATGGCTCATCACGATTTTGAATAAATCCAAACCTTTTGATTTCTTCATCAAATCGCTTATTCCATTGACGTGATGCTTGCTTCAAGCCATAAATAGACCTTTGAAGTTTGCACACGCGTTTTGGATATTTAGGATCAACATACCCTTCCGGTTGTTGCATATAGATGTCTTCATCTAAGCGACCGTTCAAGAAGGCAGTTTTAACATCCATTTGCC
Source organism: Glebionis coronaria (assembly GCA_025667525.1). Taxonomy (NCBI): domain Eukaryota; kingdom Viridiplantae; phylum Streptophyta; class Magnoliopsida; order Asterales; family Asteraceae; genus Glebionis; species Glebionis coronaria. The sequence goes on from CM046881.1 coordinate 569,413,114, forward strand.
ATATCTCATAGTCATAGTATGCTGCTATAGCTATGAGAATCCTAATAGCTCGTAAGTCTGCTACAGGAGAGAATGTCTCCTCGTAGTCTATGCCAAAAGTTTGAGTAAAACCTTTAGCCACTAAACGTGCTTTATAGGATTGTACATCACCATCCATGTCAGTTTTCTTCTTATAGATCCACCTATTTTTCACTACTTTAGCATTTTTAGGTGCGTCTACAAGACTCCAAACATCATTGATTTCCATGGATTTTATTTCCTCATTCATCGCAACTATCCATTTTGACTTTTCTGGATCAGACATTGCGGATCGATGGTTAGCAGGTTCACCAAGATCCCCTACTTCCTCCTCATCATCCTCTATGTATAGACATAGTTTGTCCGGCGCACGTATAGCCCTTTGAGACCTACGTGGAGGAATTAATTCCGGTGGAACACTCAGACTTTCTGGTTCTACAGGAATTTCATCGCTAGTATTTTCAGAAGGCAATGTATCTTCTTGAATTTCTTCAAGATCATAATTTCTCCCACTGAATTCTTGATTTACGAGATCATTTTCAGGAAGTCTCCATACCGAGCCACAACTATCTTGTTCTCAGCCGGATAATAAAAGTAGTAACCCATAGTTTCCTTAGGGTAACCTACAAAGATACATTTTACTGAGCGTTGTTGGAGTTTATCTCCAGAGTCACGTTTCACATACGCCTCACAACCCCAGACTTTCAAATACGACAAATATGGCTTCTTGCCATGCCATAGTTCATATGGTGTCTTATCAACCTTCTTTGTGGAACCATATTCAGAATATGAACAGCAGTTTCAAGAGCATAATCCCAAAAAGATAATGGTAAAGTTGTAAGATTAAACATAGATCGTACCATATCCAATAATGTACGATTTCTCTTTTCAGATACACCATTTTGTTGTGGAGTATATGGAGAAGTAAGTTTCTGAACAATTCCATTCTTACTTAAATAATCTTTAAACTCTTGACTTAAATATTCACCACCACGATCAGAACGAAGAGCTTTAATCTTCTTTCCTAGTTGTAACTCTACTTCGGCTTTAAACGTTTTGAATGTTTCAAATACCTCATGTTTATGTTTAAGCAAATAAACATAACCATAACGGCTATAATCATCCGTAAACGTCAACAAGTAGCTAGCACCTTTCCTTGACACATGTCTAAGTGGTCCACACACATCAGTGTGTATTAAACCAAGTAGTTCAGTAGCCCTTTCATTATTGCTATTAAAAGGTTTCTTGGTCATCTTCCCAAAGATACAAGATTCACATTTATCAAATGATTCATCATTGATACTTTCCAAAAGCCCATCAAGTTGAAGCTTTTGTATGCGAGTCTTCCCAATGTGGGCAAGCCTACAATGCCAAAGATAAGAAGAGTTCTTGTCTAACTTACTCTTCTTATTCATGCTAAAAACAGAATTATTTTTCCTCTTGGGATTTTTATCATGCATGTTAATTTCAAAAACACCATTCACAGAAATTGCATCAAAATAGAATAAACCATCTTTGAAAACAGAAATTCTATTATTATCAATCGTGTGAGTAAATCCAAGATCCAACATACAAGAAAAGGAAATAACACCCCTAACAATTGTAGGTGCATAATGACAATTATTTAAAGACAGTACTAAACCCGAAGGTAAAACTAATTTAAATATTCCTATAGCTTCAACTGCTGCTTGTGCGCCATTGCCCACTTGCAGAAATTGTTCCCCATAGGTAAGTCTCCTCTTCAACTCAAATCCCTGCAGGATATTACAAATATTAATACCACATCCCGTATCATATACCCAGGAGTTTGATTTGTATGAAAGATTAAATAACTCTATCATAAATAAGTTACCTGAAGATGGTGCTGCAGCAACTTGCTCAGCCTTCTTCTTATGTTCTGCCATTTCATAGAGATAGAGAGAGCAATTCCTCTTCCAGTGTCCAGTCATCTTGCAGTAGTGACAAGTCTCATCTATCAGAGATTTCTTAGCAAAGTTTTGCTTTGGTTTTGATGTAGTCGCAACTTGCTTGCTCTTATCAACCTTGCCTTTGCCTTTCTGCTTCTTATTCACTTGCGGTTTTGGTTTCGACACTCTACCCTTTGTACATAAAGTACTTGAGGAGTAGCAGTGGGTGCCTTATCTTTCAAACCCTTTTCAAAGTCAATGAGCATTGCATGCAAATCATTAATTGTCTTCCCCGTGCAATGCATATTATAGTTACGAATGAAATCATTGAAGTCCTTATTAAGGGACCTATTGATCAAGTTAATAGCCATATTATTATCAAAGGGTTGTCCTAGTGCGATGAGTTGTTCCATATAACCTCTCATCTCCATATAATGGTCACTTACGGACTTTCCAGGAGCTTGCTTGCAACTATGTAGAGCATCAACCAGATCATAGATCTCTACAGCTTGCGGCGTTTCATACACAGCCTTGAGTTCATCAAGCATTTGCTGAGGAGAAGCTAGCTCATACTTCCTTTGAAGTGATGGAGCCATTCTCCCTAACATTACAGCAGCCACCTCATGGTGCTTCTTAACGTTAGCAGCGTGTTGAAGCCTTTCCGCATCAGTTGCTCCTTCAGCAAGATCCTCCGGAAAAGGAGTTTCCAAGATATTGATGGTACCCGCTGCTCTCAGAACAATTCTTAGTGAGCGGTACCAATCATTGAAATTAGGGCCAGTAAGTTTAGGCCGTTCAAAAAATGCTTTGAACGCCGAGCTTATTGTCAGATTGTTTTCGGGTTGAGCCATTTCTACAGAAATAAGTTCAAACATTAGTATTTTCGATAATAAAATTCAAGAAAATAAAATTACCCCGGTAATAAAACCATAGTATTTTCCTTGAAAAACTAGAATCCATATTGACATAGATTTATCACATCAGTTGATCTGCTAGTGACAAATGTATTCAACACAGTAACTTGTCGAACAATAATTGCCAAATCATATTGCAATTTCTAGATATGTCAGGGATTTACATTGCCAAAAACATTTGCATTGTAAACATGTTTTATCCCTTTTTTATGCCTTAAGTTTCCAGTTCTCACTGAGTAACTTAATTAAGTCGACTAATCTAAAGAACGTAAAACCTTCATGTGCAATCTTATTCAGTCATGAAGTTTTCTCTCCATTACAACATCGTCCGATATCTTATATAACGACAATTGTAACTTCAAGTGTTCGTCAATTAGAGGGCATATGACTTAAATTTTAGGGTATAGATTTTGGTGTCAAAATCATGTATGGAGAAGCATGCATACATCTCCATAGCATAAGTTTAATAAAAGGTTTAGTAAACTTTTTGGTGAGACTAAAAGTTCATCATATATTTGCAAGTTGAGGTATTGGTTAAACCAAACAACCTTAAAGAATTATACCAATAACAACCGTAGGTAATTCCAATTTTGACGCACAGGCGAGCCGGGAATTTGGTCAGCGCTGAAGCATAACACCTCCTTCCTTAACCGGGTACTTGACCAGCGGTGCGTTATACCCACTTTATAGTTTGTCAAAATTGAGTAGGCCGTTAAGTTGCTATTGCAATTCTAATCAACACAAATCATATGTAATTTAGATCTCAAAACAATTCATTAATTTTGATAAGATTTAGTCCATATTATTTTTTCTTAAAAAAATTACCCTTGTTTACAACATACAATGTTAAAAACGCATGAAAACAAGTAGTACAAAAAAAACTAAATCAAATAGCCACATGCATAACAATTTATTCAAAGAACATCAAATCTAGGGTTTTTATGAACATAAAAAGTCTTCCCTAATTTTAAAACTTTGAATCAAATAAAGCAAAATAGCAATCAAAATTATATGATCCGTAAAAACATGCATGTTTATTACGGATCTTCCATATTCTCTTAACAATTAAAAAACTACTACGGATCGTAACCACACATGACATAACAATTAATTCATGCATACATCTAAAGTTAATTACCATGTAATTTTAGGGTTTACAAAAAAAAAAAAATTTTTATAAAAAAATCGGCAAAGCCGTTTTTAAAACAATAAAAAAAAAACAAAACCCTAATTTTTATAAAACCTAAAAAACAACATGTAATTTTTAACACAAATCAATATTAGTTAAAAAAACTTTAGATCGTGATAATTATAATCATGTTAAAACGGCTCTCGATGCCACTGATGGTTTATGATTATCATAACAATTATGAAAACCCTAACATATATCAAAGAGCATACAGCGGAAGCAGATTAACAAGATCTTTATATAACACAATTATAATTAATCAAGGCTAGGGTTACATACCTTTATCCTAGCAGAACGATCACTGGTAAAGATAGATCACAAACACCACCAGGATGTAATCTAAAATAAGATCACACCACGATCTTGTACACACGTGATACGATGAGCTAACCGTGAGTCTAGCACGAACAAAACCGAGCCTTCCAAGCCTATGGAAGATCTACCCAACAACCCTAGAGAGAGGCTAGGACTAGATCTAAAATAGCTTATAGAAAATGAAAGATGAACTCTAAAAGGGTGTATATGGCCGGCGGTATAAGGCAAAGAAAGAAGAATATGGAGTGAAAAATTATGAGGCCTTAAGGTTTGTTTATATACACCTTGAAAACTTATCTTCCAAGGTTTAAACAAGATAAAGCCAAAATCTTTTTCCTCCTTATCTCCTCCCTTTGAAATCCGGATATCATCAAGCTCAAAAGGGGGTTTCCGGAACTTTCCGACACCTTCTTTTAGCTTCTTTAATATTCTATAACGATCGTTTAATACTTAACTTTTAATTACTTAACGATCGTTAGCTACAGTTTGATTTAATAAATATAATAAATATATTTAATAAATAAATTAACTCTTCACGTAATGTGTGCAATCCCGTGATCTCGAGTTCGATCCTATCACACGACTATCGATTTTAAAGTCCATAAACTTTCAAATTTTGGAGTAAGAGACGTTAATGGTAATGTTATTTTTAAAGTCAAGGTTAAGCATTTTAGTATTCGTGATCGTCGTATTTTGCTTGATTCTGCTGGTGTTCCTGTTCTCTCTTTCCAGAAAAAGGTATTTGATTATTATATGGTGGAAACATGTTATGTTTGACTTTATAAAAGTAACAGGGGTGTTTGTTTTTAATATGCTTAAACTTATTTATGAGCTTATCAGCTTTATCCAATTCGAGCTTATAATTCATAAGCTTCATTTTCACGCTTATTTTGGGACGTATGAGCTTGTATAAGTTTGCAAACTTATACTATAAGCCTACAAGTTTTCTAAATAAGCCGGAAAAATTAAGCTTATGAATTGTAAGCCAAAAACAGATTAGCTCATAAGCTTGTAAATAATCTTAAACAAACACCCAAAAATGAAAAAGGTGGTTTTTTGTTTGATTTTGATTTAGTTGAGTGTTTGATGAGATATTTGAAAAAATATTACGTTTGACTTTAAAAAGTCAAAGTTGGATATTTATAGGCAATGTTTTAAAACCCGGTTTTTTAGTTGACTCGGTTGGATCACCGGTTCATCGGGTCATCGGTTCAACCGGTTTAATCGCCGGTTCAAACCGGTTTTAAATCAATAAGGAAGATTACACAGAGATGTACATAATTGTAGTTTTTCTTTGAACAAAAGCATAAAGATATTTTTTCTTATGTTCACTAGGTGGAGTATAAAAAGAAAAGGATATTTCAAGTTCCAATAAGCACTACACGACAATTTATGTCTCTGTCTTTTGACTTGTTTTACACTGTTTGAACTAATGTATCATCTTCCCCAAAGAAAGAGAACCTAACAGTAAGTATAAAACAAAAATCTCATAGACTCCATAGGATCTCATTTTCATTTATCCATTTACGAGTCATCATCCCACAAAAAAAGATTATCAAGTCTATGGTTCAAGTGCAACATTGTCAAGTCTATAGTTTAAGTGCAATTGATCGATCAAGATTATCAAGTCTATCCATTCAAGATTCATCATTTTCAACTGCAATTGATTGATCAATATCTAACAAGATTATCAAATATATAGTTCAAGTGCAGATCAAAGTTGCTCGAGTACAACATCTGATGTTAAGATCTTGTTTTCTTTTGACTTTTGTTGAACCGGCCGGTTACTGGTTCGATGGTTCGAACCGGATCGACTAAAATCTGGCGGTTTAATCCGGTTTAGTTTTTAGTGAAAATCCGGCTCAGTACGGCCCGGCCATCAGAACGGTTCCCGGTTAAACCGGTTGAACCGGCCGGTTCGAACCGGTTTTTAAAACATTGTTTATAGGCAGTATTGGATTTTTCTTCTTGTTTGATTTTTATTTGGTTCAGCTGTGGATGATATATTTAAAAAAACATGTTAAGTTTGACTTTTTAGAAGTCAAAACTGGATTTCAGTAACAAGTATTGGGTGTTCTAATTTGATCTTGTCTATTAACTTGATCACATTGTTTTAGAAAAAGTAGGGTTTTTGTTTGATTTTTATTTGGTTAAGTGTATGGTTATGAAAGATCATGATTATTAAGTTGACTTTTTAAAGTCAAAGTTTGGAATTAGTTACGAGTGTTGGTATTAAAGAGTATATGATGGGGCACTTGTTTGGAACAATTAACCGACGTTAAAACTAATCACACAAGTGCTGATAAGTATATATATGACGAGATAAAACGAGACCTATTTCCGGAATGGTGGGAATGGGCTTATCTGCAGTGCCAAGCAAAGAACGGCTATCATGAAGACCAAATTTCTTAGGCTTAACTTTGAACACTGGCGGTACCATTAACATCAGTAACAGAAAAGTTGCCTAAAGAAAGAGACACTACTTTTTCAGTACTAGTTAGATCAACCGGAAGGAACTGATGACTCACGATGATTCCTGATTTGACATTTGGACCGGTGATAGCTTGCTTGAGCTGCCATTGTTAAAATTTTGGTGAGAAGTTGAATTGTATTCATATTGAAAAAGTTTATCAGATGGCGTAAATGAACAGCAGCTCTTCGACTCTTCCTAGTGCTTATCTACAAATAAGAATTGTTCAATCTGTTTTTTTTTATAGATTATTTGTTCTAGTTTGAAATAAGTAATATAAGCATTTTTATAAACAATTCATGACATTTTAAAGCAAATCCCAATGCCGGTAACTCTTGCAAATAGGCAGCAAAATCATATCAATTCACGACGTTTGAACAAAAGTTTACAAAACGAAGTATTACTAGCAATTTAGTTTACAAAAGTAGATAGAAATGCATCCATATGATGCAAGCACGCACACGAATTGATCTATGTAGTATCGTTTTGTAACAAATTAGAAGTTTGAGCGGATTTACATTGCAGCATCTTTCTCTTCGTTGATTTCGTGGAGGATGACAATAAGTGTAACAATGAAAGCATGATCAACATTAGGATTCACAGTCACATCAAACGTGTCTTTTCCAGTTGCAACGTTGTGAACCGTGTACTTCTTGTGCATCTGCATTTTATTAGAATAACCATATGTCAGTAACCACCACAAATCTATGCATCTGTCATTTAAGATAAATGACTTGTGTGATTTAGGCTATATTTTAATCTTTAACGGGTCAAAAATCACCTAAAGTGTAACTGGAATACTTACAACCAGACCCATAGTGACCCGTATTACAAAAGGTGACCACTTGACTTCAAGACTAAGCATACGTCTTACCTGAGCAACGACTCTGGTGCTCTCGCCTGCGTAAATGGTGCATGATCTGTCAATCCAGCTGCCTTTAACTTTGTAGTCACAAACATCTCTTTCATCAGACCCCAAGAACACATCAAGCGTCGTCTTTATTTGTCTCAAAGTAGACACTCTCGCAGTAAAGATTATATCTTCTGAGTCCTTGCTATCTTCCGTAAACACTAGCCATTTATTGTGAGCACTAAACACCTGTTTATAACATTGATCAACAAACAAACCGTTTTCGTTAATTAGCTACGTAACTTTTGGAACGTATAACCAACGTTTAAAAGAATCACACAAGCGCTAAAACAAGACCTTTTTCTGGAACGAGAGGATGGGATTATCTGCAGCATCAAGCAAAGAACGACGATCACGAAGACTAAATTTTTTAGGCTTAACTTGAAACACGACATTGCCATTAACATCAGTAACAGAAAAGTTGCCTAAAGAAAGGGACATTACTTTTATAGTGATGGTGAGATCAACCGGATACGGTGCAAGGAACTGAGGACTAACGATGGCGTCCGAATTCGACGTTTGGGCTGGCGTGTAGCTTGTTTGAGCTGCCATTGTTAATATGAGATTGGTTGATGAGTTGGTTCTGTATTTTTATAAAGATAGTTTATCAAATTGATAATTTATGGGCCTTATTCCATAAATGAACAAATTGCGTTTCATTGACTCTTTCCTTATCTGGTAATAAACAAATTATGTATCAGTCAACTTGACTTTTAAAAGCCTAAAATATTAATTTATTCAACGTTGAAAAAAAATATACTCGTTAGTTACGTTATTAGGATGATCATTTGAACCGTTTGATTCGGATTGGTTCGGAAACTAAACCGGACTAGATTGATTTTGATCGGATCGGATAATTTTGGTTTGGGGTTTTGGATTATTTCAGTCTTTAGTTCGGTTTGTTTGGTTTGTTCGTTTTGATCTTATCAAGAAATCTTTTTGTTATGTCTAATAGAATCGGACCGAACCGACTTTAATTTGACTTTTTTGATCCAGTTTTAGTCTGAGATTTTAGACCGTTTCGATCTTAGATTACGTGGACACGTGGTAGCTCATTTCATTTATTTATGCGTAACTTATCACTCGTATATCGAACATGTTAAGATAGAATATTCGGATAATCTTGATGAACACATATCAGATTTTAGAGCCAGAATATGACAAAAACGAATAACATGAATAAAGGAAGCTATACAAAGCTTGCGATAGGGTTCACGTATCGGGCTGTAAAGTTTTTATCAAGCAATTTGAACTCGAGTTCAACCTTAAGCTTGACTCGATTAAGCTAAACTTTTATCAAGCTTAAGGCTAAACTTAAACCCAAAAAATAACTTAAAACATATATCAAGCACAAGATCAAACTCAAACTTTTTGTAGCTTGAATGAACTCTTATCAAGTTTTTTTTAAAGTTTATTAAAATATATTTTATAATTAATTCATATAAGCAACTTATACTTAATGTAAATATTAACTTAATTATAAATGCTTATTTCATAAACAAATACTATATTCTTTGATTAAATTTATAATTTAACTCAATTTATTTTAAATAATTTATTTAATTTTATAAATTTATTACATGTACTTGTACTTGCTGAAATATAATACGTATAAATATTTTGTGTGCTCTTTTAATACGGGTAATCACATCACACAGTGCCTTTTGGGACCTTAATCGCATTGGATTGCAAAACGTATTTTGAAACCAAAACTGTACGATTATGTTATTTTTGCGTTTATTAAGGCTAAATAAATCGAATTTGGTTTTGAGTTATGGTTTTTGTTTATTTTAATTCCTATGTTTTTATTGATAGGTTTTTTATTATAAAAAAATAATTTTATACGCATTCAAACTTTTCAAGTCAAGCTCAAACTTTTATCAAGCCTTATCAAATCAATCTCAAACCTAGATTGTTAAAGCTTGACAAGCTATCAAGTAAGCTCAAGCCTACAATTGTATTATCAAACCAAGCTCAAGCCCTATAAAACTTAAACTCAGCTTGACACGTATAATACCATCAAGTAACCGCACGGAAGATAGCCAAATTAGCTTAACACCAATCCTTAACAAGCATGCCACCGGTATATATAAACCACATACAAGATAGTTTAACCTCGCTTATTTTTTTTAAGCGGCGGATTTTATTAAAAGTAGCAATAGCTAACAAAAGAGATTACAGAGAAGAAGAAATTACAGTGGGGTTACCAAGCCAATCTATTCATCTAAATCTTCACTTAAGATTTTTAGATGAAATCTACAAGAAATATTGATGAACAATAGAATCCCATAAATTCGTCTTCTTTAGTTTGGAAAAAGAGAAAATCATAGAATTCCTGAAACTGCATAAAGACCAAAACGTGGTACACGCTATCCCATCAATGATATATCTAGCGTGTTGGTACTGTTAGAATGCTTAAAACTCCATCACAATTATATTATTATCAACCATTATTTATAATGGCGAAACCCTAATGCCCTAAACCCACAAACCGGGCTTGGCCTTTATTATCTCTTAATACTCCCCCGCAGTCCAAGCGGCGAAATCGCGAAAGCTTTGACTGGAGAAGCAAACTTAAAAAAAAGAAAAACAAAACATAATCAAAATAGATTTTTAGAATCAATTCTTTAGAAGCAACGGATCTTTAGAAGCATAGTAATAATCACTGAAAAACTAATAAATAAGCAAAACGTGGCAGACTCAAGGTATATCTATCTGTCAACAATGACAGACTCAACGTATATCTATCGGCCGAAACGCGGCAGACTCAAGGTATATCTATCTGCGAAACACGCCAGATTCAACCTATATCTATCGGCCGAAACACGGCGGACTCAAGGTATATCTATCTGCGAAAACACAGCAGACTCAACCTATATCTATCAGTCGAAAACCAAAAGTCGTCTCGGAGCTTGATACCCTACATTCGACTAACAATTAAAAGAATTAAACTATTACAATTTTTTTTACGAACAAGATATCTTAAAACAAAAACAAAATAACAAACTACCTATACAATAAAAGTAACATAAAAAGAAAAAAAATAGCTATTAAATCTCTAAAAACAAAACAGAGATATGATGCATGAGATGAGATGAGAGAAAACCATCTGATACATATCTTCATTCTCTACTATCACTTCCACCTCCATAGCGTACACCAATAAAAAAGAAAACGTGAATTGACCAAAAGAATGACCAGAATGACATGATGAATTTTTTTCTTCTTGTTTTTGTTTTTACTTTCGATCTCCCCTATCAATCGAATTAATATGTGTCTCTTGTCAATTGGTATAACAAGAAACCAATAACCGAAAGGTTTTGAGGATCGAAAGGTTTGGAGGGATGTGTTTTTAGGGATCCGTGGAAAGAATTTTTTTAGTTAGGATCGGAGTATGACCTGATATCATGTTAGAATGCTTAAAACCCCATCACAATAATATTATTATCAACCATTATTTATAATGGTGAAACCCTAATGCCCTAAACCCACAAACCGGGCTTGGCCTTTATTATCTCTTAATAGGTACATATGGAATAGGATGCATGCTAATGTGCAATACCAAAACTAAAAGCTGACTGAACTAATTGCCAAGTGTTAGTGGGTTTAGTTCGTCGTAATCCGACGCAATTAGATGTAATTATAATTCAATTACATTATATAGGATGTTTATTTCGCATAAGTAATGAAATTGTAATTCACTTTACATTACGTAGGTTGTTTGGTTTATGGTGTAATTGTAATTCAAACCTTACAATTACATCCATTGAGGGAATTCAGATTACATAAAAAGTTGGATGAAATGCTTAGAATTACGTTGTAATTCATTATTCTTATACTTCAAAACACAGTGTTTATAAATAATAATAATACTGTAATTATTACTTTATTATTAAAGTTTATTATTAGAAAAAGTTATTATTATTAAAATTATTATTTATTAATAAAATAGTTATTATTATATTAATAAATATTATATCATAGTTTTAATAAAAATCTTATTATTATATTAATAAAATATTAATATAAAATTAATAATATACAAATATTAATATATATATATATATATATATATATATATATATATATATATATATATATATATATATATATATATATATATATATATATATATATATATATATATATATATATATATATATATATATATATATATATATATATATATTCATGAAAACAATATCTATTGAAAAAAACCAATTTAACAGTTCAGCTATATATACATGACTTATTCCAAATCAGCAAGATCAACACGTACACAAAAACACTGCCTGATATATCCTCGTAACTTTTTTCTCTCTCTAAAATAAACTATCCTCCCCCTTCTGTAAATTAACATCAGCGCCTCATATACTCTTGCTTTTTCGGCGGCCGACTTCGGCCGGCCGTTTGAACCTCTATATTTTTTCTTTATAAGTAGTTTATCTCCTATCTCTCACAATAATAGCCCTTTGCCTATAGATCTATCTTTTCCATCGCTGTTTGCCATCTGTCATCGTCGCATCTCCATCTAATGACTTGCTGCTATTGTTCACTGCTATTATGTTCATATCTGTTTCCGCCGGAGTTCTTCTGCTCAGATGAGGTCCGCCAGGGCTGCATGTCAATTTTTATTTTTATTTTTTTAACGGCAGTTTGGTGCAACGGAGTATCTTGCGTACTACCGATGCACCAAATGTGAGATCTCGTATTTTTCTGGTAATTATTTTACTCGTATTCATTATTTTAATCATTTTTGGTACTTATTCGAAATTATAAAATTATTTTTATTTTATAATTCCATATTTATTTAAATCAAATATTTTGATTTAAAATCACCCACGTGCATTTTTACAAACGTTTACTTGAATCAGCAGAACGAGAACCCGAGGGCTAAATCTTTCGACTTAAAGATATTTATCTTTACATTTTATTAAGTCTAGACTGATAACGGGCACATTAATAAATTCTTATATTTCATATTTTTACTGTCGATTGTTTCAATGTTCGATGTTTTCCATGTTTTCGTTAAATGTCGCGTTAAGTCGAGTCGGGAGTCAATATTATCTTATTTTGGGTGCGTTTTAACTTTTGAGAAGTATTTTTACGAAACCCGAGCCCCGTAAATATTTGTAAATTTGACTAATAGTCATTTCCCACTTTTAACTAAACTATTTATTTAGTGGTCCTAAAGTTTCAAAAGTGACAAGTTTGGTCCCTCCACTCAACCAACATATAAAAGCATAAACATTTCACTTCCACTAACACATACAACATTTTTAAATAAAAAAAAAATCCACCACCCCCTTTCTTCTTCTCTATGCCGTGACACCCCAACCCCCAAAACACCCTTGATTCTTCAAAAATTAACTTGATCAATCCAAAAATAATTAAAGACCACATCCTATTTTTGAAAGGTGATTCTAATGGTACAAGAATTTTGTACATGCAACAAGTTTTCAAGTTTTGGTGATTTCTTGGTGTGGATGATGTTTGATCATTGTTTTTAGGATGATCATGACTAAATTATGTATTTTTTAATGTTGAAAAGTCTAAGTTCTTGATTTTTATCTTTTGATTTTGTTGCATGCAATGGTTTAGGATGTTTAAGGGTAATATTAGGATGATTTTATTAGTGGGAAAATGTTTAGATTTTGTTGAAAAAGTAATTTGATATGATTTTTAAAGTACCAAATTTAGGCAGAAAGTTGAGGAAGGTTTTGGGTAACTTAATCTTGTTTTATTATTAAACAAATAAGATAAGATTGTAGATATTTTTCTTAGCTTCGATTTGATATAAATTAGAGCTTCCAACTCCAAACGAGTTGGAAATGGCGTTAGTTTGATTATTCGTGTACCGGGAGACGAGTATCGACACAATCTAAAATTGTTGTCGATATTTGGATCGAATCTCGGGGACTCTAAATTGAAGTTTTGAAATGTGTAACATACTGATAATGAGGTGTTTACCTTAGAGGTTGAGTTTACTTTAAAACCCGAGTGTCGGTTTTGTAAACGGAGTCGTTTAAATAAGTTAAAACGGTTGAATGAAAAATTTACGTAAATCTGTCCGGATTTTGTAACCCGAAGATGTGTCGGGCAGTGAGTCTTAGAAGTAAAAACTTTTGACAAGCTTTTTATATGTCTCTCTATAGATGTTAAGTGAGCTTCTCAGTTAGTACCATAAACATTTGACACGTCTAAGTGGGGTAAATCAGCCCGCACATTTGGTATGTGCCGGCAGTTTTTATCGAGAGCATTGTCTAATAAAAGTATATTTTTAGATGAAGTCTAGAAGTACCCCTTTGCTTGGTTTTTCTCATGTGTCATAATTTGATTATGTATTCATGTATTCAAGTGTTTTTATAAACATTTACTTCGTGTCTTCTAAACTTTCGCGTCCCGTTATCGTAGGTCTCGGATGACTTAAGGTTGCTTGATTTTCTGTTGTTTCTACTGAGCCCTCCAGTTTCGTGTTGATTCCACCGTATAGCTAAGGTGAGTTCATAGCCCCTCTAGCTACTTGTTCATTGTTTCAAAACACGGGGTGAGATTAACATGTTGGAACACAATCTTTTAAACTGTATGCTGTCTAGAACTGTATGCTGCCAGATGAATTCATTGATATTATTGCTTTTAGTCTCTAGCCTTAAGTTTCCTCTCCTGATCATGAACCGTTAATTTTCCGGCGTGCTTTGCGCGAAGCGCGAATGTTGTGGGTGGATCCATCGGGATTGACTATCCCCGTCCTGATTACTTTGACGCACTTACATTTGTTTATACTAGAGTATTAGGCTGGATACTCATTAAAGGAACTTACATTGAGTTAAGCTTCGGTTCATGAACTAATTAGTAGCAATAATATATCATGACTATGGAGAATGTACATAGTCATCCCCCCAGTACTTGTTTTTACAAAGTATACTGTGTTCCATTACTTAGCTTTCTAAACCTATGAATCACACAAGTGCTAAAACAAGACCTTTTTCTGGAACGAGAGGATGGGGTTATCTGCAGCATCAAGCAAAGAACGACGATCACGAAGACTAAATTTTTTAGGCTTAACTTGAAACACGACATTGCCATTAACATCAGTAACAGAAAAGTTGCCTAAAGAAAGGGACATTACTTTTATAGTGATGGTGAGATCAACCGGATACGGTGCAAGGAACTGAGGACTAACGATGGCGTCCGAATTCGACGTTTGGGCTGGCGTGTAGCTTGTTTGAGCTGCCATTGTTAATATGAGATTGGTTGATGAGTTGGTTCTGTATTTTTATAAAGATAGTTTATCAAATTGATAATTTATGGGCCTTATTCCATAAATGAACAAATTGCGTTTCATTGACTCTTTCCTTATCTGGTAGCTCAAATATTAATTTATTCAACGTTGAATACTCGTTATTAGTTTTGAATCAAACGTCATTTATTGTTCTTGATCCCAATTTTGAGTTTCTCACTTTGGTTGATCATATAAACCTGGTCAATAATACACACGCATGGATTTGGTTCACTTACATGATCATGCTTATATTAAGTGGCAACTCAATTCATTTATCTATGCGTAACTTATCACTCATGTCGAACATGTTAATAAGAAGATTCAGATAATCTTGTAGAACACATATCAGATTTTTGAGAAGCCACAATATGACCAAAACAAATAGCATGAATAAAGTGAGAAACTCAACACAATGTACCAAAGTGATTTGTAGTGATTCAGAGTTTCACTTTTAGGTGATTTTTTAAAAAAAAAACATCTTATTGTACCAATTTCAGTGAAAACAGTTAGTATCTTGGGGCAGCAATCTTAAGCTTAACAACATTTGATTTAATATGATATTGAGTTTTTGTGTATTAGGTTTGACTTCAGCAGTTCTAATATTGATTTGAATTGAGTTTTGGAATCTTTTTGCAGGATGGTTTTTGTTTCGCTAGATTATAGAACAACTTTTTTTTTCAGCTTGAGCTGGTGTAAACTGAGCTAATCTGGTGGTGGTGGTACTTTTTTTTTTTTTTTTTTGAAAGGCATCTTTTATTAACAGCAAAAAAGAAAGAGTAGAAAACCCCATGGGACAAACCCCATGGAGAAAACCTCACTAACCTCGCAACCTATCTAATACATGAGCTATTTGAGTAAACAGGAAGCAGCGACCCAACCCAAAACACAAAACGAACAAGGGCCGTCCAAAACACCAACCAATGAAAATAAGAATTTAGCACGAAAAGGAAGAACCTTTTCACCAATCGACCCAGTTGATTTTACTCTTTTTGCATCTACGTGAGATCCAAAAGAACGACATCAATTGAATCTCAAAGAAGATATCATCAGCCCCCATATGCTTGCGCCGAAAGATCTTCTCATTACGTGCTTTCCAGATCAGATACAGAGCGCTCCAAATCACTGCTTGCCACACATGCTTAAATCTAGGTGGCGCCAAACTTTCTGCGAATAATATATCACTTATTGATAAACCAATAAAGGGGCCCAACTCCCACCACGAGAAGATCTTAGACCACACAGCACACCCAATTGCACATCGAGCAAAAATGTGATCAATTGTTTCAATCGCATCCTCGCACCACGGACACAAAGTTGAATGAAGGTCCACACCAATATGGTCAAGGATAGACCTCACTGGTAATCGACCACATTTAATCTCCATATAAATACATTTACCTTGGGAGGCACAATCTTACACCACAACGTTTCTTGAGCATGCGCACCCGTACCAAGAACTTTATCATTGATTAGCTCTTTGAGACCTTTAACCGAAAATACTGTTAGATATTAGGGTCGTGATAATCGGTGATTGCCGGATAGTTCTTGAATCGTGTCAAACACTTTCCTAATACAATATTTCGACCCTATTTGTGCCTTGGGTTACACGAAATTTGTACGGGGATAAGACAAGAACAACACTCTATTTCTAGGCACAAGATTATAGAGCAAAACATGGACAATGTGTATGTTATGATCTTGAGACCAAAAATCTGTTTATATGTGTATATAAGCTTCAAATGAACGTTGTGATCCAAAAAGAAAAGTTCCTTCATGAAAAGACATAATAAATCCTGTTTCTGCAACAGTTTTGTAACAGTTTTGCAACAAAATAACCGTCGCTAACTGTCATCAACACAAGTGTATGGATTATTTAGTGACCCACGAATCTGTCACTGTATGCCCTTTAGTGGCCCACAGATTCTGTCACAATAGGCCCATTCACTACTATAGATTCACAACTTTTCATTCTTTTGTATCCGAAATCAAGTTAACAAGTTTATACAAGCGTGTACTCCACACCTCCGAACTTGTATTATAACTTAACTTGAAATCCCTTTAGTCTCGGGTAAATCACCATTACACCAAAATGATTGATGACACTAAAATCACCAACAAATACTCCATCATCATCAAGCAACCACCTCCAAGAATCCACATTGTCACGAACCGGAGCTATATCCCTGACTAGATTAACTAACTCTAGTAGCTCTCCCGATGACCTCCCTCTAGGGGCACCCACCCACTCCCATTTCCATCTCCACCCAATACTACTCCATTCGCCATGGCTCCTAACCGAAACATCTTCATCACCTTCAAACCTAAACAACCTTTGGAACCTATCACACAATCTAAAATCCCCAACCCATTTGTCTTTCCAAAACCGAGTCACTTCTGGAGTAGCCAATAGGGGTGTTTGGGGCAATGTGATTCGGGTGGGTAAAGAAATAGATCGAATAGGGGTAGATTTCACCTTATCTTTTGGTAAGAGGTTGGGAAATGGGGTAGATTTCACCTTATCTTTTGGTAAGAGGTGGTGGTGGTACTTTTAAGTTATGAAGTACGAATCTGGTGGTACTTTTTGTATACGGATTTTTTTTGAAATTTCAAAACTGATCTTTGAAGACTACACCAACTTGAGGAAGGGAATGTATATGATATTTGTAAGTAAGAGAACTCGACGTTGGTTGAGAAAATATTTCTTTTAGGCAAGGTGGGAAGACTTACTAAAGACATTGTATTTCCACTATTTGAACTTCCTTTTAGTATTCACAATTTTTCCTCAGTTCCTCTTAAGAAGAAATGATCAACTTGATTATAATGTTGTATATGTAGTTTTGTGTATTTCGTCTGAAAACACGTTATGATACATTTTGTTGTTAGTGCATATTTAAGTGAAACAAAATAGAATTATATCGCCCGTGTATTACACGGGTTCTTAGCTAGTTAGAAACATTTATGTCATTTTCTGACCAATTCCTAAACTTAGCACTATAAACACTTCTGCAACTCACCAAAACAGCATTAAAAAACCAAACATAAACACAACAAAACATAGTTCACAAAACCACCCCCTTAACTATCTCCACCTTCACCATGTCAGCCCAAACTAGCTACCCGAACCCGCCATCAGCCATCGTCAGCCCACACTTCTTGGCACCATATCCTGTTAATCTAACTATAGTTAGGAAGCTGATGTGGTTGTCTGATGGTAATTTTGGAGTAAGAGACGTTAATGGTAATGTTATTTTTAAAGTCAAGGCTAAGCATTTTAGTATTCGTGATCGTCGTGTTTTGCTTGATTAAGGTATTTGATTATTATATGGTGGAAACATGTTATGTTTGACTTTATAAAAGTAACAGGGGTGTTTGTTTTTAATATGCTTAAACTTATTTATGGGCTTATGAGCTTTACCAGATTCCGGCTTATATTTCATAAGCTTCATTTGCTTGGCTTATTTTGGGACGTAGGGGCTTGTATAAGTTTGCAAACTTATACTATAAGCTTACAAGTTTTCTAAATAAGCCGGAAAAATTAAGCTTATGAATTGTAAGCCAAAAACAGATAAGCTCATAAGCATGTAAATAATCTTAAACAAACACTCAAAAATGATTATGTGGTTAAAGAAAAAGGTGGTTTTTTGTTTAATTTTAGTTGAGTGTTTGATGAGATATTTGAAAAATATTAAGTTTGACTTTAAAAAGTCAAAGTTGGATATTTATAGGCAGTATTGGATTTTTCTTCTTGTTTGATTTTGATTTGGTTCAGCTGTGGATGAAATATTTAAAAAAAATGTGCAGTTTGACCTTTTAAAAGTCAAAACTAGATTTCAATAACAAGTATTGGGTGTTCTAATTTGATCTTGTCTATTAACTTGATCACATTGTTTTAGAAAAAGTAGGGTTTTTGTTTGATTTTTATTTGGTTAAGATTATGAAAGATCAAAGTTTAGTTTAAAGAGTATATGATGAAAATAAGGTATGATGAGGCGCATGGACGAGTCTAGGATTTTCAATAGGATGTTGCACAAAAGAATTCGAAAAAGCCATGCACAAATGTTCTTTATCCCAAGTAATAAAATTTGCACCATAGATTTTTTGGGCTAAACTAAAGCTGCACGTCAAAGAAATAAAGGAGCACAAGTATTATTGCGGGTTGCACGTATAAAAAACTGACACTTCTCTTAAAAGTTTACACTTCGTGACTCTAAATTGGGTGTGGACTCTGCAACAACCGACTCTCATGTAGGTCCGTCGAGGTAGTGCAATTCGTATAATTGATATGTATTAAAGAGTGTTTGGGAATAGTGATAGAGATATCTGACCTTCTGACTAATCAGTAGTTTGTAGCTTTCTCAGTATCTCTATACTTGATTATGTGATATTGGTTTATGAGAAAGGCATAGGCGGTTTTGATAAGCAATACCAAACATCCTTAAAGTGTGGTAAAAATGATGTAATAGGTGTTTTTACCTTTTACTGTCATATGAGAAATATAAGCCTGTAATTGAGAAACTGTCTTTGAAAAAGTGTTGAAACATGATTGTAACTTTATAAATGTTGCCTAAACATTTGCGTATCTTTTAAGTTCTTTGAATGTTACGATGGTAATCAGCTGCTCACTATTCGTAATAGATGGGTGGTATACAGGGGAGATAGCTCAAATTCAAAAGACGTAATCTTTAGTGCCAAACAGTCTTCGTTGATCCAATTCAAGACATCACTTGATGTGTTCTTGGGGTGTAACGAAAAAGAAAGTGTCTGTGACTACAAAGTCAAAGGCAGCTGGTTTGAGCGATCATGCATCATTTATGCCGGTGAGAGCACCCACATCGTTGCTCAGGTAATCATATTACTCAATTATCCGTTTCTCACTTTGGTGATTTTCGAGCTTCGACACATTTAATTTCTAGTGAAGTTTATATAAATTTACCCGTTGGAACAGAAATTACCAAATTAACCTGTGTGGAATTATGTACCAAGAATAACTCTCGTCACTAATGGTGAAATGCAGATGCACAAGAAGCACACTGTTCAAAGCATTGCACTTGGAAAAGACACATTTGCTGTGACGGTGTATCCCAATGTTGACTATGCTTTCATTGTTGCCCTTGTCGTGATCCTCCATGAAATCAACGAAGGGAAATGATATGGAATAAATCTGCACATTAATATAGCGTACTAACGTTTGCTCTTGTATAATATGAAGTGATTTTAAATTTGTATCATAACGCGTTTGCTCTTGTATAGTTTATCGAACAACTTACATTATGCCTCGATGGTTGTTGATCATATCAACCTAGTCAATGATACACACATGGATTTGGTTCACTTAAATGACCATGCTTAGATTAAGTGGTAACTCAAATCATTTATCTATACGTAGCGTATCACTCGTATGCCGAACATGTTATAGAAGATTCGGAATACTAGGATACAGAGACCGAGGGACTAGAAAATATGTTATAATGGTGTCTGAAAAACAACTCTCATCTTTTCAACTGCTCATCAGTATGACCTCCCAGTTCCTGAAAACATTCGATTTGCAAATAAAGAAGGCCACCACGTACACAATGCATACATAGGATGCAAGCACGCACATGAATTGATCTATGTAGTATCATTTTGTAACAATGATAAGTATTGAGTGAATTTACATTGCAGCATCTTTCTCTTCGTTGATTTCGTGGAGGATGACTATAAGTGTAACAATGAAAGCATGATCAACATTAGGATTCACGGTCACAACGAATGTGTCTTTTCCAATTGCAACGTTGTGAACCGTGTACTTCTTGTGCATCTGCATTTTTTTTACGAATAACCATATGTCAGTAACGATAATCTATCCATTTGTCATTTAAGATCAATGACTTGTGTGACTCGTCATTCTTAGGAAATGGTTCTTTCAAACGAGTTGATTTAGGCTGTATTTTAATCTTTAACGGGTCGAAAGTCATGACCTAGTGTAACTTAAACATCCAAGGCTCTTTAATATCTATGCTAAATACATTATTATTTCTCAACTCCAAACAATGACATAAACAGCATGTCAACCGGACCTATAGTGACCCGTATTACAAAAGGCGACCACTTAACTTCAAGACTAAGTATGCGTCTTACCTGAGCAACGACTCTAGTGCTCTCGCCAGCGTAAATGGTGCATGATCTGTCAAGCCAGCTGCCTTTAAATTTGTAGTCACAAACATCTCTTTCATCAGACCCCAAGAACACAACAAGCGTCGTCTTTATTTGCCTTGAACACTAGCCCTTGAACCTGTTTATAAAATCAATCAACAAACAAACTGTTTTCGTTAATTAGCTACGTACCTTTTGGAATGTATAACCAACGTTTAAATGAATCACACAAGTGCTAAAACGAGACCTTTTTCTGGAACGAGAGGATGGGATTATCTGCAGCATCAAGCAAAGAACAACGATCACGAAGACTAAACTTTTTAGGCTTAACTTGAAACACGACATTGCCATTAGCATCAGTAACAGAAAAGTTAACCTCGCTTATTACTAGTACATATGAATATGATGCATGCTAATGTGCAATACTAAAACTAAAAGCTGACTGAACTAATTGCCAAGTGTTAGTGGGTTTAGTTCGTCGTAATCCGACGCAATTAGATGTAATTGTAATTCAATTATATTATATAGGATGTTTGTTTCGCATAAAATTGTAATTCACTTTACTGTTTGGTTTGTGTCGTAATAGTAATTCAGACATTACAATTACATCAATTGAGGGAATTCAGATTACATAAAAAGTTGAATGGAATGTTTAGAATTACGTTGTAATTCATTATTCTAATACTTTAAACCACAGTGTTTATAAATAATAATAATAATTATTATTATTATTAAAGATTATTATTAGAAAAAGTTATTATTATTAAAATTATTATTTATTAATAAAATAGTTATTATAATATTAATAAATATTTATAACATAGTTTTAATAAAACTATTATTATTATATTAATAAAATATTAATATAAAATTAATAATACAAAACATTAATATATATTTATTAGAATATATATAATATTAAATAAATAAATAATTATTTACTAATATAATAATCATTGTAAAATAAATATAAATAAAAATTTATTATTAAAAAAATAATAAAATTAATATTATATTAAAAAAATTAAAAATAATAATATTAAAAAATATTAATTAAATTTTTTTTAATAAAATAATTATAAAAATTAAAAAATAACTAATTAAATTATTATCATTAGAGTTATTACTTTTAATAAAAACGATATTTTAATATTATTAATAAATTAATATAATAGTTATTAACAAAATAATTAACATAAAAATATTAAATATTATTTTTATAGTTATAAAATAAATATTATTAAATAATAATAAAAATAAATAGTTTTTTATTATTATTTTTACTATTATATTATTTACATATTATCATTATTTAATATTTATTATTTATTATTTATTATTTATTATTTATTATTTTAACTGTTATTTATTATTATTTATTATTTATTATTATATATTATTAATAATATTAATATATATTATAATAATAAATTTTTTTATTTATTATTATCATTATTCAATTATTCGTAAATTGGAAAAGATATTTGTTTTTTTTCTAAAATTATTGAAATGTATGAAAAATTTTAAGTTTCATTTAACTCATATAATTTATTTAAAATTTAACTATTAAAATTACTTTTTTTACAAACTTGTCACTTATATTTTTATTTTTATTTTTTATTCCAATAGTATTTTTTTATAACAAAAAAAATTTGCCTAGGAAATTTTAAGTTGTTCTTTAAAAAGTTAAAAATTAAAAAGTAAATTAATAGATTGTTTTTTATTAATTTTTTTAACACGAAAGTCTTTACTTCAATATAAAAAAGATTTTAATAAAACAATCTGAAAAAAGTGAGCTAGGTATGTTGCTTTATTTTGACACGTGATCGAATCGAGCTTTGTTATTAGACAACTAAAAGTCCAAATTGAAAAAAGAAATTAGTCAGATTTTGATAAATTGCCCAATTTGTAAAGGAAAAAATTGTCTTTGTTACGATGGAAAATAAAAGTGGCAGGACCAATGTGTTAAAATTCAGTTGACTCGGTCGGTTGAACTGGTTGAATCGTGATTTGATCGGATGATTAAACATCGGTTTTGGCTCAAAAACCAAGTTGAACATTGGTCTGATGGTTTGACCGAGTCAATTAAAAAACCAGTTTTTAAAATATTGGTTGAGAATTAGGACAATATGAATGGGTGAGATTGAATTTCAAACTCATGTGAGATTATAAATAATTAGTAGTTTGATTGTATTGGTTCCTATTTTTATTTTTTTGTTCTTCATCTTACAGCCCATTTGATTTGGTATGCCTTTGTTTTTTTTTTTCATTTAATAAAATTCTTTGTTTTTCAAAAGAAAAAAAAAGAGCGTTAAATCCAATTGCTCAAGGAACGTTATGCCCTAAAAGTAAATACAAAACTTTTGCTTACTTTCGGTTCTTAGAGCATCTCCAATGCAGGGTGATATAGAAAGTTCAATACCTTGTCACATCAACGACACATAAGCATCTCATTATGTTGCAAAAACTCTCACAATCCATTGAACTTTACATGGTGTAATACATTTCCATGTTGTCAAAAATTTAATATATTTTTTATTTAAATTTCTATTTTGGACAGGTGAGAGATAGTTTTGCATGTGGATTAATTTAATATATTATTTAGTATATTACTTTAAGTGTAAAATATGAATTGTGGGGTAACAAAATTGAGGGTGACCCACTATAGTACGTCTATTGGTTGTTTGTTCAGAGAAGCACCACTATTCAATGCACGAATGAGTTGGAAGTGTCACAATGCATTGAACGAATAAAGAACTGCTAATGTGTGTATGTTATGTTGTGGGTTGTGGATGCCCTTAGAGCATTCACAATGCTCAAGTCTTGAAAGACTTGAAGCAATTAATGTTTTTTAATGCATACTTACTAAATAGTTAAAACTTGCAACAATAACTTGGAGTATACCAAGTCATTAGCAAAAAGCTTATTGAAAAGCCTTAGTTAAAATGCCAAAAATTTTTCTAAAAGATTTGCTAAAATAGTAAAAAGCTTTTAATAGCTTTTACCATTGTGGATACTTTTAGTTCTTACTTTAAACAAATTTAACAATTGCTGAACATGCATAACATAATTGTATTCGTGAAAACAACATCTAATGAAAAAAATCAATTTAACAGTTCAGCTACATATAGATGACTTATTTCAAATCAGCAAGATCAACACGTACACAAAACAATATTCATGTTCGAGCGTTGGGTATAGAAAAAATCTTAACTGAGAGAGATGCTGCCCATCAAGATATCCGGACAAACTTCCACGGAAAATTAGTCTACTTGTCAAATGACGATAAAAACTACTATAAAAAAACAAAACAATATTCAAGGTTCTTAAAATATGAAAATTGTAACCCAGATTCGACTTTATAGTGATGGGCTTTATCAGCAACATTTTTATATGCGACGTCTCGGTCCAATAAGCTAAAATGATGAGTGTGTTTTATTGTGTAATAATTAATAAACTTGCAATTTGTATAAGACCCGGTCTGAGCAACATGTCAAATCCGAACCAAACCGAATTAATTCGACCCGATTATATCAAAAACCGATTTTGAGGAAAATGTGAACCAAAAACGTACCAAAGATAACCTACCCGATTTAGATAATTTACGTGTATTATTTTGGTTTTGAGCCTAGCCCCGAACCAAAACCAAACAAAACCGAGCAGATTCAAATCTGAAAACCATAGTTATATAAAATCGAAAACCAAACCGAAGAAAGTCGGTTTGGTTTGATTCCCGATCGATTTTACTCAACCTTACCATGAAGTCTTAAACCTTGAAAAATAAGATGGAGTCACTGAGTAGTGAGTGATGTCAATAATTTTCTACAACTCTCTAAAGATTTTCTCAATATTTATTTAATTCATTTCTGATAATAATTTAAATGTTAAAAACTTGTGCTCTATCGTTACCGTTTTATATTTTGTTATTCCCTCCGTTCTATAATTATAGTTCGATATATTATTTTCAAACGTTTTAAACTAACAGTTAATTTTTAAAAATAGATAAAAGAAAATAGATAAAGAATATATATTAAGTTTACAATATATCTTTAATTAAAGGTATTACTGCAAACAATAAAAAAGTTGTAAAATAATTGGTGATAATTTTTTTTATTTTTTTTAATTTTATTTTTGGTAACCGTGATTTCCGACTCATTGGCCGACTAATCTACGGGGTTTGAGCCCACCGCCACACAGACTCAAACCAGGTAAAGCCCTCACTTTTCATGAGATTGGCGTGTCCACTTCAAGGTTGTTTGCACCTAGTGGGAATTGAACTTGAGACCTCATACACTAATAAAATTATTATTATGTTAAAAATAAGAAAAAGAAAACTGAAAACATAATCATTTTATAAAATTGCATGTTTTCATTTAGTAAGCTATAATTATGAGACGAAGAGAGTACTAGTTTAAACTCACGTTATTATAGCGATGATTATCATGACGAAGCTACTCGTGTTGGAAAATGTTTTGCAAAATATGGTTTTTGCAATACTTTGGACATAATTTTATATATGTATATGTTATATATATTCGTAGTACTTAGTAGCTTTGCGTTCTCCTCGAAGAGAGCTTCGCAACGAGCTAAAGTATGTCCAATATGGAGTTAATATGAATGAGATATCGTATCTCAAAGTGAGTCACGTGAAACACAATATTTGGAAAAATATTTGTCCCACATCGCTTGAAACATTAAGTGAAAACATGTTTATAAGGAAATCCAGTTTTTACCCTACAATATTCATTTGTGGGTTTTTACTCCCAGGCCTAAGCGCACGCAGGGGTGCAGAAAGTGGGATTTCTAGGCCAAAAACGGGTTCGAAGCTACTGAACTTGTGCACGAGCGCGCGACATGCGGACACGAATGCATCTCCGAAAACTGGCTTGGGTGCGGGCAGATTTCGGTATCTTTTTTGCTGCAAATTCGGATTTTTTCCAGAAAATTCTGTAATCTATTTTAAGAATAGATTTAGAATAAATTTGTGTTTATAATTGATTTGCAAATCGTGTTATAGAAATAACAGATTTGTCAGAATATTTTATATGGAACAGAATATTTTGTCTTGGTGACCAAGGCAAATTTTCACTATATAATAAATCTGTCTCATTCAGTTTAATCATCAGAAAAACGCAGCTTTTCATACTCCATTACCAGACGATTTTTCCAGCAGTTCTCGATCAGAAACGCAGAAGGGCTTCCGTGATCTTTCAGGCAAGTTTGTCTAGTCCGGCTGTACAACAGCTTTGGACGTTGTACCCTGGGAAACAGACGGCGAATCTGTTTTAAGGGAAGCGTGTTAAACACGTGCCTCGTCTTAATTTTACTGCTTTCAATTTTATTTGTTATTTAATTCTGTTCTTTGTTCTGTTAATTTTATTATTGTTTTAATAAAAGTATATACCGTTTCCCACAACTCGTCACTTTCGAACGTGGTACTCGCCACTCAATTTAAACGAGAAAAAATTTTGTGACAAAAACAATACTCCCTCACAGATAAAAGTGACAAAAATTTTATATCTTGAAACTCGTCGAGGTAATGAGTTAAATTTTTTTAAAGGCGAGTTAATGGTTAGTGATTCGAGCCCGCAGTGACATTCAATTGGACAGTATGTAAGTCTCAAACTTTTTTCTTTTGGGAATAATCCTACTCCTGCTTCTATTTATTTCAAGTCTCTTTAATGAGACTCAAACTTGAGACAGCACCAAGAATACTTTCTCCAATATTATCTTTAGTAGCCAACTGAGCTAGCTCAATTGGTTGAGGTAATGAGTTATTAAACGACAAAAATTCGACACTTTTATTTATTATTATTTTTTTCAAATTAAATTAGTTGTATGTGTGGTGCAGATTGTAACTTTTATTTATTATTATTTTTTTAATATTCTTTTTTTACATATTGATTTGGTTTGGGTAGCTAATAATGGGCTCAATTTGTTTCGAATCTAACTTTTATTGGCAATATAAACAAAATGATTAGTTAGTTTGAAAATTTTTAATTGTCCTAATTTTGCTTAATAATATTTATTAGATAAATTTTGAAATATAGTTTGTCTGAAAAAACAGCAAAAAAAATTTTTAGTGTGTGAGTTTTAAATGAGGATGTCAAATTTATGAGAAAAAAGTATCTAGAAGTATGGCATCTAATAAGACTCAAATGAGAAAGTTTTCTTCCCTATGATACTTAACCCTCTTAGATATGATAAATAATCAAACGATATTATCAAATGAACCATTTACCTCAGAAAAATATTTATAATTATGGGCAAATAAAAATAAATTATAAAAGACAACTCATTTATTCATAAAAAAAAACAAAATTATAATTAGTGGGTGAGGTTATTTTCAGAACCAAATAAATGTACAGAACTGCGAGAACCAACATCAACCAATCAGATTTTTTGAATATTAGTTTTTATTATTTAGTTCAAAAAGGTATTATAGTAAAAGAACATTTTTATTTTGTTTTTGAATTTTTGTAAAAGAAAAATTTTAATTTCAGAAATTTAGTTTTTTAGTTTTAAGTTAATATTATTTTTTTCATGCATATTTTGTAAGGTTCATATGCCTTTTTTAGATTATCTAAATATTTGTGTGTTTTTAGATTTTAGTTGCTCAAACCTCCCACGTGTTTTTCACAAATATTTTACATCATTGCATGGATGACATAAAGAAGTTTTTTTACATGTATTGTATAACCTTTGAAAAAAAACATTATATATAATGTTACAAAGCATGTGATACAGACAATTTAAATACAAAATTCTAAAAGTGAAAACTATATTGCTGTGTATGCACATGTATTTTCTCTCGTTGAACACTCGTATTTCTGTGTATGCATATGTGCACTGCAGTTCACCCATATGCCCTTATATATACATACTCAAGTTCGTAGTTCATGTGCACTTGTGTCTATGGCATGCAATTCTTTACTCTTTAAATCTTTATCATATCCGTACCTCTGACCACAAACAAATAATATGCGAGTTATTTATTCATAACAACTAACACAACACATATGCACAATCCTTTCTTATATCAAATTATGCAAACAAAGTTAATCATAACAAGCACCATTACATATACTGATACTTTAACAGAACATATACGCACACTTGATCATAGTTTTTAGATTCTACACATACATTACTACATTAAAAGCTTATCACTTTAACGACCCAAACAATTTATCACTCAAGTAATCTAGGCAATTTACATGCGTACACATGAAATCTAATCTAAGTTAGATGACGAGATCACATATATTAAAAAAAAAAGGTGATTACCTAATCAAAGTTAGATCAAGACAAAGTCAATATAAACACACACAAAAAAACTACATACGTATATGATCTTCGTCATAAACAATTATTAGCTTCCTCGTATTGAATAATTTGTTTCAACGACAAGAAAAACCAATTAATTAAATAGTACCCAAACACATTGCAATCTTAGAACATGCACATGTATTTCTTCCGATAACGCTAAACTCGAACAAATAGACAAGCGTATGCACATGTATTGTTAAGAATGTGAACATAAGATCGCCTAAATACATAGCTAGAATTACTCAAAAATTACGAACATTTAACAATACTCATAAAAACTTTAACCACAAACTTGCTTTTCATTATAAAACGTAAAAGAATTTCATGTACCATTGACAAAAGTTGTTGAACTGATGTTGGCGAAAATTACTACGGTTAAAGAGATCAAATCATACCTAATAAGTTACTCACCTATAACAACTCTTGTTTTGAATATCAATCTACTCACTTACGGTATTAAAGACTATATCAATGATAAGATTCATATTAATAAAGTAGTACTAGGCTTTACCTATGTAACAGAACCCCACCATCACTAAACGATCCCTCATCCTCTTTTGATGAATATATTCCCACAAGATACACGACTTCCGTATACGACATCGTATCATTCTCGACAGAGTTATATTTCAAGACTAGTAAGAACGCAAGTTAGTGACATTAACACGAGACAAATCCTTTTGATCAAGTAAATTAAAAAATCTTCAAACAATTAATATAGATCGAGTAAATCCGTGGTCTTTTATTCCAGTTTTATTCTTAAAAGTAAAATTTCAATTTATAATCTTGATAGTATATACGTCCTTAAGAAACCTTTTTAAATAACAATATTTAACTTTGAATATGGAAGTTTCCTAATTTAAAACCGAGTGATTCTTTGGGTGATAGATGAAGAGATCAACACATTAATCTTACCTGGATTGTTGAAGGATATGTTAGACCTAGACCATGTATGATGGCTACAAGGATTTAGGATCCAGGAGAGAGTGGGCAGTTTCTAGTTTAAATGAAAAGGAAAGATCGTGAATGAGGTTTTAGTTGTGAGATGCTATTTTCTTGGAAAAGTTAATTTCCAATTTTGCCCCTAGTTAATTTTTTTACTTTAAATTAAGTTTTATATATTAACAAAAATTCCATTATGCAATGTCATGGTGTACATTATGTAGTATTTGAAGTAAAAACTAGTTCTCGTAGTTCTGTACATTTTTTTGGTTCTGAAAATAACCTTACACTATAACTAGTTTATTTTTTATAGATAGACATAAACAATACATAAGATCATGGTTATCAAGATTGTGATCTTGATGTACAAAGAAAAAATCTTGCAAGATTGTAGTAAGATTAGTAAAAATAAGATCTAAGATCGTAAGGTATCAGTCTCGATTTTAGTTAAAATTTTATTTTTTATTACAAACATAAAAATAATTCTACTTGACCGAGTTTTGCCCATGTACGTAACCCACACGTCACAATTAAAGTCAATAAAACTATCTTTTGTTAACTATTATTATATGCGACTCGTGCTATATTTGCGCCATACCAAAATCGTGTATCTTTTTTTCTGAACGGCAACTTTATTAAAACTAGCAAGATGCTAGATAAAACATTACAAAGAAATAAGATAAAAGTTCTTTAATCAACAATCCTAAGAAAGAGAACTAGAACACCTATTGACACTCCAAAGAAAAGAGGCCGAGACAACATCTTCTTGGCGGGGAAGAATCAAAGATCAGACGGTACCGAAATACCCAAATAGACCAACATGAAGTATAAAAGACACCCTCCAACAAAGATTTGAGTTTAGCCGACATACGAAGATATGCAAACCAAGTATACCCCATTCATCGAAAGAAAAGACTTCCTCCTAATGAATATTCCACCATCTACATACCCTTGAAGAATACTCTTACTCAGGTGACACCCAAAAAATTAAATGATTTGAGTCTTTCTTAGCCATATCACAAACCGCACATAAAGTAGAAGTTACATGGACCCTCTTATGATCAAATTACCACGAGTCGGAAGACGATCAAGCCTTGCACGCCATACAAAAATGTTGATCTTAATTGGAACAGATTTCACCCATCTAGTGACCACATTGGAAGAAGGCAGAAAACTATCATCTATAGAGGAACGAACAACCTTGACACGAAACAACCCATCACCATTAAGACCACAAACCCATCTATCCCTAGAAGCATAAACAGAAAGCGTACCAAACAAGGATAAAAGCTCAGCTCACTGGTTGCTTTCGACACCGTCTCTGACCCGTCTTCTGAAAGAGGCGTCTAAAGAAGAAGCTCCCCTCTTAACAACAACTGTCACCTCTTTCTCAAATTCTAACGCAAAAATACGAGGGAACCGGGAAAAAAAGAGGACTATCTGATATCCAATTATCAAGCCATAATCTAGTATTTGAACCGTCTCCAACGCGAATTTTGCAATGCGAGAGAAAACTAAACCCTTTTGATGACAAAAGTTGAGCTTCATGAATGATAACCCCCCAAGTAGACCGAAGATTAAGAGAGTGCTGATTCAAACGAGGACCATGAATGACGCTTATGATGTGATACCACAAAGAGCTGTCTTGAGATAGGAAACGCCACATCCATTTGAGAATTAAAGCTCTATTAAGAGCAAACAAACTGGAAACCCTGAGACCTCCTTTCTTCTTAGACGAAAGAACTTTATCCCATGCGACCCACATAATTCTACTAGATTTAGAGTCACCTCCATTGAAGAAATTATTACGAAGCTGCTCTAGCTCACGAAGAACACGTATGGGGGCTTTATATACCGACATATTGTAAATGGGAACAGCACCAAGCACCGACTTAAGCAGAGTCAACCGACCTCCCAATGAGAGCGTTTTAACCTTCCACTTAGATAAACGAGTGTGAACTTTCTGAATAGTATTAGACCACGCAGAATAGCGAGACATATAATCGCCAACCATAACTCCTAAATATTTGAATGGCGTTTGCATGACACCACAACCTATACGCGAAGCACCTTGGTGAACGATCTCTATCGGAACACCAACACCCAAAACGTGACTTTTAGACACATTAATACGCAGCTCCGAAGCTAAATGAAAACAGCGAAGAATCTTAAGAAGGTTATCCAAATTCGTATATGACCATTCTCATATGAAGACAACGTCATCGACATAAAATAAGTGAGACAAAGAAGTCGAACCATTAATTAGAAGACCCTGGAAAATACCTTCGTTAACAGCTCTCGAAACGGAAAGGTGGAGAGACTCCATGACAAGAATGAAGAGAAACAGAGCTAAAGGGTCGCCTTATTTCAAACCGCAATATATGGGGAATTCCGAAGTAGGACCCCCGTCCACCAAAACCGAAGCCATATTAGAGCTGAAGATACCACGAATCCACTGACACCATTTTGGACCAAAACCGAAGGCTGAGAGCATGTCATTGAGGAAGTTCCACCGAACAGAATCATAAGCCTTGGCAAAATCGACTTTGAAGACTAAAGCTTGCTTTCTTTTCCTTTTACACCAAGAAAGAACCTCATCAAGAATAATCTGACCATCTAAAATCTATCTATTAGCAACAAAGGCTGACTGTGTGTTAGACACAAGATCCGAAATAACCCTGGCCAAACGATTAACAAGAATCTTGGTCACCACTTTGTAAACACTGTCGATCAAACTAATTGGACGAAAGTCAGTGACAAATTTGGCATCCTAAACTTTGGGAATCAAAGCGATAAAAGACGAGTTACCACCTCTCGGAAAACTACATTTATCGAAAAAACAAACCACATCTGAACATAAATCTGGACCTACAAAGTTCCAATATCGTCTAATGAATTCAAAGGTGTAACCATCCGGGCCATGAGATTTTCTCACCACAATCCCACAATGTTGTAGGGATTTCATCTAACGAGATGTCCATATCCAAATCTTGGACTTGATCATGAGATAAACACTTAGGTAAAGACATATTTAATTTGAACCGAGCATCATTCGACTGTTGGAAACGGGATAGCAAAGTGGTCATAAAAAGCCTCCTTGATAGTGTTCGAGGACGTACACTAACAAAAACACCACGAATAGCTAATTGAGAACGTCTCTTGTTTCCATGAAAAAATTTAGAGTTCTCGTCACCTTCAATCGCCCATTTAACTTTAGCCTTCTGCGCAGCATCTTTAAGATCTATATGTTTCAACTCATAAAGTTTGTGATTAAGGTCCACTCGTTTAGACAACAACTCATTCGAGATAACTCCCTTGTCCAGGTCTTTGTCTATTACAATCAAATCTTCCAAAATAGCATTTTTAACACCCACCTGAGCATCCTTTGAAACCTTAATCCAAACACGAATAATCTTCTTCAAGTGAAGTTTTTTTTTAAACCGAATCAACCCATTGGTGTCTCTATGAGAAAATGATCTCCACGCTTGTTGCACCATCGATATCGAAACCATCACGATCAAACCACGAATGGTAGACTCGAAATGGCGTAGGACCAAAATCTGAATGAATCTCCTTAAGGAGAATAGACCAATGATCTGATAAATGACGATCAAGACAAACATGTGTGATAGTAGAAACTTAGAAATGACACCTCCTGAAACCAGAAATCTATCCAATTTGCTCATTTTCGTAGCGGAAGGATGTGACCACGTGAATGAATAACCGAGTTGATCTAACCGGTTGAACCGTAACCCGGTCGAATGATCGAACACCGGTTTTGACTCAAAAACCCGATTGAACCGCCGGTTAAACCAGTTAAACCGTGACCCGATGGCTTGATCGGGTCAACTAAAAGACCGAGTATTAAAACATTGATATATACCACATTATATTAACACAAGACTTTGAGATTAAAAAATTATGTTTCTATATGATTTTACAATCTTAATCTTACTTAACGAAAACAATCTTACGTAAGATCTCAATCTTCATAACCTTACATAAAACGGGTTTAAATTTATTAAAATAATTAAATTTTGAGTTAAAGTTATATTAAAATTATTATAAGGCCTTTCTATATAAAAGAGCTCTTTATGTTGTATATGGGCCCAAGTGAAATATAATAATAATCTCAAGTAAACCCATAAGCCCTATATAAAGCGAAATAAGCTTGTAATAAGCTCGATAAATAAGCTCCGTACATACATATAATCGGTTTTGAAGAAAACCCATTACCCACACACACCCGCCTTAGTTCTTCTGTTCATTACTAAAGGGTTTCAACAGTGTTTTTAAACCCTATTTTTTTTCTTTTATTCTCTTTTTATTGAATTTTAACTGTTTTAAGGGTTTATATATGATTTAACTGTGTTACTGACAGTAACTTTTTTTTTTTTTTTTTTTTTTGCAGTCGACCAATGGAAGAAGATGCACCTGTAAGTGTTTAGTATTCACTACCTCCGTCCCAAAATTATAGTACATGTTTCCTTTTTGGGTTGTCCCAAATTAAATTGTCCACTTTTAAAATTTCTAAAAATAGATAGGTAAGAATTTTCAGTGTTGCAAAAATCGTTCTAGGCGTCCGATTAATCCCCGCCTAGGCCCTAGGCGCTCATCAACCGCCTTGATTTTCATTAATCGTCCTTATTAATCGTTTTGGTCAAAAATCGGTCAAAATGCCGATTTATCGTATAAAATTGGTCAACACTTCGATTTATCGGATAAAATTCGGCCAAATTGAGCTTAAATTGGTCAAATCGAACAAAAAATAGGCAAAATCGGACAACTCGGTTATGGATAAAATTCGCACAAATCAGGCATAATTGGTCAAATTAGAAAAAAGAACAACTAAATCGGCCAAATTAGGCATATAATAGCAAAAATTTCTAATTTTATATATAAAAACCCAATCCGATTAATCCCAGCTAAACCGATTAATCGCTAGGAGCTACCCGTCCGCCGAGCTAGCGCCTAGCGATTTTTGTAACCTTGGGAATTTTAGATCGAGATTACTAAGTTACCCTTAATTGAAATCATAATTACAAACTTTAAAAATGTTTTGAATTAATTGGTTAAGGGTAAAGCTGTTTTTCTGTAAAAAGTAAGAGAGAAAGACAATAATTTTGGGACGGAGGGAGTATGTTTTTTTGTTCTTAGGTGGAGAATGTTTAATAAGGTTATGTGCTATCGATTAGAATCAGTTAGTTTTGGGCGCGGAGGGTAGCACGCTTTTTGGCGCGGAGGGTAGCCATTCCTTGCACCAACGACCTCCCACGCCAAAGAGTTTTATCTTATTGTTTTTGTTTTTTTATTATATTTATTGCGATATATGTGGACGCATGTGGTGCCAAAGGTTTCTGGTGCCAAAGCCCACTTTGCTGACATGGCTGCACTTCTTTCCTTGGCATCACCCTTTGGTACCAGCGATACCCATTGCCCTTAGGTAACTTGATTAGAGTACCTAGACTATATAAGACGAAAACCAAATCAGCCATAAGCCGGCTGTATAAGCCGAAACAAACACCCCGTAAAGAGTATCTTCAATTACCCCACATGATTAGAGTTCGATACATATAGTTTTAAACTTTTAATAGGACAAAGTTGCTTCTAATTTCGGGTTTCAGCTCAGATACAAGTGTAACCTGTTTGCATCTTTTGTTGCTTAAACTTGTGAGTTTATTTGTCTTTCGGCTTATATTTCATAAGCTCCAATTTTCCAGCTTATTTTGAGACTTGTGGGCTTTTATTATTGTATGATAAAGTTATATAAGTCCAAATGTCTTTAAATATGCCGGAAATTTGGGGCTTATGAAATGTAAGCCGAAATCAATGAAGCTCATAAGTCCACATATACGCTTAAACAAACACCCAGTTTGGATATTATGGTTTTAACAAAATTAGCAGTAATTTGCAAGCTGTGTTTTTAAAAGCGCCCGCCCAAGTATGTGAGGCGTGCACTTTCGCCTCATCAGTCCGCACCTCAGCTTTTTGACTTTAGCTCAACGTGGTGCTTCGCGCTTTTTAAAACCTAGGCTGCAAGGTGTTAGCTGCCCAACTTTGTTTAAAAAAATTAGCTGCAAGTCTGTAACTATACATACAATCCTCAAAATGGTGTCTTAGTATCTTTATAACCATGGAATAAATTGTTGTACCGTATCGTTCTGATAATCTGTACTACCAAGGAACCACCTTGCTATCTGCTAAGTGCTGTTTTCGTAGAAAGTTATGATAATTGTGTCCATAGTTGACTGTTTTCTGCAACTTTTCGCCTTTCTGTACAAAAAGAGCCTGTAAAAAGTGGTAAATGTCGTGTTATTAGGCTGTACAGTATCTTGCATTGAATCATTGTGTTTCTTCTTGTATTTTTCTTTTATTCGCACTCTTCATTACTAATCCAATATGAGGTCAGTTTAATTTTGCTAATTACTTACATAATTTTATTTAATTTTTTTATTATTAGGGTTTATGGTTTAATAGTGATTTTTTTTTCCAGTCGACCAATGGAAGAAGATGCACCAGTAAGTATTTAGTATTTATGTTTTTTTGTTATTTTAATGTAAGGGGTGTGTTTTGTTTCGGCTTTTATATAGCGCGCTTACGGCGTATTTGGTTTTCGCCTTATGTTTCGTAAGCTCGCTTGTTTTAAAACTTTTTGGTTAACTTTATTATGACGTAATAAACTGTCATAATAAACTTATATAAGTTGAAAAGTTTCAAAATAAGCCGCAAAAAGTGAGCTTATGAAACATAAGGCGAAAACCAAGTAAGCCGTAAGCCGGCTATATAAGCCGAAACAAACACCCCCTTAGTGACAGTTCGACTAGGTTTAAATTTTTTGTCTATAAAAAGTATGTTTAGTTACGCCCTATTGATTAGAGTTTGATATAAAAGACTAAGGGTCTTTGCTTCGGCTTATATAGCCGGGTTACTGCTTATTTGGTTTTCGGCTTATGTTTCGTAAGATCGCTTGTTGCGGCTTGTTTTGAAACTTTTGGGGTAAGTTTATTATGACATAATAAACTTATGTAAGTTGGAAAGTTTCAAAATAAGCCACAAAAAGTGAGCTTATGAAACATATGACGAAAACCAAATAAGCTGTAAGCCGGCTATATAAGCCGAAACAAACACCCCCTGCCCAGTAAGTTATTTATATATTTGACAGTTTTAGGTTTTGGTTACTTGTCTGATTTTTAGGTGGAGAATGTTTTTTAATGATGTTTAAGGTTTTGTGTTGTCGATTAGAATCAGTTTTGGCTTGGATGTTTTTATACAAGTGTCACAAAATTAGCTAGGCGTGCGCTTTTTGGCGCATAATATATATTATTATGCTATTTTACATGGCCAATTACTATTAGAGCGGAGGGTAGCATTGCGTCGTTCCTTGCACCAATGGGTTTGGTGCCAACATTTGCTTGGCTCAGGGTACCAGACTTAGTGCCAAAGAGGCTGGCGCCGCGCAACCAGCCCACGCCAAAAAGTTTTAAGTTTTTATTACTTATCTGATTTTTAGGCAGAGAGTGTTTTTTTAATCATGTTTAGTTATGTGCTGTCGATTAGAATAAGATACACGAGATTGATATAGTTTTAATAAGACAAAGTTGCTTCTAGTTTTGGCTCGGATATTTTGATACAAGTGTTACTTGTTTGCATCTTTTATGGGTGTGCAGGATACCGGAGAATCAAAACCTAAAAAACCTAAACTGATTCAAAAATCGATGGTTCGGTTTTTGGATTTTGGAAAAAGCGAAGTTTTTGGTTCGGTTTGGTTTTAGGTTTAAAAAACAATATAAGCCTTGGATTAGTACCACACATAATTACCAGCTTAGGGCCTGAGGCACAATAACCTTGGATTTTCAGTTAATTGCTGGTTGTTTTTACTCATAAATTCTACTTCGTTGTGTCATTTTGTTTATTTTTGCTTCTTGCTATTACGTTTATATTAGCTGTTTTTAGTCAGTGTGTGTGATAAGCGTTCTGGAGCTCGGTTCAAGTAGGTTAATATATTTTTTCTATAAAAAGTATGTTTAAATACGCCCTGTTGATTAGAGCCTGATACAAGAGACGGATATAGGACAAAGTTGCTTATAGTTTCGGCTTGGATACAAGTATAACTTGTTTGCATCTTTTGTTGCCTAGACTAAGTTTTGATATTATGGCCGTGTTTGACAAAATTATATTATGGCGGTGTTTGGAAAAACGTGCGACTAAGGCATGAGGTGAGGCTAGGCAGTGACCTCACTGCATCAGCCACACCAAGGCGTAGTGATTACAAAAGGTGCTCGCCTCGGACCCTTTTTGGCGCCTCACGTGTATTATGAGTTAGTTAAATTGAGAGCCTATTTTGACAGAATAACAAACATGAACCTAGATGTAACTTTATTACTTTTGGCATGATGAATTTGGCTAACTACTTGATTATTTTTTTATGTCAATACGGTAGCGTGTATGATATATGAGTGTGTACGTAAAAAGTGTGTGAGACGTGCACTTTCGCCTAATCGGTCCGCGCCTCAGCCTTTTAACTTTTCGCTCAACGCACTTTTTAAAACCTAGGCTGCAAGCTGTTAGCTGTGAAATCTTGTTCTGAAGTTTTAGCTGCAAGTGTGTAACATACAATCCTGAATGCTTAAGGATCTTTATTAGTGTTTCTTTCATTAGAACTTTAGAAGCGTTTATACTGAAATCCAAACACTTAGAGCTTGTTGCCAAACAATCACACAACCCTAAATGCTATAAGGTAAATGCTCCAAAATGTTTGTTGCCAAAGATGGCCTATACGAATATGGCATGTAGACCAAAACTGTTTATTTGTTCTGTAGGTGCAAAGATGACTATGTGTGTATAAGTATGCTAACCGTCTTTTCTAGTCTTAGTTTATATTCACGTAGGTTGTCGGTGTTAGATTACCGGCATTGCTATGTTAGAGAGTAGAACCATAGGCAGGATACTGCTTTTTCTGTTTGATTAATGATATGATGATAGAATCTCAAAATTGTGTAGTATCTTTATAACCATGGAATAAATTTCTGTATCGTATCGTTTTGATTATCTGTATTACCAAGGAACCACCTTGCTATCTGCTAAGTGCTGTCCCGGTAGAAAGTTTTTGATAATTGTGCCCATACTCGATAGTTTACCGTTTTCTGCAACTTTTCGCCTTTCTGTGCAAAAAGAGCCCGTAAGAAGTGGTAAATTGATCGTGTTATTAGGTTGTACACAGTATCTAGCATTGAATTGTAGTGTTTCTTCTTATATTTCTTAGCTGACAAGGACACACACAGATTAAGTACCACACATAATTACGAGCTTACGTGCAAGAGCCTTGGATTTTCAGTTAATAGCGTCTGTTTTCTCCCATGAAGTTTTACTTTTTTGTGTCATTTCTAAAGGACAATCTTCTAGGGGGCTTGTTTTATGTTTGTTTTTTGTTATCATCGAGATGAAACTGGCTTATTCTTTTCCTATTTGTCCATGTCCACGTCTAGCATGTAAATTTGATATGGTTATTTTTTCCTACATGCGTGAATGTGTCAATAGTGAAGTGTGTATTTGTTTAGAAGTTTCTTTACTGATATAATAGTAATGTCTTGTATAATATGTGTGGCAGACTAAGAACGAGGAAGAAGAGTTCAATACCGGCCCACTCTCTATTTTGATGATGAGTGTCAAAAACAACACTCATGATTTGATTGAATTGACTTGATTGGATGAATTAGTCTTTCTGAACATGATTGACATTTCTTCCAATGTGTTTGCGTGTACAGGTACTTATCATGTGCAGGAACAACAAGAAACTTCTAGGCCGTGTGAGAGCCTTTGATCGATACTGTAACATGGTGTTGGAAAATGTCAAAGAGGTGTGGACAGAGGTAAAGTTTTTTCGGTTTATCCACCAGTAATCTAAACAAAGTTATGCACTTCATAAAGCTTCCCAAGCCAGGAAAAGGCAAGAAAGCTCTGCCAATTATTAAAGACAGATTCATCAGCAAGATGTTTCTCAGAGGTGATTCCGTCATCATTGTCCTCAGAAATCCCAAGTAAAAGGTATTTTGTCTTCTAAATAAAATTCTGAAAATCACATGATATCGAGTTATCCATTAGCAGCAGTGTTTGATTATGTATGTTTCTTTGATACTCGATTTCTGACTCAGCTGTCTCGTGAAAATCTTGTAGTTGTTAAATGTGAACTTAGAAGTAAATTAGTTTACTG
The DNA here is from genome assembly GCA_025667525.1 of Glebionis coronaria. Lineage (NCBI taxonomy): Eukaryota > Viridiplantae > Streptophyta > Magnoliopsida > Asterales > Asteraceae > Glebionis > Glebionis coronaria. The sequence continues at coordinate 569,452,735 of CM046881.1, forward strand.
TTTTGGTTGTTAATGGATTCAGGATTGTGCTAAAACTGTAACTCAAAACATGGTATTATACGCGACTTTCTATGGGTTTATGATAATGTAGCTGATCTAAGATTGTTTCTTCACAAGTTTTCCTTGGTGTTGTGTTGGACGGGATATGGAGTGCAACATTATATGGTATTAGTCGCGACTTTCTATGGGTTTATGATGCTGCAAGTCTGACTTGTGTAGACGATCTTGATGTGGTGATCTTGGGGTCATACAAATTGCAAATGCGCGATTACATTATCATAAACCCATAGAAAGTCGCGTCCAGTTTTATTAGTTGAAGGAGTCATCTTCCAGTTTTATTAGGCAAATCATCAGAAGGCGATAAAATTTACAAAATCATTGTTATGAAATCATTAGGTATGCGGCCCCAAAAACTGAACCCACTGAACCCGTAACCTGTAGCTTTATACTTGTCCGTGATCACCATGTCACTATTGGACTAGTGACATGAATCACATTATACCCCTGAACTTTTTTCAGCGAAAGAACAATAATGAAAGTTTTCCTATAGTATAGTCGTCTACGGGTCAGATTGCATTAGATGGTTCTGGCTTCATTGAACTGCAATTCCAACAGCCCAGATTTCAGATTTAATGGAACAGGTTCTTTTCCTAGCTAACTTTGTACTAATGGTTCCGGGCTTCCGGCTTATATAGGCTTGACTCAGAGAAAATTGCATCTTAGTCCTGCATTACATACACAAGAATGACCCAGGTGGGCAAATGCTAACACAGTCGGTTCATTAGCATTTCCTAATGGCTCAGCCACACAGGATTGGCGAGGACATGTATTAGCCAAAACCCCTCATAATCGAGGACCCCATAGACATAAAATGTTATTCACAATTTGACAGCAAATTGCTACATTCTGCACTATTTCCAGATTTATATTGGAAATTTTTTCCGAAAAAATCTATCTACCTGTAACGACTCAATAGCAGACCTTTAATGACCCAAAACGAACTTACCAATTTGCTAAAACACTCATTCGATAACGAAGTCGCTAAAACACTTGCTCAAACATGTCATTACACATAAATATCTGCTAAAACATTCCAATTGGCCAAAATAGTTCAAATACAAAAGTCACAAATATCCACTAAAACATACCCTACTCCCATCATCACCATTCCCGCTCGAGGAAGGAAACATATTCGATAAGAAGGCTAGCTACCATATTTTATCTGCTTCTCGGGCATAGTCAAAGTCTGAAAGTGAGAATTTTTGTCGCGTAGTGACTTTTGGCGAGGACAAACCATGTCCTCGCCAAAAGGATTAGCCAACATATAAGGAGCTGTTAAACGGGTCAGTTGAGGAATCTGTTCAGTGTGCTTGCTTAATCCATCTACGGAATCCAACAATATGTATCTTATCATACAAACTTATTAAACGGGTCAGTTGAGGAAGCTGTTAAACGGGTCACTAGAAAGACTACACTGAATCGTTTCTATACCTACTTCTAGCTCAATGAAATGGATCAAAACGGAAAAATTTGCTCGATATCATCTGAAAACAACTTCTTGGAGTGGCCTGAATCACATTATCCCAGCTAAACGTTTTTTAGCCAAAGAACACTAATGAATTGCATATTTTAGTCATATACGGTTCAAATTTTATTACGGGTCAGATTGCGTTAGATGGTTCTGGCTTCATTCAACTGCAATTCCAACAGCCAAGATTTTGGATTTAACAAAACATGTCAGATTGACCCAACACATTTCTAGTTGTTACGCGACAAATGACATATACAAACCACAAAAACAACCGTTTCATTTTCATGCGTCCCAGGAAATCTTAAAACCGACCAAAACAAGAATGCATATATCAGCAAAGTGTTTAGTTCCATGCATAATATAAAACTTGATACTAGATATTATAATACCATAACAAGCAAAATTTAAGATGCGCCAAATGCACCTTCAAGTCTGTCAACAAAGTGCTAATTAGTATCCTAGCCATCTGGCACACGATTGGTTTTTGACAGCACATTAAAGCCAGAACTCAAAACATAGTAGAGTACATATTGATAAGTTTAACCTAATATCCAAGACCATCCAAATGCTTCTTCAACAGAAGAACATTGAGCGGCAAACCTTTTCGTGCAGCTTAGGGATTTGAGTGAAACCAGCACCACCGCCACTGCTACTACCACGAGCACCACCACTATGGCTTGAAGCTGCATCAGACATGTCTTCATACTTCACGAATTGTGACATCTGTTGTGCTGCCAAGTGGGCATAACAGATAGGAGCAACTGCACACATACATGGCAATACATTACTGATTATTACATTCTTGATATTAACTTAAATATCGAGTTTTAACATAGCTACAGAATACAGTATGCAGAGAATCGAATCACTCACCTACAGAAATAGCAGTTGTGCTTCTTTGATACCTGCATAATCCATAATACCGAATTAGTAACTAATTAACTATTTACTATAGATATTAAAATCGTGAGTGTAATAATTAGCTAATTGACATACACATATGACAGTGAATGAACGAGCTCCTGTAGGTCATCAGCAGAAAATCCAATTTGATCAAGAAGAACATGGTAATGTGTAGGCCGTGTAGTCCCCTGGAAACAAATCATATAGTTCAGCCACCACATTTCGTCATAGAAACGCAATATAAGTATAAATTGGGCTTTAATAATAATACTCACAATTGGTCCATTTTGAGCACACAAATAAAAGTCGTTGTTCTTGGGATCACATACTCTATTGTCAATGATTGTTCCTAAAACAGACGATATAACATATAAAAACTAAAGTTTTTGTTATTATTAAAAGTTAAAACACTACATTATCGATACTCAGATACTACCTGGTGGAACATTGGCATCAGATCTTTCCTGGAAAAACTTGGTGTGGTGAGTTTTTTGTGCCACAATCATCGTGAATTTGGGATCCCATGTGTCATCAAAAAACTTGCATGCCTACATGACACAAGATATACTTTTTAAGATGATATATATAATCATCAAATCAATAAGATAATGACGTTCAGGAATTAAGTGTCCGAACCTGCATGATTTGCTCCAGCTCTATATTAAGCACCTGGCTGAACTGAGACTCACTTACACCATCCCTAAAAATCACTATATGTTGTGGTTTAATCTGACGCGTAGTACTTGTATAGAAGTCATATAACAGTTCCTGGATCATCCCTTCATCTTTGTCTGCTGATACCTTTTTAAATAATCCATCGATCATTTCAACTCGAGCAGACTGAGCACGAACTGATGCTCTGTAGCGAGAAATCAGAGGCCATTGTCTTGAGCTAACAACCTAAAAATTTTGCAAAAAAATAAGTCTTATCATATAACATTCAGAATTTAATTTTGTAACGAAAAATAAATTGCAAGAAGACGGAGCTTACAGCTGCAATTGAGGGAACATCAGAACGTCCAGGTGAGCCATGAGATACATCCATTCCAAAGATGATGGTAGGCGTCTTTGACACCAACGGTATTGAATGCAAAACCTCGACTGATAGCAGTGAGTTTATACCACCCATATGAAATTATACAAACATTAATAAGACCCGAGTTCCAAAAAGAAATTAAGGTTTTCAAACTGTATTATAGCTTAAAATGTCTATCGTGCCTTTGAATTGATCTTCAGAACCAAGTTCGTAAGATACTGGTCATTAACCTTGGATGGCGCAATGCATTGGGTGACAATACCGAAGTCCACTAGGCATTTTCTCTTCCATGGCCCTATGAAAATAAAGAGACTTTAACTTTATATTAATGAAAGAAAAACAGTTTCTGTTTAGGTAGCGAAAGATCAAGAAAGATGCAAAAACCATATATGTCAGAATTCTTTCGCTCAGGCAGAATGCATAGAAGAAACAATGGTGGGCCCGGAAGCGTTCTCTTAATAGCTTCAAACATCTTCTCCACACGAACAGGAGCAGGGCTTCGTCTATCCTGATAGTTTTCTTCAATTACAGCGTATGGTTCCTCGAGTGACTGCAAGAATAAACACATAACAGTTTATTTTATCAAAGCATATCATATATTTTATGTGTACAAACAGCGAAACAGATAATATGAGAGTTAACTCACCATTCCTTTCGCTCCTGAACATCTGAGTAGATCTTTGCACATGTTTTTGATGTCACATCGTGCACTAAAGTTCACAATAGCCCAACAACGAATCTGTGTTGACTCAACAAGTGTCTACATGATCCAAATATCAAACCGTTAAAACCAACACTAGAAGTTTTAACTATATACAAATACTTTACAAACTAAATAAACACACGACCTTGTTATTGTAGTTCCAACGACCATTACGAGGAAGCAAGTCTCCTCCACTCCCAAACTTAAGCTGCAATGAAATTACAAAGCACGAGTCGTTCAGTATTCAGATCAAAACATGTCGTACAAACACATAGGATTTTGCAAAATAATGTATACCTTTGGTGGTTCCAAAACACGGCCCTGAACTTCAGTGAAGGTACTGCTGATTGTGAGACCAGTTGAGTTTATCATAGGGTCTGCAGCATAGTTACTTCTATGTAACGCCTACAAAGAATAATGAAATAGTTTTAATTGGACACTTATTATGCCAGAATTCCTGTCTCATACAAAGATGGAATGATATAAAGCTTACATCCATCAAAGTGCTCATCCGATCCCGCGGCTTCTGCCTTGATTTCTCAACAAGTGAAGCCCGTTGGAGATTTGAGAGAGACTTGGTGTACCTTTGTAATGATATCAGCTCACAGAACTACAACAAAGACGAGAAGAGTGTAAGTTTTAGTTTATTGTGGTATGACAAACTGTATATGGATAACTGATTACCTCAAGTGGCATGTAAACTGGCCTCTTTGGCTTACCAACGTCTAAGCATGGTAAGTTTCTTGACTCCTTAAGTTCTGTACCTCGCTTTAGATAGTAATCATACACTGTTATCTCTAACGGCTCACCATTCTTTTGTTTCATAATAAACCTACAGAATGTCAAAGAATTTAAGTATTAAACCTAATTCTTTGTGTCATTTTGTAATTAATACTCGTATCAACCAAAAGGACTTACTGCTGATCCATGCATGTTTTTTCACTCAAACCGATAATTTTGTGCTCAAGATTAGAGGGAAAAGTCTTAATCCTGAGGCTCTTCAACATTCTTTTCGCCTATTCACCAGAAATTTTATAAACGAAAGATTAGAAATATACGAATCAGTTTAAACAGCTAAAGTAACAGAACAGACTTGCTACCTTAATCCAGTCAATGTCCCTTATGTCTCGTGTGTTCTGATTCTCAAGAAGGAAGTCCACAACTTTCCCTGGCTTGACTATCATGGTTGTAGACACATCTGAAAACCAAATACGTAATATATATGATTAGTCAGTTATAGAAGATGTAAATCGAGAAAAAGCTGAATCAATAAAGATTGAGCATTACCCATGTTCAGGCTTAAACCAGCTTGAGTTGCCCGAAAACTGGAATGGAAACCCCTACAACCAACAACTCCACCCCCTATGCTTATGGAATTCTTTGGGTCGTTGTGAAAGAAGCATTGTCGAACAAGAAGACAGCCTCTGAATATATACAAAACAAAGCATGATTAGCGTTGACAATTAGATATATCGTAAATTGAAAACCATTTTAAGAGTGTATGAGTATGACTTACTGTTTTGCAGCATGTTGTCTTAGAAGCACATCCAAGACCCTTACAGCTTCATTAAATTGCTCGGACTCATGGCCTTGAAGTGCCTCGAAGATGGCCTTAATGGGGATCCTAGTCGCATAGCTTATCTTCACATTGTAAGACTTTGACTGAGGTGGACGCCTTGATCTTTTGGGGTCATCGACATCGTCCCTTGGGCTTCCTCCACGAGCAGTTCTAAAGACACAAAAAATGATAATTGGTGAAAAAATAAATCTTCAATGGTTCAGAAAAGATGTAAACATAAAAAACTCGCTACCTGTTTGAAGCCAGATTCTCCAACAAGACTGGGAACTCAAGTATAGTTCGCTCTAAAGGGCCAACAGTAAACAAGGTCTTTTCACCGTCGTATGCAAAACCCTTACCGCCTAATTCAGAACCGTAAATGGTTTGCACCATGTCCAGAACTCGTCGGCCAACTCCTTTTGCTTCAACAGGAGTCTGATTCTCATCGTCATAGTACAAAGCCACCTAAATCAAAAATTTAAGACCATAAGTTTCCTTTGAACTGCAAATTACTAGATAGGATTTCTAATTTTCTAAGTACGACTTTTCATTTCCAAAATGTTCCACTATGATGAGATTTCTTATGATTACATGTAGTTAAATAGAAGTTTTATGCCCAATCAGCATAATCCTAATCAATCTTAATACTCGGTAATAGACAAAATGAAACTCAAAGGGAAGAACAAAGTGTAAACACCATACAATACGACGAGTGAGTAAAATACGTACACTGTACTGATAGAAGTAATCTTCTGTCCGTTCGAGTTGCACTCTGAAATGATTAGTCAGCAAAGGAATCTTCTGGCCTTTTGTTCCAAATTGGCGTCTAGCCATCGGAGTGCGGTTCGGGACTATAGCCATTGTCGGAGGTGGTGACCGTGCTTCAGGTGTGGATTCTTTCATTTTTGACATGTCTGTCATAGAAACCATATATAACGAAATGTCAGGATAATATTTGGAAGCAAAATGTCAGGACATATTTCAGGAAAAAAACAAACAAAACCGAAACATGTTTATGCGCAAATCAATTGATACTTCTATTTACATAGTGAGTAATCATGATGATCACTATTTTAGATAAGTTTAGCAGATTTGAACCGATGCAAAACTGAACTAGTTAAATAACAAGTTGACATGCCATAAATCATCGCACACGCCTGAGTAACGCAAAAAAACCAACAACTTTCGACATATGAAAATAATTGCACATACACACACATCAAACTAAAACATCAATGCACAATTGAGCTGCTTAAATAGCTATATAAGTCGTAGATAAACACACAAGCATAACTAACGCAACAAAACCAACGACAATACCCTAAACCAGCAAACTCAACAACGCAGGATTAAACTACTTAAATAACAACTTTATTTGTTGTAAACATATTATGTCCAAAAACAATCGGACCACACGAGACAATAAAACAAGTCCATGAACAGCTTCAAATATCACAAAATGATCATATACGCCAAAATAAACTATCAGACTACTTAGGGGGTGTCTGTTTCGGCTTATATAGACAGCTAATAGCTTATTTGGTTTTCAGCTTATGTTTTCTAAGCTCACTTTATTCGGCTTATTTCAATACTTTTTTGGGCATTTATTATGTCGAGGTGTTTGTTTCGGCTTATGGCTTATTTGGTTTTGGGCTTGTGTTTCATATGCTCAATTTTTATGCCTTATTTTAACACTTTTCGGCTTATATAAGTTTATTAAAACTTAATGAACTTATATAAGCCGGAAAGTTTGAAAATAAGCAAAAAAATTGAGCTATGAAACATAAGCTTAAAATCAAATAAGCCATAAGCTGCATATATATAAGTGGATACACCTCTGTAATAAGCAAAAAAGTTTCAAAATAAGCCACAAAAGTGATATTATAAGCCCAAAACCAAATAAGCTATAACACCCCCCCTTAACTAACAGCCTCATATATCACAACTATCATGAAAACAACAAAATCAGCAAGTTCAATACACAAGCCTACAAAATAAGCTTATACACTATCCAGTAAGTTTAATACACCAGCCTAAAAAGTAAGCTGAAACCATATAAACTAATTAGGCCCAACAATAAGCTTAAGCTTATATAGCGAGCTTGTAGCTTATTTGATTTTCGGCTTCATAAGATCACTTTTTGTGGCTATTTTTTTCGGCTTATACAAGCTTATTATGAGTGATGAGTTTATATAAGCCGAAAATTTTCAGAAGACGCCACAAAAAATGGGGTTATAAAACATTAAGCCGAAAATAAAATAAGCTATAAGCCTGGTACATAATAAGCTGAAACAAAAATATATGACAGAGACACATACACAAAAACGGAAACAAACAAAACATTCCTGTGTTTCATTTGACCAACAGAATACCCAAAAATAAGGGGTGTTTGTTTAAGTTTATGAGCTTATTTGTGTTTCGGCTTATATTGCATAAGCCCCAATTTTCTGGCTTATTTTGATACCTGTGGGCTTATATAAGTTTATTATTATACAATAAACTTATTAAGGGGGTGTTGGGTTTGGCTTATATAGATTGTAAGCTCATTTTGGCTTATATAACATAAGTCCTAATTTTGTGGCTTATTTGGAGGTTTATGGGCTTATGTAAGTTTATTGTATCATGATAAACTTATATAAAAATTGGGGCTTACGTTATATAAGCCCAAAATAAACCATATTTCGGCTTATATTTCATAAACCCTAATTTTTATAAGCTTATTAGTGACTTATGGGCTTATATAAGTTTATTATATCATAACAAACTTAGATAAGCTCATAAGTCTCCAAATAAGCCACAAAATTGAGGCTTATGTTATACATGCCGAAGTTGGCTTACGTTATATAAGCTAAAACAAACAGCCCCTAAGTATAAGCCTAGAAGTCTCAAAATAAGCCAAAAAATTGAGGCTTATGAAATAGAAGTTGAAATCAAATAAGCCCACATAAAAGCTTAAACAAACACACCCTAAATCAAAATACAACTGTTTTTATAAAAATATTGATATCAAATAAAACAAGATAAAAACACTGTTTATTTTTTAAAAAATACTTTAAAAAAAACATATATTATTTATAAAAAATATTGGTATTTTTTATAAAATTCATTCTAAAACACATTATATTTTTTATTTTTATTTTTATAAAAAAAAAAAACCTAAAAAACATATATTATTTATAAAAAAGTAACATTTCTTTTTAAAATTTTATAAAAAGTCATAAGAATTTATAAAAAGTCAAGTGCATTTTTGAATAAATAAAATAAAAAACATAGAAACATATATCTATTATTTTTGGAAATAAATCCACAAAACTTTAAAGAAAGAAACACATAAATAACCAGATATAAATCGTGACATGCATTTAAACATATAAATTTAACCTTTGAAAAAAAAGAGAAAATGTTTTTTTTACCTTAAAAGAAAGACAGAAATATTTCTTTGACTGAAAGAAAATATAAAGTTTGAAAAAACACACAATGTTGGTGCAGAGATTATATGGGCTGAGCATTTCTTGGCAGCGAACAATTAGATGACACGTGTATTTTTGTCATTTTCTATTTCATTGGGTCACGCGTATAGGTGTCAAAATGGCACGGGAGGCGGACAAAATGGGCGGGTTAAACGGGCGAAAGCTAAAAAAGGAAAAAAACATATAAAAACCTATAAATAAAAAATAAAAATATTTGTTTAAAAGCCGGGATAAAAAATTTAATAAAAAATATTATCAAGTATAATAATTTGTATCTTACAAGTGCGTCCGTTAAGCCCATTTAGTTTCTTACATATGCGCCCGTTTAGCCCATTCATTATAAAGAATAGATAAAAATTGCCCCATCTTTTTTTGAAAATGAACAAAAAGTGCCCATATGTATCAAAATAGATAATATTTGCCACCTCTAGTCACGCGTATCAATTACTGTACTGTACAGTATATTTTTACCAAAGGTTGTAGTGAAAAAAGAATCTTCGAGAACTAGAAACAATACGAGGCTAGTAGGGTGAGCAGAAACCGAACCGCTAACTGTAAAATCGTAAAAAATCGTAAAAATCGAATTACAGAAATCGCACCACGACAAAAATCGACGGTTTAGTTTTAAGAAAAAGGAAAAACCACAAATGCGGTTCGGTTGCGGTTTTCGCCCGTAAAACCGAACCGCACCACACAATAATTATTTTATACTGAAAAATATCACATCGACTATTTTATGCGAGTTATAAGACTTCTAGTGCATATTATCATTGATATTCATAAAATTTATCAGTAAAGTGTTTGTTAGATTCAATTTATGCATTGTTATAACCGTAAATAATCAACATTTAAAAAAAACCCGCAAAAAACCACATTTATTATATAACTCACAATGCGGTTAAAAATCGCAAAACCGCAGAAACCGTAAAAAAACCGTAAAACCGAAACCGCGGATTTTGGTTCGGTGTGTTTTTTATTTTTATAAAAACCGCAAATGCAGTTGCGGTTCGATTTTATTCAAAAATATTCAAAAACCGCACCAAACCGAACCATGCTCAGCCCTAGAGGCTAGGCCGAGTAAGACTAAGTGACTAACCGAAAGTTGAATCGAACGGATCAATTTTGGTTCAATTTTGATTTTTGCATGTGATGCCTGCTGTCCAAACTCAAGGCCCACCGGGGTTTGGGCCTCTTGCCCCATTGGCATGTTGATCTCCGGTTCGAATATTTTGGTTTGAAAAAGAATTTTGGTTAAGAAAAGAATTTTGATAAAAAAATATTGAACTACATTAGAATTCAACTAAATCGATAATCGAATTTAAACTCAATCCGACTTTTGCCATGACACACAAAACCCAAATTACACCATATTAAAAAAAAAATCATATAGTCGATATTAAGCATAAAAAGTGTTTTTATATTAGGGTTAAAATTTAATCTTCTGCATATAACTTTTCACATATACTGTATATAAATTTATAAATGTAAAAACTAAAGATGTAGTTCAGTTCGATTTGATTTTTGCAAACTCGATTCGGTTATCAGTTTGGTTCGGTTATTGAATCTGATTAGTTAATTTTTTTTATTATTGTTTCTATCATTGTTTTTTTGTTATGGCAAGTTTTTACAACCTACATCACTTATCTCAAAAATTATACATCACGTGTTTTTAACGAGAGTTTAATCCACTATGTTTAAGTTGATGAGTCACTCACATTGATACGGTTCGGGTAACTTATGAAGAAGTCCAACCCCGCCTGACCCCTACCAAAAGGAGACCTGCACGTTTTGAGGGCTAAAGACCAAGTTCACATGAGTTGTTAACAGCCTGCACGACTTGATGACTAAAGATTAGAGGTGTCTCTCATGGGTGTGCAACATGTCAAATCGCACAAAGTCTCCTTTATAAAAAAGTCATATTTTTATTAGTTTTGTATACAAATACATATAATATTAAACACGTATGAGTTATATAATTCAATTTTACATACAACTTTTATTTATTTAACCCGCGTAAAAATGCTTCTTTGTTGTTATTGCCTAGGGCCATAAAAAGCAACGAGACGACCCTGCTAAAGACATAGTCCACAAGAGTCGTTATGCTACTTTAAATTTGTGTCCAATATCTATCTATATCTATACTACATTATAAAAGCCTCATCTCAATAGTTGAAAAAACTTGAATTTTCAACAATTCCAAAATTAACATACTTGCTTGCGTCTGTTTTTTAAAAACATAGAAAAAAATTATCTTTGGAAAGTATTATATCTACATGCTGGAACTTTATTATAAACCGAAATTTTCGGAGAAAGCATCCGTGTTCCAGTTAAAGAAGCCACCCACCTCCAAATTCGTTCATCTCTACTACTTATAATGTATTTATAAACTTGTTGAAAATAACTTATTTTAGGCAATATAGGAATCTTATAAAAATGGCAACACCCCTAATGCGTTACTGGAAAAAAATATACATATGACTTTTACAACTTGTGACCTTTACAACTTATGGAAACACCCCTAATGCCTTTACTGGAATGTGTTTCATATTTTTCAACTAGCGGTAAGCATGAAACTTTTGAATTTTGAATTAAAACCCTGATGCCAGTGCTTATATAAACCCGCAATCTCACTCCCAATCCGTATATAATAACATAAATGTGTATGTTTCTATCATTCGATTTTAAGATAAAGAAAAAGAAGATGGCAGTGCTGAATAAAAAATGTTCCCGGCTTCTCGTGATGAGCACAACGCGGAAAATGATTTTGAGGTTTGTTTTATTTACATTCGAGAACACTGATTAGTTCACTGTGCATGCCATTTTCGAGTTCCATGATGTTTTTGTTTACACTTTTGTTTACGTGTTGATGATATTGAGGTACGTTTTGGATGACCATCATCCTGGATGCGAGGAGATCCTTCTATTTGCAACCAGGTATTGAATTTTCCATGAATAATACACTTGCAATCCCTTTTCAGGTAACCTAATATTGAATTATGTGTTTTAATATCCATATATTGTACTTCTATTCAGCTTCATCCCCTATCTTGATAAACCGTGACCCACATCCAAGCCCGTTTTTCAACCCAAATCTAATCAACGGTAATTGGGATGACGTATTTGTCATCTCAAGTGATGACGATTCTGATGAAGAAGCTGAAGAAATTCCAATGGCGACTTGAGTACTTAGTCGGAAAAGGGCGTATTCTTTGCTGAAAGTAATGATGAAGAATAAAGTTATTGTTTTCGTTTACTGAGGAAAGTTATGGTTAAAAATTATCTAAATGCCACATTGATCTTAAATTTGGACTTCAAACTTGTAACACCAAATATGGAAATGGTTTTTCCAAATGCCTATATAAACAACCCCCTATGTATTAATTCATTTAATTCTTTTTTAGATGCATTCACAATAAAGAAGAATATTTGGCAATTGACAATGAAAAAAATATTGACGTTGATCTTAAAGTTGTTGTTTTCTTTAAATTCGTGTTTAATTACAATTTGGGCCACCTTGTAATAGTTATGATTTTCATTGGCAAAACTATTCTTTTAGATCTGATGTTGGTGCACTGTCGTTGCAGAAATCCACCTTATTTAGACTAAGGGCTTGTTTGGTTGATTTTTTGACTAAGTCCTATTAATTAATATTACTTATTGTTGGTGTATACTCGTCTCAACCAGGGTAAGATAATCAATCCTAGCTACGTACCAATGAATGGTTACCGGATATCACTTGGAATCGTGGTATCACTTTCCAAAGTAAACTATTCGACCCTAATGTCTTGGTATCACGAATATCTACTTGGGATAAGACCAAATGCTGTTAGTGATTTAGGCACAAATCTCTAACCCTTTTCCATTTAAGTGTTTGTGTTTCTGTGTATTTCATGCAATGTTATGATCACCTATTTATATGTGAAGTACTCAGCCCTAGTCAATGGTATTAAGAGGGATTAACGGCCCATTAATCTCCTCTTAATGTGCTCCATAATACTAGGATAGTAGTTACATGACCAATTTAAACGTGGTCATCAATGCAGTTAAACTACCACTTGAATAGGTCAAAGACCATTACAAGTATACTTGTTCAGCCTCAGTATTGTCTATCCTTTAGTCCCACTGAAGCATCAGCCATCCTGAGGATGTTCCCGTTGAAGCCTTTAGTACTGAAGAAGACACTCACTGTTGAGTAAACACTGAAGACAAGTCTTCAGTGGAGGTACTCCATGATGAATACCTTCAGTACAGAGTTAAACTCCCTGAAGAGTTAACTCACTGAAGATCATCAACAATACTAAACAACATCTTAGCCACTATAAGAGACAAGGTATTGAGGTACTTATGGGTGTACACTCCGTACCTCCTTACCCATTCACCAGTATGAACTAAACCTTCAATTGAACTATATTTCCAACAATCATCCCCAATATAGTACAATTCCTTTTGCATGAAAATTAACTTTAACAAACATGTGCATACATGAAAACATCATGAGGATTGAATTTCCATATTAGTAAATTACACTTCAAACATTCGAGAATCAGGGTGTTCTAAGAATTGAACCCTTCAACTACTTTGAATACCTGAATATAAAATACACACAAGTTTTCCAACACTTAAACGCTCCTGACACTACTAGCCATGTGTCCATATCTAAATTCATAAATGTTGCCAGAGCCAAGTCCATGCTCTCTGAGGCGGCGAAACCTCAACATTTATATAGGTGGTACCTCTTTAGTTCATGCTCATACTCCAACACATTTTCAAAAACATTAACCATTGAGAAGTTTATAACTTTATCCTCCTTCAGCATGTACAAGAACATCCTTGGGATGATATACATGTGCTTCAGTCCCCTGAATGTTCAGCTTTCTACATTGAACTCAACTCCCAAGTTTCCTCAGAAGGGAGTTGGGTGTCCTAGCATTCAATGAGTATATTTAGACTTTTAAACCCATCCCTTTAGCAGACTTTATAACCAAGTCTCTAGTCAATCCCTTCATCAAGTGATCAGTTAAATTTTATTGAGACCTCACAAACTCTATTAAAATTACCCCATTCATGATTAGTTCATGAATCATGCTATGTCTAACACCTAAGTGTCTAGACTTACCATTGTACATCTGACTATATGCCTTAGCCAATGTAGCTGCACTATCACAACAGATAGAAATGGGTGCCATAGGTTTGACCCACATTGGAGTCTCAAGAAGCAAGTTTCTCAACCATTCAGCTTCTTTACCAGCAGCTGCTAGAGCCACAAACTCAGATTCCATTGTTGAACTAGTAATGCAAGTTTGCTTCTTGGATGCCCAAGAAATTACACCACCACCAAGAAGGAATACCTCGTCACTTATGGATGAATTATCCTCAGTATTGTTGATCCAACTTGCATCAGTGTAACCTTCCAACACTGAAGGATATCCAGTATATGACAAACAATAATCCTTTGTTCGTTTCAAATACTTCAGTACCCTCTGAATAGCTTGCCAATGCTGAGTACTAGGATTACTAGTGTACCTACTCAGTTTTCCAATAGCGAAAGCAATGTCAGGCCTAGTACTAGTCATGACATACATCAAACAACCAATCACCCTCGAATACTCAAGCTGAGAGACAGCCTGACCACTGTTAAGCATCAGTTTCTCACTTGTATCCATTGGTGTACTCACTAGAGTAGAATCAAAGTGATTGAATTTCTTCAGGACCTTCTCAATATAATGAGATTGAGAAATTACAGTACCACCACTTTCATGTTTAATCCTTATGCCAATGACAACATCAGCCTCCCCAATGTCTTTCATAAAGAACCTTGATGACAAAAACTCTTTGATTAAGTCAACCTGAACTTGGTCAGTACCAAAGATTAACATGTCATCAACATATAGGCAAATGATGACTCCTTTACCAGATTCATCAAGTTTGCTATATACACATTTGTCAGCTTGGTTAAGTAAATAACCATTAGACAAAACCACTTCATCAAATTTTTGATGCCATTGCTTAGGCGCCTGCTTCAGTACATATAAGGACTTAATCAGTTTACACACCTTAGCTTTATGACCAGGCATGATGAAACCTTGAGGTTGGTTCATATAAACCTCCTCATCCAAATCACCATTCAAGAATGCTTTCTTCACATCCATCTAATGAATAATCAGATTGTGAATACTTGCTAAAGTAATCAGCATTCTTATGGTACTGATACGTGCCACTGGAGCATAAGTATCAAAATAGTCTATCCTCGAATTTTGTTTAAAGCCTTGAATGACTAGCCTTGCCTTAAATTTACAAGAATTCCATCTACCTTCATTTTCCTTTTGAAAATCCATTTACAACCTAGTGGATTGCACCCTGGAGGTAGATCAACCAACACCCCCAAGTGTTGTTGCCCATGATGGAATCCATCTCATCATTTATTGCTTCTTTCTAGAAAGAAACATCCTGGGACTTCATTGCTTCATAAAATGTTTTGTGGTCATACTCAACATTAAATCAATAGGAGTATTGATGAGAGACCTCATCCCTTGTTCCTTCAACCAAGTATAGTTGAAACTCAGGCCCAAAATTCGTTGGAGTCCTATGCGTTGTGCTTCGTCTAAGCTCAGGCTCAGTTTGCTGAACCACAACCTCATCAGTGACCCTTTCAAGTTCTACTGAAGCACCAATGTCCTCAGCTCCAGTAGGAGTCCGAAGGCTAGCGACTGATGAGAACCTAGTCTAATCAAAGTTAGCATCGCTTGATTCAATGATTGAGTTTATAATAACTGAATCATTAGGTTCAATAACATAAAACCTATAAGCCTTGGTATGCTCAGCATATCCAACAAAGATGCATTCAATGCCTCTTTCACCCAAAATTTTCACATTTGGATTAGGGAGTCTTACAACAGCTTTATAACCTCAAACCTTGAGATAGTTCAAGTTTGGTTTCCTTTTAGTCCAGAGTTCATAAGGGGTAATCCTGTTCCTTTTGTTGGGAACCCTATTTAATAAATAGCAAGCTGGTAATATAGCTTCACCCAAAACCCTTGACTCAGTCCAGAATAGGACAACATGGAGTTAACCATCTTCTTCGGTACTCTATTTTTTCTTTCAAATATACCAATTTGTTGTGGGGTGTAAGGGGTAGTCGTTTCATGGATTATTCCAACATACTGAAAATACTGAGTATCCATATACTCACATTCCCTATTAGTCCTAAATCTTTTAATTTAGACTCCTTGTTGTAATTCAACTTTAGTCTTAAGTACTTTAAACTTATCTAATGCTTCATCCTTAGTATGCAACAAATAAACATAACAAAACCTTGAAGCATCATCAATAAATGTTACCAAATATTCCTTATTCCCTAATGAGGGAGTAGCATGCAAATCACATAGGTCACTATGGATTAGCTCCAAGACTTTAGTTTCACGTTTTACATATTGAAATGGTTTCTTAGTAATTTTATTCAGCATGCAAGTCTGACACTTTTCAGCATCCATGTGAAGACAAGGGAGTAACCCATCCTTAGACATATCTTGCATCCTTTTATAGTGGACATGGTCTAGCCTAGCATGCCATAGTGATGAATCATTCATTTTAGTGGTAGTCTTTAGGACAGAATCAACATTCACATTGGAATCAATATTAAGCCTGAACATTTGACTACACAAATAGCCAAAACCAATAAACACACATGTTTACATAAAACAAATTTATTAGATTCAATCACTTGTTTGTAACAATAATTATTCAAAACACTACTAGAAATCAAGTTCTTCCTAATATTAGGAACATGCAAAACATTAAACAAAGAACAAATCTTTCCAAAACTAAACTTATGATCTACACAACCACGTCCATGCACTAGGACTGTTGACTCATTTCCCATGTGAAGAATAGATCCATCATTCAGTGACTCTAAGTCTTGAACCATCATCTATCTTTACACACATGTACTGTTGCTCCAGAGTCAACCCACCACGCCACATCATCATCCTGCACAAAATAAGCTTCAGATACATATGTTACATTATAAATTTGAATAGATTGATTAAACATGTTCTGACCTTTCAGTGTGTCGTTTGAACCAATCACTAAATCGTTTGTGCATGATATACTAGCTTTGCTACTAGTACCAACACCTTTACAATCCCATTTCAAGTGTCTAGGTTTCCTACACTTCCAACAAGTAACTGATGATGACTTCTTGTTAGGATTAGTTTTGGTGTTATCCTGATGCTTACATTTTCCCTTGTTGTCATTGTACCTGGAAGAGTTGTTATGCTCCACCATATTGATAATTGATGAACCAGCAACATTGCTGCTCTTTGGCTTATCACTTTCATGCACCCTGAGGGATTCCTCAATGCGCAAATGACTGCCCAACTTAACAAGAGTTAATTCCCCTTTCTTATATTTCAAGGTATGATTGAAATCTTTCCAAGAAGGAGGTAATTTGTCAATGACACAAGAGACCTGAATGGTCTCATACATGTTCATTTTATGTTGTGTAAATCTACCAAGTATTCTAAGAAGTTCATTGTATTGTTCCATGACTGGTCTTGAATAAGTGATTTTGTAATTTGTGAAATCACTCACAAGGAACTTCTTACTTGATGCATCCTCAACCATATATTTGGCTTCCAAGGAATCCCATAGTTCTTTACCAGATTCAAAATTTTAGTAAATATGAAATAAGGAATCAGACATACCATTGAGAATAATACCACGACACGCATAGTCATCATTATCCTATTTGCTCCTTTTCCTCAGGTCCTCCAAGGTAGCATCATCACCACCATCAGGAATGGGAGTAGTCAGCACATACACCACACTCATGGTAGAAAGAAGAAAGTGCATCTTCTTTTGCCATCTCCTGAAATCCACCCATTCAAACTTATCCAGCTTGGAAAAGTTAGCCACCATATGCTTCATTGCAGCCACCATTGATTATGACAAAATAGTTTACTTTGATTGTTGGTGTCTACCCGTCCCAACCAGGGTAAGATAATCAATCCTAGCTACGTACGAATGAATGGTTACCAGATATCACTTGGAATCGTGGGATCACTTTCAAAAGTAAACTATTCGACCCTAATGCTTGGGTATCAAGAATATCTACTTGGGATAAGACCAAATGTTGTTAGTGATTTAGGCACAAATCTCTAACCCTTTTGCTTCTAAGTGTTTATGTTTCGATGTATTTCATGCAAAGTTATGATCACCTATTTATATGTTAAGTACTCAACCCTAGTCAATGGTATTAAGAGGGATTAACAGCCCATTAATCTCCTCTTAATGTGCTCCATAATACTAGGATAGTGGTTACGTGACCAATTTAAACGTGGGCATCAATGCAGTTAAACTGCCACTTGAATAGGTCAAAGACCGTTACAAGTATACTTGTTCAGCCTCAGTAATGTCTATCCTTTAGTCCCACTAAAGCATCAGCCATCCTGAGGATGTTCCCGCTGAAGCCTTTAGTACTGAAGAATACACTCACTGATGAGTAAACACTAAAGACAAGTCTTCAGTGAAGTTACTCCCTGATGAATACCTTTAGTCCATAGTTAAACTCCCTGAAGAGTTAACTCAATGAAGATCATCAGCAATACTGAACAACATATTAGCCATTATAAGAGATAAGGTATTCAGGGACTTATAGGTCATTTAATACACGGTTTTTACCTAGTATGAAAAGAGTTTTCGTCCGATCTTTTCGAATTGATTACTGGTTAACAGTGCGACTCAGTCGTTCTTGGTGGAATATAAAGGGGAAAGGTTATCTATTTTATACTAAGGTAAAATGAAAATGTAAATTTAAATGAGAATGTAAAAACAAATGTAAATGTCGTTAAGTAAAAGTGAAAGCTTGAAATTTTAAACTAAAAATTAATACTTACAAGCAAATGACAAAAAATTAAAAACTTCTATCTGAATAATTCTATCTGAATAATTCTATCTGAATATGGCTAACAAAAATTGGGCAGCGTTTCGTCTTAATATAACCTTAAGACCCGTCGCAATATACGATCGCAATGAGCGATCGCAATCACGATCGGAATAAGGGATCTGAATACACAATCTGAATAATGATCGCAAAGCTGGATCAGAATACTTGTCGCAATATGAAAGCCCTATTGTGATGGAAATGAAACAATATTCGGATGGAAGAGCATAAGCTAATAAATCAATAAGCACTTCTAAAAAGAACACTAAACAAGAACTTAACCAACTAAATAAGCACAAATTTGAAAACTTTTAAGACACGAAATACTAAATACGCAAAATTTAATAAACAAATTTTAAAAAGACAAAACTTTTAAGAAAACTTTAAAAATACAAAATAAGCCAATAAGCATGTCAAGCTCAAAGCTCAATTCGTATTAAACTTATAGATGAATAAAAAGATAAACTTTTTAATCACATGAACTCAAAGATGAAACAAAATCAAAGATTATCACGAATCAAAGATAAACAAAATAAGAAAGGAAGAATAAGATTAATATTAAAACAAGATTAAGCTTTTAAAAGTAAAGTTTAGATTAAAACTAGAAAGGAAGATGAAAGATAAAAGATGAAGTGCTAGTGAGAGAAAGTTAAACACTTTCTCTCTATAAAAATTAAAGCTACAAAATGAAAATGAAGACTAATTATCTAACTAACTAACTAACACCCTCCTAATGTGTCATTAGGAGGGTATATATAGGAAGTGGGGAGTGCATGTGTTGCTTCCTTCTTTCTTTCACTTTCTCGTCTCGACTTGATTTAAATTCTTTGTCTTTCTCGACGTCGTCTCGGGATTTGTCGATATAAATAGAACTTGTCTTATAATTTCTTCAATAATTAGACTTGAGTTCTTCGACTTCATTAAACTTCCGTCTTTAGACTTTTTCTTCGATAAATCTTCAGAATTGGCCTTGGACTTCCGTTCTTTTTGCACTCTTGATCTTTTGACTTCGTCTTTTCTCGTTTTCATCGATAAAAGCCCGTGAAAGCCCGTGTTTTCTTCCTTTTTCATCTTTTGGTCCTAAAACACAATAAAAACAAAAACCACGCATAATTCCGACATTTACGACATAAAATACACGTTTTGGCTTGGTTATTATTATAATTAAGTGGTAACAGGATGGGTGTTTTCACACCTATCAAATCCCCTACACTTGACCATTGCAATCTCCTCATGCAATGCATTAATTACAAAGCAAGTTTTATATTTTCCATCACAATCAATCCACATTGGCCTTTATTGAAGAGACAAAATATTTGAAGGAAGAAAACAAGTAAAAAGATCAAAAACTTACCTTAGGGTTTTGGAATGTCATGAATGATTATCATCCTCAAGTTTCACGTTCCCCATACCAAGCTTAGAAACAAGATCATTGTTATTATAAGTTAGCAAACTATCACAAAATCATGTGGGCCAATTATTTACTTAGACTCCCTTATTCCTAGGTGTATCTCTTATAGTTTATTGTTGTCTTGAATGATCACGAGGATGCATTGTTGACTTATTTCAATAGTTATTTAGGCTAAAAATAAAGTAGGACGATTTAATCAACAATTAGCTAAAGGACAAAATCTTTTAAAACTGCTTCTCGGGACCTCATAAAGTTCATATCTTGGCATAACTCGCTTCACGATTTGAGACCTTTCTCGGACCGATATTTGGCAGTGACTTCATACTTCAAATCTTTGAGAGACGTTCATGAAATAATGGTCTTCTCTTCATAATAGGAATTTCTTCACTTGAAGTTTTGAGAGATTCTTCATACTTGGACCACGACTTCTTTATTTTTCTCCAATATTTATTTGGGATTTTGATATACAACGATCCGCCTCCTTTTAGGACTTGGATCTATTTATCCTCATACCTTGTTAGGGCCTTTTTGGATAGACTTCTCCATGATCTTTACGGGAGTATTTGCTTTTCGTCGTGTGTCTCGATCCTTCATATTGATTTTTGATAAATGATTCTTCACATTACTTTGGATCTTTAGCAACAAAATATATCCCTCATGCCTTGTTAGGGCCTTTTCGGACTCACCAATCTTCGCATCCCGCTTCAATAAGTTATGCCTTGGCTATGAACTCTAATTAATACCGAGCAACTTTTAAACGATCTTGGGCTAGAAGCTAAATAACTTTTCAAATCGTACAACCTTATTTATTGCAATTAAATTTATTAGCAAGCGATGGGAGAAAAAGCTCATAATTAACTCACATAAATTCATGAAAGAATACCAAACTTATAATTGACTCTATCATCTCTCGTTCTCCACAATTTAAAATCTCAAGGAATGAGACTCGTGGATGCTTAGCCTATTAAATCAAAGTTTTGGGTTTTCAAGTCATCTATAGGATCTTGCAAATTCTTAGACTTTTTCAAGTTTAGAATTCGCATTTTAAAGTTCCCTTGATAACCGACTCTCTAGGATCAATTATAGGAACTTGCGAAAAGTTCTTGTTCTTAACCCGTAAGAGTTAAGACTTTCGCGTTTTAAAGTTCCCTATATAAAAGCCTAGCAAAACTTGACTTAAACACGTTAAGGATACTAGCTAGAGTAAACTTGGATAAGTAAACTCGGGTGAGTCAAAAGATTCATAACGTTTAAAAATTAAAACCACTTTATTAAAAATTTATTCTAGCAAAGAAAGAAAATAACTATAACAAAGGTAAATACAACTAGGCCAAAATATATCAAAATTTTTGAAAAATGTCGAAAAATCAATTTTCCGGTTAAAATAAGGACATATACAAGAAAAAATCCACTTAACTTCGATAGAAGTCCCTCCCTACACTTAATATAAACATTGTCCTCAATGTTTAAGCATGTGGAAGTAACCTCCCCTACACTTAGGACATTGTGCACGTTGTTTAAATCTCGCTAAGGAAGAGACAACTAAAGTGATTCCTTATTTACGATTGAAGAATATAAAATAGAGAATCAAAAGAGTTTAGGATAGAACCGGGAAGACGGGTACACGGAATCACGATTCGTCAAAAGTCATCAAGAATGGATCTTTGAAAGCTCGAATCCCTGCACATGATAAGAAAGAAAACAACAAACACATACTAGGGTCTCCCCCTACACTTATTATAAAAACAAAAGAAAAAAGATAGATATTGCGAGTTGCCTCTCGAGAAGCGCTTGTTTTTGTTAACCGAGTCGTGAGCCTGACTCGGCCTTGATTAACATAGGAAGAAGCTAGAAACATATCCATCGGGATCAAATACATGGTTTTCATCCATCAAGTAGCATAAGCTTAAGGCGAACAAGGCAAGCCAAAGAAGAGTAGGCAAGGTTCCCTTAAGCAAAGATTGAGCACGGCGATAGCAAGTGGGATGAGGTGCAAGCATATCTCCATAAGTTCCAAGAATCTTTCCTTTTATTTCATCAGATGGATACTGAGATGGCTTGAAAATTTCAATACCGGGATCGAACACCTTTTCCTTTAAGGGAAAATAACACTCAGGCTCAGTAGACCTTGAAGAAGATCCGCTCATAAATCGCACAATCTCATCCTCAAAAGTTGGATAGAGAGGTGTTAAAACATAGGTACTGCGGATGTTGGTGTCGTCCGGCTTCTTCTCCTTTGGAACGGGTTTCTTAATATCCGAAGGAGGATAAAAAACATCATCAAAGTCCAAAGGAGGAGAATCATTCTCATTTGGGAAGTAGGTATTGAGAAAAGTAGCAAAATCTTCCTCAAATGAGTAATTATCCAAAGTATCAATAGTGTTTGGTGGAGGATCTTCATCAAAAGTAGGAGTAAAGTCATCATGAGAAGAATCACTCGAGAGAGTATCAACAACATCAAAATCATCATAAGTTGGCATGTCTGGATACTCTGAAACAAAATTATCATAATCATCCCCATCGGCACTAGAATCATCATCATAATCATCATAGATCGGTGGAGACTCATGAATTGGTGGAGGATCTAAATTGGAGAGAGAATCATCCACATCATCTTTGAACAATGGATTATCATAGCAAGAATCGAATAGAGGATTGTTGTAGACGACAAAATCATTAAGCACATTAATCATATTCGCTGATTCTCTTCCATTGGGTTTGGTTGTGATCTTCCCCATTTTAAAAACTTGTGCCTCATTCCCGACCCTTAAGATTAACTCACCTTCGGCAACATCGACTAAGGCTTTTCCGGTTCTCAAGAATGACCGACCAAGTATTAACGGAATACGAGGGTCCATTTTATAATCAACAATAACAAAGTCGACCGGAAAAGTGAAGGTGCCAACTTTAAGGAACACATCTTCGGCAATACCAACGAGGTAAGCGAGAGTGCGATTTGCACGCTCAAGAGTCATCTTTGTTGGAGTAAGGTCGGGTAATGATAGCTTTTTCCACACATTTAATGGCATCAAATTAATACTTGCCCCGAGATCGGCTAAGGCAGTAAATTCTACGGTTTTGTTGAAAATGCAAGGCAAGACAAAACGACCGGGATCTCCAAGTTTTTCCGGAATTTATTTAAGAATAACTGCAGAACAGTTTTCATTTAGGCGTGTGTTGACAAACTCAGCCATCTTTTCCTTCTTGTTAAGCAATTCCTTGAATGCTTTGACGAATTTCGGCATTTGGACAAGTGCTTCAACGAGGCTAATGTTGAAATCATTTGAGAGATCATCTTCATAAAATAAGTGACTTGAGCATCCTCTTTAGTAAGCAATTTGCACTTGTCTAACCGAGAAGGATAAGGGATGTTGGGTTTAGATGGTGTAGGTGTAGCAGGTAAAGGTTGAGATGTTGAAGGTTTAGAGGTGGTTGGTGGGGTTGGTGGAGGGTTTTGCTTGGGTACCTCTTCATTAATAGGTGGAGACGGTAATGGAGAACTAGTACTAGGCGTGAAAGTAGGAGGGATAAATGGAGGTGGAGGAGGTGTAGATGGAGTAACGGGAGGAGGGGTAGAAGGTGCTACTAGAGTTGCTCCACTTTGGGTAGTAATAGCACTCACATTCGCTCTAGGGTTTGTTTCGGTTGTAGAAGGAAGAGCACCTTGGGGGCGAAGGGTTTGTAACATTTGAACAAATTTCCTATCCGTAGATTCTTGAATTTGTCTAGTAGATTCTTGCATTGCTTGCATGACTTTCTCATATTTATTCAATTTTTGCAAAACCAAGTCCAATGGCGGATGAGGGAAATTGAACCCTTGTTGTTGAAAACCTTGGTTTGGGTATTGGTTATAAGGTGGAAAACCTTGAGGATTGAAACCTTGGTGTTGAAAACCTTGGTTTTGCATGTGATAGTTACCCTGATTTGCATTTGATCCCCTCACATTGTCAATACCTTGAAAATTAGCTCTTGGCGGCCCTTGGTTGTTTTGGTTAGGTTGTGGTGGTCTTTGTTGAAAACCGGGTGGGGCCAAGTAATTTGTCGAGTTGTAAGTCAAGTGATTAACATCGACATTAGGCTTGTAATGAAATCTCTCGGTGTTGTTGTAAGCATACACTTCCCCGTGTGATTGATCATAAGCTTTATCACAAATAGCATAAGAGTTTGGCCCACCATAAGTTTCACAAGTTATATTAATAGCATTGTTGTTTTTGGCATTGTTAACGGCTTGTAAAGCAAGTGCTTCAACAACCGTAGTAAGCTTATCAAGTCTCCTTTCGGTGTCACCAGTGCTAGCACTAGCCACATTAGCCCGAACACTTTTTGTTTGCACTTTAGATTTATTCTCAATATATCCCATGCGGCATTAGAAGACTTAACCAAAATATTACCCCCCGAGGCACTATTTAGTGAATCTTGGTCATTCATGATTAAACCATTATAAAAAGTGTTAATTTGATGCACTTTTGTGAAACCATGTTGTGGACACTTTCTTAAAAGTTCCTTAAAACGGTCCCAAGATTCACTAAATGTCTCACCGTACTTTTGTTCAAAGTTAATGATTTCATTCCGCAAAGCGGTAGTACGTGAGGGTGGGAAAAAGTAGTTAATGAATTTGGTCTCTAAATCCGACCACGTAAGAATACTTTGTGGCGGTTCCTTATCAAGCCAATGCCGGGCTTGTCCCTCTAAGGAGAAAGGAAAAAGTTGCAAGCGAATTACCTCTTGTGAAACCCCAATAAACTTGACCGTATTAGTGAGTTGAAGAAACCTTTTGATATCGTCATGAGGATCATCAAGTGTACGCCCCAAGAATGGTTGAGCAGAGACCATTTGAATGAAGCCGGATTTGAGCTCAAAGTTGTTGGCTCCAATCTCGGGTATGACAATAGCATCGCTGTTGCCCTCTACGTGCGATTGCAAAAGCTCGATCATTGGTCGATTGTCCATGGTGACAATCGGTGGAGTTTCGACTTCAGCTTGAGTTGCTTTCTTCTTACGAGCACGGGTACGCATACACACCTACAAAAGGAAAAGAAAGATAGACAAGAAATATTTTTGGTTTTTTATGTTTTTCTTTTTTTGGATTTTTTAAAATTTTATATTTTTTAGGATTTTTGAAATTTTTTGAAAATTAGACAAGGAAAATAACGTTCAAGAGTGAACGGATCCCAAAATCCAACGCGTCTCTCACAATTAACCGTTAATCTTCACGAAAAGAGCCGGAAGCGGCGCCATTTAATACACGGTTTTTACCTAGTATGAAAAGAGTTATCGTCCGATCTTTTCGAATTGATTACTGGTTAACAGTGCGACTCAGTCGTTCTTGGTGGAATATAAAGGGGAAAGGTTATCTATTTTATACTAAGGTAAAATGAAAATGTAAATTTAAATGAGAATGTAAAAACAAATGTAAATGTCGTTAAGTAAAAGTGGAAGCTTGAAATTTTAAACTAAAAATTAATACTTAAAAGTAAATGACGAAAAATTAAAAACTTCTATCTGAATAATTCTATCTGAATAATTCTATCTGAATAATTCTATCTGAATATTGCTAACAAAAATTGGGCAGCGTTTCGTCTTAATATAACCGTAAGACCCGTCGCAATATACGATCGCAATGAGCGATCGCAATCACGATCGGAATAAGGGATCTGAATACACAATCTGAATAATGATCGCAAAGCTGGATCGGAATACTCGTCGCAATATGAAAGCCCTATTGTGATGGAAATGAAACACTATCGGATGGAAGAGCATAAGCTAATAAATCAATAAGCACTTCTAAAAAGAACACTAAACAAGAACTTAACCAACTAAATAAGCACAAATTTGAAAACTTTTAAGACACGAAATACTAAATACGCAAACTTTAATAAACAAATTTTAAAAGACAAAACTTTTAAGAAAACTTTAAAACTAATAAGCTAAATACAAAATAAGCCAATAAGCATGTCAAGCTCAAAGCTCAATTCGTATTAAACTTATAGATGAATAAAAAGATAAACTTTTTAATCACATGAACTCAAAGATGAAACAAAATCAAAGATTATCACGAATCAAAGATAAACAAAATAAGAAAGGAAGAATAAGATTAATATTAAAACAAGATTAAGCTTTTAAAAGTAAAGTTTAGATTAAAACTAGAAAGGAAGATGAAAGATAAAACATGAAGTGCTAGTGAGAGAAAGTTAAACACTTTCTCTCTATAAAAATTAAAGCTACAAAATGAAAATGAAGACTAATTATCTAACTAACTAACTAACACCCTCCTAATGTGTCATTAGGAGGGTATATATAGGAAGTGGGGAGTGCATGTGTTGCTTCCTTCTTTCTTTCACTTTCTCGTCCCGACTTGATTTAAATTCTTTGTCTTTCTCGACATCATCTCGGGATTTGTCGATATAAATAGAACTTGTCTTATAATTTCTTCAATAATTAGACTTGAGTTCTTCGACTTCATTAAACTTCCGTCTTTAGACTTTTTCTTCGATAAATCTTCAGATATGGCATTGGACTTCCGTTCTTTTTGCACTCTTGATCTTTTGACTTCGTCTTTTCTCGTTTTCATCGATAAAAGCCCGTGAAAGCCCGTGTTTTCTTCCTTTTTCATCTTTTGGTCCTAAAACAAAATAAAAACACAAACCACGCATAATTCCGACATTTACGACATAAAATACACGTTTTGGCTTGGTTATTATTATAATTAAGTGGTAACAGGATGGGTGTTTTCACACCTATCAGGTGTACACTCCGTACCTCCTTACCCATTCACCCAGTATGAACTGAACCTTCAATGGAACTATATTTCCAACACTTATTGTAGACAACCTCAGTTTTATTACTTAATATATTCAGACATGTTACCTAATTAAGTCACAAACAAACAAATTTCTTATGACTTAATAAATTCAATTTTATTCATATTAAGTCATTTAAGTCATTATCAAACATCACCTAAATGTGTAATAACACATTAGGTTTGTTATTTGCGCTGTAGATATTTCCTACATTTAGCTTTGAATTTAACTATGGTAGATGATCGTTTGAGATATGCGCATGCTTCATATTGTAGCTATTGACAAAGAAAAAGTGGTTGATCATAACCATACAATAACTTTTTCCTTACTTATTTTCTATCATAGCTATTGACAAAGGAAAAGTGCCTATCTTGAAGCTATTTATTTGCTTTTTTCTTATATTAATGTGGCGGATTGTTTATCTCAATTTGTGTCACGATAGTATCAAGGTTGCGGTTTTTTTTGGTGGTGTCAACATCCAAATTCACAATAGCTTCTTAAAACTTATGCCTTCACATTGTCGTTGGGATTCCGGGGAGGATTCTTTCACTTGCCATAGACAAAGATCTCGCATTTAAGAGTGTTAGGCATTTTATACTTGATGAGTACCACAAAATGCTTGAGTCATTTGCTATGCGATAATTTATATATGATTGTTTTAAGTTTCCAGAATTTGATTAAAACTTTGATTGACATGTATTTTTATGATTTCTAGACATGAGGAGATATGTTTAAGAAATTATCAAAATGATTCCTCATTCTAAATAAGTAATGATTTTCAAACAACACTGAGCAATGAGACTCACCCTGTCTGCAACAAAGTTATGCAAAAACTTTCATATGATTAAAGAGTTGCCGTGATAGAAATTCGAAGTCAACCTTGTATGTAACTCATTCAATAATTACCTTTGCTAGATGACACAAATATGTTAACAAATCTTTCATGATTTTAATTTATGCACCGATTTTCGTATAAAAAATCAAAACTGACTACAAATAAAAGAAGTCATTTATATTACAAAGATAGAAAATACTTGATATAAGTTTACAACAAAACCAAAATGAAACTTATCTATGTTAATATATAAAGCATTTAAAAATGATTTTTGAAAGTAAAAAAACTAATAAAAAAAATAATTGCATAAATCGTCCTTAAAGTTTGGCCAAATTACATGTTTCGTCCTGAACGTTACAAAAGTGAAAGGATCATCCTAGTGGAGAAAATTTAATGCAAGTATCGTCCTTATGAGGAAAATTCTTGAGCTGAAACCTGCAAATAGCCAAAAAATTTAGGACGAAACGTGCAAAATGACTAAACTTTAAGGATGAAAATTTGCAAAATAGTTTGATTTTAGTACGATATCAGCACTTTCGAAATATCTAGGATGAAACATGCAAAATGACCGAACCTAAAGGACGATTTATGAGATTCAAAAATAGTGAAAAATTAAAATTTCTTACATACACTAGAATCCAATAATTATGAAATCAAACATTTAATACATGTTGAGTCATCGAGTCATGATTCGATCACCGGATCAATCCGGTCAAGTTATTGGATCACAGATTTCACCATCGGGCTAATCCGGTTGGCTAACCCGATGGTGTCACCGGACACGGGTTCGACCCCCACCGGTTCAACCCGGTTGACTCTTTGGGTTACCGATTCGACCACCAAGTCAACTAGCATATCGTTAACTATATGTCGCTAGCTAGGAAATTTCCAAGTTACGAGTTCGACCACCAGATTAATTAGTATATCGTTAATTATATGTCGCTATACAATACCGATGCTATGCGCGGGTAATCGTCTGATTATGAATAATAAGTGGTCCACCACTCATGTTTTCAACTTTCATGTTTCTCATTTGTTATCAGTTAGTTATTAGTATTAGTCAAGTTTATTCCCAAAGTTTAGGAAGCAACCAGGCATTCTTTTTTTCTATAAATTATAATGTTTGCATTATGAACGAATATAAATTGTAACATTTGCATTATGAAGGAATATCAGAAAATTTTCCCAAAGTCTCTTGTTTCCGTTTCTTTTTTCTTGGAGAGTTGCTAAGTAAAATAGCTATATATCAACTGGTGCTTTCATCGATCTTCATAATGCCTCCAAAACGTGATCCCCCACCCATTGAAGACGCCTTAGCATCCTTAACTGAAAACTTGTCCAAAATCAACACCTAATTAAATGAAAACCATACTGCCATGATGCAAGAGTTTGCTCATCAATTCGAACACACCACCACACTTATGACCACTACCCCTAAACCCGAAACCTTCATAAACACCAATACACCACCACCCACGACTTCAATATACGCCCCAAGCTCACCCCTCCCACCTTCGATGACTCTAAACCCATAATTGGTCATTCCAAGTCGATCAACATTTTACATTCTACAAAATTGAACCACCACGCCCCCTAGCCATGATTGCATTCCACCTTTCAGGTGATACAATTAGCTTGTACAACATTCAGGCCTTGATCAAGACTTCGCCTGGAAATTCAACAAGAATTAGCCATCTTGTGACCTTACACGATAACCCGAGCCATAGGCCTCGTGAAATTCATCGAAGATAAAACCAATGAACAAAAGTTTCATCATCGGTTTACCAACCAAAACCAAAACAGTACATCACCATTATCGTTAACACCTACACATATCTTATCCCCCACATCATCAGTCCCTACCACCATCAAACCACCACTCATTACAACATCACCCAAACAACCCCAAACTCTTCCTATACCCACCTATCTGCAGAGGCACTTCAACAACGACGGGTTGTGGGATTATGTTTTCGGTGTCCTAAGTGATACCATCGTGGTCATAAATGCAACCCACCACACTTCATGCTTATCATGGATAAGGATGAAAGCCTTAAAAACCCTATCCTCGAAAACACCACCTCCATTTTACTTGACACTGAATATACAACAGCTAATCACCTCATGCTTGTAGATAAAGACCCAAACAATACCCTCACCACACCTCAATGCTCTCCTTATCACTGTCCACCTTTCTTCGTTTGACATCCCCTAGAGCACTACATATCACCGTTTACATAATGCGGCACCCTGTCACGTTCCTTATTGATTCGGGCAACACACATAACATCATCAACCTCACATTGCATCCTTCCTAAAACTACTAATCACACCTATTCCATATTTCTCGTCATGGTTGGTAATGGCAATCACATCTATTGTGACGGGGTTTTATCAAACCGTGGTCTTTAACCTCCAAAACCCATCATTTACCCTTTTTTTCTCTCAATCAAGGGTGTGAATGTCGTTCTTGGTTAGGATCATTAGGTCCCATCCTAGCAGACTTTTCGGTTTTAAAAATATCCTTTCAATCAAACGGCTCAACCATCAATCTTATTAGGTGAACTTATTTCCACGCGAGCCTCCCTAACACCATTCAATATCTTATATAAATAGAAGTTATAGCCTCCATGCACACTCTCATATTCTATATGAAAACACACCATAATTACAAACACATTAACCACGTGAGGATCCCCACATACAAAGCATACTTATAGATTATTCACATATATTTGACCCACCTACATCCCTACCTCCTCCACATCTCCATGATCACCATATACCACTTCAACCAAACAAAACCGTACATCACCATTATCGTTAACACCTACACATATCTTATCCCCACATCATCAGTCCCTACCTCCATCAAACCACCACTCATTACAACATCGCCCAAATAACCCCAAACTCTTCCTATACCCACTTATCTGCAGAGGCACTTCAACAACGACGGGTTGCGGGATTATGTTTTCAGTGTCCTAAGTGATACCATAGTGGTCATAAATGCAACCTACCACACTTCATGCTTATCATGGATAAGGATGAAAGCCTTAAAAACCCTATCCTCGAAAACACTACCTCCATTTTACTTGACACTGAACATACAACAGCTAATCACCTCATGCTTATAGATAAAGACCCAAACAATACCCTCACCGCACCTCAATGCTATCCTTATCACTGGCCACCTTTCTTGGTTTGACATCCCCTAGAGCACTACATATCACCGCTTACATAATGCGGTACCTTGTCACATTCCTTATTGATGCGGGCAACACACTAACATCATCAACCTCACATTGCATCCTTCCTAAAACTACTAATCACACCTATTCCATATTTCTCGTCATGGTTGGTAATGGCAATCACATCCATTGTGACGGGGTTTTGTTAAACCGTGGTCCTTAACATCCAAAACCCATCATTTACCATTCCTTTTTTTTCTCTCAATCAAGGGTGCGAATGTCGTTCTCAGTATGTAGTGGTTAGGATCATTAGGTCCCATCCTAGCAGACTTTTCGGTTCTAAAAATATCATTTCAATCAAACGGCTCAACCATCAATCTTATTAGGTGAACTTATTTCCACGCGAGCCTCCCTAACACCATTCAATATCTTATATAAATAGAAGTTATAGCCTTCATGCACACTCTCATATTCTATATGAAAACACACCATAATTACAAAACACCTTAACCACGTGAGGATCCCCACATACAAAGCATACTTATAGATTATTCACATATATTTGACCCACCTACATCCCTACCTCCTCCACATCTCCATGATCACCATATACCACTTCAACCAAACACACCACCTATTAATGTTAAACCCTACTTTTATCCTCAATACCAAAAGAAAATAATGACCAATCTTATTGTCGATGTGTTGAAAGACGGACTCGTGAAACAAAGCCATAACACTTATTGTTCACCTGTTTTGTTGGTTCCTAAGAAAGATGGTACATGGCGTTTCCATGTCCACTATAGCGCCCTTAATGCTATTACCATTTGAGATTGATTCTCGATACCTACGGTTGATGAACTTCTTGATGACCTTCATGGTGCTCACATTTTTTCCAAGATAGATTTTTGAGCTGGTTATCATCAAATTTGTGAAGCGGACGGGGTTACACATAAAACGGATTTTCAAACTGTGGATGGTTATTGAGTTCCTTGTGATGTCCTTCGGAGTGTCTAACGCACCATCCATCCTCTAAGAAGCCATGAATGACATTTTTCGTGACATGCTACGAAGGCTTGTATTAGTTTTTTCGACGACATACTGCTTTATAGTACATCTCGTGAACAACATTATCAACATCTTCGCCATGTGTTTGATAGTCTTGTCAAAATCGTTACTACGGCAAGCGTTCGAAGCGTACATTTGGTGTAACAAAGATGCATTACTTAGGGCATGCTATTTCACAATATGGAGTAGCAACAAATTCGTAGAAGATAAGGGAAATTCATGATTGGCCCAAGCCTTCTACCATCACGGGTCACCGTAGGTTTTAGGACTTAATGGGTTACTATAGAAGTTTTGTTAACAATTATGCCCACATCGCATCACCAATTAGCGATTTGCTAAAAAAGTCCAAGTTTGAATGGAATGATGAGGCACATGAAGCTTTTGACATCCTTAAACAGGCCATGTCGAAACTTCATGTTCTTGCATTACCAAATTTTTCTCTCATCATTGATTTGACCACTGATGCTTTAGGGACTGATGAGATGGCATTTATACATGATCTCATCGTTCTTTTCGGGATTTAAATGCATAAAATGTCATAAAAATACCATATATATGCTTGTGTTTGTTTACTTGTGTATTTTAGGTATGGATATCGTGAAAAAGACAAAAGATCACAAGAAACAAGGAAAAATGAACACGAGAAACGAAGCCGCACAATGAACCGGGCCCTAGTTATGATTTTTCAAAGAAAAGAACTTGAAGAAATGAAGATGTTCAAGAATGATCCCTCATCAAAGAAGAAATGACACTTAATACCCTTGTATATTCATAATTACAAGTTTGGTCCCTTCAGTTTGTCAAAATTACAGAAAGCTCCCTCAACTTTGAAGACTTGGCAAATTAGTCCCTCATAAATGAAGAATTGTCAACAATGGTCCTCCATAATGTCAAACATACAATGAATACCTTCAAAGTTCAAGAGTGTACAAGATCAGCCCTTGAAATATCCAAAATGGCAATACAAGTCCTTAATATCCTTGTTACAAAGTTTTATGGCCAAAGTGTAAAATTGGAAAGTTATTTAACAAAGGGAATTCGTTTTGGTGACTGAAATACTTTGTTTACCACTTTTCTCAAAAGACAAGGACTAAAGATGTACAAAGGAAACATTCAAATGAAGAATTGCGCCAAACAAGTTACACTCCACAAAAACGGATCAAACACTTTTACTGTTTACCATCCTACCTCCACTTAAAACAAAGGGTAAAACCCAATTACCCCACCCCACGTGTGATTCACCCTTACACGTTCACATCCCACACCTCACATCATACTTCCCTTCACCATGGACCCCACCCCAATTCCCTTTCAACCAATCATGTGACGAATTCCTCTCCAAGGAATGCCACATGGACAAATCAACAACCCACATCAACTACTTGGTCGCAAAGGCATAAAGGAACGGTTTGGATCAATTTGGACAACTCATCAACTCAAACATGTCAAGGGAAATTCTAGGATTTCTTAGCTAGGGTTTTTAGTTCTAGAATAGTCTTTGTAGCATTATAAAAGGAGACCTCAGCTTGTGAGAGTCCCTTTGTTCCATTTTCTAGGCAATTTCTCTGTAATTCCTTTCACTTCAATATAAGTTTGTGTATTTTGCTTTTATGCAATTGTAATTCCTTTATATTGAATGAAGTTGGTTTTAGAAGCTTGAATCTGTGTTCCACAATCTTATTTAAGTTGTTTTGTTGGTTACTGTTTCATACGTTTGAGTTTGTTAAGGTTTCAAAGTTTTTCATAAAGTGTTTTGAAAGCAGTTTTGATCTAAGGATTCAAGGCTTTACCAGTTGAAGCCCTTGGATTCTAGGTGTTTAGATACACTCACTGGCTACCCAAGACCTTAGTTCTTGAGTGGTTGGCTTGGATTTTCATTGGAAAAGTTTTTAGAAGTGTTTGAAAGGTGGTTAATACCCCTGCTATTTTGATATACCCCTGCTTGCATTATAACTTGTACAAACCCCTAACCAAAAGCCTTAAGCTCTTTCAAGCTTGATAACACCAACTTGTGAAAGGTTTTAAGCTTTTGGATAGGCTGTTTGCTCACTTGTGTTAAAGATCCATTGATTCAAGCTGTTGGTTTAGCTGTTGAACCATCAACAGACCTCCTTCTTTGTTCAAGGACCTTGGTCACTCTCTAGTTGTTGAGAGTGGTCCAAGGAGCATTGCTGACTCCCCATAGGAAGTAATTGGGGAAAGGTATTGAGTTCTTTAAGTTTCCCCTAAAAATTATTTGGTTTAAGTCTGCTATGTGATTACCATGTGATTTCTGTGATTTTGTGTTTGTACTTTGAGTTTTATTGCGGAAACCTGTTAGTTGTCACCTTATTGAGATATTTGAAGGATAAAATCAGTAGGTTACTTGTTAAAATAAAAAGTTTGTTTGAAAAAGGACTAAAACAAGGTTGTTTGGATTTTGGGATCAAAAGGCCTTGTGGCCTTGTGCCCTTGGTTCTTGGGGGTTTTCTACACTAAACAAGTCATTTGTCACCTGTTTTGGTCATTGGTTAAGTCTCACAAGGTTTGGAAAAGAGTTTGCAAGTTTTGGAAAAATCTGACAAAAGTGATTTGAAATTGGTCAAACATATCAGCAAGCATAAAATCTTTGTTTGTTGGACTAAGGGTCTGATTTTTAGTATGGGAAGAGTTTTTGTGATAAGCTATCTGTGCTATATCTATTTGTTGAATTTGGTGGCTTATTGAGTGAGCTAGGGCTTATAGAAGTTGGCTGAAGTGGTCATTTACATCAGCAAAGTGACCACCTCTATTTTGCCTTGCAATTGTTTACCTAGTGCTTGCCCTGCTATCTTGTTGCTTAACATTTGTTATTTTGCTGTTTGTGAACTTATCTTGCTATTTGGATTGCCTGTTTGAGTTCTTATAAGCCAACTGGCTTATTGGCCATATTTGTACCAAAACTGAAATCATTTGGCTAACTGGCCTCTTGGTTCCAAAGGATCCAGCCTTGATTCCTTCACAAAAGTTGCTCATAACAAGCTCTATAACAAGTCCTGGTAATTTGGTAAACTTTGGTGCACTTTGACTTTTGGTCAAATAAGCTATATTTGGCTTATTTTTCAGTTCTACTTATTGGCTCATGCAACAACTTAGTATTTGTGATAGGTGTCATTTTTCTCAGCTTATTATTAATATTGAAAGGTTTTAGCTCATTTGGTTAAGCTTTTGCTAGAAAACTAGCTTATTTGGCTTTTTCAGCCAACTTATTTCACTTGACTTTTTGGTGTTTTCTTTGTTGATTATCCTTAGTTATGCTATTTGTGAGTTTTTGCATAAAGAATCAGCTTTTGAAACCCTCTATAACTCAAACCCGATTATTTTGTCGTTTTGTGAAAAAGTTATTTTCAAGATTCTAGCTTATTACTTGAGCTTTTTCAAAATTTCTTTTTGCAAAAGTGTTTAGAATCTCATTAGAAGGTTGTGTGTTTAAGCAGAGCTTATGGCATTAGCTTATAGCTTAATGGGCTTATGGGCTCATTAAGAATAAGTTGTTGGCTATTTAAGTTGTGATAAGCTCACTTTCAGCTTTTGGGCCTTTAGATTTTTGTGCTTAAAATTGAATTTTGAGTCAGACTGGTAATTTTGGGCTTATTTGGTTGAGTTTGATTTTTATTGGGCTAAAAAGCCCATTCTTCGGGGCCTGTTTTAGTTTTTAACCCATTTGGGGGCCCAATAGGGGTATTTTGGTAATTTCATTTTCATTTTCTGTTTATTTAGGTTAAAATAAACTAATTTGCAAGTTTTTAGAATTTTTTATAATTTTTGAATTTTTAATATTATTTTAATATTTTATATTTAGATTAATTCATTTTAAATAGTTTTAATTAGTTTTAAATTTTACAAAAATACTTTTTAGTTTAATTAAGTCATTTTAGAGTTTTACAAATTGAAAAATATTTATTTGGGATTTTTATTAATTAATTTGATTTTTAGGGCGTTAATTAGCATTAAAAATTAATAATTAATTAAATAAAAGGTTTGGTAAAGTTTTGATCATTTGTAAACCCTAATTAGATTTTTAGGCATTTTTGGTAATTTTTGGAATTTTTTTAGAGTAAAAATTTATTTTATCTATTTTTACGGTTTTTACGTTTTGTCGTCGTAGTATAATTTTATCGTATCCGTCATTCTCTTTTCTCTCCTTTTCTTTCTTCAAATATTAATCCAAAATATTACAAGTTATTCACACACAATAAACCTCCTTGGGAAAACGAACTTTCACACACCATTGGGTCATTAGTGCTTGATTTTCATTAATCGACACTTTAATACTTACCACTTATACGTTCTTTTTCCTAAAAGACGTATTTTACCTACAATCAGGGACCGACATTGATGCCGTGTTATCGCAACAGGAAAAACCCAAAGCCTTTTTCAGCAAGAAGTTGTCCCCTCGTATGAGGTCATCTTCCACTTATATCCGTGTGCTTTTTGCCGTTACAAAAGCCGTAAAAAATGGCGCAATTACTTACTAGGTCGTAAGTTTCGCGTATTTACGGATCAATGAAACCTTAATCATTTGTTAACACATGTGATTCAAATTCTAGAACAATACAAGTGGGCTAGTAAGGTGTTGGGCTATGACTTTGAAGTACACTACAAGCCCGGTAAGGAAAACCGTGTAGCCGATGCCTTAAGTCGCATAAAAGAATCACAAATTCTATTATTGTCAACTCCAACATTTCCATGGCTTCAAGAATTACGTGAGTACTACATCAACACCCAACAAGATCGTGAGTTTGTATCTCATGTCACTCAACATACTGACTCTCTTCCAGGTCACCATACACATGACGGGTTAGTCTACATTCGTGATCACCTTTCTATACCTGATATACCCTCTCTCTCCAACATAATCTCTTAAATAAATTTCATTCCACCACAATTGGTAGGCATTCTAGCATTACAACAACCATCAAACAAATTAGTGGGTCATACTCGTGTCATTAATTGTGTAAGGATGTAATCTGGTTTATCAGAAACCATCTGCCAAGAAACAAACTATTCCAAGCAAAAACCATATGGACTCTTCCAAGCCTTGCCAATTCAAACCAAGTCTTGGAAGAAATCTCCATGTAATTCATCACTAATTTACCCCCTTCAAATGGAAAAACTGCTATTTGGGTTATAGTTGACCGCATCACCAAATTTGCTCACTTCTTTGCCCATTATAGTCTCGAATGGAAAGGGTCTTCGAATCAATGTTCGACAAACCGTCATGAACGAACGGTACACAATTTCCTCTGTAGCGGCGCCAAAATTTTGATGTGGGGAAACGTGTTGATGTATATTAATATACGTTATAAAGCCAGCAAGTATTAGAAAATTACCTTTAGGAAAAAGTAATAATCTAAAAACTCATTAAAGACGGATTATTAAACATGAGAGTCATCTCGATTCATTGTACACGAAGAAATTATGAATCTGAGACTTTTTGTTTTGGTTTGGAC
Organism: Glebionis coronaria; assembly: GCA_025667525.1. Lineage (NCBI taxonomy): Eukaryota > Viridiplantae > Streptophyta > Magnoliopsida > Asterales > Asteraceae > Glebionis > Glebionis coronaria. The sequence goes on from CM046881.1 coordinate 569,490,652, forward strand.
AATCGATTTGAATTGGTTTGATTTTGTTATCTAAAAATCATACGTTTCAGTTATTTAAAGTGCATGAACCGTTTAACCAAATTAAAACTACAATTTGTTCTATCTTAAATCCTACGTTTTGAGAATTAATTGACGAAGCTAAAAAATTAAAAGACGCGAATCACAAAAAGTCGAAATGAACGGGACATAAAATATTTATATCAACAAAAAAAATTCCTAAATAACTTTTGTTTAAATCTAAAATTATCAAATTAGTTAAAATCTATTTTATTATTATTATTACAAGAGATATCATTAAACTTTTATATAAACTACTTTAGAAAAGAACATAAAACGTTTTATAAGAAATGTTCATCACCATTTTGAAGCAGATTTAGTAAATCAAATTCTTTGTTAATTGACACTAATTATATACTCTATATTACAAAGTAATATATTAAGTGAATAACACAACAAGAAGGTAAAGCTAGATGAGATGGTATGGACGTGGGATGCAATTTCTGTTATTGTAAGATGGTCTAGGCTTCGAATCGGGTGGCTATCATTTTTTGTATATTCGAATCTTTCAACAAAGTCTCACTCAGCCATATATGGCAACCAAGTAGAAGCATAAGGATGAGCTCGATACCAATCGCGTCCCGATTTAGTGCTCCTGATTTTTCCTGATCTAAAAAGTTATGTACCGATTCAGTACCGAACGAAATTCGGATATCGGTACCAGTATCGGGAATCGGGATTTTCCTATTTTTCGAATATTTCATGATTTGGTACCGGTCCCGTACCGAATGAGTGGTCCCAAATTTTTTGTCACCTTATTTCGTAGTCCCGGTACCGTATCGAACGAGATTCGAGTACCGGAAATCGGTATGGTTCCGAGTACGGTTCAGGTTCGGATTTGGGATTCGGGTCGAAATGCTCATCCCTAAGCAACAGTAACACATTTGCACGACATCAGCAATCACTAATAGCAAATTCTAAAATTACAAAGTAGGAGTAACAATTTAATTTTCTACAGTTCAATGGTAGCAACAACTATTTAACATCTAAATCTCACAGCAGCAACATGACCAAACACGAAAGCACATATCAAGAAACACAATTGCAGTAACTAATTTATTTAAGCAACTAAACTCAACAACAATGCAATGCTATGTAGCGAACTTAGCTCTAAAATAACATTAACAAAATGTAGCAGAAAACGCAGCAGCATACAAACGCTTACAAACAAACACTCAGAATAAAAAACAGCTCCGATGATAACTAGAAACAAGAAATTAATTAGGCAGAAATTTGGATCAACAAGCTTCTATGAATATATCAATATTACCAAAACAATCCAACATTTGAAAAATTGAAATCTAAACATGACTAACTAACAGTACAACTACATCTATGGTCTAACTCTACGACACCTACATAAAAACTAATATTACAACAATTATATCAATATTGCAGCAACTAAAAGAACATTCAGCTATGAATTACCATAGTGGCAACTATCAAATTTAAAACGCTCCTATTCTAAAATTATACTACAGCCACGACAAGTTCTACAATCACGACATTTAACCAGCAACAACAACGAAGTAATTTAATAGACTAATTCACGACATTTAAAAATGTTTTGATACTTTTTCAAACCATAGATATGCTTCAAAGTCTCAATGAGTCATATATAATCATGAATCATAACTTATCGTAACCAGAATTCAATCAATAGATATAAAAAAACTTATGTTTCTAAACTATATCATAAATTTAACAATCATGTCATAACAAACAATCACGACAGATTGAGTTCTTATTAAAAGACATCGTTTAGCATACATCAAATCAGATTAAACAAAGTTTCTAATTAACCACAACTATACTAAACAACAGATCAATCAATCTTTATTAACCACGAGACTTCCGGAACCCGTGCGTTGCACTAAGGGGGCATGGGGTTGCTCTTCTTGGGGGCATGATATTTGTCGTTATTGAACAAATTGTAATATTTAGTATTTCTGATTTAGTATTTCTAATTTTTAAATTAATTTATATTATTTTACGTATTTATGTTAATATTATATTTTTAAGGGTTTATATTTAGTTTAAAAGGTTTTGTTGTTAATATGATATAATGTGAGGACTCTTTAACAACCTTATTTTAGTATTTACTTATCTTAATTTTATATTAGAACTGTAACATTATGAGACACTAACATAAACCTTTATCATGTAATTTGATCCAATAAATGAAGAATAAAAGAGTTCATAACTTCTAGATCTTGATATCCAAGGTCTCGGATAGATTACTTGATTTTCTTCTTTTTTTCTAATCGAACCAAAGAAGAATTGGACCACTCTTATTTAAAGTTGTTTATTTATGTTCGAAACCATTGATATAATCTGTTTCTTTTGGTTGTAATAGAATACTGCATTCTATTATTTTTAATAAAAACATTAAAAACATTAGGTCTATCAAAGTATTCGATTACTACGTATTATGTACATGTGTATACGTTGGCGATCTCAAACAAAAAAAATTACTATGGCCAGACAATTTATTTTTAACCTATTAAATTGTAATGGATCAACAATAACATATTTAGCCCAATTCTTATTTGAAAAGAGTCCAAATACAATATGTAGGTAAAAAGAGTCCAAATCTAAATCCAACTCCTCTAACAAAAATATACTACTATTATATTACTTGTTAGATAACCTTAATCACAATCTAAACACATCATATTTCTCTTTACCCAAAAGCGCATCTCATCTTTATCTACACCGAAATTAATTACCAAACCAAACGCCTTTCAATCTTTCAATACTGCATTCAAAATACAAATAATCCCTTCCTTTTGATTTGATGCTTGGAACCTAATCATGAAAATCACTTTTCGTTTGTATTGAAGGTTTATGTGCTATTTTCGGTTTGATATTCTTACCCGCTCTTATTGGCTTCAAGATATTTTATATAAGGTCTCGGGTAGGCATTGTTTTTGTTTCTTGAATAAGATCCGTGATGGGTTTGCTTTTAGATTGTAAGGATCTTTAAAAATCTAAAAATATCTTTAAAAGATATAAACAAAAAGCAACACTGAGATCTTATCATTTTTTTAAATTTATGTGTGGCGGATTGGTTAGTGGAAGGTATGCGATGAACGGTGTTTGAGTGTGTGTAAGAATTTGACTATGGATATGCAAAGAAAGTTTAGGTTTAAATAATGGGTTCTTGGGATATCAGGGGTTGTAACCGTAGATTAAGAGAGTTAATCAATGAACTTTTGATCTTTTTGGTGTTAAAATTGGTTGTATGAATGACATGAACACTACCAATCGAATGATTCGTTGTAACATGCTTCACATTCAATTTAGGGTTGATATATAAGTTCAGCAACACCCCTTGAGATGTTGTTGGAGTAATGATATGTGAAACTGCAAACCCTTTGTATGCCGGAGTAATGATTTTTTCGTATGAATTGTGTATCGAAGCTTATAACACTCGAAACAAATAAACGTCATTACTCCACATTCGATAGTACTGAATTTTTAAATATAATAAATAGATAGATTTTTTTTAGTTTGCCGAACAAAGAAAATATGTAAAGTAATAAATATGTTAGTGAAAGACATTTGAGACAGTAAACAAAATATACAACTCATATTTATTTGTTTAAGTAAAAACGAAATAGAGAAAAGAATAAAAAGTTTGAAAAACACACGTGTTTCTCGATATAATTTTCTAAACTTGTGGGATACACATCCCTTAATTTTAGTCTACCATTTAGACCTAAGACATATCTTTTCACAAAGACAACGCCTCCACTCTCTTCCTAATCTCACCATACCACCGATTTAATCCACAGTAACAAAAAAGATCTAGAGATCCGATTAATTTCTCAAAGACATATCACAAATACACTTAATCTTCATTATTTACTAACAACACATGATTTGTTTGCTTTCACAAAACTATTCGATTGATGCATGACTTCATCAGGAATGATGCAGCTTTGACTTCAAGATCTTTAAATAAAGGTATCAGGTGAAGGTTATTTCTGTTTTTTTATGAAATTCTGATTTATTTATCATAAATCACTACACACAGTTTTAATTTATGAGAGGTTTATAAACAATAGCGGAAAATTCATTGGGGTTTCTACACGAATCACACCATAATTTCCCAACCTTTCAGGTGATGTATTTCTTTCACGTATTGGCCCTGCATGACGGGTAGTTTCAGCTTTTTCTAGTCCTGACATCGTCGATATTCTCTTCACAATGAAAGGTTGAAGACTTCGATGTGGTCAACCGATGACGTCTCCTTGTTCAACTTCACACTGATGGGAAAGAATACTATAATACTATGTTTGGTTTTGAGTATGCAGTGGTTAAAGAAAAGTTAGGAGGGGTGGGGAAGTAAAGCAGCGGACATGTCACTTATATAGATTCCTCAATTTAAGGGTTTTTAACTCTGATATTTTGTATTGTTTATTGTTGTAACTGGATGGTGCTTGCAAGTTTAAAACCGTTGTAACTTTTGATATTCTGGGGCAGCTAGAACACTTGCAGAATTAGAGCTTCCTAATGTATCATTGAAAGCAGATAAACTTAATCACTGCACATTCAATATATGGACTGAATCTTTAGATATAATAGATTCAATCAAACCTATTCTACATAAACTAGTATCAAATACAATTCTATCGCATGAATTCAACAATTGATACAAGTTAAAAAGAGGAAAGAAAAACGAAATGTGCTTACCTTCACCTCTGCTTAAACGACGTGAGTGCTCTATAGAGCTCTAGTCTACGCTCTAGCTCACCGGCTAGTAAGGATAAGCCGTTTCGTTTCATCCAAGCAACCACACTTCCAGTTCTTGGCTTATCCTTTACCCGTTTGATGTGATTGTGTTTTCCCACTTTTAGCTATATCCTTCACATAAGATATAATTTAAGCTTATGTGAATGATATTAGAATCATAATGAAGAATTTGAACAAATTTATAAACAAAGATAGAATTTAAAATTAACAGTAGGATTTAAAGAACACAATAACTTTGAGAAATAAACTTTTATTGAATCTGAAATTACTTTTAGAGTACTGAAAAGAAAATACAGTTTCTTTAACTAAACTTACATTATAACATTACGCTAAAAATGTTATGATTTTACATGAAAATTAAGGGGGTTTTATAGATGAACCGAGGTTAAGGGTGAGGTGGTTGATGATGATAAGCTTGATTTTCCACCCTTCGATTGACATCTTTATCTTCTATTCCCAATTTGTTTTGATCTCACGGTGTAGATTCACTCTTAGTCATACAGATCGCCAGCCTGGATGATTTTGTGCTAGTTTGAAGCTGATGTGTCAGTGGTCATGATTAATTAGACCCGTGGATGACGAATCAAGCTGCAAAAGTGGCACTTGGTACTTGGAATTTCCCCTTGGTTGATGATAGGAGATACAATACAAATAATCTATGCAGCTTCAACATCTCCCGACAAACGTAATTTAAAAAAAAGACGTGATTCTCACGCGCCTTATCCTTCTCTTAGCTTGAGTATCCTCATGTGACATGTGTAGTACAATCGCGTTTAAATGAACCTTTGGTTGGACCTTTGATGAAGCTAGGGTTCTTGTTGGCTGGCCATCGGGGTGCCATTTTCCCCCTTTTCTTCTCCTGTTTTTTCTTTCTTTCTTTTGTTTATTTTGACCACTTGTTTTGACCGAAAGTAAGTATAACAAATGTTTATCTTTTTTTTTTCATTTTGGGCTTGTGTTGGATTTGGACCCAACTTGGGTTGTCTTTGACTAATTCACACTTGGACCGTGGCTAATGTAGGCAATGAATGGGCTTTCATTACTTTTATTTAGGCCCAGAGTATTTCTTAAAATATAAATGGGCTTCCAAGCCCATTAACCTCATTGGGCCCCACCAAGGCCCATATTATTGAATCAGATTAAATCCTTGAGTAAAAACGATCTCGGCTTTTGACTTTCCATAAAACTTCATTCCCGTGTCATTTTTTGCCCTATTTGTGATCTTTTTGATAAATATGTTCCTACACACATGAAATAAACAAACAAGCGAATACAATAGCATTTAAGGAATTTTCTTGTTTTATTGCTCGTTTTATTAGGTAAATGATATGAGTGTTTACACTCATATCAATATATATAAGGGGTTTTGTTTAAATTTTGATTACAATTGAAGGCCTATTTAATCGAGTTCAGTTGTGTATGGATTTGGATTCGGGTTTTAATCAAATTGTAGTTTAAATTAGGCTTAAAAAAAATTAAAATTGGGTTAATTCAAGTTTTTCAATGGAAGTAGTGTTTATTAATTTGGGTATTTAATCAAAGTGATATTGGATATCTCATCGATTTGAAATTAGGGTCTCATCGAGTTGAGATGGGTTTAGGTTTTAACGAAATTAGCGTTTCAATTGAAATTGTAATAAGTTAGCAAAAAACCTTATTTTTTACGAAAAAAGAAAGCCGAAGGGCTGTTGAAAAAACTGACAATATATTAAGGGGGTTTTCATTAAATTTAAATAAAACGAGTTGGGTTCGGGTTTGAATGAAGTTAGGTTTGTTTTGATTAGGTAATTAATCAATTTGAAATCATGGGTTTTAAGAGAAAATTGGTTGTTGAAATTGAGGGGTTTTTTCAAGAAAAGAAAATATTTGGTAGTTAAAATCAGGTTTTTTTATATGTGTTGTTATAATTCATAATCGAATTATATTGCCTAGTTGTTTTTAGAAAATTAAAACATGTTACCTTTTATGTGATTGCTTATAGTATTTTGCTTTTGGGATTTGTTATTGAAGGGGTTGTTTTTTATTGCCTATAAGTAATCGTTATAGCTAGTTTCCGCTTCCATTTGTTAGTAAGTATTCACTTACCTTTTCTTCATCGTCAACTTTGAAAAGCTCATAAGTCCCGAATGTTGAGCTTAGCAAATTGGGTTATTTAAGAAAATATGTAATATAACTAAGTTACGGATTAAGGTTTTTAAAAAGGTTGGTCGAAATGTTGAAGTAGAAACTATAAAGGTTGTATGGAAGTAAAATATGGGTTTCTTAATATAATTACCGGTGTAAGATCTTGTGTTTGGGAAGGTTGTTTTTGGTGTTGTGTCGATGTTTAGAGAACCTACTTTAAGTATAGTTCTGTTGGTTAGTAGTATGGGATCAAAAGAAAATTTGATTTGTGGATTAATCGGAAGTTTTTTTGTTGGTAACCACGATTTCGGTCTTTAGGCTAACTAAATCGCGGGGTCTGAACCTACTACCACATAGAGTCAAATCACGTATAGCACTCCTTTTCCAAGAGGTTGGTGTGGCCATTAGTCGGAAGGTTAGTTCTCTATTTGTGTGTTTACTGTATATAGTAAGAAAGGAACATCGAAAACATTCTAGAAGGGATCAAGATAACTATGTAACATTACTTTTCAAACTTCAAGATTAGTTTAAAAACTTTTTAGAAACTTTATTTGAAATATCTCTAACTAATTTTTAAGAATTACTAGTCTTCCTTTCGGATTTATCTATAGATTTTCTTGTGCTCCTATTTAAAGTTGGTATATAATTCTCGGGGTTCTCAGAATAAAGATAACTTAAGATGGTGACCTTTCACGATACGATCTCAGTTCATAAAAGTGTTCATTTTATTAGTTGAAAGCTTAGTTATAGTCATTATGAATAACTAGATGATTACCCACGCATAGTAGCGGAATTACTTAAAGACATATAATTGAAGATATGCTTCAAACTCGTGACCCAATAATTGCCTAGCGATATATAGTTAATAATTTATTAATTGACCCGATGGTCGAATCGGTAACCCGGTGACTCGTCCGGGTTGAACCGGTAGGCGAGCTCATTCCCATTTACTCGATCGGATTGACTCGGTGGTCGAACCCGTGTCCCGGTGGTTGAACCCGTGATCCGGTGACTCGATAAGATTGAGCCGGTGGTCGAAGCCAGTGACCCGGTGGCTCGACAGGATTGAACCGGTTGTCGAACCCGTTACCCGGTGACTCGATCAGGTTAACCCGATGGTCAAACCCGTGACTCGAAAAGATTGGACCGATGGCCGAACCCGTTACCCGGTGATTCAATCGGGTTGGTCCGATGGTCGATCCGTGACCCGATGACTCGACCGGGTTGACCCGTTGATGGAACCCGTGACCAAGTTACTTGACCGAATTAATCCGGTTGTGGAACCCGTGACCCGGTAACTTATGCAATTGTTTATGGTTTAATTTTTTAACATTTCCTATTTTATTTAACTTATGTGCATTTAATTTTTCAACAATTCCATAATTAATATCCAACTTCTATGCATTTAATTTTTCAACAATTCCATAATTAAGTCATTTTTCAACATTCAAGGTTTAGGGGTTTTTTCTTTATAGACGATTACCCGCGCATAGCGGCGGAAATTTCTAGCTGCATGCAATTAACGATATGTGATATTGTGGTATGTTTTTCGTGTACGAATGTGATATATATGTATAGAGATGATCATATTGGCGTGTACACGTGCATAGTAACGGACATTCTCAATGGCACATAATTAACGATAAATCTGTTAATTAAAATTTTGTTATCTTAAAACCAATTATCAAAGAAATTTAATCTTGGTTTTGACTAAAAACAGTTTCTATACACAAAATATGGTAATAATAAGTGGTTAAACTATAAAAGTTTGGCCAAGAAGTGAATTCTTCGATTTGCAGCTTTGATCCTGGTTACCCGCCCCAAGAACAGCGACTAATGATAGAACTCTTTCATAAGCTTGTACAAATCCATCCACCTAACATTAAATCTTCTATTAGCACATTTTATGAAAAATACTTTTTAGTCTAATGTACTAAGGAGTCCTTGAAGTATTCGCTGTGTGTCTGTGTAGCTGGACTTTATGCGGTATCTATTTCGGTTGTTTGGATAGAATAGGTCGGTGACATAGTGCCCTCATTCTAGTTTAAGGACCCCGAACCTGGATAGTGTATATGCTATCATGAAATTCATTTGCTATTTACGTGACATGTACTATGTTCGTATATATTGGTAGACCATAGACGATGGCTGAAAGTTTTTACCATGATTATGCTTGACATATAGCACAAGGTATAGAAATTTTCTTTGTGCTTCACTAACGTCGTATATATCAGTATTGACATATGACATAAGAGAGGTAACATAAAAGGTTATAAACAAACATTTCCTACATGGTGTTATTATCTTTCTTTATCATATGTGTTATAACGTCACTTAATTTCTTTCAAAAACTTCCTTTTACATTTGGGTTTTTAGGCATGGTACCATTTATGTTTCCATGGTGCCAATTCATAGCTATACCCTGTATGTGCACTTCCAAATATAAGAGAAAGTGTTACAAAAAGATCCAATCATTTTGATAACATAAATGGCGGTTTATGTTTTTGGGTTCAAGTTGATGTGAATTTAGAAGGTCAATATTAATATATAGTTCACAAAATGGATAAGTGTATTACTCTACCATGAACACAATGAAAACAATTGTTATTGATATCCATATAAAGAAAGCAAGAACTTGCATACATGTATCATAACGAAGAGCGTCAAATTGGAGTGGTAAGCGGTGTTAAATCAATATAGACGCAACCAGAATCAGTAATTGTATCGCTAGTTTAATGATGATCAAACTTTGCATTGCCATGTATCAAGAAGTTCTAAGCAACTATGGATCAAGAATTCTATCTACTGAAGGCAGTATATATTAATACTACTCGGGTGTGCTGGCATCAAAATGAGTTCTCGTGGTGTTATAAAATCATAGGGACATGTATAGTTTTTTTAATAGAGATAGGCAACTTCTATCCACAATTTTTAAATTTTAAAACTGAGATTAGATACACAGCTCCATAATTGTCTGTTATCGTATTAAAGATGTCGAAGATGCTAACAAAATTTTAAATTTTAAATTTTATTTTAACAAAAATGTTACACAAAATTAAACTAAAAACTAATTCTAAAATCTAATAAACGAAAATATAAAGAAATGAAAATAAATGTTGCTGCACCAATTTTTTAGTCTCACAAGCTAGTCCAACTGTTGGCCATGAATGTTTTTAATGAGACCTGATATTGAATTTTATATATATCATTACAAGTTCTTGCCCAGTATTGCATATCATGCTTCCCTGGTGAAGCGGCAGGGATGAGATTCCTTGCTTCGTCGTTGACTTTCTTCGGTCATGAAATGCTTCGGGCGATGATCAACCTCCACACCAACAACCATTGTAGTTCTTAAACCATTTTACTTTATCTGATATAGGCCCCTCGTGTCAGCAAAAGTTCACAAGCTGCAAATGCTAGAGAATCCGAAAGAAGCGACTCTAATGAGTCTGATTATTTAATATGATTGTACATTAATACAAGTCAAAAGCTGGTATGATCATTGTGTTGCATCAACTCCTTGACATTCTAAATATGATTATTCTATTTCCTGTTCGGAAAGAGATTATATCGGCACGATTCATATAAGCATATGTGTAGTGTTCACTGCAAGGATCACAAAACACAAAATTAGATAATGTTAGCTAATTTGATATTGCTTAGAATTGCCACGAATGAAACAGATGAAGATGGTATTAGACATTGAAATGCTTGTGTACATGGAGATTTATATATAAGTGAATACTACTGTCATACAGTTGTATATTACCATATGATGGATGGCGTTTCCAATTACCAAAATTGCATGCATGGTGTACTTGTATACAGTTGTATAGTTACCATATGATGCATGGCGTTTCAAATTGCCAAATAATTACCAAATGCAACGTGAGAAGATTACACCATGCATCATCCTTACATGAGAAGTTTTGTTGAATTTTTTCAACTTTCAACAAATTAGATGGCTCCATTATAGATACTATAGATATAGATGAAGGAGCACCACTTCACTTTCAACTGTCTCATTGTTTAAAATAGTTTCAATGTTTGTTAGTAACTATATGGTGAGTGTAGAATTAATTTTTTATTCCATTATTGTGGATTAATAACAAGGTACCCGTGCAATGCGACGGCGAGTACACAGTAACCATATTTTTTACGAGCCTTATTTTTCAATTATATATTTTTGTGATAACGACATTGCGTATGACGAAAATATTAGGAAATAACTTTATCGCAAATCAATTTATATCAATTTTTGGACTTAAATGATATAAAGTTTATTTATTTCTAAACATGTTTTTATTAAATTAATAGTTAGGATGACTATAATGACAAAATTCAATTCAAGTTTCATAACCGACGTCCTATATTAAGTTGTACAATATGCATATAAATATGTATTATATTACTTAAGTATGTAGTATAAGTATCTTGTATAATATGCATAAAAATATATATTATTTAAATAATTAATAAAAGAAAAATACCAATTTTTTTATATCATTATATGATAATAAACTTATTCACTTCCAAATTTTACTCCTCATAATATCACAGTGCAAAAGAGGAAAGTTAAAAAAATTGCTCTTTGTCTCTCAAAATAATTGTCTCCCTAATAGACACCTAGTTTAAATATTTATGTAACAACATTCTCAACAACGTATTAAAAAATATCTTTATTTTTAAACTGAAATATTTTTTAATATATTCATTTTTATAATCATCTAATTTCATCTTATTCTCTAAATTTTTGTGCTTTTAAATTAACATCCACTTTGATATATTTTTACGAATTTTTTATTTTATTTTTTGTGAGTTTGATTTGTTTTGATATAATTTTTTTACACTTTAACATTAATTAGATTATAAAAGGAGTAGTATCAAAACCAATCATTAATTAATGTATTTCAGCGTTTTAGTTCTTATTTTCTGTTTTTCAGTATTCGTTTAATTTGAAGATCCAAAATCGAGATTTTACTTCACTAATAGGCCCAAGAACCATTTTTTTAATCATTCGGCTTCAAGATTAACACATGAGGTGAGACCTTGTATTTTACAAATCTATTTCATCTTATTTTTTTAAATGATTGGTGTGTCTAATAATAATGCTTGCTTATATGATTAATGATTTAATTGGTTGGTTTAAATAATTTAATAGTGAAAATTTAGAGAGAAAAAAAAAAATACATAATACACATGTACATGTATAGTGATTTATGTATTAAACATGTCAACTATTAACTATGACGATTACACATATATTATGATGTACTCATTAGTTTACTTTAGAATCATATTTGGTATGCAACTTTTTTATTACACAAGTTATTTATATAGGTTTTCGTCTCTCACGTTATGAGTAGAAAAAAAAAGAATAACGATATGTATTTGTGATAAAATGGTATCCTCGATCACCGATATACGGGGCGGAGCCAGGATTTGTAATTAAGGGGCTGGTCATAGTTAAGGCAAAAAGTCATAAGGTTAAGGGGGTTTAATTTAAAAATTATTAGAAAAACAACTAGTAATACATATAAATAATAAGTTACATTGATTAAATGTGACTCAACACCTAATAGTCGCTGCTAGCTCCGCTTCAAAGCTGACATATATTATTTTCTAGATAAATGTTACTACTAACTTGTATTTTATTAACTCGACGTTCTTAAAATGAACAGACCTCTGCGTTCCCACAAAAAATACAAGTGCATCAACATTAAAAACTTACAATATATATAGGGGTTAATATACAAATAAGTTATTAAACTTTACAAAAAAATTGTCCTAAGGTATTATAGTTTCATTTTGTGCTTTTAGGTTACTAATGTTTGGATGACCGGTTGTTTACATTACTTCCTATGCTACAACTTGAAGTAACCAGTTAAAACCCCACGTGGCAATATCTAAATCAGACAATTAAAAAATTCGCATAAATAATTAAATAAATATGTTGGCTTGCACAATTGCACAAATACATCTTCTTAAACCCACTGTTACTTTTTTCTCAAATTATAATTATATACATTGAGCCCATACACAATCTTTCAAACCAAACAAAATCTTACAAAAATGAATCAACAATCCTTCAAATAACCTTCAGTAAATGATTACTCTTTAAAACAGAAAAAAAGACAAATTCTTCCTTACAAACCGCAATTAATTTCAGCAAACCCAAATCTTTATCATCATCAAGATACTCGAACCATGAGACAATACTCTTGAGCCATGCGTCGACTATCCTCTTGAGCCACATATCGTATCTCTAGGAATGGTTGGTCAGACCATCGCTCACAAACCCGTCAGAGTCATCATTAAGATGGTACGACCACCCTCAGATTTGATACCAGATCCGATACCACTAAGGTGGTTGTTTGGTGGTACTGTGGTAGTGGTGTGTATGTGATTGTTAAAGAGGGGATGGTGGATATAAGGATATGTTAAAAAAGAGATTTTAATGTAGTGAGATGAGATCAGTTATGTTTTGTTATGTGTTTGTGTGTATGATCTTGTGTCTCTTTGATTTGGTATATGAATTAGTAAAAGATAGATCTGGTGATATACTCTAGTTATTCTTACGAGATAATGTCAATAATAACAATAAAAAATTAATAATAATACGTTAATAGAAGTTGGTGAAATTTATTTATTCAGTTGGAAAAAAATGTCAGGCTTACGTGGCATGTGATGCCTGTTATCAACCGGTAACCCGTCATCATAGTTAGGGGTGTCATTCGGTTCGGTTATCGGGTAGTTCGGTTTATTCGGTTCGGGTTATTCGGTTAATTTTTTTTTCTGAGTCAACTCGAAAACCGAACCGAACCGAAATAGATTTCAACCGAACTGAAAACCGAATTTGAATTCGGTTCGGTTTTCGGGTTGACCCGAATAACCCGAATTTTCTGAATTTTTCAAAAAAAAATATAATTATATAAATATTTAGAAAAAAAAAGTTATTTCAAGTATAAAATGATATTTTTATATTAAAATTATGTTTTAATAACTAGTTTGCATATATTAGGATTAAATTAAATTTTAATAACTTTTATATATATATAAATTTATTAAAAAAATATATATATTTATAAAATTTCGGTTTTCGGTTCGGTTCTCGGGTCCGACGTCCAAACCCATACCCAACCCGAGAACCGTATTTGTAGTTCGGTTCGGTTTGGTTATGACCCAAAACCCGAATTCAATTTTCGGTTCGGTTCTAGTTCGGGTTCGGTTCGGTTCGGTTTTCAGTTTTTGTGGGTCAAACCCGAATTATGGACACCCCTAGTCATAGTAACGTTAATATACTTTGTATAAACGTTTGTTATTTTAATTAACTAATTCGAAAACATGAGTAACCTAAAAGCACAAAATGAAACTATAATACCTTAGGACAAATTTTTCGTAAAGTTTAGTAACTTCTTTGTATATTAACCCTATATATAGCCCATGTGCAACTTTATATTCTCTTTCGGTTATTTATTTCACACTAGACGATTACCCGCGCATAGTAGCGCAAATTCCTAACGACAAATAATTAACAATATGTTATATTATGGTAAGTGTTTCGTGTGACATTCAAAATAAAACGTGTACAGATCAAGTTATTCACCTTGTGTTAAAGTAGAACAACCTAAAAATTTTAAATTACCATTCATAGCCCATTGTAGAAGTAACATGTTACAAACCCAAATACTTTGAAAACCCAGTTTGACCCGACCAGTTCAACCAGTTGGAAAAAACGGTTAAAATTAAATCTGGTCTTATATTTTTGAAACCCTGTTACACCCGGTGGACGGGTTGACCCGATGGACGAACCGGTAACCGGGTGACTCGATCGAGTTGACCCGGTGGACGAACCGTTGACCCGCTGGTCGAATCGGTGACCCGGTAATCGAAATTAGGAGTAGTAAAATTATGAAAGAAGTTTGACTAATTAATGATAAATGTATTTTTGGAATTTAAGTTTTCACATTTAACTATTTTTGGAATTTAAGTTTTCACATTTCACTTTTCACTTTCTAAGAAATAACGGTTTTTATACATACCTTTTATGTTTGCGATGTTTATTTCTCATTAATACGTAATATGTAAATCTTTTTTTCCTTTTCTTTTTAAAAATGTTTGAATTTCACGAGGTTTAGCTACTAAATACAACATACTTGAATCATAAGAGGGCTCGACGCCTCGACCCAATTACACAGATTCATTTACACCTCAATAAACCCTAATGACTAATAACTACAGTAGTTAACTACCATCCCTAAATAAACCTCATTTCCACAAATCACAAATTGTGATGAAACCAATCACCGTAGTCAGCTCTCGCTTCCTTTCTCCCGATGAGTTAGACCTAAGAATCGAAAAAAAACCCTGGAGTCTCAGTCTAGGAGACTTCACCGTTACTAATAACGCCGATGGTGGGCTTATCTTCGATATTAAACAAAACTTCTGGAGCCTTTGCCGCCGAAAGGTTATGTTTGACGCTGTTGGCATTCCGGTGTTGTCGTTCCACGAAAAGGTTTTGTTATTTCTATATACCTAAGAATTCTTTTGTTATTTGATTTGATTTTATTATACTAATTTGTGTTATATGTAACTAAGATATATAATAATCATCAAAATCAACGTGATAAATATATCAATCTCATATATGATTATAACCTCGTGATCATGTAAATATGTAATTACTATACTACTTACAAGGAGAGGTAATTTCGAGACACGTTTTCTGAATTTGCTAACTTATAATTCTAGGCTTTACTAACACCTTAATGAAAGGGTTTTTACTGATCGCATACTTACCAATACATTACTAAGACTTATGTGAAATAGGTCCAAGTATATCCTCCCATTTTTTCTATCTCGTTGCATTAGCATATATATGTGTAGGAATAGCTGAAGTGTTAACAATCAGCGTGACCCTGTTGGTAAAAGAGTTGTGACTATCATCACCAAAATGTGACACATATCAAGTTCAGTATTTGCTTGGTGCAAACAAATGTAATGTGGCTACCCAACCGTTGAAAAAAATGATGGCTTGAGTCGGCCATAATGCTGAAAACTATAGTTACCAAGAATTTAATAACATTCAAAGAGTTTTGTGATTGAACTTGTTTATGTAACTTATCTTTATGACTAGAATTAAACTTTATAATCTATATATTTATCCGATTAATTCATTAACACTTGTGTGCATAGTTATTTTAAGCAATGTTTTGTCTTATTGATTTATAACCAGCTGTGGAGTTTTCACCGTCGATGGGAAGTATTCAAGGGAGATTCCGCCGACGAAAAAATATTTAGTGTCAGACCATCTCCTTTCTTTTCATGGATATCATCACTAAATGTGTTTTTGGGGTGTAATACAAGAGAAAATGTTTGCGACTTCAAAGTAATAAGAAAAAACGGGTGGTTCAACGAATCATGCACCATTTATACCGGAGATGGTACCACTGCTGTTGCTAAGGTAAATACTCGAGGTGCTTGTTTTAGCTTATTTTTCGTACTTAATAGCTTATTTGTATGCTTTGAAAAAACTAGTTAATCGAAATAATTGGATAATCTTAGGTTTATGGGTTTATATAGGGGTTTGATAAACTGCTTAGCAAATGAAGTCTACCTCAGTTGGATGGATGCATTTGGTTATAGTCTCCATATGGGGGGGAGGTCAGGGGTTTGACTGTCATTCCCCATGTGGGGGATTTTCCCAGAATTGGCAGCCGGGTTTGAAGCCCCTTAATGGGAAACTGGATGGCTAGCATGGGGTTGATATTCTCTTCGTGAGATGATTCGAACTCGGGTTGAGAGACTTGGTGCCTCGGTGGCACGCAAGATACTCCGCTGCACCAAACTGCCGTTCAAAAAAAATTATTGGAGCTTAAGTTTATATTATTCGATAATGTTCTGTTTTATCATTATACCGCATAATTACGCAAACGTCTATTCATCTTTGAATAAACTGTCTGCATTATACTCCTGTACGGGCTGTATGACTATGGGATCCTCACCACTTTTAGGACACTATATCTGAATCTAAGAAGCAAATTAGATTGAAAGTTGTCCTATTACTTAATTTTTAATAATACATTAAACTTGTTGTTTGCTATTTGAATTATAAAGCCTATTTTAAGCAGACCATTTCCTAAAGATGAGTGGTACCCGTGGCTTTCTTTGGATCATAATTTCGCATACAATGGTAATGTATAGGTTTCGTCGCTTAAGGGATTTCAAATCAAGGCCATTACATGCGTGAATGTAGAATAGTATTACTCAGTTTACTGAATTGATTACGAATGGTATAATGCAGATGCAAAAGAAGCATACATTTGAAAGCTTTGCACTTGGAAAAGACAGATATGATGTGACGGTGTACCCCAACGTGGACTATGCTTTCATTGTAGCACTTGCTATGATCTTTAATCAATATAATGAAGAGAAAGACAATGATGAGAAGGAATCTGCTGAATAATCTTTACTGTCTAAACAGGCAAACTATGCGGGTGATAGATATCTACTTTGATAAACCATATTCAAGCATCATTTTCATGTATTTTTTTCACGTTTAAGAATAGTTGTGATTTGAAAGTTAAAGGCCGTTGGGTTTAAAAAATCTTGCACCATTTATATGTTGTAAATGACACCACAATATTATCGCTAATGGGCTGCGTAATGGCCGGGTTGGTTTTTCTCAAGTGGACCTTAGTCCCGAAAACACGCAGACTAGTATGTGGTTATGACTAGAATTAATTATATAATGCACAAGAAGAACACGGTTATGAGTATTGCGCACTTGGTGTACGTGACGGTGTATCCTAATGTCGACTATGTTTTCGTTATTTACGTAACGCTCTTCGTCATCCTCTACCAAACGAATCAAGAAGAAACTTGACGAAGACTAGACCGACATCAGAACCTAATGTATAAACAAGCATACTATAGACCACTTGGTGTAAGTGACACTAAATTGTATTAAATTTTGATCATTTTCCACCAATCACATTGCTTGATTTTGGCTACGTGTCAAAATCAAGAAACACATTTTTTTATAACCTTCACTTTTTATGAAAGCTCTGAAATAATATAATTATTTTATTATATAAAAGATATTATTTATATATCTTTATATAAACAGATCGTAGTGTGCCGTTTGAAAAGATTTAATAACTGAATTTATTAAGTTATATAAAAATTGTTTGTTAATAACTTAATTAATAAAGATGACCGAATATAGAATGTGATAAAACGCAGGCCGTCCACATTAAGTCGTCTTTTAATTAACACTGACTTAATGAAAATATTAGACAAACTGCAGGTTCGAGATTTAATTATTTATGAATGAGTATTTTAATTTTCTGAAGGATATTGATATAATTTGTTTTCTAAAAAGCTGTAAATATATTGATGTAATCTCTAACTTTTGTAGGATATAAATTGTAATCTGTAAAGATATAAATTCTACAATCATAAGTGGGTTCTAGCCAATTAGATAGACTCATTTACACCTCAGTAAACCTAAATAAAACCTCATTTCAACAAATCACAAATGGTGATGAAACCAATCATGGTAGTCAGCTCCCGCTTCCTTTCTTCCAATGAGTTAGACCTAAGGATCGAAAAAAAACCCTTCAGTCTCAGTCAAGGAGACTTCACCGTTACTAATAACGCCGATGGTGGGCTTATCTTCGATATTAAGCAAAACCTTTTCAGCCTTTTAGGTAGAAAGGTTATGTTTGACACTGCTGGAATTCCGGTCTTGTCGCTCCACAAAAAGGTTTCATATATTTCTTCATATGAATTCTTTCGTTATTTGATTTGATAATTGAACAAATTTGTGTTATCATGTAAAATGGATATTAAGATATATAGCAATCATTAAAATCGATCAAGTGATAAATCTATCAATCTCATATGCGATTACAACCTCGTGATTATGACGTAGCTAGGTACGTACTATACTGCTTACAAGGAAAATGTAATTTCGAGACACATTTGAAAGTTCTACAATATCTGAATTTGTAAACTAATAATTTTGGGTTTTAACATTATAATGAAAGGGTTGTTACCGACTGCGTATTTACCAACACATAGAGTATTTACTGAGAACTATGTGAAATAGGTCAAAATATTCGCTTCTCCCTCTTTGCATTAGCATGTATGTGTGGGAATATATAAAAGAGAGTACGTTAGCAAGCAGGTAATGTCACATGTCTCAAGTTCAATTGCTTCTTTGTGCAAACAACCAAGATGTGGCTACGCCAACATTTACAAAAAACGGAGGGCTTTAGTTGGTGAAAACGTTGCAAACTTGGTTATCAAAAATTACATTTGAAGAGTTTTGTGACTGAATATTAACTTGTTTGTGTAACATTTCTGTTTAACTAGAATGACGCGTACTCTTTAGTCCATATATATTTTGCAGATGAATTATATTCATTAGCACTTGTGTGGTTATTTTAAGCATTGTTTTGTCTTATTGATTTATAACCAGCGGTGGAGTTTTCACCCTCGATGGGATGTATTCAGGGGAGCTTCCGACGAAAGAATCTTCTATGCCAAGCGATCTCCTTTCTTTTCGTTTATAACATCAGTGAATGCGTTTTTGGGGTGTAATACAAAAGAAAATGTTTGTGACTTCAAAGTAATTAAAAGTGGCTGGTTCGACGAATTATCCACTATTTATGCGGGAGATGGTACCACCACTGTTGCTGAGGTAAATAATGTAGTTGCTTGTTTTAGCTTATCCTATGGACTTGATAGCTTATTTGTTTACTTTGAAAAATCTAGTTAATTAGTTTACGGGTTTAATTAGGAGTTTGATGTGTGTCTTAATTTTGGAGTGCTTAAGTTTATATTCTTTTTTATCATTAAGCAAGCATAAAATAACCCAAACGTCTATTCATCTTTGAATAAGTTGTCTACATAATACTCCTCAATGGGCCTTATGGTCGGGATCCTCACTGGTTTTGGGACAGTATAACTGATTCTTAGAAGCAAATTAAATTGACAGCTGTGTAACATATCAGAACTCGCGCTGCTATAAGCATTTGCAAACCATTTCACCTATTACTCATTTTTAAATAAATACATTAAACATGTTTGCAATTTGAATTATAAAGCCTGTTTTAAGCAGGCCATATCCTAAAGGTGAGTGGTAGCCGTTGTTTTCTTTAGATCAAAATTTCGGATATAGTGGTAAGGTATAGGTCTCGTCGCTTAAGGGAGCTCAAATCAAGACCGTTACGTGTGTGAATATGTATGATAGAATTATTAAGTACTTTAATGAATCGTTTGGACTTTTAATAGATAGTAACGTAGCAAGTATAACACATCTGATTACGAATGATATAATGCAGATGCGCAAGATGCATACATTTCAAAGCATTGCATTTGGAAAAGACAGATATGATGTGACGGTGTATCCCAACGTGGACTATGCTTTCATTGCGGCACTTGTTGTGATCCTCCATGAAATGAATGAAGAGAAGAATAATTAATAAGAAGAAATCCGCTGAATAATATTTCCTGTTTATACAGCCAAACTACGCTTGCATCTTAACATTATAGCACATACGGTAATACGTAGTAATAGTTTGATAAACCATATTCGCGCATCAATCTGATGTATTTTTCCGTGTATACAGTTTAAGATGATAGTTGTGATTTCAAAGTTAAAGGCAGTTGGTTTAAAAAATCTTGCACCATTTATATGTTGTAAATGGCACCACTATTATCGCTAATGGGATGCTTAATGGGTCAAAAATGTTTTGTTTTATAATAGCAGTTAAATGGTTAACAAACTGCAGATGCACAAGAACACGGTTATGAGTATTGTGCACTTGGTGTAACCGTGTAAGTGACGGTGTATCCTAATGTCGTCTATGCTTTCATTGTTACGCTTGTCCTTGTCATCCTCTACCAAATGAACCAAGAAGAAACATGACGAAGACTTGACCGACACCAGAAATCAACCATACTATAAATCACTTATCTAAAGGTTCTCGTTATCATATGTATGTATTTTAACATTGTCACTACAACATTTGGGTTAATTCCCGACGACAATGCGTTGGTTTTGCCGAGAGTTGGGGTCGGGGTAAACTTTCACCGACGCCCACGACATCGGGTAAACAGCTTCGGGGAAGCCTCGTCGAGACGGTCAGCCACGAAACTTTTACCCCGACGCTAACGCGAGGCCTAACCATTTTTCAGTCAGACGAAACAAGAAAAGGTGATCAACGCATAAAATAATATTAATTTATTGACAAAGTGGGTCCACAAAAGTCAAACTGGACAACCCTTTGCCGACAAAAATATTGTCGGCAATTAGTATACCAGAACCAACATGCCAATATCGGAAAACAACTTATAACGAGTAAAAGACTTGTATATTAATATGCTAAACACCACCAAAAGCCGTAAAAAACATTACAATGGCTACAAAACGGGCGTACTATACAAATAGTCAAATATGCTGCCAATACTCAAAACTTGCAATATTTTCAAGATACAAGTCGCAAAAAAAGAGTTGATAACATGTTCAAAATGTACAATAATCATATACCCGTCGCCAAATAGTTTAAGACAAAAAATAACTCATACACGCCCGTATTCTAATGCCCCTCGTCATCATCATCCCACTACAAGAAAAAATGCTTTTAATAAATATTTGGTCACAAAGAGTACTGATTTGGTCACCAAACGTAATTAGTGACCAAATATTGGTGGTCACCAGTGGTCACCAAAGGTCCGTCACTAATTACAATTGGTGACCAAACTAAGTTTGGTCTCCAAGTAGTGACCAAAAAGTGGTCACAAAATGAATGGGGGTAAACAGACCTTAACCAATGGTGACCAAATATTCTGGTCACCGATTGGTTAAAGACCAAATATTCTGGTCACCAATCTGTTAGAGACCAAACTATCGTCACTATTTTGGTTGGTTGGTGACCAAAAAAGCCGTTACCATCCACAAAGTTGCTAACCCACAAAATACAACCCGGTTTCTTGGCAACCTGTTACTTTTAACAAACCGGAAAACTAAAATTCTCAACTTGTTAACATAAGACAAACTTATCCAAACGAAAAAAGAGAATATAATCGATGTCCATAACATCCAACTTATTATATAAATACATCCGTGATTCTTAAAAACACATAATCTATGAATCT
Organism: Glebionis coronaria; assembly: GCA_025667525.1. Taxonomy (NCBI): domain Eukaryota; kingdom Viridiplantae; phylum Streptophyta; class Magnoliopsida; order Asterales; family Asteraceae; genus Glebionis; species Glebionis coronaria. The sequence continues at coordinate 569,512,756 of CM046881.1, forward strand.
TACAATTGGAGCCAATTGCCTACCATATTATTATATGAATACAACATCCAACATGAATAAAGACGACACTTCTTAAAAACACAATCTTTACTGCCCTTCATGTACGAAAAAGAAAATGACACTTGCCCGTAAGTCTGCCCTCAAATGTATGAAAGTGAAACTCATTTCTTTCCTGCAAAATTTTCACGTTCCTCCCTGCAAAGACAAAGACAGATTAGACTGTTTTCTTATGTCAAAAACGGATCAAACTGTTTTCTTACCTGTTTATCTAAGAGCAATCCAAAACATTGCTTACACCTTATGGTAATAGGTAATGCTTCAACATTTGTTGTTTTGGTTAAACTAATATTGAAAGATATGGTTGTGCAGGTATGCCCGGTTTGTAGTACCGAGGGCTTGACATCTAGCACTGCTAGTTAATTTATACATTCATGATGGTTTCATCAGTTGATGCAAACTCAAGGAAGTTATGGTTCCAGTATATTGCTCACTGTGTGAAATGACCATAAATTATCATTCATAACAATGTTTATTGGATGTCCAAAGCTAGTCTAAATTTCAGATATGTTCGCTATGCATGCATAATTTCAAGGTCAACCAAAATTTATCGACTTCAAAAGTAATAGGTTACTTTAACATGAGTTTCTTTGACATGATTCGATGAATTTGATATGCACTTTCTGATAATATCCTTATGAACAGATAGGCAATATGTTCACTATTGAGAGGGGAGCACAGACCTTAATAGTTAATACGTTACGTGACATTAGCCTTTTAGATGGTATTCTGCGACTGCTGGTTTAATAACTACGTATGCAGAAGCTGAAATGATATACACTTTTTGATGTTTTACGTAATTAGGGGCTACATACACTCTTTCTTTTAGATGGAAATTATGGCGTGAAACTTTTCGATGTACTATTTCAGGTCTATGTATCAGAAGACCTAGAGAGGGATCCACCAGAGGTAGTGGATATCAGAATTCCCATGTATGCCTACATGGTGAGGATTCAGAAAGCTGTTATTGAGGTGGAGGTTCAATGCCAAGCAGATATCACCTAAAGAGAATACATTATTCTTGTTCATTCGTTTACTCTTGATATTCCTCAAACCTATTCAAATCACCACTAATCTGAGTCCTATCCAAACACTCCTTATCTTCCCCAAAATCAGCTAAATTCACACTATTCTTTTTGTTTCTATTTTTCTTATTTTTTTTATCTTTCTTAACGGAAAATATCCAATCTTTTCATATTTAATCAATGACAATATGCTCATTTCCTAAAAAAGCCAATACAGGGAAACAACATATCATAATCAATAAATCTAACTCTGGTATGGACAAAGTTATGGGTCAGGACAAAAATTTGTAACATCTTAACAAAAGCATATCTAACCAAGTGAGTATAAAATTTGATAAAGTTTGGAGATGCGAACTTACATTTGCTTGGGATTGGAGTCTAGATAAACGATTTATCTCTTTCATCATGAACTTTAATTGGCCCTTGAACTTTTTATTTTGCTTTTGAATTCGACGTTGCTTTTTCTTCATAACCTTCATATTGTCCTCTAAAGCATTTGCTCTTTCCTTTTCTGACTTGAAGTCCAATCTCAACTTTTCACTATCCAAAATATTCCTTGTAGATGCAGAACGCCGTTTATTATGTCCAAGAATATATTTGAGTTGTTTCAAACATATCTTAGCCGGTGTCAACGTAGAGTTAGATTCTTCATTTCGTAATGCATTCTGCATAAAAATAGAGTTGGTATATCAACAACTTATGTATTAATTATGTAATTTTAAATCTCATGTAAGAAGTAGTGCAAATTACCAGAACTTTTTCAGCCTCCTCATTAACCATTATGTGTCTTTTTTCAGAATAATGCGCCATTTCATACTTTTCTATTGCTGTTACGTGTTTCCCTTTTCTCGTTTTCTGTTTTATACATATATCATAATACAATTACAAGACAAAATAAGACATAAGTATATTAACTATTCATAAAATTAACCTACCATATCAACTCTTCTTGGAACGGAAAGGCTTCCAACTGCGGGTGGAACTTTATTAAAGGATCTGTTTATCTTGTTTTTGGCGCTTATCTCATGTGAAGTTGAAAGTTTAGACAACATTATAATTTGAAATATGTATTTTTATAAACAGAATGTTAAGTAATTAGAAGAAGAAAAAAGTGAGTTAGTAACCTGAAATGATTCACTTGCAAACCTTTCACACAAATTTACCCAATCACCGGTTTGTACACCATCCCGTGGATGCATCATTGCCGCCTCTTTTGTTGGATATTTTTTGAAATGAAGGTGAAATCTGTACTGCTTGTTCCTATGCTGGATAACTATTTGTCGTTGCATAGCACGTTCCATTTCTTCACATGTTTCATCATAGTTCAAGTTTTCCTATATGTAAAATAACGGTTAGCAAATTTATGAGATTATATACATATGACACATTCTTTGCTATCGCACACATTTATATACTTATTAGTGAGCATTTTAAAAATAATACTTACTACGGATTTGGTAATTATGTCCTTCTTCAAAAGTTCTTCTTGCTTCTTCCAGGTTGTACCATCAAGTTTGGCGAACTTTCTCATTACACATCCTCCTTTGGTAATAAATAGTTGGCTGTCATCCCCAACAATCCGCCATGAACATTCATCAACCTCAAATACCAAGTTCTTCTTACTCAAGGGGCTCTTTCTAGTTTCACCTAAAGCTCTAGTCTCTTTTCGAGTGATGGTCTTGCCTAAACAAGATAATCAAAGAAAAAAGTTCAATTTTGTTAAAACACAATACCACATACCATCTTTAAGTTACAAATGTACCATGTGAAGTTGAACCAATGTTCTCTTCATGTTCATCATCACTTGCGTCTGTCTGAGTTTCTCTAGAATCAACTTCATCGGCATATTCCTGGTCATATTCCTCCTGGTCATATTCCTCCCCTTCATTCATAACTGCTTCAGGACTTTGACAAGAGAAAGAATTCCTACTTTCTTCATTTTGTACCCAATTACAAATTTGTCGCTTTTGAATCGCTTGACTATGTGGAGCACCACTTCTAGTAAAAGACTTTTCAAGATCACGAGTACTTCCATCGCCAGACCAACGATTATTTAGACCACCAGGTCCACGAGTTCCTGGACCACAAGGCTCACGACTACTTGGCCCACCAGATTCACGAATACATGGCTCATGACTACTTGGCCCACTAGATTCACGAATACTTGGCTCATAAGGCTTACGAGTACTTACACCACCAGGCCCATGAGTACTTAGACCACCAGGTCCACGAGTACCTGGACCACCATGCTCACGAGTACTTGGCCCACGAGGTTCACGAGTACCTTGACCACTAGGTTCACGGGTACTTCGATCACCAAGTCCACGAGTACCTTGACCACTAGTATGAAGACGAGACCTTTTCGAAACTCCTTTAGAGGCACCAAGCCGAGTTAGACCATCCATCTGATCAATAATAACACACTTTTCATTGCTATTGCTAACGTTAACAGTGAATAGCCATAACAAAGTTTTAAGTCTCACCTTGGGCTTCCCCTTCTGTTGTTTCAGTTTCTTTTTACTTGAATCATGCATCTCCTGGAATGGTTACTCAAACTGATAGTCTACAAATGGATTTATTCACAGATAAGTAGAGTGAGTAATGGAGAGCTGTATCGTGTGATTACACATATGATGCTATTAACAAATACTGGAAGTTCAATATAAGTTCTGAGTGCAGGCATGATGAAGAGTGTGATGATATCAGACAAGAAGTTGAATATAAGCATAGAGCTGATTTTTTACCCGAAAAAAAGATATGTTTAACGAATATAGTGGTGATAAGAAGAAATAATAGTTAGCAATAGCATAATTACAGTCTTATTTCTTCATTTTCGAAAATAGACGTGTTTCTATCACAACTGACATCCAAGATTGATACAATAATTTGTGATATAATGCAACTTATTTGGGAAATATGAGGTCAAATTCGAAGGGGTGTTTGGCACTACAACTTAATACGATAACATACGCCGAATATCCAAAATTTTATGATCAATAATGACAGATCCTAAGTACTGCGTATTTATCAAGTTACACATAAAGTACACCCTAAAACTGATATCTTCTTACTGTATTCAACCTGTTTAACTTGTTAAATATATTCTAAGTTTCTAACCCCTATCCTGTGCCATTCAAGTTTTTAAGATGACAAATTTCGTCCATTTCATCTTCCTATGGTATAGAATCTGATGTAGAAGTGAGTGTTTCCTTCCTATAGTGGGCAGGGCAGGGCAGGGCAGGGCAGGGGAGGGCAACACTAATGAGCTGGAGAAAGAAAGGCATGATTTTGAAGGTAATAACATAACGAAGAAGGAGGGATTGATTAGCGTATGTATACTAATAATAATACTAAGCCCATAAGTCTGTGTTAAGAAGAAATCTACATTAGTTGACAAAAAGTACTTCTTTTTATCTGTTATATCAGCAAATTCTCAGAACTCAGCACATTTCCGCTAAAGCTAAACCTCTAATTCTACTACTCAACTTAATATCTAGAGCAAACTATTACAGATTCGTTATACAAACAGCATTGTAGTTATTTGGTCATAGACTGAAGCTCACCCGAAAGCAAAAACTTATTTGATACTAGCATATATAATAACACATACCTGATCTATACTGCAAAGGGGTAGCAACAACAGCTTCTTTGATCACTTGTATATATATTAACTTTTTTTATGATCTTATTTTCAATTTTTACTCTTGTAAACAACAAACAAATTTTGTAAGTATTAGCACGTAAATATAATGCAAACACATGCAGTGACCAGAGAGCAACATGACATCAAATGAAAACATCACATCAAAAATAGTTACAAAACAAAAAACCTTAATAATAATTTATTAACTAGAAAACAAAGATACGTAAAACAGTGGACAAAGTTATATGCATAATTCCAACATTATATCATGCCCAGAAGTTCCTAATCTGAATCAATATAGTCTTCCTGTGACAATTTATCTTCCTGTGACGATTCCTCTATGTCAGAAGATTCTAAATCAGAAGGATCAGTTTCTTCATCATCAATATATTCTTCATCTATTAAATGACGGTTTTTACTTGATTATCTAGTCGAGTCACCACTAAAGGTTATGGCATCCACCAATTCCAATGGAGTAGAACCTCTTCTTAAAGAAGATTGCTCAAGATTCAAATCAACATTTAGATTCCGTTGTGGTTCTTCTTCTTGATATACTGTTCCCACTCCCACGTCTCCCACTTCCCACTCCCACTAAAACATCAAATACTTTGCGAAGGGGATTACTCAGTACCACATGCCAGCTCTTGCCCAATTTAAGATCAGGTGCATAAAAAACCTGCTTAGCTTGAGATGCAAGAATGTATGGTTGATCTTTAAACCATTCTCGAGACATATTTATGCTTATAGTTGCAGATTCTTTATCAACTTGTAATCCTCTCACATCACTGACCCTAAACCAATTACATTTGAACACCAAAACTCTTTTATTTTGTCCTAAATATTCCACCTCTAATACCTCTTCTAATGTCCCATAAAAGTCAATAGTGTTTGTCTCATAATTTCCAGGTACTACAACCCCACTATACTGCGTTTTCCTATTCGTTTCACGACACTTAGTGTGGAACTTATATCCATTACCATACATCCGCTATGCTCCGTCACCAACAATGGTCCACGTGACAAAATTCAGATCTCTGATTCAAATGATCAGGACAATTATTCACCTAAACAAGAGAGCATGTAAACTAGTGGTTAAGTTGTGTTTAAAATTGTCAAATTACTTTTAAAATGTTAAATTTCAAAAGTAGATCTTACACGCTCTTGAAGCCATGAAGCGAAATGTTTGTCGTGAAGTTCATTTATATTGTTGCAGTTTTCTTTCTCTAGCTTAAGTTTATATTCACTGCATTAAGTTTGAAATAAGCAATATTATAATACCAGGGAACAAAAATTATTAACTTGTGAGCTTATGAAGAAAGAAAACCATACTTTATAAGCTCCACCATCTCGTCGCAGTTATTTAAAATGTAAGTATGAATCTTCTCCAACTCAATATCACTTATATCACATGTAGTCTTGCTTCCTAATGGGCGCCTTTTGCAAAAAAACACAGAAATGTCACCATCAATATCTACCATCTCATTGTTACGCTCAATCTTGTTAAAGATAGTTGTGACATTATCGAGATACATCGAACATAAATTTAGACACTCGTTGTCCAAGGATCTCTCAGCGATACATCCTTTTGGACGAGCTGTGTTTTTAACATATCCTTTCAAATCTTTCATTTTCCTGAACAAACAGTTAAGTAATTAGTATAAAACCAATCACAGAGTGTTTGAAACATTTTAATATGTTTACCTCTCAAATGGAAACATCCAACGATATTCAGGTGGACCTCCCATCTTGGCTTCGAATGGCAAATGAATTAAAAGATGAATCATGATATCAAAGAACGAGGGAGGAAACATTCTCTCCAACTTGCACAGAATGAGAGCGATTCTTTCTTCTTGTTTCTCAAGTACATCGATATACATGGTTCGAGCACATATTATTTGCACAAAATCACTTAGCTCGTATAAGACAAGTCGAGCTTCTTTTGTCAAAGAACCCCTTATTGTCAAGGGCAATAATCTCTAGATGAAAACATAAAAGTCATGGCTTTTCATGCGAGAGAATTAGAATTCTCCATCTTTTACGCATCTAGATTTATTTGAGCCAAATCCATCGGGAAACTTGATTGAAGTTAGAAAATCTAGAACTTTTTGTTTCTCGACCTTTGTGAAGTGAGAGCAAGCCATTGGCATTATGAATGAATTACCATCTTCTACAAGATGCAAACTCTTTTTTAACCCCTTATCCATCAAATCCTTACGGGATTTCCATGTATCTCTAGTCTTGCCTTTAATATTGAATAATGTGCCTGCACTACTTTCCGACACATTTTTAACAACACGTATGATATCAATGTTGTGTCTCAATTTTAGTTTAGCCCAATACTCAAGCTCAAAGAATATGCTCTTTTTTTCCACCCTTTCTTTCCTTCTAAACACTAACGCTTCCTTTTCTTAACAGAAGAATCATGCTCACTAATAGTACACTCTACATCATGCAGAACGTCAAGTCCAGACATTGGTAGGACTGGTAACCTAGTTTCCTTAGTCCCATCGAAACTCTTTTTATCCTTACGCCACTGGTGTGAAATTGGCAAAAACCTTCGTGCCCCATGTAACATATCTTTCTACTATGATGAAGGTAACTGGATGATGTTTCATACATGAATACCGGACACGCCTTATAACCCTTAACACTCCATCCAGATAACATGCCATACGCCAGGAAATCATTTATTGTCCACAACAAGGCTGCACGTAGCATAAAATTTTCTTTTGTTTGTGCATCATAAGCCTTAATACCACCCCATAAATCATTCAATTCGTCTATAAGGGGCTGTAAGTAAACATCAATATTGGTTGGTGCTTTGGGACCCGGAATCAACAGCGACATGAACATGTATGGGTCTTTCATACATTTCCATGGAGGACGATTATACGGTACAATGAAGACGGGCCAAATGCTATACGGATTACTTAGGTTACTAAACGGATTGAATCCATCTGTTGCCAACCCTAAGCGTACATTACGTGGATCCTTAGCAAATGAAGGGAACTCTCTATCGAGATGTTTCCAAGCCTCACTGTCCGCAGGATGTCTAGCTACATTATCATCATTGACTCTCTTATCATTATGCCACCTCATATCATTAGAAACCTGTGGATCTATAAACAGCCTTTGAAGCCTAGGTTTTAAAGGAAAGAACCGAAGCACTTTTGTGGCACATTAGGTTCTTTTTTTGAATCGAGGTTCTTGGCACTTTGGACATTTGGTTAATGATTTGTACTTACCTTTATAAAGAACACAATCATTAACACAAGCATGAATTTTTTCTCCCCCAAATCCCAAATCACGTATGTACTTTTTAGCTTCATAATAATTCTTTGGAACCGAGGATGGAGAAGGGAGTGCTTTCTTAAATATGTTAAGTATATAATTAAAATACTTATTAGACCAACCATTTGTTGTTTTCACATGTAAAATGGAAACGATAAACTAAAATTTCGAATAACTTTGGCATCCCGTGTAAAGTTCTTGATATGATTCCTCTGACAATCTACGTAGAGTTTCTAAATCTTTGTCTATAGAAGATGAAGATTCACTAGTATTCTTCCATTTATCACCCCACTTACTTTGACCTATATATTCTAACATCTCATCAAGGTCATCGTCTGCATCTTCGTTATTACCATTCATATTATCACAACCCACATCCTCATCATTGAATGATACCTCATCATCACTATCATCCGAAACATCACAAGGCTCCCCATGACGTGTCCACACATCGTAACCCGCAGAAATCCCATTTTGCATCAAATGTGAATAAACAATATTTTTCTTATGGCTACGAAAATTATTACAAATTTTGCAAGGGTAAGGAATTTCTAACGACTTATTTTTGTCACGATAAGCGAATTTAAGGAAATCTTTCACACCAAGTTCGTACCGTGGGTCGGTTAACCTATGAACAATGTGCATCCAGGATTTATCCATTGCTATAGCAATATAAAAGCTCCTGAGAATATATGGTGTTACTTAATGATAGTCAAAAGTATGATTCTAGTGATAAAAACGTTTATCACTGCTACGACAAACTACTAACCTACATAAATCCTGTTATCCAGTTCTATACAGTACACTATGAATCGAAGTCCTGATTTATACACACAATCAGAGCTGATCATATTTTCAGCATGTTATCAATATTATAGTTATCAGACATCATTAATTTCATTATAAATGCAAAGATTTATACTTAATGGCATACAGCAGAGTTAATTACGCCAGATTCTTAAGTAACAGAACCCATTCATTTCAAGTTATATTTACTGCTAGCTATTCTCTCGTAGACGATTTCAAGGATCTTGGCTTTAGGAATTCCAACAATTACATACAAATATGAGAATACGGAGAAAAACAACAGTGTAGAATTGGTGAAGTACCGGTTTCTTACCTGTTCAATTCAGAGTCTGACATAGTCTCAAGTTCAAGCTCAACTATAATTTCAAAACTAGAACTACTGGACTTAAATTTCAAGTCAAAAATCAAGCTACACTACTGGACTTAATCTAATTTTTTGGCAAAATTATAGTATCATTAAACTTTAGTACTCAATTGACTTGATATTTTTAAAGTTCTTCTTGATTCAACTCGATATTTCAAACTCGCCTGACTCAACTCGTATTCTCACTCACCTTGACTCGACTCAATATTCTCAAACTCGCCTCTACATTTTTAAACTCTCATTCACTCAGCTCTATAATCCAAAGTCCACCCTTTGACTCGGACTCGATATTCACAAACTCGCCTTGACTTGACTTCATATTTCAAACTCGCCGTGACTCAACTTAATATCCTGAAACTTACTTTGACTCAACTCCGTCTGCTCATACTCGCATTGACTCAAAAAAATTTCAAACTCACCTTGACTCTGACTTAACTATATACTCCACAAATGTATATCATGATCCAGCTACTTAAGTAGCTTGATCATCAAATCAACAATACATTTTAAACACGAGTTATCAGTAACACAAAAACTATGCATCAAAGTCATGATTTGTATCATACCATAACCACATATAAACAACATTTGAGCATATCATCTATTTTGTGTACTGATCATAACATATCAAACCTATTAGTTAATTAAAGCCCCTTGACTCTGTCACAAAGCCCACATTTTCTGATATCTATACTTAGACCAACAAGTATAACTTGATTTCAGGATCTGGTTAAAAGTCAGGGTCATTATAATTAAAACATTAATCGGCTACGCGCCACTGCCATTCCTCACACGCTTGAATTCTTACGTCTAAAACTAACACTTCAATCAATCAAATTCAACTTCAAATAAAAACATCACACGCACACTTGAATCAAACAGCTACAATCAACAATATCACTTCAGTATTGTTTGTTTATATGTGGGCTTAGGAGTTGATTTGATTTCGGCTTATATTACATAAGCTTCAATTTTCCTGCATACATCGAGACTTGCGAGCTTATAGGAGTTTACCATATCATAACAAACTCATATAAGCTCACATTTCTCAAAATAAGCCAGAAAATTAAAGCTTATATAATATAAGCTGAAATCAAATCAGCCACGCGCCACCATCGTTTCCCACATGCTCAATTAGATCCAAACACAACAATCAGTTTGTTATATAAGCAATGAATTTATAAAGCAATATCAGTTTATTAATAAATTAGCAATATCAGTTTGTTATAAAGCAACGAATTTATAAATAAGCAATTGATTATTAAATAAGCAATTAATAAAAATCGCACGCATAGAAACCTGATGAATAAGTAATTAATAAGCAATATAAGATGAATAAGCAATTGAAACCTAATGAATTTGTGAATGCACAAATAGATCCGACTTGAATGCACCAAATCAGATGGGAAAATAGAGGAGTTGATGCATTTTATGAGCTGATCTATGAGCTGGGTGGGTTTTAAAGTGTTATTTATTTGATATGTTTTTATTGAGCTATACACGTTAGTTAGTTATTTTATTTACTGAGCCAAATCAGGGGAAAATAGAGTTGTTTTTATTGGGCTTTAGAACTTGGGCATTTAGAGCTGGGGTTTTTTTGGGCTTTAGAAACAACACAAGACTCAATATATTTTATAACATTCCTATCTTATAACTTGGGCTTTAGAGCTGGGTGTTTTTTCGCATTTTAATATGTTTTTTAATTTCTTATTTTATAATTAAATGATATCTTTTACTTACTATAAAAGTTTTTAAAAACAATATTGTGATGTAAAAAGTAATCTTTGATCTAATTTTGTGACCAAATAATTTGGTCACTTATTTTTATTATTCTAAATTGGTGACCAATAATCTCGTCACTATCAATGAACAAAAATAAAAATTGTTAAAATAGTGATTGAATAAAGATTGGTCACCGAATTTTCGTCACTAAAAGCACTTTCTCTTGTAGTGTCCCCTCCCACGTCATCATCCCCGCCCTCGTCATTATCACCACCCCTGCCACTCCCACCCCCACCCCAGTCGCACTACTTGAGTCCGCGGTCATGTCGTCAGGAGAAACCAAATGACACATCACCCCACCATCATTAACGCTAATCACACTAGTTAAAAACGATCAAATAATGTGGTCAAGCATTACCCCTTTGACATGTCGTCCGGGAATACCTAATTGCCGAGAAAACTCAACGCCAAAATTTTCGTAGCATATTTGGTCTAGCTTTTGGTCAAAACTTGACCAAAAGTTTAATCAAAAAGTATATCAAACGCTGAGTTATATTCTAGGTTTTGGTAAAACTTAGTTTAGGAAACCATGTGCACGATACTGTATATATATTTGACAATTATTTATCTAATTGTTTACATATTCCATATATTTTTTATAAATCGGCCTAGAGACAACTTCTATTCCTCAGTAAACTTATTCTACAAGCCAAACATGGTGAAGCCCATCACCATCATCAGTTCTCGATTCATTGCTTCGAAACCATTAGATCTAAGTATCATCAGGAATCCGTTTAACGTTACTAGAGGAAACTACACTGTCACTGATGCCGATGGTAGGGTTATGTTCGAAGTTCAAGGCGGTCTTTTCAGTCCCGTTAGTTGACGAGTTTTGCTTGACGCTGCCGGCACTCGTTAATCACATAAATGTACACACAAGTCCATCACAAACAATAAAAACATTCACAACACTAGTTATCAAACCACACATGTCTCTTTCATCCCATCTCGAATTCAAATCATAAAAAGACATGTGACTATGAAACTCACCTGAACAAGCTTCTCCAAGTACCCGCGCTCTAGCACAAATCTAAACACACAAACGTATACAATCAAGACATGAACCACATACCAAAATGGCTCATCAATCTATGATGGATATCTAACCTTCTCCTACAACTTAACCCCATTTATATGCCATATGGATCTTATTACACCCCTATATAAAGCCCTTAACTTAGTTTACTTCATAATTCGTCTCGTTAACATTTAACCCAAAACAGTCCCGTTTTTCATACTTCAAACTATTGGTCTAACACCCCCTTAACCAAAATAACATGCCCTGTAAAAGAAACTATATTCCCTTACATGTGTTATCTAACTCTCCCCTTTGGACGCAACCTTAAAGCTACTGTTAAGGCCTCCATATATATATATATATATATATATATATATATATATATATATACTTTTAGCTATCTAGAATTTACTGATTTTGAACATATGAAAAGTTTGTTATGATCAGAGGGTCTTACCCTAACCCATTTCTTTATCCCTCCTCCAGATATTTTATCTAATATATAATCTAAGTATCATGTTCGTTTGAAGGTCTAATTATACCCCTAAGTACCCTAACCATCTTAAAACATTAATTTAAACCCGACTGATTTCAAAACTGCTTTAACCTCTGACTATTGTAACCTGTTTTTGACCCACTTTCCGACCTCCAATTTAGTTCTCGTTTCTTGCATTTGAAATCCAACTCAATTACCTTTCCAGGGGTACTTGGATCGCAACTCAAAAGTTTGTAGAACTCCAGATATGATTATAACAAGTGACCTAAAATTCTGCCCAGTTTTTAAAAACGAATTTAACCGTACTAATCTAATTAACCACTCATAGCATGTTTGATTCTTAATCTTAATTAATCTAATCATGTTTATATCTTTAAAATACAGAACTTAATATTATCCTAACCCTAGATCCATCATCTATTGATTAAGAATAAATTAAAAACAATTTAATTAAAAAGAGATTGAAGGTTTTTACCTTAGAACTAATGGAAGACAAATTTTTTTATGAAAGCCCTAAACTCCATTGATGAACCATCATGTGTTTTTTCTCTCCAGGGATTATGAAGTGTTTTGGTTTTATTAAAACATTATATGGTTAAACAAAAGAATACTAGCCCAATTATAAAAGCTTTGTTTCCTTTTTTAGTTTTTTCCTTTTTCTTTCCCCTTTCTTGCGTCACATAACCGACCAACACCCCCTACATTTCGTTTTTTTAAATTTTATTGTTAAATAATATCTTATTAATATTACCTTAATTTTCCTTAATTTATTTCAGACCCTAAAGCCTCCAAAACCTCAAAACCGTAAAACTAGTCAGTTTTTACCCGAATACTGTAAAAGACCTAAAAATATATAGTTTTATAAAAACTATTGGAATATGAAATAAACTAAATACTAAGTCCTAAATGACTTAAAAACATCCCGAAAAATATTCCCGAACCTTATTACCTTATCCGAGACCTCAAAATGTTAAACCCTAAATCGTAAAAATACGATTTACTATAATACATATACGTACACATAAACCACTAAACAACACCATCTCATTTCATAGTCACTACATTGTAAGTTCATGAACATGAAATCATCACTCGTACCCAAAACGATATCCAAACCACAATCTATACACACCAATTAGCACATAAACACGTAACTTGCACAAAATAAAACTAAGTGACGAACCTCAAAACCGCGGTTGTCACATAATCTTATCCTGATTTTGAAGCTAAGAAAAGTGATGAAAACTATCTAAGGGAGCATTCAATTCTAACTCCTAAAATGATGATGCCGATGAGATAAACAAATATATGTTTAAAAAGCTGCCAGGTGAAACCGTTACTTACAATAGTGCTGATGAAGTTTGTAAGGGATCTACAGACACCTTAGATCAACGCCAACATTACCTTATCGAGTTTCTAGACTCGTTAAAATTCCCAGGCATGCCACCTCATGAATTGAGTTTGGAAAAAGAATTTCCTATTATGCTTTTACGTAATGTAAATCCAAGCATGGGATTATGCAATGGGACACGACTGATCATAACTGATTTAGGTCAATTTGTGATTCGCGACCAGATTCTTATGTGATCAAACATGGGGGAAAGTGTTCTGATTCCAAGAATAACTCTCACATCTACGAAAATACAGTTGCCATTTAAAATGAAGCGAAGGCAATTTCCTGTCAAGCCTTGCTATGCAATGACTATAAACAAAAGTTATGGCCATTCACTCAACTATGTACGTGTTTATTTACCCAACCCTATTTTTAGCCATGGTCAACTTTACGTAACACTATCTAGAGTAACTTAACCGAAAGGACTAAATATTTTAATGACCGAAGATGAAGATCCTGAGCTAAAAAACCGAACACGAAATATCGTTTTCAAGGAAGATTTTAACAACCTATGTTAACAGTTTGCTTATTGATAACAAACTGTATTCAGTAACATTTCAAATAAAGTTATCTTCATTTTGAAAAAACTCATAGTTATCAATCTGTCCATTTCTTTTACTTATATCTTGCTATTAGATAAATTAAATCTAATGCTAATTTGAAAGAGCAAAAAAAAAGAAATTAATTAAATCTAAATAGAAAATAAACCTTTTAGGGTTCTTCAATGATTCAATCAAAATAACCTGCAAAGATAATAACCATTTTTATTTTCAAAAAATTATAGTTAAGGAAAATTAATAAAGATGAATGAAATGATGGATAATTATTTTCAAAATATAAGAAGATAAATAAAAAATAAACCTGTTTTAGGGTTTATTAAATGATTCAATCAAAAAAACTTGTAAAGATAATACCAATTTTTATTTTCAAAAAATTATAGTTAAGAAAAATAATAAAGATTAATGAAATGATAGATGATAATTTTCAAAATATGAGAGTTAAAAAAGTTGATAAAGATGAATGAAATGATAGTTAATGTTTTCAATGAAAAACAAACGACAATTACATATATCTAACAAAAAAATATATTAAGTTGGAGTGTGTGCTTCCATGAATACAAACTACATATAACCCATTATATAGGCTGTTTGAAATAACAGCTATTACTTCAATAATCATAAAGCACAAATTAAAATCACAAGAACAAAATTTATATAACATAAGGAGCAACTAGATTTAATATTCCATAACCATTGAAAGCTTACAAATTCATAACCAAAAGAATAAAACATTAACTAAAAACAAAAGAAAATACATCATCATGATCTAAACAACCCCAAAAGAAATACTAAGGATTAAAGCCTAATAAGAAAGGTCCATCATCTGAGCTTGAATCTAGAGTTCGGTCATTCGAGTGCCAACATTCCATTAACATTAGCAAGCTTTTGAGTCTCAGTATCACGAAGCTCCCTTAAATACCCCAAGCTTTTCATATTAACTTCCAATTCTTCTTTTTTCTCAAACTCAACAATCAATAAACCCACCCTAGCCAAATTAGTTTTCACGTTTTCAAATTGACCCCTTAAAACAGTAGCAAAGCTTTCCTCATTAACAGCCATTTTATTAAAATAGAAACCCATGCCTTTCCCAGTTTTACTATGACCACTAACATTCTTAATTTCTTTCAAAACTACATCAAATGAGCTTGAATTTGCCATTGATTAAAAAGAAGTTCAAGATGAATAGAAAAGTTGAGATTAATTTTAAATGGGATGATACAAGAACTAACCTAACTAATCATTATATAGAACAAGATTAAACAAAGTTGTGGTTAAAAATCAATACCTAATTAATGCACAGCGCCCTTTCGTTAATCTTGATCTTGCCTTTTACTGTTTCAAGAGTGAAACGGAAGATTTCTCTAGAAGAGGCAGAGTGTGTGAGTGTATAGTGTGTGTGCGATTTTTTACCATATGTTCAAAAAAAAATATGTTTTGTAGCACAAGAATTTTACACAACATAATATATTTAAAATAAATATATCTTAAAAGAATTTTTGTTAAAAACCCCTACATTATATCATATTAACAATCTAAACCCTTATAAAGTTTAAAGTTAACATAAATATTTAAAAGGACAAAATTAGGTTAAGAAATTAGAAATTTTAAATTAGAAATACTAAATTTTACAAGTTGTTCAATAACAACAAATATCATGCCGTCAAGAAGAGTAACGCATGCCCCCTTAATGCAACACACTGGTTCCAAACGCCTCGTACACATAAATAATAAGTTAGGTTGATTAGGGGTGGTTCAACATCTATTAACATTATGCTATTATTCAAAACTGACAAAGAATATTTTCTAGGTAAATGTTACTGCTAACTTGTATTTTATTAACTCGACATTCTTAAAATCAACAGACCTCTACGTTCCCACAACAAATACAAGTGCATCAACACCAAAAACTTAGAATATAGCCTCAGGCAAGTTTACATTCTCCTTTAATTCAAAAGAAAAATTATATTCTCGGTTATTTATTTCACATACCTTTTATTTTTGTGATGTTTATTTCTCATGAAAAAAGTTCCATAAGGAACATGCATCCAAAAAAGAAAAAAGGAAGCAATCTTCACAATCCATTTAAATCACATCTAATGGTTTATATTAATCTTTTTAAATTTAATTAAAAAAACACACTTTCATCATATTTCTTAAAAATTAAATATCTCTTAAACCGTTAATCGCTAAGAAAAAATAATTATACCATCACGACGGAAATTAAATTATCTTTCTATAGATATGCGCTTCTATATACTTTCAGCGAAATTTTTTAAAAAATTTTCGTAAAAAAAATCACTTGTGATTCTCGAAAAATTGCATGTAATTCTCGAAAACTCGTGTTTGATTTATTATTTTAAAAATCACAATTGAATTTGTAATGCCACATGCGATTTGTGAAAGTCACGTGTATTTTTTTACGAGAATTTTAACATTGTAAAATCGTTAAAAGTATATGAAAATAACCGTTTATTAAATGATAAAAAAAATTTTGTTATTACTTTAAAATCACATGTGATTTATGTGAAGTACATTAAAATGTTTGAATCACATGTAATTCTGTCAATATATTAAAATGTTTGTTGCCATTAATATAAAATATGTTTATTTTACCGGGGTGGAGTCCCCTTTACCCAGAAAAAATATATGTAAAACAAATTGGCTTTTGAATTACATGTGATTTTCCTTGCATTACATGTGATTCAAGCATTATGAAACCTTAACTTTTTCTAACAAACCCAATTTAAATGAATCACATGTGATTTTTTTAATCTTGTGTAATTCAGTTAATATATTAAATTATCTGTTTGCATTTATGTAAAATATAAAAAACAAATTGGCTTCTAAATTACATGTGATTTTGTTTGAATCACATGTAATTCTGCTTGAATTACATGTGATTCGGTGATACTTACATATGATTTTGCTTGCATTACATGTGATTCAAGCATTCCGAAACCTTAACTTCTTCTAACAAACCCACTTTAGATGAATCACATGTGATTTTTTTTAATATAAACTAAATATTTTCTATCATTCATGTAAGATATATAAAACAAATGGTTGGATTCTGAATTACATGTGATTATGTTTGAATCACATGTAATTATGATTGAATTACATGTGATTCAGAAAAAATTACATGTGATTTTGTTTGTATTACATTTGATTAAGTATTTCAAAACCTTAACTTCTAACCCACTTTAAATGAATCACATGTGATTTTTTTAATCACATGTAAATCAATCAGTATGTTATATCTTTTTTCATTCATGTAAAATATATAAACCAAACTGTCCTTTGAATTACATGTGATTATCTTTGAATCACATGTCATTTTGACTGAATTACATGTGATTTGGCGATAATTACATGTGATCATTAGTCTCCTTTACACAACGTCGACAACTGTTCTTTTGCTTTAGACTGATGTTGATATGTAAAAATTATTGAAACGCTTTATGAAATATGTGTCATCACAAATCTGTTTACATACATGTCAGACAACTAAAGTTAGTACTTATTTGGTTTAGGTCCATAAATTATGCTAAATTATATAGTGTTTTGTGCAAAATCACACGTGATTTGTGCAAAATCACATATGATTGAGCCAAATAACACTTGATTTTAAATCACATGTGATTCGAGCAAAATCACATGTGATTGGAGCAAAATCATATGTGATTCGAGCAAAATCACATGAAATTTAAGCAAATCATATGTAATTCTACTTGACTTAAGCATTTCAAAACATTAACTTCTTCTAACAAAACCACTTTAGATAAATCACATGTGATTTATACATGAATCACATGTAATTTACGTCTGAATTACTTGTGTAATTTACGCCTTAACTTTTTCTAACAATCCCCTTCTAAATGAATCACATGTGATTTTGTTTGAATCACATGTAATTCTATCAATATATTATAATATTTGTTGTCATTCACGTAAAATATATAAAACAAAATGGCTTCTGAATTACATGTGATTTTGTTTGAATCACATGTAATTTTGTTTGAATTACATGTGATTTGGTGATAATTACCTGCGATTTTGCTTGAATAACATGTGATTCAAGCTTTTTAAAACCTTAACTTTTTCTAACAAACCCATTTTAAATAAATCACATGTGATTTTGTTTGAATCACATGTAATTCTGTCAACATATTAAAACGTGTTTTGTCATACATGTAGAATATATATAACAAGTTGCCTTCTGAATTACATGTGATTTTGTTTGAATCACATGTAATTATTGTTTGAATTACATGTGATTCGGTATTAATTACATGTGATTTTGCTTGCATTACATGTGATTCAAGCATTTCAAAACCTTAACTTCTTCTAACAAACTCACTTTAGATAAATCATGCCATGTGATTTTTTTAATCACATGTAATTCTGTTATGATTTAAAATGTATGTTATCATTCATGTAAAATATACAAGTAAAATTGGCTTCTAATTACACACAATAACATATAACAACATAAGAAATAGGAACTATTTTTCAGCTTTGTCTTATATATGAATCACATGTGATTTACCCAAATCACACATGATTTACACAAATCACACGTGATTTACACAAATCACACGTGATTTAAACACTAATTACATGTGATTCACTTTATAATAAAAACATAACCACACGCGATTTTCTTCTTTCAAGATAAAAACATAGTCAAATTTAATTATGTTTACAACAACAAAGAGCAAATTTGCACGTGATTCAAAGTTTTTACTAACATAGTACGACACCAACATAATCACGTGTGATTTGATCCTTTCTAGATCAAAATGCAATCAAATTTTTAGATTGCAATAACAAAGAGCAAATCACATGTGATTTACGTTTTTTTATTACAAAACACTACAACAACATATTCACTCGTGACAATATGTAACCTTAAGTTTTCATGAAGATACATATACCAAACTTTTATAGATAATCTTAAGATGAAAATCACATTTTGCCATGCATAATTCATACTAGACTACTTAAGAAAGAATATTAAATTTCAAACATAACAGTGTCCCTTGTTATTTACAAATATATATAGATGGATTATGGACATGTGATGAACAAGCAGATAGATATAACTTGTATCATTATATCTTACTACACTACCTTCCACGATCAATATAAATAGAAACACCATATATATGATTCAATAAATTCACATCAGTTATCAAACTATATTAACTTATACTAAAAAAACTTAAAGATCCTAGCAACATCTTAACATTTAATCCCATCAGCACCTTGTAATTAACATGTTGTCTCTATAAACAATTTACAGATCGACAACGGCACGATTACGGATCCACGACGTATCAACATAAGATCGGACGGTGATATGGTGGATCGACGAAGACGACAGTTTTATGATGATTTACAGTGGTAGAATGAAGTCCGGTGGTGGTTGTTTTTACTGATAGTGTGTGTTTTTGAAAGTCCATGTTTGTGTATAGAAAGTCAAATATTACTTTAAATGATGGTAGGTAGTTGATTTTCCAGTCTTTATATATTATTAGAGCTTTGATATTAGCCATTGAATGGAAGTAAAATCAAAGGCCCAGATGTATTCTTTTATTCTTTAATAAGTTACCTTTTTATTTTCTCATTGTTAAATGTAAATCAACATACTTGAATCATAAGTGGGCTCGACCCAATTACACCTCAATAAATCCTAATATAATGACTAATAACTACAGTAGTTAACAACCATCCCTAAATAAACCTCATTTCCACAAATCACCAATGGTAATGAAACCAATCACCGTAGCCAGCTCTCGCTTCCTTTCTCCCGATGAGTTAGACCTAAGAATCGAAAAAAAACCCTGGAGTCTCAGTCTAGGAGACTTCACCGTTACTAATAACGCCGATGGTGGGCTTATCTTCAATATTAAACAAAACTTTTGGAGCCTTTGCCGCCGAAAGGTTATGTTTGACGCTGTTGGCATTCCGGTGTTGTCGTTCCACGAAAAGGTTTTGATATATTTATATACCTAAGAATTCTTTTGTTATTTGATTTGATTTTATTATACTAATTTATGTTATCATGTAACTAAGATATATAATAATCATCAAAATCAAAGTGATAAATATATCAATCTCATATATTGATTATAACCTCGTGATCATCATGTAATTACTTACAAGGAGAGGTAATTTCGAGACACGTTTGAAAGTCTTACTTCTGAATTTGCAAACTTATACATCTAGGTTTTACTAACACCTTAATGAAAGGGTATATTTACCGATCGCATACTTATTACCAACACATGGAGAATTTACTAAGACTTATCTAAAATAGGTCCAAGTATATCCTCCCATTTTTCTATCCCGTTGCATTAGCATATATATGTGTAGGAATAGCTAAAGTGATAACAATCAGGGTGACCCTGTTGGTAAAATAATTGTGACTATCATCACCAAAATGTGACACATATCAAGTTCAGTTTGTGCTTGGTGCAAACAAACATAATGTGGATGCGCAACCTTTGAAAAAAGTGATGGTTTAAGTCGGCCATAATGCTGAAAACTATAGTTACCAAGAATTTAATAACATTTAAAGAGTTTTGTGATTGAACTTGTTTATGTAACTTTTCTTTATGACTAGAATTAAACTTTATAATCTATATATTTATCCGATTAATTCATTAACACTTGTGTGCATAGTTATTTTAAGCAATGTTTTGTCTTATTGATTTATAATCAGCTGTGGAGTTTTCACCTCGATGGGAAGTATTAAATGGAGATTCCACCGACGAAAAAATCTTTAGTGTCAGACCATCTCCTTTCTTTTCATGGATATCATCACTAAATGTGTTTTTGGGGTGTAATACAAGAGAAAATGTTTGCGACTTCAAAGTAATAAGAAAAAACGGGCGGTTCAACGAATCATGCATCATTTATACTGGAGATGGTACCACCACTGTTGCTAAGGTAAATACTGGAGGTGCTTGTTTTAGCTTATTTTATGGACTTAATAGCTTATTTGTCTACTTTGAGAAAAACTAATTAATAGAAATAATTGGATAATCTTAGGTTTATGGGTTTATATAGGGGTTTGATAAACTGTTTTTGTGTATCTTAGTATAGGAGTGCTTAAGTGTTAAAAGATATAATCTGATACCCATTCCTAACTAAGGGGACTTATTATGTGTTGTTTTAAACTTATAGTTGGCTATAAGGACTATGAGTGAAGGCTATTATGGATGAGAAGGACCTAAGGTGATACATTGCTAAAGTTGAAGTCTTATGGGCTCAAGCCCAGTCAACGTGGTCCAACGGCTATAAGCCTTGTATCTTGTGGTTATATGGGAGAGCGTCTTCATACATTGTTTGCATGGCCTCTTTTCATCTGTGTGTTTTACAACACACAGTCTACTACTCTCTCTCTCTCTAAATACTTGATCTCAGAAACCTTGTAACTTGTTTTTGTTTTGATTAATCTCTCTTGTAAAACTATTATCATGTAGATAATAGGGCTACACGTGAGTAGCACTGGTAGCCTTTTCTTTTCAGTTGTGTTTGGTATCTTTTGATCTATTTAATATAAGTGTTTAAGGTTTGAGGTCTCTTGATTCATGTTTTTCTACATGGTATCAGAGACTGGATCTTGAAAATCGATGAAAATTATTTTTAGGGTTTCAAGTTTTTTTGGGGTTTTTTGATTATACATACTTTTTTGAGTAGATCTGCTATTGAGATAGCATGATCTGTTAATATTACTTATAGATTCAAAGTTTTGAGGCCTCAATTTGATTTTGAAAAATTAGGGTTTCTGAGATCTGGTATTTCATACTCTCTGGTTACTTTATTATACGATTGGTGTTATCTTCTTTCGATTAAAGTGATTTCCCCTAATTTTTTTCTAAAAAAAATTAGGGTTTCATCTTTGATTGAAAGTTCGTTTGATTGGTAGGGTTCTTTATTTAAAAGAACGTTGTTCATACCGGTAGCTTGAAGTTTTGGTCATTTACTCCTAATTTCCCTCGAAGGAAATTAGGGTTTGTGATTTGGAGGTTCTGTTGTGTTCTAGACTAAGTGAATCTAGATACAACAGTTCGATTGTGCTTTGTTTTGGGTTGGTAACACCTCTCACGCTCTCTCCTTTATTTACTTGTTACGATTGCTTTATCTGGTTATTTGTTTATATATTCACTTGTTTTTACCCTTTAATTGGAACCTCACCCTTTGCCTTGCCCTTGATCTACCACCTTGAGTGGTTTGGAAGCCTTGGAACTTTGTTGGCTTTGGACTGAGTTATTTTTTGACCTTGTTGACTGATCACCATGTCTGAACATGGTGATACTGATACTGAGAGTGTAACTGACCAAGTTACACTCATCAGTAAGCTTGATTTGAGTGACCCTTTACACTTACACCCTAATGATTCGGCTTTCTTAACTGTTGTGAATGTGAAACTTAAAGGGACTGAAAATTATCAGATTTGGGCTAATGCCATGTTACTTGCTTTGGAAGGTAAAAACAAAACAGGGTTTATTGATGGGTCTTGTAAGAGATCTATTACTAATGAAGTCTTGCGAAAACAGTGGGACAGGGTGAATGCTGTTGTGTTGGGGTGGATTCTTAATTCTATCTCATAAGAACTTTTTTTTGGGCATATTTTTTCAAAAAAGGCTAAACATGTTTGGAGAGAACTCAAAGAGACCTATCATAAGGTTGATAGGTCTGTGATTTTTAATTTGCATTATAAGATCAATACTTTGAAACAGAATGGGTCTAATTTGTCTGATTATTATCATAAGCTTAATGCCTATTGGAAACAATATGATGCCATGGTTGAGTTACCTGCTTGTGTGTGTACTGCTTCTAATGAGTTCAAAAAACATAATCAATTATTGAAGTTAATGTAATTCTTGATGGGATTAGATGATTCTTACATGACTATTAGAAGTTCTATTTTGTCTAGATAGAATCTCGCTGATGTTAAGGGAGCTTATGCCATAATATCCAGTGAGGAATCTCACAGGTTGGCTTCTAGTGTTAGTTCTGGGTCTTCTCAGAGGACTCAAAACTCTGCTTTTTTCTCTAATGGGCCTGCTAGAAACAACACCCAAAGACCTCAAAACTCTCAAGGTTCTCAAGTGAGTAATATCAGACCTAGTTCTGGTAACAATGGGAATTTTAGACCTAACTCTACTACTACTACCTTTAGACCTAATGCCCCCGACAACAACAATGGGTATAGACCTAATGGGAATAGTAATTCTAATATTGTTTGTGAAAACTGTGGGTATAATGGGCATAGTATTGACAGATGTTTTAAGATCATTGGTTATCCTAGTGTCTTTGGAAAAACAAAAGGGGGGGCAAAATTACAAAGGCAAAAATGTTTCTAACAATTCTGTTGGAACACCCTCTTCTTCTGGATTCATAGATGAACAATGTCCACTTTGATCTCTCTCATTAAGGAAAACAAAAGCACTGCTAATGATACTCAAAAGGTGGTTCATGCAAATATGGCAGGTATTTACTTTAACAATAGCAAAGTGTTTACTGATAATTTTGGGAGATTTTTTTTCCAACACTAACATCAAAAACAAACTTGCTTATAAGGGAAATGTTGTTGATTCTGGGTCTAATCAACATATGACCAATAATGAATCTGAATTGGACAATGTTTTTGACATCACACACTTAAATATCAAGGTAGCTCATCTTAATGGGACTGAAGCTATTATTTCTAAAATTGGTAACCTTAAACTTTCTAATGGGTTGGTTTTGTTTGATGTTCTTGTTATCCCTGATTATTGTGTTACTCTTATTTCTGTTCATAAGCTTGCTAAGGACAATAAGGTCTTGGTTGTTTTTTATGAGAATAAATGCTTTTTTGTGAATCAGGATTTGAATCACCAAACTGTTTTAGGGACTGGTAGACAATGTGGTGGTCTTTACTATTTAGATATAGAAGGTAATAAGGTGATTCACAATTTCAGTGTGCCTACTTGCTCTCTTTCTAAACATGACTGGCATGTTAGAATAGGTCACCCTGCTGACCCTGCTCTGAGTGTTCTTAAGAATTCTTTGAACATAACTGAATTTGGTCAACCTGATTTGTGTAAAATATGTCAAAGAGCTAAACAAACTAGAGAACCATTTCCTTTAAGTGATCATAAAACTAAAGTTCTTGGTGATCTTGTTCATTTAGATTTATGGGGTCCTTATAGGGTGACAAGTCATACTGGCCATAGGTTTTTTCTGACTGTTGTGGATGACTATACAAGGGCTGTTTGGGTGTATTTGATAAAAAGTAAAGATGAAGTTGGGAGTTACATTGAAATCTTTTTCAATTTGTTGAAAAATCAGTTTAAAAGAAATGTAAAGATATTTAGAAGTGACAATGGGACAGAATTTGCTAATCACTCCTTTCAAAACTTTTGTCATGATCATGGCATTTTACACCAGACCTCTTATCCTTATACTCCACAACAAAATGGGGTGGCTGAAAGGAAACATAGGCATCTTTTAAATGTCACTAGATGCCTTATGTTTCAGGGGGATACCTTTAAGATTTTGGACTGAATGCATTCTAACTGCTACTTATCTTATCAACAGATTGCCCTCTTCTGTGCTAAATGGTAGATCTCCTTATGAGATGATTTATAAATCATCGCCAAACCTCTCTCATATTACGACCTTTAGATGTCTTTGTTTTGCTACTATTTTAAATAGTCATGATAAATTGTCCAGTAGGTCTGAAAAATATGTTATGATGGGATTTTCTAATTCTCAAAAGGGTTACAAACTTTATAGTCTTGACAGACATCAATTTTTTGTTTCTAGAGATGTGTAGTTTTTTGAATCTATTTTTCCTTTTAAGGATGGTGCTTTGAATAAAAAGAATAATAATGATCAAGTTGATGTTTTGCAAAATGATAAAGTTTTGACCTTTTTTGACTTAGATAACCCTGAGCTACCCTATGATGATGAGAGAGTAACAAATGCACATAATGGTGACAATGGCTCACCAAGTGTTAGCAGCCCACTCATGAGTCTAGGTGACCAGTGGACACATTTCCTCAGGCAATGATACCACAGATGCCAGCTCAAATGAGAATGAGGCTGCCACACTTGATGATGAGGGTCATTTGGAATTCAACCCAAGTCTTGCTCTTCATGGTCAAAGCATGGGAGAAAACTTGGGTGATAATCCTAACATTAATGCTCGGGGTAATTAAGAGTTAAGAAGGTCTTCTAGACCTTTTGTTTTTCCAAAAAACTATAATGATTTTGTGGTCAAATCAAAGGTCAAGTATGGCATTGAGAGGTTTGTGGGATACTCTAGGATTAAGGGTGATGCTTTGTGCTTTGTAACTCAATTAAATTAAAATAGTGAACCTAGAAACTTTTTTGAAGCCTCCCAAAACCCTCAATGGGTTGATGCTATGAATTTAGAGTTTGCTGCCCTTCTTGAAAATGATACTTGGGATTTAGTTGAGTTGCCTCATGGTAGAAATGCTTTGAACTCTAAGTGGGTTTGGAAGCTTAAGTTTAAGTCCAATGGTGAAATAGAAAGATATAAGGCTAGACTTGTTGCCAAGGGTTGTGGTCAAAAGGAGGGAATTGATTATGAGGAAACTTTTTCTCCTGTTGTCAAAATGGTTACTGTTAGATGTTTAATTAACCTTGCTGTTAACCAATCTTGGCCTATTTACCAACTTGATGTCAACAATGCCTTCCTGTATGGTGAACTTGATGAAACTGTTTACATGAAACCTCCACAAGGATTTTATACTGGTAACAAAAACCTTGTGTGTAGGCTGAAAAAATCCATTTATGGCCTTAAGCAGTCTCCAAGACAGTGGAATTCTAAGCTTACTTCCGTGCTTGTTGAAAATGGGTTTGTCCAAAGCAAATCTGATTACTCTCTTTACACCAAGAAAATTGATAAACTGTTTGTTGCTGTCCTTGTATATGTTGATGATATCATTGTGACTGGTAATGATCAAAAAGAGATTGACAGTTTCAAAGATTTATTAAAAGGAAATTTTAAAATCAAAGACTTGGGAAAACTTCAATATTTTTTGGGAATTGAAGTTATTTACACTGATTCAGGAGTTTGTTTAAATCAAAGAAAATATGTGTTAGACTTGTTGTCTGAATATGGAATGCTGGCTTGCAAACCTGTTAAAACCCCTTTATTTTCAAAACTGTCAATCACTAATGAGGAGTCTGAGAATGATCCTCTTCTTGAGAACATTGTTGAATACCAGAAACTTATGGGTAAGTTGATCTATTTAACCAATACTAGACCTGATATATCTTATGTTGTTCATTGTTTAAGTCAGTTCATGCACACACCCTTAAGGTCTCACCAAAAGATTGCATTTAGAATCTTGAGGTACTTAAAGGGAAGTTATGGGCTTGGGATTCAAGTGGTCAAAAGTTCAGGTATGATTCTCAAAGCTTTCTGTGATGCTGATTGGGCTAAATGCATTATCACAAGAAGGTCTGTTACTGGCTACTGTATTTTCTTGAACAACAACCTGATTTCTTGGAAAAGTAAGAAATAACTTACTCTCTCTAAATCCTCAGTTGAAGCTTGTTGGGAATAAATTAAGGCCAGATCACTTGAGCGCTGACAAGAACAAAACAAGCGTTGACAGGAACAAAGCAAGCGCTGACAGCTCAAGCGTTGACAAGTTAAAGTCAAGCGTTGACACATTGAAGACAAGCACTGATGGAAGATATAATCTACACGTTTATTATATTCTAGAATACTTCTAGTAAGGATAGAAACGACAATGTATTTTCTATGTTTATCTTTACCTAGAATAGTTGATACGTAGCTTATTGTACAAGGCTTCTTAGTCTATAAAAGAAGGCCTTTAGGTTAATGTTCTATATCAAGTTTTACATAAGTTTTCGTTCATAAACATCTTTCATTGTAAGCAAGTTCGACATTGATAATCAAAGTGAAAGTTTGTTTATATCTTGTGTGTTCTTGTTTAAGTGTTAAATTCCGCATAACACTTAGATCTACAAATCATATACAAAGGTTTCTCTACGTGCTATACTTGATCTAATCTCGTATACACAAAGCTAATCGATCTAAGTTTGGGATCAACAAGTGGTATCAGAGCTTGTTGAGGAACTTTTGATCTTTGAAGAACACTAGAACCATACACGAACACCAAAACCCTAATTTTCTCAGAAACCCTAAAAACACCAAAACCCTAACAACATCATGTCTGAAGCAATAACCTCCTCCTCCTCAGCCTTACCTAACATCAAGATTCCCATGCTTGATGCAACCCACTTTGACCTATGGAAGTTCAACTTTGAACAATATCTGGAGATCTATGACTACACACTCTGGGAGATTATTGAATATGGAAACTCATTCAATAAGGCTCAAAAGATTCTTGATGCCATTACTCAAAGATCAGCTGTTGAAGGATGCCCTGATGAGGATAAGAAAGAAAAACCTGGAGATGGTAGAGCTGTAGGTGCTGAAGATATTGCAAAGAAAAGGGTTGACATGAAAGCCCTAAACATTCTGAAAGTCTCTTTGGGACAAGAAAACCAGCACAAATATAGAGGCTATGAATCTGCTAAGGATCTTTGGGAAGCACTTGAAGTTGCATATGGTGGCAATGCAGACACTAAGGAAGAAAAGAAAAAGCAACTTCTGCATGATTATGCTGTCTTCAAAGCTCAGCCCAATGAGAAACTGAGTAGTGTGAGAAGCAGATTTCTTGACATCACAAGCAAGTTGTCCTTCATGGGGACACAAGTTGGTGACGTTGACACCAATGCTACCTTTCTGAAAAGTCTTGGTGAGGCATGGAAGATTGAGGCAAGATCTATTCTTGCCAATAATACTTACAAGAGCTCCTCGTTTGATGACATCTACAACAAACTAAGACTGTTGGAGGATGAAACTCTTTCAGATCATGGAAGCAAATCTAGCACCAGCAACATGGCCTTCTTCTCTCATAGTGAAGGTCAATTCAATCAGAAGGACTCTTATATGCATCCAGTTACTGGATCATCATATGTCAGCGCTGGAACAAGTCCTGTCAACGTCTCTTTTTCAGACGCTGACACATTCAAGAATGACTCTCCAAGAGTTAAACCTGCTGGTTTGGATTTGGATACTGTTTGTGCTTACATTGCTTCTTTGCCCAATGGTTCAGTAATTACATATGAGGACCTTGAGCAGATAAGTGATGAGCACTTGGAAGAGATGGACATCAAGTGGAACATGGCTCTTGCTAGTATAAGAGCAAATAGGTGGAATAGAAGGTTCAAGAAGAAGATGACCTTCAATGCTAAAGACACAGCTGGATTTGATAAATCCAAAGTTGAATGCTACAACTGTCATTGTATGGGGCACTTCATGAGGGAATGCAGATCTCCTAGAAGATCTGATGCTGGTAAACCCTCAAGTCAGACTGTTAAAGCTCAGGATTCCAAAGCTATGGTAGCAGTTCAAGGAATTGATGGTACAGGATGGGATTGGAGCTATCTGGCTAAGAATGCTGAAGAGGACAAAGCTTTGGTTGCTGATATTGAAGAAGAAGAGCATGTTGAATATGCTCTCATGGCACACTCCTCCTCTTCATCTGATAATGAGGTATATGATGATGCTTTTTGTAGCAAAGGTTGTAGGTTAAACACTGATAGACTTAACAAAGAGGTGTTAAAACTAAAAGATGATATGAGCACTGAAAGATGTAAATTGTCCAATTACCAACTAGCTCTTACTGAAACTGAGAAAACCATTTCTGAATACAAGAAAATGGAATTTGACTTAAAAGATAAGATAAATATCTTAAAACATGAGCTAGAGGGTAGTATGGATATTAGAAATATCATGACAAAGGTCAATAGAGACCTACAGGCTAAGTTAGATGAGGCCATTAAGAATAAAGATAATGTTGACCTCAAGATTCAAAGATTTGATAGAGCCACCCAAACCCTAGGAGACTGTGTAGCTAAACAAAGGGATCCTAAGGACATGACTGGGATTGGGATGAATAATTACTCTCTGGTTCCACCACCAGCTGGTGACTTCTATGGTGTCCTTAGAAAGGATTTGTCTTGGACTGGTATACCAGAATGCCAAGAAGAGGAATTCATTCCTCCACCAAGAGTTGTCACTCCAGTGGAAGAGTGTCAACAAAAACTGACTGACCTAAATGAGTGGAAGAAAGCTAACCCTACTTTATTTGTTAAGGGAGGTTTGCGATGTGAAAGTCCCAATGAAACACCACCCATTAAGGTTACTCATCCAATCACTGGTAAAGCTGTTGACCTAGGCTCAAACACTGTTAGAAGACCTACCATTAAATATGCAGAGATGTATAGGAATAATAGGTCACCCAAGAGCCAAGTTAGCAATCATGGAACAGGTTTCTTCTCTACTAGACCTAAGGTTGTGTCTAAGAAAGCCTGTTACACTTGTGGTAGCTTTTCACATTTGGCATACAAGTGTGTCAACGCTCCCAAAGCCAGCACTGATAGGAACAATTTCAGCGCTGATAGGAAGAAAGTCAACGTTGTTAGGAAGTCAAACGTTGTCAGACCCAAACCTTGTGTGCAGGAAAGTCCACAAGTGATTAGACCTGCCCCATTCTTTTCTAGAAGGTCTAACACTCATGGACAAAGACCTTTTCAAAAGACAAACACCTGGTCAAATAGGCAATGGGT
This sequence comes from Glebionis coronaria, assembly GCA_025667525.1. Taxonomy (NCBI): domain Eukaryota; kingdom Viridiplantae; phylum Streptophyta; class Magnoliopsida; order Asterales; family Asteraceae; genus Glebionis; species Glebionis coronaria. The sequence continues at coordinate 569,542,885 of CM046881.1, forward strand.
TCCTGTAGCATACCCTAGGTTCAACGCTGACAAGGGTAATTTCAGCATTGACACGACAAAATCCAACGCTGACAGAAACGTGACCAGACCTAAATATTTGCAGCCACAAGGTAAGAGGTCTAAAGCTTCTTCAAGCTTAACATGGAGACCCAAGAAAGATCAAAACCCTAATGATAATGGGATTTCAATGACTTGCAATAGATTTAATTACATTTCAAAGGTCATTACAAAACCTATTGGGGTTAACTGGGTATTTCATCCTAAAAAGGATGAGAATGGGGTTGTTGTGAGAACTAAGTCTGTTCTTATTGAACAACCAGATGAATCCAAGTATTCTGAGACTTGGGTTCCCAAAGAAAACTAATTTGTTTTCTTTATGTGCAGGGCATTCAAAGACAGATCAATGATTATGGATATTGGGATAGTGGATGCTCAAGGCACATGACAGGAAAGGAAGACTATCTAACGAACTTCACTCCAATTAAAGATGGTGATAAGGTATACTTTGGAGGGGGCTATGGCACCATTACAGGCAAAGGAACCCTTATCACCAACAATCTGCGTTTTGAGAATGTCTTCCTGGTAAAAGAACTTGATTATAATCTATTTAGTGTATCACAAGTTTGTGATAACAAAAATAAGGTTCTTTTCACTGATACTGAGTGTTTGGTGTTAAGCAAGGATTTTAAGATCCCTGATGAGAAATATATTGAGTATAGAACACCTAGGCATAAGCACATATATAATGTGAATTTAAATGGGATTAAAGTGAATACCAATATGTCTTGCTTTTATGCTAAGGCCTCAGTAGATGAAAGTAATTTGTGGCACAGGAGACTAGGGCACATAAATTTTAAAAATATAAATAGACTTGTGAGGCTTGGTTTAGTTGATGGTTTGCCTGAGAAGGCCTTCCACAATGACCACTCTTGTGTTGCATGTCTTAAAGGCAAGCAGCACAAGGTCTCATTCAAGTCCAAGCAGGTGCATACTAGTTCCAGACCTCTTCATATGCTTCACATGGACCTCTTTGGTCCAACTAATATAGAGAGTTTGAATGGTAAGTCATATTGCTTTGTTGTCACAGATGACTTTTCTAGGTTCACTTGGACATTCTTTCTAGCTATGAAGAGTGACACAGTTGATGTTCTTATTGATTTTATCACTCAGATTGAGAAAAGGTCTGGAAATGAGGTTAAAATGCTTAGGAGTGATAATGGTGGAGAATTTAGGAACAAGAAGCTAGATGATTTTTGTTCCAGGAAAGGAATTACTAGGCAATTCAGTATTGCTAGAACCCCACAACAAAATGGGGTTGATGAAAGGAAAAATAGAACCCTAATTGAAGCAGCTAGAACAATGTTGGCTGATGCTCACTTTCCTATAGCCTTTTGGGCTGAAGCTGTTAATACAACATGCTATGTGCAAAATAGAGCATTGGTTAACAAAATTCAGAACAAAACACCTTATGAGTTACTTTGGGGAAGAAAACCTAATATTGGTTTTCTCAGACCTTTTGGATGTCATGTAGTAGTATTGGATACTAGTGATGCCTTAGGGAAATTTGGTGCAAAAGGTGATGAAGGTTACTTCATGGGGTATTCAGTCCAGAGCAAGGGTTATAGGGTTTATCTTAAAGAGGACAAACGGATAGTTAAGAGAGTACATGTTAGGTTCTTAGAGAATAAACCTAGTGATCCTGAAAGTGGTCCTAATTGGTTGTTTGATTTGGAACCCTTATCTAGAACTTTAAATTATATGCCTGTCACTAATCCAGACATTGTGAAGGTAACTTCAAATGTTGTGGAGGAACAAGTTGTTGATGTTTCAGGTACACAGGTTAATGAGAGGGTTGGATCACAAGCAGAAAAGGCATCTCCTACATTTGAATATGTCACAATTCCCATTTGGACAGATGCTTTTGCTGCTGCTGTTGCTGGACAAGATAATGGTGGTTTCCAAATACCACCAGATACAAACATGCATGGTTCTTCAGGCGCTGACAAAGGCATATCTAGCGCTGACAAGACCAATTCAGACGTTGATGGCTCAGACGTTGACAACAACATTTCAAGCGCTGTTAGCCCAGACGCTGACAACCAAGATTCAAACGTTGACAACACTTATGGGCATCTTTTATCTTCCAGTTTTGAACAAGGTGGACCTTCCCATGTTCATGAAGAGATTCCTGTTGATCAAAGAGAGTCTGATGAAGAAGATATTGGCAACATGGAGCGTGAAGTTGAGGACACCAGACTTTTTGAGGGAGGGGTTCTCACTTCCATAATGAAGAATCACCCCACATCTCAGATCATTGGTGATATTATGACTCCAGTTCAGACAAGAAGATCTCATCAAGGTCTTGGTGGGTTTATTGCCAATATACACAAGAAGGTTGATACCCCTCTTGTGCAAGCATGTTTGTTTGCATGTTTTCTGTCACAAGAAGAACCCAAGAAAATATTTGATGCTCTCAAAGAACCAAGTTGGGTGGAAGCAATGCAGGATGAGCTTCACCAATTTGCAATTCAGGATGTTTGGGAGCTGGTTGATTGTCCTAGATATGTCAGACCTATAGGGACAAGATGGGTTCTAAGGAACAAAAGAGATGAAAGAGGTATTGTGGTCAGAAACAAGGCAAGGTTAGTGGCTCAAGGTTATACACAAGAGGAGGGGATAGACTATGAGGAGGTCTTTGCACCAGTTGCAAGGATTGAAGCTATTAGGATTTTTCTAGCCTATGCTTCCTGCATGGTGAAATGTGTATAATGCAAGTTCGTTTTCTCAGTTCTTAACTAATAGAAAGTCCAATCAATATCAAATTTATAATTGTTTTTGGTTGTTCAAGCTTGCTTGGTAATCTATTGCTAATTCAAACAACACTAAGTAAAAATGAAAAATATAAACCTACTTATACGTAAAACAAATTGCAAATTCCAAATTTTATTCAAGTAAAATATAAAAATGCAAAATATAAAACTATAAGGACTGAAAATGTAATTTCTATGAAATGAAAATGCTTGAAATGTAAATTCTAAAAGTTATAATGACTAAAAATGTAAATCAGTTAACTAAAAGGACTAAACTTGTAAAAACTTTAACAAACTAACCAAATTTAAACAAACTAACAAACTTATAAACTGAAATTTAACAAACTAACAAAGTCCAGGGACTAACTTTAAGCAAACCCTAAAAACTAGGAAAATTAGCCAAATTTTGAAACTGATTGAAAAGCAAGGACTTAAGTGCAATAAAACCAAACTTATAACCAAAAACGGGCACAAAGAAAGATTAAGCTCGTTTGAGCTTAATACTCAACCAAATAAGCTGAAACAACTTGCAAACAACTTCAAATCCAAATCAAGAAACGTGTATTCAAGGATTTCAGCTAAAAGTCCAAAATAAGCAAAAGAGTGCTTATCAATAAGCTCAAAATAAGCTATAGCCTAATCCAAACATCCACAACTTGATTTTTTTATCAAAACTGATTAAGCTCTTGATTTAAGGAAGGGGAAATCAAATTAGAACAAATTTCATCCAGTAATAAGCCAGATATCTGAAAATAAGCTCAAGTGAGCTTATTTTGACCAAACGTTGACCAAATTTTGGAAAAAGCTCAAAATCTCAAAATCTCATATTCAATACTATCTAAATGGATTGGTGAAAGAAAACAGCTACTTTTATGAAGAGGATTAAGAGAACTAGCAAAACAGTAAGCTTCTTATATCAGAGAATGCAAAATGCTCAAGCTTGAGCTAAAAAGCTGTTTTCTAGCTTATTTCTTGATACTGTAGATTTTCCTTTTAAAGTCTAAAAGTTTATGATATGAACTAAGTCTGGAAACAAATTTGCACAAATTTCATTAAGAATTGAAGGAGAACTAAGCAAATGAATTTGGCAAGTTTCTGAACCAAAGCTGAAAACAAGTTTAACCCAAACTTTTTGTTAACCAATCGCCTTTTTGACTATTATATTGACTAGTAAAAGACTTAGGACTACTTGTTAACTCCTAATGAGTAAAAATAAACTTCTAAACAACAATTTCTAACACTTGAAATCTGATTTACAACTAGTCCCAAACACACCTTTATCTAATTTTAACAAAGTTTATCAAAGGCTTATTAAGTTCTGTTTTGAACTGATTCAAAGGTTTTAGCAAACTAGTTTAGATGAACAAGATGAAATGTTTTCAAGCTAAGAACAAGTAAAAACCAAGACTAGAACTGCAAGTAGCTATAGGACTAAAAAGTACTGAAAATGAGCTTAAAACTACAAGACTGAACACAAGTGCACAAGTATGAGATAGCTGAACTACAAACACTCAAACACAATCAATCAGCAACTAATCAAGTATAACATGTAGCCATCAAGTTTACACTAAGAAATTGAGCATGCAAGTACTGATTTTAGAGGAACATAAAACAGAAGCCTTAGAACCTATTGTAGAGGTCCTTTGGGAAGAAGAGGAGCGCTGAGCTCTCTTGCCCTAGTGATACCACCACCTATCACTAGCTATCAACTCAAATCAACAATCAATTCAGCTACAAATCATCATTCTGCCATGAAACCTTCAAGAACAATGGAAATGCTAGATTTCTGATCAAACAGCAACAAGTCTTCAACAAAGTCAGTTATGATCAATGTATGATCATAACAAACTTCTAACAGCAACAATGGAATCACACAACAGCAGTAAAGTAGCAGGAATTGAAGAACAGAATTTGGCGGGAAAACTTGAATTTGAAATTTTATTGATGAAATCAGTTACAAAAGGTAGTTACAAGGTTCTAACTAACTAACTAACTCAAGAGTTTGTCAGACTCTTGAGTAGTTAGGTGAAAAGGAGGGAAAAAGGGAAAAGAGAAATTTAGAGAACTAGGTGTTTACAAAATTAAGCTACAATGAAAAATGAGGTGCAAACTAAGTATTTATAGGCAAGAAAGGAAGATTCTGTTGGAGTTGTGACGTGTTCAGGCCAATCATATCTTGACACGTGGAGGAATTCTGCAAATCCACTTTGAAGGTGATGAACATCTTTTGGGGGTTTTTGATTCAATGGATTATTTGTTAATTGGTTAACACCATTGGATTCGTCTTCCAAAATTAAGCAACTTTGATGTTTTGATCTTCTCTTGAAATGCCTTCTATCAAAATCCCGTTCCTGGAAAATATTTTGTTGAAAGAGAAGGACACGTGGCGGAATTTGATTGGTTGAGAGAGAGAGTTGCGGATTGCACTGTTGTGATATGGCATTAAATGTGACGGCTGTGAGTGGAAATTAATTGTTTGATCCGTGTGAACCCTTCTCTTGTTTCTGATTGGCTTAGAGCTAATATACATGGATTCAACTTGCATAACTTTCTCATCTTGGCAGATTAGGTCCTTGTACTTGGCAGATTCCACTTTCAAGCTAATATCTTCATTCCTTTGACATTTTTGACCCTTCAACTTTGATTCTTCAACAAAATGGCCCTTTGACTTTGAGTTGACTTTGTAGTTGACCAAATTTGACTTTAATCTTGACTTTCCATAATTTGCACTTTAAGTCCTTCAACTTTCACAAATTGTCAAGATAGGTCCTTGAACTTCAAAGTCTTGTTACTTTTGATCCTCTTTTGTCTTTTTCATCCATTTGAGCTTGGTTTTTCCTTGTTTGCTTGAAATTGTATCCTTTTACCTACATAAGATCACACAAACACAAACATACCACATAACACTGCTTTTTACAAGATAAATGGGTATTTTGCTTCATGTTTTAGGGTTATTTGTTGATAAAAGGATATGAGTTTAAGCTCATATCACATGGGCTTCACAGTCTATCAAATGGATGTCAAGAGTGCTTTCTTGTATGGCACCATTGTTGAGGAAGTATATGTAATGCAACCTCCTGGTTTTGAGGATCCAGAGCATCCAGATAAAGTGTATAGAGTCAAAAAGGCTATGTATGGCCTTCATCAAGCCCCTAGAGCATGGTATGGTACTTTGTCTACCTATTTGGTGGACAATGGATTCAAGAGGGGCACCATAGATCATACACTATTTACAAAGAAGAAAGGCAAAGATGTGTTGCTTGTGCAGGTCTATGTTGATGATATCATTTTTGGGTCTACTGATCCAAAGATGAGTGAGGATTTCTCCAAGCTTATGACAGACAAATTCAAGATGAGTGCTATGGGGGAGATGAACTTCTTTCTTGGTTTACAAGTTCGCAGAAAGAGGATGGTATCTTCATCTCCCAGGACAAATATGTTACTGAGATCTTGAAGAAGTTTGGCTTTTCTCCACATGAAAAGAGGGCTACTACTCCTATGGATAGAGAACACCCTTGGGGAAAGATTGGAGATGGGAAAGATGTTGATGTCAGGCATTATAGATCCATGATTGGATCCTTGATGTATCTTACTGCCTCTAGACCTGACATTATGTTTGCTGTGTGTGCTTGTGCACGCCATCAAGTAACTCCCAAAGAATGTCACCTTTATGCTGTGAAGAGGATCTTTAGGTACCTAAGATGCTACCCCAGTCTTGGTTTGTGGTACCCAAAGGATTCACCATTAGAGCTGATTGCATATTCAGATAGTGATTATGGAGGTGATAAGTTTGATAGGAAATCCACAACTGGTGGATGTCAGTTTCTTGGGAGCAGGTTAATATCTTGGCAATGCAAGAAACAAACAGTGGTGGCTAATTCTACAACTGAAGCAGAGTATGTGGCTGCAGCAACATGTTGTGGTCAAGTGTTGTGGATTCGGAACCAGCTGTTGGACTATGGGTATAATTTCATGCCTACTAAGATATTTGTTTACAATAATAGTACTTTATGCATCATTAAGAATCCTGTACATCATTCTAAAACTAAACACATAGAAATTAGACACCATTTTATAAGAGATTGCTTTGAGAAAGGTTTAATACAACCAGATAGGGTTGACACTGAGGAAAATGTGTCAGATTTATTAACTAAACCTTTTGATGCTGGAAGATTTCAATACTTGGTAACAAGTATTGGAATGGTTAATCTCACTTAATATGTGTTTTGGATTCTTTTTGTAAAAGTATGTACAGGATGATGCATTATTATTATTGGTCTTATTGATGATTTAGATTTTCCACTATATTTTTCTAACACTGACAAAGGTTGCTTGAACACTGATAAGTGTTTTTGCAACGTTGTCAGCAATATAATTGTCTAACGCTGACAAAGCTTCCTTCAACGCTGTCATGTGTTATCGGGGCGTTGTCAGCAACAATGTTAGTTTTGTGGTTTTCAATCTAAATGTGCAGATGGTGATAGCAGTATACCATTGGATACAGAGTTGCTTATGGATCAATGGAGAAGCGTTTGGACAAGTTTTTATTTATGGATGATGGTTGGAATGTTTCATTCCTATCTTGACATAAATTTTTATGTTCATGCACGATTTTAGCAAACTTTTTATATCATAGTTTAAGGGGAGGTTTTAGGAACCTTTAGGATTTTTGGGTATCCATATGATACTCTTATCACAATTCTAGATTGTGTCCACAGGTGAGTATGGGTTAGTTTTACTAAACCATGAGGCACTGTAGCATGCATAGTATATCAACTTTGCATGCTGCCAAGACATTTTTGGCCTAGAATTGGTTGTGGTCTGTTGGGAGACTTGGGAATGATTTTGATATGGGACTTACCTGGGAGTAACAAGGATTTTATAAGGTGACTTTGTTGTTAAGAATTTTGGTTAGCAAGGGACACTAGAGGACTGTTATGTCTATCTTGCTTATGCAAGTGTGCATAACTGGACAGTGCTTGCCGCCCTATAATAATTCTCAGCTTTTGGTTATCTTCTCTAGGATAAATTACTTGTTAAGGTCATTTTTCACTTTTTAAAACAATTTTATTTTTGGACGCTGACAAGATTTTTCCAAGCGTTGTTGGGACCAAATTGGACACTGACATGGATTTAGGCGAACGTTGACAAGATTATAGCCGTTGGGTGTTGATAGGTTATTTTTGACCGTTGACACTCAATGGGACCTACCCAGTTGTTACTTTTTGACATATTTTCAAGCCGTAATTTTAGGAGTTGTTACTTTCATTTAATGCATGAGATAACTTATAAACTTTTTCAATATTTTCATGATTGATTTTTGAAAATCTTTGCCTCTTTTTGGGCCAATCACATGCATTCTTTCTCTCCTATAAATTTGGCTCCTATTTTTAAACAGGGTATCTATAATTCTTGTCTAACACTTTTCTCTTATCAACTTCATCTTCTACACTTAAAATTAACAGCTTTCATCAATGGCACCAAAGTTTAACTCAACAGAATTGGAATTGGGGTTCAAGTCTCAACATAACATGATTGCTTATCTTGTTGCTGATAATGATCTGTTTCCTCAATACACACAAATGGTGGCGTATTTGAACGCATCCCCACTAAGGTATGCTCTTTCTCATGCACCACTCATTCCAGTCACACACATTAAGCAGTTTTGGAACACTGTTAGTTCCTCAACAGTTAATGGAGTGACCACATTGACTTCTATTGTTCATGGGAGGTCTTGGGTGGTTACTGAGGCCTTGGTACGCCAAGCCTTGCATCTTGATGATGCTGATGGTGTAGCCATCCTTCCCATAAATGAAATAGAACAAGGGCTTAGGGCTTTGGGATATCCTTTTCCTGATGAAGGTACTCTTAATAAGTATCATAAGCAGGAATTTACCCCAGCCTGGAAGTACCTCATCCACATCCTCCTTCAATGTTTGAGTCCCAAATGTACTGCACACAATGAGATCAATAGATCCATTGCTAGTGCTATTGTGTGCATTGCAACAGGGAAAAAATATAACTATTCTAGAATGATTTTTGAAGGGATGTGTAAAAACAAGGGGACCAAAATGACTTTAGCTTATCCCCGTTTTCTGCAAATGATTTTTGATGCTCAAGGTTACTGCTCAAGGGATCACAATGATTTTTATAAGATCCCTGAGCAAAAGAAAGCTATTTTTACGAAGATGAATTCACCACCTCATAGAGACTTACCTTTAACCCTAGCCATGCTTGCTGTTATTGCAGCAGCTCAACCCCAACCAGACCCCCAACCTCAAATTGACCCTCAACCACAACTTAAACCCATTCCTGAACCTTTAACCTCACCTGAACAAATGCAAATTGATCAAGAACCCTTTGACGCTGACACATCCAATGTTGGCGTTGATGTGCCTATTTCCAACGCTGACACACAACCTTCACAATCCCAAACACCCCTTAACCAACCCACATCTACCCATTCTTCCACACCATCTTCCAGACCACCTGAATATAGGTTGATGAAACGCCAAAGGACTACTGGAGTGTTCTCCTCTGGTGGTCCTAGCCATGAAGCAGAGAGAACCACCACCACAAGTGTGGCTGGTGACCTGGATGAGGCTGGGACTATTGGTTATGGCTTACATGCTGGCCAAGGCAGTCCCACCATAATTAAGTCCTCATCCATGCCCAATGAATCTGACTTGGGAGGTCAAATTCCCATTTCAGAAGAGGGCAGACTGGAACCAATGACTCTTTTGGAATTGACGGAAGTCTGCATTAGCTTGCAAAAGCAAAATGCAGACTTAGTACAAATTGTCAGCTCTCAAGGCCTTGAACTCAAGCAATTGAGAGAGAGGATTGTTGTTTTGGAGAGTGATCATGCTAGGAGGAGTATGGAGGAGTCTTCCAAAGGGGAGGAAGATCAAAGAAATCTGAGTGATAAGGGCAGCCAAGATGGTCAATCAATGGATGTTGCTGAAGCCCTTACAACTTTGAAGGAACAAACAGGTTTTGATACGTCTTTAATCTCTCCAACCAATCTAAATTTATCATTTACAGCTATGTTGAGAGAGGTTACACAAGGCGCCGAGGGAAAATATTTGAGCGTTGACAAGGCAAATTTGGACGCTGATAGAAGTATTTTGGGCGCTGATAGGATAAATTTGGACGTTGACAGACCTGCACATGAAGGTGATGTATTCCAGTCATCATCTATCATTAAGGAAGTTTCTACTCAGGTGTTACCATATACCTTACCAACCATTGCACCATTATATAAGGGTAAGGGTAAATTGGTAGAAGAAATTGTTCCAAAGGATGCAGCCCAAGTTGAATTTGATAGAAGATTGGCTGAACAAATGATGGAACAAGGTGAAAAGGAAAAGTCACCATTTGTTGTGACTTCTGAAGAAGAAAGTGATGGAGCTAGCTCAGACTCAAGTGTGATGATTATAGAACCAGAAAGGCTTGAGTATGGTGATGAGCTTGCTAGGGAAAAGTTGAGAGACTTAAAATTGCAGGTTGACTTTGGCATGCCAGAGGTGGTTCAAATGTACAATTCTTGGGAAGAAAGCTGCATGGATAATCCAGACTTGACCATTTCAGATCAAATATGGGGTTTGGAGCTTCTTCTTAGAGTTCAGAAGGATTGTAAGGTGATTTTGAAGCACAAGGCAAGCAATATTCTCTCAGAGTTAAAAAGGGATAGAAGGGAGCTCTATTTTATGTTTCTCAGATGTCATGGAGTTGGATGGACACATCAGAAGTTGAAGGCTTTGACATTTGATGAGTTGGAACATAGGGCTTATCCCATTTGGGTGAGAGTGCAGGAAGCAAACACTCTCAGATTTCTTTCAGATGAAAGAAAGGAGCAACTTGCAGAAGAAATGGAAATCAAGAAAGCTATGATGATTCCTGAAGGCCTACGATTTCTAAGGATTTGTTAAATGATGGAAGATCTATTGATTAATTGTGGAAATGGGGAAGGAGGAAGATGAAGTGTAGAGAGAGAAAGGAGAGGGAAGAAAAGTAGAGAGAGAAAGTGATTAGATTAATGAAATGTTAAAATGAATGAACCAACAACCCCTCCTAACATGCTAGGAGGGGTATATATATAGCCCACCCTACATGTGGGCTATATGGACTATACATTACTAAGTAGACCACGAGCCCATTACATAATTATCGTTGGAGCGATCGATCCTTCATAAATACGTAAAACGTATTTCCAACAATCTCCCCCTAAGGGAGGTCGCTCCAAGTTACAAAGTTCTAAATATTCTATAGCTCGTGATCTATGCTAATAATGATGTGACCGAGACTTTCTTTGGGAAAACACATTTCCAACAATCTCCCCCTAAGGGAGGTCACACCATTTTACAAAATCTTAAACCTAGCATACTATGCTTGAGTCTTCGATCTTGTTCTTGTGAATATGCTTGATGTGATCTTTGACTTTAGTCTTGAGCATGTTTCCTTGCCTTGACCTTGTGCATTCATCACTTGTGAAATTTGCCTCTTCGTGACTTCATGTTCCACATACTTATACTTTTAAATTCTTGAAAGCTTCAGAGTTTGATACAGCGGAAGACTTGACCTTCAGGCTTTCTTGAATTTGTTGAAGTACTAATTGTATGTAGTACAAGCATGTGGTGACGACTTCTTCTGGATTATACACCGCAATGCCACCTTCTTGTTACGCTGCATAAGACAGTTAGCAACAAACCATATACACGGATGAAATGGCCTTGAACATTTCATTCTAATTCGGTAGCATTTTACCTCCGGTCGGTGAAGACCGTTGGACGATATTAGATATCGTACCCGTGACGGATAGTTTCAATTAAGTAACTTCCTGACAGGATTTCGCGGGTAAACCCGTTCTCTTTACTCGACCGTCCAAAGCTGACTGCGAACGTAAAGAGTGAATCATTTGGATAATATTATCCGCATGATTTGAAGCCGTCAATTCATGTTCCTGGAACAAGTGAAGTTCAATTAAGAACCGCACCGTCGTTGCTTTCCAGTTGTCACTAGCTTGATTCATATAGAATCTTGCAAGTTACCTACCAAGTGCTGTTTGATGTTAACACTAGAAGGATTTCCATTCGTCACTGTAAATACTTAATAGTATTACTCTGAATGTTCTGGCAAGATCACTAAGATATTGCGTAGATGCCTGGAACGTGTTTAAATTCATTTAAGAATTAAACCACTGTTGCTTTCCAGTTATCACAAGTTTGATTCATAAAGAATCGCACAAGTCACCTACCATGAGCTTTTTGATATTCGCTCAAGAAGGATTTCCATCTTCATTGTAAATACTTTCGTATTACTCGGATGTTCAGGCAAGATCATGAAGATTTTGCGTAGGACTCTTAAGAACTTTCTTACTTTTCACAGTGTGTGAAGAAGCAAGTAAATATGAAAGTGTGTCCTAATGAGATATTTGATGATCTGAAATGGCTCTAGACTCGATCGTGCATTTTGGATTTTTAGTGATCGGAGGCTGGAGAGGAGTGCCACCTTTTCAATACCAATTTATTCGGAGTGAATAAATCAATAGATAATGTGTTGTCTCCGTGTGATTAAAACAAATATCTTTTGAGAGATATTTGAGTTAGCTGGGAAGGGTTGTGCATTGCATCACTGGGTCCATGATGTCTTTCTTCAATATCAAGAATCATTAAAAATGATCTCAATAGCATATGAATTGACCCGGTTTCTGCCTAAGGTTGTAAGGAGGGCTTCTTTCTTTACACCCTTTATCTTTACAATTCTTTTTCATTCTTCAACCCCTTCAATGCTTACCAATACGTCATAACTAGCACCTTGTTGTGATTGTTCCAGTGCTAACTTAAGTACTTGGTCGGCATTCAGCTACATTCACAATCTTTCTCCATCTTTCCTAAGGACTACTATTTCTAGCTATGGAATGTCCTTGGGAAGATTCCTCCGGTTCTAGAGAAATCATTGGACTTTAACCTATCCTACCATCCTTATGTCACCACAATCTTCATCGTCGTGAAATAAATGGGTTGCGGGTAAGTATAAATCACCATGAAATCCATTTTGAAGTGCAAATCCATTTTGCTCCCCCTTAACACATGCTACGATATTCGAAAACATTTCACACATGTCGGGATGAGCTAACACGTTAAGTCAAACCATTTATGATTGATCATATCCCATATTAAATCACATTTTCTCCCCCATATTAAAAATATTAACCCAATCGATGTTTTTAATATCAATTGATTTAATAGCCTTTTAAGAAAATTTGGGAAGAAAAATGCAAATCCAATTATCTTCATGAGTTACACAAGCTCCCCCTCAAATTAATGAGGGTGTGCTGAGACATAAATTAAATACCTTTTAAACACAAGTGTAAGGTATTTATTACGTGCAAAGATCAGATATAATAATGAATTCACAAGATTAGCAATGTACGAGGTTGGACCTGAATAATGGAGAACATCATATGAAAGAAGCACATGGTTCTTGTTCACGAATGTTGGTCACCTCGTCACGTCCCCGAGAAAATTAATTCCCGTTGTTGAGTCAAAGCTTTCCGGTGAAATGCTTGACTTGATTATGAAAAGCGGGTTGCTATCTGAAATAATAGCAAACCATTTTGAGCATGTTTTAAAAGTTTGAACTTCTGCTCGAACTTTATTTACAACCCCGTGTCATTATTGAATGACATTTCTAGGTTCGTAAATATTATCGATTCCAGAAGACATGCTCTTTTTATCAAAACATTTTTGAACACACAATTTTGAAAGATTTAGAAAAACCTTTTGAGAAATTCTCGAAAAATTGTGTTCAAAGTTTTGAAAACCAATTACTTGAGCTTAAGATGTTGAATATCTTAAAAAAACGAGCTCAAGTCCGAGAAGTTGTAAACTTCCCGTTGTTAAGGATAAGTTTATCATCGGCGATAAACTTTCCTTTTATCTGAAGAACGAGTCCTAAGCTGACATTTACTTAGAAGTCGTTTTCATGAGCTTGAAAACTTTGACTGTTTTAACGGAAAGCTCATGACCGAGAAAGGTTAATTTCTCGTTATGAGGAAAAGTTCTCTTATTTAAAAGATACACTTTCCTTTCTGAGCTTAAAACTTCGAATGTTTTAAGACAAGCTCATGACCGAGAAAACTGAATTTCTCGTTATGAGGATAAGTTTATCATTAATAATAAACTTTCCTTTATTTGAAGTTCGAGTTACAGTCTGACATTTAACTGTAAGTCATATACACGAGCTTAAAACCTTTGAATGGTTTTAATGTAAGCTCGTGTCCGAGAAAATTTTAATTTCTCGTTGTAAGGATAAGTTTATCATCGGCGATAAACTTTCCTGCCTTTGAAGAACGGGTTACAGACTGTCATTTATCTATAAGCCTTGATGCATGAGCTTAAAAACTTGGAATGTTTTTTGATATAAGCTCATGCCCGAGAAAAATGAATTTCTCGTTTTTAGGATAAGTTTATCATCGGCGATAAACTTTCCTTTCTTTGATGATCGAGTTATAGTCTGTGATGCGACTATAAGTCCTTTGTGCAGCTTAACCATGAATCCCCTGAGACATTTGTTTCTCTGATATCTGCTTCTTCAGCAACCAAACTCTAAGAGTGTCCTTAGTTGAATGGTACACAACGATTGGACCGCTTCGTTCTTTTGGAACATCAACTTTGGTACCTGCAATCTCATTAGGAATTTGCATGCTTTGACGTGGGTTAGCGATATCAATTATAGAAGCACATGGGGGTTCACAGTTGGCTTTACTTGTTTCAGAGGCGACCTGAGTAGATGATTCACTAGTCTTGGCTGGCAAACGTTTCCTTTTATAGAAAACCTTAAGTTTAGGCGTAAGTGAAGTATCATCTTTATCAGTTTCCTCCCTAGTAGACTTAGTAGAATCGGAGACTATCCTAGTTAAAGGGCACTCGTTTCCTACAAGAGTGAAATTTCTACCAGTGGGGCGCCAAACTTTACCAAAGGGTTTGATTTTAGCTATCCACTGGGACTTAATTCGAGCACGGGAGTTCACCTCATCAAGTAATTTCTTGACACAAGCATCATGATTTGCCGTAAAGACACATTTTCTACATGTTTTACAAGTAGCATATTTAATGTCTGAATAATTCCTAGATGATTGATCGATGCGCCTAGAAGATGGCATGCTACGGTTAGCAGTGTTGGGTAATCTAGAAGGCATCTGACTAGGTTTGACATTGCTATCTCTTACATGTGTCTTTTGCTTAGCTTCCCTAAAAACCAGATTTATGGCAAACGTCATTTGAACTAGTTCTAGACGTGGTCTTGGTATTTTTAGGGAAACTAGAGGCAATCATATGATTTGGTCTTGCTAAAGCTGGAGTGATCACATTGGGCCTAGTTGCTGGAGTGACTGGTCTAAAAAGATGAACCAAATCAACTTGGGAGGCAAACCGCGGTCTCGAGGATTGTGGTCGCTCGGATCTAAATGCAGTAGGTTGTCTGACAATCGGTTGTCTGACGAACTGATTTGTAGGCGGTTTCCCCAAGATTGATGGTTTTTCAAGCTTAGTGTCCACACTAGGTCCTCTAGTTTTCCTTAACTCGTTTTTCAACGCGGCTATAGCAAAAACCTTTTCCTGTACTTGGGCCTTTAAAGTCTCATTCTCTTTGAGCAAGTTATCTTGGGATGCCAACTTAGATCCAAGCAGTTGAATTTGTTTCAAAAAATTATCCTTTTCAGCTTTAGAATCTTGAACAGTTTGATCCAATTTTCTTTCAAGAACAACGTTTGACTTTTCAAGTTTTTCAAAGTATGTTTCAAATTTGTCCGTTTTCTTAGAAAATTCAAGTTTGGCATCCTCAAGATCTTTTGATTGCCGAGCTACGATCGTTTCGAGCTCTTTAATCTTGGAATCAGAATCAGTTAACGAGGCAGGTATAAAACATTTATCATGATGAACTATAGCATTCTGAATAATCTCTCCCCCATTATGACTTACATCGGATGAATCAGAAGTGGTATTGCTATCACTCGTTTCCATCCCATGTTTGTCATAATTAGGTTCAGAATTCTCAATATGCGGCATATCATCAACATATACATCATAAACCACATTACATTGTACCATGTTTGCAGGCTCTGCGTCATAAATGGGTAAGGTGTCATCAAGAGAAATCTCGTGAACATTCCCTGACGTGCCACTGGCATCATGTTGTCCTCCTGATTCTGTGCTCTTGGCATCGTTAGGCTCCAAGTTTTCAACCGTATGATCAGTTTTCTCTTGCATCGAAGAGTCTTGCACTCCATTATCATACCCTTGCTGAAGTCGAGATCTTTCATAAATCGAAGACGAGACCGATGTCATGAGTTTCAAAATTGTATCACGGAAAGCTCTAAACTCGGTATGTGTATCTCGAAGAAATGATTGGCAAATCACTGAACTTTCAGGCTTGATGACATTGAATTGGAGGAAAGGCGTGAGGTGTGTCACAAGAGCCTTGTATGCAAGTGCCGATGCAGAGTGATTAAAGTTGTTATGGTTGAGTTGCTCGGCGAGTTTGGTCAAAGTGGTGAAAATTGAGTCGATGAATATATGACGATCTTGTCCAAAGATTGTCACAAATTCGCTCCCTCCTTGAATCCTCGAAAGAGTGACTAGATGAGACTGAAGCATTTGAAATGAAGTGATGCCACTTTCTCTAGCGTTGGCTTGCACTTGATGCAATTCTCCCTTGTTCGATTTGAACGAATCCATTGAAAATCGAGGAAAGATAAAGAAAAATGATGTGGATGTTGTAGTTACAGGATTTTACAATTTGATTCGGTTCAAAAGATGTTGTCGGCTCAAACGATTATGAATTAAACCCGATCAAAAATTCATAGCCACTAAAAATAAATCCCGTCACTATCACTCGTCAGTTTTGACTTCAAATCCGGCCAGAAAAAACGTCTAACCCGTCAATTATTTTACCACTTTGACTTTCAAAATAACCGCCTTAACAATCCGTCGGCTAAATAATTCTTGTCACTATATCACGTCACTTTGTCCCGACTATAACGGAATATCACAACATTTTTCTAAAGGTAAAAAAAAAAATAAATTTTTAAAAAATAAATTTGAATAAGAATATAAAAATAAAAGTTAATATCCAAAAATAAAATTTTCAAAATAAAAATAAAAAGAAAGGAAAAGAAATAAAAATAAAAAATAATAATAATAAAAAGGTAAGACTAGAAAAACTGATCGGATATATTTTTGGAATTTTTTTTTTTAAAATTGCGATAACTTAAAACAAAATTACTTAATATAAAAATTAAATTAATAAAAAAAGTCGTTTCTTGTTTACTCCGTCATATCTACGTGGCCCAATAACAAAAAATATCACCGCCCCACTCGTTCGCTTTGTTATCTCCGTCTTTGACCTATATCTTAAACAAGTAAATAAAACTGTGTCCCATTGTTTATTCCGCCCACACACACAAAACTCTCTCTTATCTTCTTTCTTGGTTCCTCCGTCCTTCTCTCTCTGCTTAACAACACAATCAAAACTCCTTCCTCCCCAAAACTCTCTTATAGATAAAACAAGAATCTTATAGATTTCCCAATATCAATCACACCAAAAATCAAACTGCAATCCCCGCCACACCCTTTTCAAATTATGAAGCTTTTCGAAGGCTACAAGATCATGAAACGTATGGTCTCAGGTAGGTGTCTCTGTTTATGTGTGTGTTGTAGATCGATGAGGGTTTTTGAAAATAAACTGAGATCTTTAAAAAATTGGGTCTTTCTATCTTCTGTCGTGTCTTTCTTGTCAAGTGTCCAGATTGAATGGGTTGTGATTGGTTTGGAGTCCTGTTTTGTTCGAGAGTGAGTGGGACCAGGGTGAGGGTAAGGGTGGTGTGAGGGTGAGTCGAGGGTGAGTGAGTCGTGACAAGAATGGTTTGGTCGAGGTGGATGTGATGGTGAGGGGTGTGTTTGTGTTTGTGTGAAGCGGTTCGAGAGTGATTGTCGAGAGAGGGAGTCGAGGGATGTGAGGCGTTTGTGGGTTGAGTCTGTTTTGTTGGGTTGTTTCGAGGGCGAGGGTGAGGGTGACCGAGAGAGTCTAGGTGATGTTTGTTTGGTTCGAGGGAGAGAGTGAAGGTGTTTAGTCTTGTGTGTGTGAAGGTGACCGAGAGTGAGTGGTTTTACGAGAGGTCTGTTTGTCGAGTCGTTGAGTGTAGGGTTTGGGTGTGTCTGAGTTTGGGTCTGTTTTTAGTCAAGGGGTGTAACGAGATGGGGAGTCTGGGGAGTCTTTGGCAGATGAGTCGAGATAGGTCCGATTGAGAGGGGTCGAGGGAATAGGGTGATTGGTCGAGTCAGAAAGAGAGTCGGAAGTTGTTTGATGTCTGTGAGTCGATTTAGAGAGAGTCACTGTTTGGGTCGAGTCGAGAGGTGTGGAGTCAGTCGAGTGGTGTATATTCCGAATAGACTTCTATTCGGAAAGTGTCTATTTTTTTTTTCTATTCGGAATGTTTTTCTATTCGGAATGTTTTTCTATTCGGAAAAACCTTTCTATGCGGAAAATCCTTTCTATGCGGAAAATTTTGTCAATTCGGAAAACTATATGGAAAGTCTATACGGAATGACTATGCGGAATAAACGAAAAAAACTGATATGAAAACTGAAAGATTTTGATTGATTTGGACATGTTTGACAGATTTGACAGATTTGGACTGATAAGAAAAACGAAGAAGAAAACTGATTAAAAATGACTCATAGAAAATGATTAAAAAATAACTGATTAAAAAAGAAATGATTAAAAGACTGAATAAAAACTTGACAGATAAAAAAATAGATAAACTTGACTAGACTGATAAAAAAAATCGAATCTTTTATTAAGAAAAAAATTGATTTGTAAGAGACTAATTGGACAGATAAAAAATAAGAAATGAGACGAAATTTTTTATAAAATTGATAAACAAAAAAATGATAAAAGATGAGAAAAAAATAGAAAAGAAAGGATTTTTACCACCAAATCAAAAGATAAAAAAGTATGCAAATCCTAAGATTCAACCATGGCTCTGATACCAATTGAAGCAGTTATAAGAAAGAGCCTCAAGCTCTCCCCATTAGAAGCTTCAGATATGGTGCAGGTGTTACCATTAGATTCCAGGAATCCAATTGTGAGTTATGATAAGGATGAATGTGGATTCTGGAAGATTGGCAGATTTGGTAAAGAGGTACACACTTTTACCACTCTCATATCTTTATTTGCAAGTTGTGATAGAGAAGACTTGGTCGACCTTTGGAGGTTACTGGAGACCAAGTATGAGGCTGAAGCACCAACTTCAGCTAATGGAATAAAACTTTGGACCACATTCAAAAGAATGTGTGGGATAAAAGAGGAAGATCCTGAAATATGGAAGGATCTTGAAGATGACCTCAGTGGTCTTCAATGGAGGTTATATTCAGCTGCTGGTGTATACCATTTGAGTTCTACAAAGTTTGCTGAGTATCTACATGTGGATGCTCAGTATTTCATATCCAAGTCTGTTTTGGAAAAGATGAAGGACACTCAGCTGGAGATAGATTATTCAAGTGACGTGGCAAAGGATTTGATCAGATTTATTCATTACCAATATGAGAAGATTTGTCAGACTCCTCCAAGTTCTTAATGCTTATTCAGAAACTTGATCATAAGAGTGGATATCAAGTTTAGGGGAGGATTGTTGGGAATAAATTAAGGCCAGATCACTTGAGCGCTAACAAGAACAAAACAAGCGTTGACAGGAACAAAGCAAGCGCTGACAGCTCAAGCATTGACAAGTTAAAGTCAAGCGTTGACACATTGAAGACAAGCACTGATGGAAGATATAATCTACACGTTTATTATATTCTAGAATACTTCTAGTAAGGATAGAAACGACAATGTATTTTCTATGTTTATGTTTACCTAGAATAGTTGATACGTAGCTTATTGTACAAGGCTTCTTAGTCTATAAAAGAAGGCCTTTAGGTTAATGTTCTATATCAAGTTTTACATAAGTTTTCGTTCATAAACATCTTTCATTGTAAGCAAGTTCGACATTGATAATCAAAGTGAAAGTTTGTTTATATCTTGTGTGTTCTTGTTTAAGTGTTAAATTCCGCATAACACTTAGATCTACAAAGCATATACAAAGGTTTCTCTACGTGCTATACTTGATCTAATCTCGTATACACAAAGCTAATCGATCTAAGTTTGGGATCAACAAAGCTGAGTATAGAGCACTTGCTTCCACTACAAGTGAAGTCATATGGATTCTGAAAATCTTAAAAGATCTCAATTGTCATGATCTTTTACCTGTGAATCTGTTTTGTGATAGCAACTCTGCTATTAAGATAGCAGCTAACCCTGTGTTTCATGAAAGAACTAAACACCTAGAAATTGACCTTCATTTTGTTAGAGAAAAGATTTTAAATGGTGTTGTTAAAACTGTGAAAGTAGACTCTGCAAATCAAATTGCAGATGTGCTTACTAAGGGGTTAGACATTGATTTGCATCAAAAGTTTGTTCACAAACTTGGAATGGTAAACCTGTATGGGTTATCAGATTAAGAGGGGGTGTTAAAAGATATAATCTGGTACCCATTCCTAACTAAGGGGACTTATTATGTGTTGTTTTAAACTTTCAGTTGGCTATAAGGACTATGAGTGAAGGCTATTGTGGATGAGAAGGACCTAAGGTGATACATTGCTAAAGTTGAAGTCTTATGGGCTCAAGCCCAGTGAAGCCCTGTCAACGTGGTCCAACGGCTATAAGCCTTGTATCTTGTGGTTATATGGGAGAGCGTCTTCATACATTGTTTGCATGGCCTCTTTTCATCTGTGTGTTTTACAACACACAGTCTATTACTCTCTCTCTCTAAATACTTGATCTCAGAAACCTTGTAACTTGTTTTTGTTTTGATTAATCTCTCTTGTAAAACTATTATTATGTAGATAATAGGGCTACACGTGGCCTTTTCTTTTCAGTTGTGTTTGGTATCTTTTGATCTATTTAATATAAGTGTTTAAGGTTTGAGGTCTCTTGATTCATGTTTTTCTACATTAAGTTTATATTCTTCGATAATATTCTGTTTTATCATTATACCGCATAATTACGCAAACGTCTATTCATCTTTGAATAAACTGTCTGCATTATACTCCTGTACGGGCTGTATGACTATGGGATCCTCGCCACTTTTAGGACAGTATATCTGAATCTAAGAAGCAAATTGAATTGAAAGTTGTCCTATTACTTAATTTTAAATAATACATTAAACTTGTTTACTATTTGAATTATAAAGCCTATTTTAAGTAGACCATTTCCTAAAGGTGAGTGGTAGCCGTGGCTTTCTTTGGATCATAATTTCGCATACAATGGTTTTTTTAGAAACGACGATTTTATTAAACTAGCAAGAAGCTAGAAAGGACTACATAATTACATAATATTAGCACAAGCTAATTTTGGATTCGAAATCCAATCAAACCAATTGGGGGTGGTATTTTTGCACCTATGACACAACGAAGAGTGCGACAAAACTTTAATCTCATCACCTAAAGTGTCTTTACGAGGCGGTTTGGGATCAAAACGCACACGATTCACATACAATGTTAATGTATAGGTTTCGTCGCTTAAGGGATTTTAAATCAAGGCCACTACATGCATGAATGTAGAATAGTATTACTCGGTTTATTGAATTGATTACGAATGGTATAATGCAGATGCAAAAGAAGCATACATTTGAAAGCTTTGCACTTGGAAAAAGACAGATATGATGTGACGGTGTATCCCAACGTGGACTATGCTTTCATTGTAGCACTTGCTATGATCTTTAATCAATATAATGAAGAGAAAGACAATGATGAGAAGGAATCTGCTGAATAATCTTTACTGTCTAAACAGGCAAACTATGCGGGTGATAGATATCTACTTTGATAAACCATATTCAAGCATCATTTTCATGTATTTTTTCACATTTAAGAATAGTTGTGATTTGAAAGTTACAGGCCGTTGGGTTTAAAAAATCTTGCACCATTTATATGTTGTAAATGACACCACAATATTATCGCTAATGGGCTGCGTAATGGCCGGGTTGGTTTTTCTCAAGTGGACCTTAGTCCCGAAAACACGCAGACTAGTATGTGGTTATGACTAGAATTAATTATATAATGCACAAGAAGAACACGGTTATGAGTATTGCGCACTTGGTGTACGTGACGGTGTATCCTAATGTCGACTATGTTTTCGTTATTTACGTAACGCTCTTCGTCATCCTCTACCAAACGAATCAAGAAGAAACTTGACGAAGACTAGACCGACATCAGAACCTAATGTATAACAAGCATACTATAGACCACTTGGTGTAAGTGACACTAAATTGTATTAAATTTTGATCATTTTCCACGAATCACATTGCTTGATTTTGGCTACCTGTCAAAATCAAGAAACACAATTGGTTCAATTTTTTTTATAACCTTCACTTTTTATGAAAGCTCCGAAATAATATAATTCTTTTATTATATAAAAGATATTATTTATACATCTTTATATAACAGATCGTAGTGTGCCGTTTGAAAAGATTTAATGGACTCAATATGAATAAAACTGAATTTATTAAGTCATATGAAAATTGTTTGTTAATAACTTAATTAATAAAGATGACCGAATATAGAACGTGATAAAACGCAGGCCGTCCACATTAAGTCGTCTTTTAATTAACACTAACTTAATGAAAATATTAGACAAACAGGTTCGAGATTTAATTATTTATGAATGAGTATTTTAGTTTTTTGAAGGATATTAATATAATTTGTTTTCTAAAAAGCTGTAAATATATTGATGTAATCTCTAACCTTTGTAGGATATAAATTGTAATCTGTAAAGATATAAATTCTATAATCATAAGTGGATTCTACCCAATTAGATAGACTCATTTACACCTCAGTAAACCCTAAATAAACCTCGTTTCAACAAATCACAAATGGTGATGAAACCAATCACGGTAGTCAGCTCCCGCTTCCTTTCTTCCAATGAGTTAGACCTAAGAATCGAAAAAAAACCCTTCAGTCTCAGTCAAGGAGACTTCACCGTTATTAATAACGCCGATGGTGGGCTTATCTTCGATATTAAGCAAAACTTTTTCAGCCTTTTAGGTAGAAAGGTTATGTTTGACACTGCTGGAATTCCGGTCTTGTCGCTCCACAAAAAGGTTTCATATATTTATTCATATGAATTCTTTCGTTATTTGATTTGATAATTGAACAAATTTGTGTTATCATGTAAAATGGATACTAAGATATATAATAATCATTAAAATCGATCAAAGTGATAAATCTATCAACCTCATATACGATTACAACCTCGTCATCATGACGTAGCTACGTACATACTATACTGCTTACACGGAAAGTGTAATTTTGAGACACATTCGAAAGTTTTACAATATCTGAATTTGTAAACTTGTAATTCTAGGGTTTAACATTATAATGAAAGGGTTTTTACCGACTGCGTATTTACCGACACATAGTATGAACCGAGAACTATGTGAAATAGGTCAAAATATTCATTTCATGCTCTTTGCGTTAGCATATAGGTGTAGGAATATATCATGAAGAGTACGTTAGCATTCAAGGTAATGTCACATGTCTCAAGTTCAATTGCTTCTTTGTGCAAACAACCATGATGTGGTACGCCAACATTTCCAAAAAAATGGAGGTCTTTAGTTGGTGAATACGTTGCAAACATGGTTATCAAAAGTTACATTTGAAGAGTTTTGTGACTGATTATTAACTTGTTTGTGTGACTTTTCTGTTTAACTAAAATATAATGAGGCGTACTCTTTAGTCTATATACTTTGCAGATTAATTCAATAGCACTTGTGTGGTTATTTTAAGCATTGTTTGTCTTATTGATTTATAACCAGCGGTGGAGTTTTCACCCTCAATGGGATGTATTCAGGGGAGATTCTGATGAAAGAATCTTCTATGCCAAGCGATCTCCTTTCTTTTCGTTTATAACATCAGTGAATGCGTTTTTGGGGTGTAATACAAAAGAAAATGTTTGTGACTTCAAAGTAATTAAAAGTGGCTGGTTCGACGAATTATCCACTATTTATGCGGGAGATGGTACCACCACTGTTGCTGAGGTAAATAATGTAGTTGCTTGTTTTAGCTTATTTTATGGACTTAATAGCTTATTTGTTTACTTTGAAAAAACAAGTTAACTAGTTTACGGGTTTAATTAGAAGTTTGATAAACTATTTTTGTGTGTCTTAATTTTGGAGTGCTTAAGTTTATATTCTTTTTTATCATTAAGCAAGCATAAAATAACCCAAACGTCTATTCATCTTTGAATAAGTTGTCTACATTATACTCCTCAATGGGCCTTATGGTCGGGATCCTCACTGGTTTTGGGACAGTATAACTGATTCTTAGAAGCAAATTAAATTGACAGCTGTGTAACATTTCAGAACTCGCGCTGCTATAAGCATTTGCAAACCATTTCACCTATTACTCATTTTTAAATAAATACATTAAACATGTTTGCAATTTGAATTATAAAGCCTGTTTTAAGCAGGCCATATACTAAAGGTGAGTGGTAGCCGTTGTTTTCTTTAGATCAAAATTTCGGATATAGTGGTAAGGTATAGGTCTCGTCGCTTAAGGGAGCTCAAATCAAGACCGTTACGTGTGTGAATGTATGATAGAATTATTAAGTACTTTAATGAATCGTTTGGACTTTTAATAGATAGTAACGTAGCAAGTATAACACATCTGATTACGAATGATATAATGCAGATGCGCAAGATGCATACATTTCAAAGCATTGCATTTGGAAAAGACAGATATGATGTGACGGTGTATCCCAATGTGGACTATGCTTTCATTGCGGCACTTGTTGTGATCCTCCATGAAATGAATGAAGAGAAGAATAAGAAGAAGAAATCCGCTGAATAATCTTTCCTGTTAAAACAGCCAAACAACGCTTGCATCTTAACATTATAACACATATGGTAATAATAGTTTCATAAACCATATCCGAGCATCAATTTGATGTATTATTTCGTGTATACAGTTTAAGATGATAGTTGTGATTTCAAAGTTAAAGGCAGTTGGTTTAAAAAATCTTGCACCATTTATATGTTGTAAATGACACCACTATTATCGCTAATGGGCTGCTTAATGGGTAAAAAATGTTTTGGTTTATAATAGCTTTTAAATGGTTAACTGCAGATGCACAAGAACACGGTTATGAGTATTGCGCACTTGGTGTACTTGACGGTGTATCCTAATGTCGACTATTCTTTCATTGTTACGCTCGTCGTCATCCTCTACCAAATGAATAAAGAAGAAACATGACGAAGACTTGACCGAGACCAGAAATCAACCATACTATAAATCACTTATCTAAAGGTTCTTGTTATCATATGTATGCAGTTTAACATTGTACACACTACAACATTTGGGTTAATTTTCCGAAGATAGTGCGTTGGTTTTGCCGGAGACTCGGCGTCGGGGTAAACTTTCACCGACACATCAGGTAAACAGCTTGGGGGAAGCCTCGTCGAGACGGTCAACCACGACGCTAACGCAAGGCCTACCCATTTTTCTGTCAAACGAAACAAGAAAAGTTGATCAACTCATCCCGGCCACATGTCTCTGGGCTTTGTTTTGTCAGAACGATGAGTGATATTCTAGGTTTTGGTAAAACTTACTTTAGGAAACCATGTGCACGATACTTTATATATATTTGACAATTATTTATCTAATTGTTTACATATTCCATATAATTTTTTATAAATCGGCCTCTATTCCTCAGTAAACTTTTTCTACAAGTCAAACATGGTGAATCCCATCACCATCATCAGTTCTCGATTCCTTGCTTCGAAACCATTAGATCTAAGTATAATCAGGAATCCGTTTAACCTTACTAGAGGAAATTACACTGTCACTGATGCCGATGGTAGGGTTATGTTCGAAGTTCAAGGCAGCCTTTTCAGTCCCGTTAGTCGACGAGTTTTGCTTGATGCTGCCGGCACTCCTATCTTAACATTCCAGAGACAGGTTTTGATATAGTTATACATATGAAGTCCTTTGTTATTTGATTTGATCTACGTTATAATTAGATCATAAAGTTGGAAGATTGATAAGTTGTTTGAATCTGTAAATATTTGATTTGAATACTGATATACTAAAAAGGGTTAGCCGGTAAATAGTAAATCAATCCAATAATCTTATATATGATTATGCCCTCATAAGCAAAAATGCTTTGTCTTTTTTTATTGATTTTAAACCAGATTTGGTGTCTTCCCTGGAAAAAGGAATGGGATGTATACAAGGGAGAATCCAAAGAAAAAATCTTCACTACCATAAGAACTCCTTTCATTCCATACAAGGTATCCCTTAATGTGGTTTTGGGATGTAATACAAAACAAAATGCTTGCGACTTCAGAGTCGAAGGAAGCTGGTTTAACCAATCATGCACCATTAATGCTCAAGATAGCACCACCACTATTGCTAAGGTAAATATAAGAGCTAATTCGTCTAGCTTATTTTAAGAGCTTATTACTTAATTCAAGAGTTGGGTAAACATACAAGCTTATGCTTATTGGTTTTATATGAGGGTTTGATAAATTCTTTCTGCCCCAATAAGCTTACAACAATGCCCCAGCTGTTCCGAAATCTTTATACGAGTATAACACAGATCTGTTGTCCTTTATTTAAGTATCAACTAATGTATTTAACATGTTTGCATAAATATTTATTTATATGGTATCATAAAGCAGTTTAAAATGTTTAATCATACTGAATGGTGATGATCATGTATATAGACTCGTGCAATCATACTAGATACTAATGTATGGCTTCGTGTTGTAAAATGCAGATGCAAAGGCACCATAGTTTTCAAAGCATTGCACTTCGGAAAGACAGATTTGATGTGACAGTGTCTCCTAATGTCGACTATGCTTTCATTGTTGCACTTGTTGTCATCCTCGACCAAACAAAAGAGAGTGTAACAGTGAATCATAGATCTAGTTCTAAGAGAAGATAATAGGATATGCAGTTTTCATGTCGGTAGATACAGATCGCTGTGGGACGTTGTTCAACCAAATAAAATCATTTGTAGGTGACACAGCTCTTTAAGTGTTATATTACAGATTTTGATAAGGTATGGCGGTATGCACGCACATACCCTATGATATGATTAGATTTGCTCCTATTTAATTCACTCGATAAAGCTTGTTTGTGTTCATGACATTACTCGAAATAGTTCGTAACTTACCATTCGTAAAAAAGCAAGTTCATACGAAAGGATATACTACGTTAAATTTGTATGTTATGGACAAAATAGAGTAATATAACGGTCTTTATCGGCCTTATGACAATGATTGGCTTTAAGGTATAGGGATTCTTTATGCCTGGTCCAGGACCGTTTAATCAGATCTACTCGTTAGAGACTATTTTGTACGTATATATCAGTGATGACGAGATACTTGGTCAGAGAATTCAATTTAACGAAGCCTTGCAATATATTATCGAGAAGCACGACGTTAAAGTCTCTGGTTCTCCGCTTCATCTTCAACCATTGAGTTTCTTAACCCATCAGACTCATGTAAAACATATTGAAAGTAGGGAAACAATCAAGTAAACCCGAAGGCGAATAATGTGCCATCTGTACCATTAATTCTAACTTCATCTAATGAAATAGAGAATAGTAAAATAGCTCCTCGATAACCCTTAGCTAGTAGCTAAGTTTAAAACCCGTCAGACGACTTGTTTTGTTAACATTCATACTTTAGTAAAAGGATTTTTTTTTAATTCATCTTCTAAATAAGTTTGCCGGTCCATTACATTTTGCTGGTGAAAAGGAGAGACAAACTGTAGCATCTAATGTAAAGTAGAGTAACTCCCAATACGTCTTCTACGGGTTATGGGTCTCAATACCATTGCACGATGTATGGGGAGGTTAAAACATACAACGTCATACGTCTACCTAAGGTAGAAAGGTTGATTCCAGTTCTAGCAAAGGTAAAGGACCTCCGACCTTGCAAGGAGTGAGGATGATACGCTTGGGCTTCGGATGAGGGTGGGCCAAACATAGGTCATTACTATTTATCTTATGTTTTACGGTTTCATTGTTAGGTTTATAAATACCGTGTCATTGTTATCAATGTAAGCATTTAAAGTTAATCAAATAAATCTTTAGTTCTTCTCATCTCGTTATTAAAGTGCAAGCAAACGCTTGAAGTGGTTGTCTATCCCGATACACCCTAACCGAGTCGTATCAATTGGTGCTTTCATTAAGAACCCTCAACTCGTTGAGGGTTTTTGATTTAGGTTTCCAATTATATAAAAAAAATTGTTCATCCATTGTCAATGTTGAAGGAATATGTACACGTAAATAATATATGTCCGGAAGTCGTCCCGAGCCTAAGGAGACGCACGCGTTAATACGTAAAACAATTATACGTTAATATATTATGCGTAATATATTAATTAGTGATAAGTTATTATGAACGTTAATTAATTAGTTAGTTAACGAGATTTTATTAACGGTAGTTAAAAGTTAACTACAAAAATTAAAACAAATAAAAAGGAACTTGATATTAATCCTTATTAATGTGGTTTCCTTATTGGATATTGATACCGACTGTAGCATGTATATATGCATATCTTTGAGTCATTATTAAGGATATGTATATATTCCCTATGGCAAATACCAAAGTGCGATTGTGATATGTTCCGTATAAAACAATTTTGCGATCTTGGTTTTGGTTTAATACTGCGAACAAACTAACAAGTCGATTTGTTAGTTTTGTGTTGATTTGTTTTAACAAATATCGATTAGCTTATCACTATCGGTACTAGCATACATAATTGTTTGCTATAACGTATTGTGTGCGTACTCTTAGAGAGATCATTGTTTGATCTTTGAGTTTTCGTTTATATTGGTGGTTCGATAAAGGTGTTTAATTCATTGCTAAAAGGTACGCAATTCTTTATGGTTTATGTTAATTACTTGTCTATACGTGATCATATATTCCGCTGCGTACTCGTGATTATTAATGTGTTAATATGATAAAAGGTTTTTATAAATTCCAACAGTGGTATCACGAGCCGTTCGTATAGCTTTTAATTACATTAAAAATAATGAAAGAGATAAAATTGTGTAAACTTACTATGATGGCGTTTGAATTATTTTATTTGATGATTAGTTTTTCATAAACCCTAATTAGGGTTAATAAAATTAATTAGACAAACCCTAAGTTGTATCCAATTTTTGTTGATAAATATGTTGTTAATTGTTAATTAGTCGTTGTTAATTGTTAATTAGTCATTATTTATCACGTTGTTAATTGTTAAATTTATGGTTCGATCCATGGGAATCATGCAAGTTTACCATGGATCATGTGTGTTTATTAATTGTTTTAATTGAAGTCATGATTGATGTGGTATGCATGAAGTATGTGATTAATTGTTAATTGGGTATATGTTTTAGGTTTATATTTATTTGTTTTGCTTTTGATTATAATTGTTATATATCATGGTTCAAGCAAAGGGTTTTTCGAAAAATAAAAATATAACGGACTAAAACTATATGAAATTTGATTTATTATAATCTTGTTCTTGCACGATCATATGTGGCAACAAATGAGTCGCCCTTACATGGTTTTAAATCTAACTCACGCCGTGATTAGCAAGAATCAAGTTTATAATTTGTTTTCTATTTTAAAGTTGTAAAATTTTATTAATGACGTAATTTGCAAAAGTACTATCTAGTTGCAAGGCTAAGGTTCGGGAAGACTCATCAAGACTTCGGTCTTGTAGATACCATCGCCCTATAATACCTGACTACTTGTAGTTTCCTTATCTTGCATACTATTTAGGAAGCCGCGAATGGTCTAGGGTTTGAATAATTTTAATCATTCTTTAATCCTTTCCCGTGATAAAATTAAACTTCTTTAAATAGAATACATGTTGAATCGTCAATTTTTATGATATCACTATTTATACAATTGAATTGTGAGTTAAACAAGTGATGTATATAATTAATGAATTGAGTAAATTTGTTAAATTATCATGGTACAAAGATGTTGCATGCTTCTTTGTACATGTTTTTGAAATTGTCAAAATTTATACCCTTTGAAATAAGTTTATTTGCCATCCAACGTGTAAAAGCACTTGCACTTGCTCTTTCACCATACGTGAGACTGTGGTGATTTTGTAACCCAAGGTGATATAATACACTCGATTGTGAGACGTCGGTGCTATATAATCACGGTTTTTGGTTGGACGACTTAAGCAAGTTAAGATAGGTGAGACCTTAACTCGTGGCAATAGATGGGATAAACATGCTCGCTTTTTCACTTTTGAGTTGTCACAAGTGATGTATATAAAGTTGAGTCCCATAATTCTAGAAGTTGTATTGGATGCAATTATTGAACGTCAATTACCCCTTGAATATCATCATCACTAGCAGATCAACTGATGCGGTGGCGGTATGTCTTGGTGGATTCTAGCTTTTAGAAAATTAATTGTTTATTTATAAACATGGGTATTTAATTTTCTATAAAGATACTATTATCGAAAATACTAAAATTGAATTTTGTGATTCTTTTAAACGTATTATTGCAACAAGGTTCCATAAACTAATGCTTGTTTGACAAACAAAGTCTCGTTTTCTTGTAAGAAACAAAAGAGACATATACCTATCCTTTTCCGGTGCAAGGAAAAGCTATTAATAGGTGCGATTAGATTATTGTAATTATCAATCTTTAAGTGAACTTAAATGGTTAAGTAGATTTGCACAACTTATTGTTTCAGGTAGATCTCATTAATCTTTTTGAGTTTTTGAGCATCTTTCAAACTAATAAGTATCTTAGCAATCTCTAGGCAAGCAATACTTATTTTGTTCTTTACAAGTCGATCCCCTTAAGGCTATAATCGATAGAAAAAAAAGTGTTTTGTTTGTTTATTGTGATTATAATAACTAGCTTTATTTATCCTAGTTATTATGTTTTAACCCAACATAGACACTAAATACCCTTATTGAATGGTAGGCCTTATATGGAGGAAATTGCATGCCAGTTTTCAAGTTAATGAAAACATGATAGATAGTCTCTCATTTAAATGGTAGAAATTCATACACTCTTTATAATACATAAGTACTTGTTACTTATGGGCATTTAAAGCGAGTAGGAAAGTAAATAAATCGCTATCTGCTATTTACTGGTGAAGTAACATTTGTAATGTTGTCAAATCCAGTGGGAGCGTTGCGAAATACATTAATGTAATGTTGTATAATTCAGTGGGAGCTACAAGCTTGTTTACCTTCGTAGTAATCCATATTATTTCTAGTATGACTTGAAATAATAATTTACTTTCAGAATATGAAGAAACATAGTTTTAAGGATAAATGCATCCTATTTTATATGGTTATCACTTTTGAAGTATTTTTCATATAATAATTATGCAGAATTTCTTATAAAACTATATGGTTGACATTCTACTAGTTATCCAAATATACATGACATTATCATGTTGTGCTAAACTATTGTGTTTCGTGGTTGTTTATATTCGTACGTGATGTTGTGTCGTGCACAAGTGGGAGAAATCTTTATTGTGTGCAAGGTACAACACATAAGAATATGACAAATGGTTTCTTGACAGCGAGATAAGAATCTAATATTCTATTAAGGCTTATACATTTAATTGTCAATGTATGTTGTCTTGTTTAGAAGATGTCAAGATACAACACATAACAATATGACAAATGGTTTCTTGACCGCGAGATAAGAATCTAAGATTTTATTAAGGCTTATACATTTAATTGTCAATGTATGTTGTGTTGTTTAAAATATGTCAAGATATGAATAACAAGCTACTTCAACTAATCTGTTTATATTTATTGGAATATTTCTTGGAATGCACAATAATATAAATGAAGTAAGCAATTAACTTGAAATAACTATTGAAGTTGTTCATAGTTACTTTATGAATGTTTATGTCTCTTGTAAAGCATAAGCATATAGTCTTTAATTGTTAAAAGACTTATAACATAAAGTAAATAGTTTACTTGTTATGTCTTCTTGTTAATGAACATGAAGTCTTTGAATTATTCAAAGGATAAACAATGTATATACAGTTATTGAACTATTTAAAGATGTATACATTATAGCATGCATTAGGTTTTTTAAATGCAATATATTTTCAATCTTGTGTTGACACAATTGATAAGTATTTAACCTAAAGAGAATTAAGTTATTTAGGGATTGTCATATAGTATTACAATCTCAAATACTCATAGAATGTCTTGAGTGATAAATCAAATTCTTTAGAATTATTTGATGTTGATAACTTGAAATACTTTACCTCCAAAGTTGTCAAGGTTTGGAAATTAAGTATACAAAGTATATACTTAAATATTACTTCGACCTAGAAGGAAACTAAGACACCATCAAGCTATGGAATGTGATGAATCACATTGAGTCTTTAAAATTGAAGTTTTGAATTTGTCAAAAACTATCAAGGTATTTTGTGACGTGTTCCAAAAGATAACAATTTGTTATTGCTCTACATGCTAAGTATTTGAAGAATAGTCTATGATTACTAAAAGCAAGTGGGAGGACTCGTAGATCTTTAAGAGATAAATAACAAAATACGCAACCTTCTAAATATACTAGCGAATGTCATAATGATGGTGAACATTAAGTGTTGAACATCGTGATGATAGAACTCACATGCATAGATCCGCAAGGATGTCTTTAGTACTTGAATGATATATTGATATGTCAATACTAAGTAATGTATGTTAGAGGATCATGGTGACCCTACTAATCATATAGATGCATTATTGAATCTTGAATGTCATTATTGAATAAAACTATGAATGAGTAGATGCAAGTCCATAGAAGATAACCAATTTTTTGAAACTTGATTAATCTTTAACCAACCGGTTAGACCGTGAGGTGAATATAAGTTTCTTTAGTGAAAGAATCATATGGACAATATTGTACACATGATTAATGCACAATATGTGATAGAAAAAAGTTCTACATGCATTAATAAAGATGATTTGTTGTCATGATAGTTTTATAATGATAAACATGACAATGTAATATTTAAACACTTTTGTATGGTTACACTAGCGAGGACGGTTGTGATCAAAGTGTTGATAAATTACACTAATCTTTATGTAGTGTACATAATGCAAGCATCCATGTATGGATTAATGTATGCATCTAAGGAATATATCTCAAGTCTAATTATTAAATCCATGTTTTGATTTTTAATTAGATCTAAGATAACTTTTGAGTACATCTAAAAGCTAGTGGGAGTATTATGTTTATTTTTTTTTAAATCACATATGATGTATAACATATGGAAAGCAATATTCCATGTAAGCTAGATGTTAAACCTTAGCTTGGAATAAGGTTTCATATGAAAGGGTTTAGAAATTAAACGTATGACCTTGATATGTATGTTTATTGTAATAAACATTTGTGGTTAATGAGATCCAACACAACATGAAATATCATTTAGAAAGTCTCAATGAATGTATCTCATGTGATGAGAGTTGACATAAGATGAAAACTTAAAGGATTCATCATGTAAATCATATTGTGTGTATGGATAGTTGTAAAACTTGTTTAAATACAAGAAGATTTGACAACAACGATTGCTTAAAGAGAAAATCATTTAGATGATTAGTACAAATGTTATGATAAGATTTGTTTGGGATAGAATAATTATTACTAACTTGAATTGTTCCAAGTAATGAACATTCTATATGATAATAAGATGTAATTATCATTGTCAACAAACTTAGAGTTTAGAAAGATACCAAATATTATCATAATAATAATTTATAGTTTATGGAGTATAATATATCATAGTGATGTTTTTAGACATTGATGATAGCTTCATTGAGATAACACTCAATAATAATCATGGTATGATTTCATCTTTGATGATGACCATGTGGACTAACTATGTTCAAATTGAGCATAATGTTGCAATACATATTAAAAGAATAAAGAATACTTTATAGTTTAAGAAGCTATTAAAGAAGATTGTTTTCAATAAGGTGTTTTGTTGGACTCACACACCTTATAGGATGTACATCAACGATACTCCCATTTTGTTGTGTGTTCATATGTAGAAACGTACATAATAACAATCATTATATATGTTCAGAGATTTTCACAATTGTGAATTTGAAATAAGTATTCTCAAAATTCCAAAGATCAAACCTAGTAGAGTTTCATGAAATATATGCCTTCACAACAAGTATGATCTTCATATCTTGTGGCATGATTTTTCAACTAAGGTTATCATGCATTGATCTTTTAGTATTTGGATAAAGGATATTGTTAAACAATATTTATTTTATGAATTGAAGTACTGGATATATTCGTTTTCTTTAATATTTATTGGTCCTATTTTTGCATGTTTAAATCCTTGAATAAAATGTTATTCTAAATTGTCTATGTCGACTGATTATATGGGAATATAATTGAATTAAGACATATATGAGAGATGGTAATATTCGTAGAATATGCAAGAACGGTTCACCAACTCATACGATATCCAAAAGTTGTATATTGGACATCTCCTACTAACAAGTCAATCACTTTATGGATCGGCGTCTTTAAGTGAAACTTGTAAATGATTTATATTACTAAATCCTTTGACTTGAGATGCAAGCAGGTCTTATATATGTGGATGATACTTTTTGCTATAGTTCTAACGCTATCCTGAATAAGGTAGTAATAAAGGCTATAATCATTTGTATCTTGAAACATGTAAGAGGCACGTGTAGTCAAGATAGAATTTGTTCATTCAACTAGGTTTGAAGAATAATGCTACTGGGCCCCTCGTTAATTAATTAGATGTTTGTATGGCCATACCCAATGATAATCTAGATTTGTCTCGATTAGATTGGTAATCTATATTAATTATGTAATGCGAGAAACAGAATAGTTAAAATGGAACGACTTTGATCCATATCCATTATTAACATGGCATTTGAGAAACAAAGGGATTGTAAATGTTTTAAGTCATTTAAATGTACTTTATAGAAAACTACACTCGAGAGGTTCCGGGAGCATTGGCGTGTTGCTAGACGCTAACCAATGTTATTATATTATATTATTGTACATGTCCAAGTGGGAGCTGAAGGAATATGTACACGTAAATAATATATGTCCGGAAGTCGTCCCGAGCCTAAGGAGACGCACGCGTTAATACGTAAAACAATTATACGTTAATATATTATGCGTAATATATTAATTAGTGATAAGTTATTATGAACGTTAATTAATTAGTTAGTTAACGAGATTTTATTAACGGTAGTTAAAAGTTAACTACAAAAATTAAAACAAATAAAAAAGAACTTGATATTAATCCTTATTAATGTGGTTTCCTTATTGGATATTGATACCGACTGTAGCATGTATATATGCATATCTTTGAGTCATTATTAAGGATATGTATATATTCCCTATGGCAAATACCAAAGTGCGATTGTGATATGTTCCGTATAAAACAATTTTGCGATCTTGGTTTTGGTTTAATACTGCGAACAAACTAACAAGTCGATTTGTTAGTTTTGTGTTGATTTGTTTTAACAAATATCGATTAGCTTATCACTATCGGTACTAGCATACATAATTGTTTGCTATAACGTATTGTGTGCGTACTCTTAGAGAGATCATTGTTTGATCTTTGGGTTTTCGTTTATATTGGTGGTTCGATAAAGGTGTTTAATTCATTGCTAAAAGGTACGCAATTCTTTATGGTTTATGTTAATTACTTGTCTATACGTGATCATATATTCCGCTGCGTACTCGTGATTATTAATGTGTTAATATGATAAAAGGTTTTTATAAATTCCAACAAATGTTCATCGACGAGGTACTGTTCATTCGGCGGTACTGTTCATCCGGGTACTGTTCATCCAAAAAATATTATTGTTTTTTCGATTTGCTATGGCATCGGGAACCAGCGATCGGGACACACTATCTAAGCTCTTGCATAAAAGTACGGTGGCCGATATATTGCGAGGACGCTACTAAGTTTATGGCGATGGAGTAGACATATTAGATAGTTTGGAAGAAGAATGAATATTGTTGTGGGTAGGTGTTAAAGAGAAAAGTAAAATACCATTCATTTGAATTTTGAGACAATTTTTTTACAATTGGGAGAAGATTGTGGGAATTTATTGTACGTAAAAATATGTGTTTTAGTAGTGTATTTATACACGAAGAAAGGATGTAAAAAAATAAAAGCTTTGAAAATAAAAATAAGTTTCCGTTATACAACGCTTGGGAGTAGAGAGGGTAATTCTTTTTGTCGTTTTTCTCTTCGTTGCGACACCAAGATTGTCATTCGGCGAGCAAACTTAGTGTCATGGCGAATCCTGACGAGTGGTGGCGAGGTGCCCTCACAACCTTCTAAATGGCTCCGCCCCTGACTGGCGAGATGGTATCATTTCACAATACTTTGTGCTCTAAGTGTGTAAACTTTTTTAGTGAATATGTGTTTTGTTTTTTAAAATGTTGCCTTCGAGTTTACGTTTAACATAATCTAATTTTATAAATTTTTTTATCATTGGTTTGGTAGTTAGTGGTTATTTTACGACCCTACATGAGACTTTTCTAATTTCTTCATTTGTTGATAGATACACTGATAGACATGAGTTTGAAATCATTCATATGAACAAACCAAAAGTCTTCGAACCGTAAAAAAAAAAGTCGGCTCAAATTATTATGTGGTCCGTAACGAAATGAAATCTATGGAGTCAACGTTTCCTTCCAACTAGCAACTCTGTAATACAAATTACACTATTTAGGAACACACACGACAAGGTGAAAAAAAAGTATTAAAAAAACATGCTTCTTCATTATATCTTGTGTCTTATAATTACTACTTCTTCAACAATGGCCCTGGGGACTCTGAGCCTCCAAGGTTCTAACTCAAGTGCTATGAACAACTTAGCAAAACCAGGTTGCATGTCAAACCCAGTGTGGGAATATTACAGTTCCTTACCCTTTCGGTATTGGTGAAGACACCAATTGTTCCCTTGACGGCTCGTTTTACTTGAATTGTAACACATCATTCGACCCCCCAAAGTTGTACCTCAAATCAAGCCTGAACGAATCAAAGTACGAAATATACAACATTTCGGATTCAGAGTTACGCGTCTTCACGAGCGTTGGCTCTATATGCTATGACCGATATGTGAATCCTACTAATGACTACAATTCTTATAGTGGTTTATTAAATGTGTTAGATAAATCAAACGAACAAAACAAACAAACTATAACGAACAAATGAAGCGGAAGCTTTTATTCAATACCCAAAGTTGCAATTCGAAAGCTACAAAGGAAAACTAATGACATTGACCTCTATTTATAAGGAACCAATGACCTAAAACTTACCAAACAAAAACATACTAAAAATAACAAAGCTTGTAGGACAAGCCAAACAAATTACCTAAAACAAATTTACTAAACAAACCCCAAAGTTTAACTCAGTTTCCAACAATATCCACCGTGAGTTCAACTTCATACGAAACTTCAAAACAAAAGAATCTTGGTCTTCAAATTCAAATATCCGAATACCAAATTCTAAACGCCCCTTGAGAGTTTAAGTCACTTTTCTAAGAATCTCTACCGTGACTTCAACTCTATTCGAAACTTCAAACCAAACGAACATTCCGTCTTAATTCAGAATTTCAAACAAACGAACGAATAACTCTTAATATGTTATTCAACTAACGAACAAATGTATCCGTATCAAACAAATTCAAATTAATAAATAATTTGACGGACGGGCACAAATTCAAATGACCCAAATATGATCCGGATAATACGAATGACCCCTTATGAAATAAGATTTACGGTCCAAACAAACAAACAAATGATCGAATAAACGATCCAAACAAACAAACAAATGATCGGATCTGAAAACGATCAACCAAACAAACGACCGTCCCAAACGATTTTCACCGAAGACTATCAAATTCGAGCAATCAAACCCAAAAAACCCGATGAACGAAGATCCCAACTTTTCTGGACGATCAAACAAATTCTAAACGGTTACTCCACCGAAATCAATTATCTTTAAAACTTTCTAAACAAAACAAACCTAAAACGAATACTTCAAAGCAACTCTACTAACTCAAAATTGAAATCAAACCCTTAAACTTATCAAAAAACAGACGAACTCCGATACTAAGCAAAGTAACCAACTGAGATTGATTAGATCCCAAAGGTTAATTACTAAATATAGTACAAAGTACTATATGTCTACTATCTTTCACCAAACAATTATTCAGTTACAAACAAATCTTCAAAGCAATCTCGAATTCACTCGACCCCACAAAATCACTTTGACTTAAGTCGACAAATACTGATAACCTAAAAACAATTTCTCAAATCTTCAACTTAAAAACAAAGTTGATGCGAAGAGTATAACTAAACCAACAATGTTTGTCAACAGTCTATTTCAAAACAAAATCCTATCAATATTCATCAAGTTCGATGTTTTCTAAAAAACAAAAATCCTAATATGGCCCCACAAACATATACGAACACACCAAAATAACTTTGACTAACCAATCAAATTCGAATGAAGAACTTTACGATCGATCTCAATACAATTGCTCCAACAATTCAAACGAACACCCGAACACTTTTTTTCTTTTCTTCTTCATCCTGACGGATCGATCTAGCTCTGATACCACTTGTTAGATAAATCAAACGAACAAAACAAACAAACTATAACGAACAAACGAAGCGGAAGCTTTTATTCAATACTCAAAGTTACAATTCGAAAGCTACAAAGAAAACTAATGATATTGGCCTCTAATTATAGCAAACCAATGACCTAAAACTTACCAAACAAAAACATACTAAAAATAACAAAGCTTGTAGGACAAGCCAAACAAATTACCTAAAACAAATTTACTAAACAAACCCCAAAGTTTAACTCACTGTCTAACAAAATGGATTCACGTTCTCAGGAAAAAACAAGTTCACAGTCATCGGGTGTGATGATCTTGCTGTGATCAATGGTTTTTTGGATTACGAATATTCCATTGGCTGATTTGGATCATGCACAACATTGTCCAATGTAACTGCTGAGGAGTGCTCAAGAAATGGCTGTTGCCAGACATCTATAACTAAAGGTCTCCAACATTATACTGTTGGATTCCACACCCTTCAGGGCCACAGACCTGTTTGGACCATCAATGACTGTGGCTATGCTTTTGTTGGTGAGGAAAACACTTTTTGATTTGGTGGCAGCAATGATTTATCTAATTCTTCGGGCTTAATTCAGAGGGTAGAATCTAGTGTCCATGTAGTGATCGATTGGGTAATTGGCCAATATGATAGGAATTGCTCTCAGAATACTACTGAACGCAAAGAGAACATTCAGTTCTATGATGTAGATGGTAGTGGACATCGCTGTCGCTGCAACCAAGGTTACAAGGGTAACCCTTATCTTGATCAAGGCTGCGAAGGTAAGTTTCTGGTTTAGATCATGTTATATCTAGTCTTCTATTAGCGTAAGTTGAGTGTCAAGTTTCCTAATTACTTAGTCGAATAAGGGTCGATTAAATTTAAAATAAACGACAATCTGTAATATATTATGTTCCACAGATAATGAAATTATTAGCAGCTCAAAATATATAAATTAGCAAATATAGCTTTCAAGCATGTACATTTGTTTGAAATTTTAAAAAAATTGAGTAGATGTTATACTAGAATCTATTTATAAGTGGTGACACTATTATTAAATTACACACGAAATTACTGCCAGTATACACTATGTTCGTTATACACGGGTACTCGTTTAATACCTATTGTTCGCTATACACGAGTGCTCGTCTAATACACATTGAAGCCTTATATAAAGTTAGTTTATGCACAAACACAGCTATTGAATAACTATAATAAATGTATAAAAACTAAAGCCTTATGTAAAGTTAGTTTTGAAGTAGGGTATGTTTTTTAAATAGTAACAAATTTAAAGCAACAACAACTTTTGAAGTAGCTAGGTATGTCTTTTATTATTTTCCTAGATATACGTATATTACAAGGAGGGGCAATTCCATATTTACACAATTTAAAACCCATAACTCCATATTTCTCCAACACATGCTTTAAAAACATTGTACTTATGCACTCAAAACTTGTCTTTTGGGTATATATATGGAATTTTGATATTTAGATTGGGCCGTGTTATGATTAAATGATCCTAAATTTAAAACAGTACATTTTTTATAAAAGTTAACGGTAAAAAAGTACAAAGTTTATAAAACCTATTTCACTACACCATCTTAAGCCTTTGGTACGACATATCTTCCCTGCCCTTATAGACCCAAGCTACAACTTGGCGACAAAAGTCAAAGGTCTTAAGATGAAACGTCGGACCCACAAATATCGATCATTCAAAGATACAATAAGTAGGATTCACAGTCTTTTAGCATACTACCTAATTGGATGTCATTGTGGGTTCGAATCACTAACTACTAACTCATCGTTAAAAAAAATCTTGAAATCTAAAAACGAATAACTCGGTAATTCGAACACGAACAAACAAGCACAAACGCGTATGTCGATTGAAATAAAAAACCATACTAGATAATTAATACCCTTAACTAAATGTTATTTGATTACGTAAGAAAATGATGTACAATAACCCCTCCCCACCTCTTTCGTGGAGATGAGGAGGGAAGAAAACAAAGCATAAAACGATTTGAACCCAGTTGCTACGAAGAAAAAACCGACACTTACGGATGCTCGGATGGAGCTATCGTATGACACTGTCTGATGGTATATATAGAGTTGGCACGCAACTGTCGTATACATTCCTTATTCGACTACACTATAGAATATGAATATCAATATACAACAATTCCAACATTAGTATCGAATTAACATCCTCCGACACGTAATAACTTCAAACAATGTTGGAACCCTGGACCACGGGTTGCCTCAATCAAGGCATCTGTAGCGCAGACCGCTACTAGTCTTAGTTCATTAACCCGCCCCGTACCATGTGATCGATCTTTCTATGATGTAGTCAAAATCTACAAAACAGTCTGAGATATGTGTGTAAACCATGATCAACTCACCCAACATGTCATGATATGTCAGGTCTTATGAAATCCCTTGATAAACTTAGATTCCAACCAACCATCCTCTGATAGACTACCCTCCAATGACAATATGAATTTATCCTCCAACAAAATCAATACCGACTAACCGTTAGAGACCCTGGTGTGTGACACCCTTAGAGCATTACCACTCCAATCCTTAACAATCCCCATACCAAGTACGTTTCCCAATACTTAATTCTACGAACCCTTAGTAACTCATATCTCATCCTTGCAACTCAGATCTCATCTTTGCATCGACAAAAAAACTTATATGTATGAACATACCCATTTTATACTCCCTAATAGCTATCATTGTCATCACTACTTTTTTTTAACCGTTGTTGGGCACATACACGTATGAAGATCATCCATATCTTTATTTATTTGAGCCTTCCACTTGAAAATCATTTAATTGCCATGAGTTTGTACAAAAATTCAAGCATTTCTAATGACACCGCGTATGTAAAGTCTGCATTTTACTCAACATTCTACCTAAACAAAATCTTATTTCTCATTCTTATCCAAAATTTCTAACTATGACAACTTGCCATTTGAAAAATTTACTATTTTGACTTTATATATGCCA
Organism: Glebionis coronaria; assembly: GCA_025667525.1. Lineage (NCBI taxonomy): Eukaryota > Viridiplantae > Streptophyta > Magnoliopsida > Asterales > Asteraceae > Glebionis > Glebionis coronaria. The sequence goes on from CM046881.1 coordinate 569,584,438, forward strand.
AACATCAACGCTATTACACACCATTCATCAATGCACTAAGATGAACGAAACTAAAAAACCAGTTATTTTCACATTCTCCTTAACACCAACACGTAGTTTCTAGAATTATTTTAAATAGCGCTAAATCTCATACATGAAAAAACGGAAACTTATTTCCAATTTATATCAAGTACCATGTAAATGGAACTAATAATACCGACTCCATACATTATTTAAGCATCTTTCTTGTTAAATTTTAGAAATTAATAGATGTTAATTATTTTTTCAACTTAATGCATAACTTCATTCAAGAATCTATCTCAAGGGTTCACATAGAACCTTAATGCCGTTATACATTTCCCTTCAGACTAATCTCATTTCTTGTGACGTTTAACTTGCTTTAGTTTTTATTTTCTATTTCTCTACTCGTACTCATGTCACATTAGCTACACATAATCTCACTTGTATACAATTTGTTATTTACATAAATATGCATCCCAATCTACATATGTAAGAATTATAAAATTATGAGTTGAAGATTTATACTTTCTTTATCTAAATGAAAAAGAGTCTTGATCCATTTAAATAAGGAGATTATAAACCGTCTTTTTTATATCTTTTCATTAATTACGTACTAATAGATCTTCCATTTGACTTTCATCTTTTCTAGCCTTGGATCTAATCTTTGATAAATTTCTCGAGGAAGAATGGCTTCTCCCTATATGAACTCGTCCTTTATCTACACCTTTACGATACTACCAGCTTCATGTTGGTCTTACACATCATAATTTGGATTCTCCTTGTATTGATCCGCCAACTAGAATATTAGTCCCAAGCTATTTTTGTTTTGACATTCGCTAACCTTTCATCATTCTAATTTTTTTCTATTAAGCACTTTTCCATTTCACATCTTATTTCCTTACCCAATAAAACATACACGGAGTCGTATATCATTATAGATGGAAATATCTATATGATACTTTTCAATTATATATAATACGAATTTTATAGGCATTTTTCATATTACATCAACCTCAAGTTGATCTTTTACACATTTTCATGATTTCACATCATTTTAGTCTACTTGACTTTTCGCACATATAGCATTCACATATGTTCTATTTTCCAATACTTATCTTAACTTCATTTTATTATCAGATTCATCATGTAATATGTAAACATGATCAAATCATGCTTTCTAATTGTTCTTAACACATTACATATATCACTTATAATTTTTAAGCTCCACTTATCTCATTTTATGCCAAAACATTACTCTAATATTTGGACATTTAAATTAAAATATATTAATTATTACATGTTCAAATACAACATTATACGTGTATTACTATTAGCCCATATATTGATGATACTAAGAAATCTAAATTCCGTTCCTATATCTCAACTTCTAATACAATCTTTATATATTCAATTCATGCCTTATTACCACCACACACATATCACATTATACCTTATCATTATTTCATTACTACATGATCTTGTTCTATCGACATGCTAGAAAATTTTGAAAGCCCCTTGGGATTTCTTGGACGTGACTAGTTATATGTAAGTTATGTAATGTCTCTTCTTGAGTTGTGATTTTGAGTTAAAAGTGAATGAATGTATTAAGAAGTATAAGTCCTACACCTGAAGGACCAAAATGCACTTAAAGTTAAAGATGGAGGATGTGATTTACATTGCAAGTGACAATTTTACAAATTGAAGGACTAGAAGTGCACATAAGTAAAAGTCTCGGACTCAGCTATAAAGTGGGAGCTTATATACTCAATCATTCACCATTTGTTGACTAACTTTTCATTATTCGTTTCTGTTATTCATTATAGAGAGAGAGAGAAAACTAGTTTTGATCGTTCTTGATCAAATCTTGTGAGTTTGTTAATTTATGAGTGTTGTTCTTGGTTTTGTTCTTGTAATCTGATATTGTAAACTTAATCATTGATAAAGAGAGCCAAGGGGAGGTTGGTTGGGTTCTCTGTTATATGTTCTTGGTGATTTTAGTCATTGATTCATAAGTTTTTACATGGTATAAGAGCCAGGTTGCTCTGAATCGTGATTAAAATCTTTTTAAAAAAAATTAGGGTTTTTAAAAATTGGGGGTTTTGATCTATTTGTGTAGATCTTGATCTATAGTTGGTGAATCGTTGGTTTTAACTGGTCAATTTGGTTTTTTACAAGTTTAATTGAATTTTTAAAAATTAGGGTTTCAAGAAAATTTGGGGGTTTTTCATTATAACTATTTCTGATCTAATTGGTGAGCTGTGGGTTCAATTTTTGGGGTCTAATTGGTGTTTTGTGTTGATTAATTAGAAAACCCTAAATCCAGAAGTTAAGGTTTTCTAATCTTGGTAAGGGTTTGTGATTATTGTTATTTTCTTGTTTTTTCTTCACGTGCAGGTTGTTTTTTCCGCTGCGTTGGTTATAGATCTTCTTGATCTTGTGGTTGAGTTTTTTGGTTTCTCTAGATTGTCTTGATCTAGAGTTCTTGCTTGGTTTGCTGCGCGTGCATTGTAACACCTTTCACACTTTCTTCTTTATATCTTGTTTTATTAGGTTTTTTGTTGATTAGTGGGGATTAGGTGTCGATGGGATTAGTTTGATTCTGGTGTTGATTGGTTCGAGGTTTGTGGTAGTTGTTTGCTTATTTGTAGAGGAGATACAAGGAGGTTGTGGTTCTTGTTCTTTTTGCTATTGTTTAGACCACTTTCAGGTCACTGCTCTTGACCTACCACCTTTTGAGTGGTTTGGAAGCCTGAGAACTGTTTTTTGGCCTGTTGTGTGTGTTCTTCGTTTTTTGTTTGTATTCTTGGTTGATTTTCTATGTCTGGGTCTTGTCCTATTTCTCCTAAGGGTGATGGTCCACCCAAAGGGGAGTTGTCAAGAATGATGATATGGTTAAATTTGATGTGTATGACCCTCTTTACTTGCACCCTCAATATATTGGTTCTCAATTGATTACCTTCAAACTTGAAGGAACTGAGAACTATAAAGTTTGGTCTGCTGCTGTTAAACTTGCTTTACAAACTAGAAATAAACTTGGATTTATAACTGGTAAATGTGTTCGAGACACTAATGATGGTCCAGCTAGATACCAATGGGAAAGATGTAATGTTGTAGTGCTTTCTTGGTTACTTGGGTGTGTTTCACCAGATTTATATAAGGGTCAAATATTTTCTAAATTTGCTCAAGATGTTTGGGGTGAATTAGAAGAAACATATGATAAACAAGATGGTTCTGTGATATATAATCTCCATCATAAGATTTATACTCTTACTCAATCTGGAATGTCTTTATCTGAATATTATCATGAGTGTAATTCTTTGTGGAGACAATTTGATGCTCTTGTTGATCTGCCTAATTGTACTTGTGATGGTTCTGAAGAACTTAAGGAACATGACCAGCTTCTCAGGCTGATGCAGTTTCTTATGGGTCTTGATGATTGTTATAGTGTTGTGAGAAGTCAGATTCTCACATCTGATCCCATACCAGATGTGAGAACTGCTTTTGCAACATTGTCCAAAGATGAATCACATAGGAATGGGTCTAAAATAATAAATCTGGACCATCTGCTTTTGTTGTGAAGTCTGGTGGAAATTCTAATAATTGGAACAGAGGTGGTAATAATTCTAATACTGGGAATTCTAATACTGGAAACACTAATAGAAATAACAGGACTGGGTCTAATGGTTATAGAAATGGTAATCTTGTGTGTAAACATTGTAACATGAATGGTCACATTATAGACAGGTGTTTTGAGTTGATAGGTTATCCACCTAATTTTAAAAGAAATAATAACAACTCAACTCAAAATAATGTTCATAATGTTAGTGTTAATGATAATAAATGTGATCAGAATAAGAGTACATCTCATACTCTTACTTCTGATCAATATCAAAGACTTATGAGGTTACTGAGTATTTCATGAGAGAATTCTATGGGTTCTGCTACTGTTGCAGGTACCTTTAAAGTGAATAATTGTGTTGTTAGTTTTCTTGCTTGTAGATTTTTTAACTATAATTCAAATATTACTTATAGTACTTATATTGGTTGGATTATAGATTCAGGAGCTAGTCAGCACATTACATATTCAGAAAAATTGTTGTTTGATGTAATTGATGTTTCATATCTTAATATAAGTGTTGCTCATCCTAATGGTACTTTGGAACATGTAAAAAAGATTGGTTCTTTTAAAATTAACAATTTGGTTATGAAGGATGTGCTGGTTGTTCCTGGATACAAAGTTAGTCTTTTATCTGTTCAAAGAGCTAAAGATAATAAGGTTAATGTTAGTTTTAATGAAAATTGTTGTATGATTCAGGACTTAACCCACAATGTTCTGATGGGGACTGGTAGTGAAAAAGATGCTTTATACTTTCTTGATGAAGGTAGGCCTGTTTTTAGCAAAAATGTGAGGTGTTGTCAGATTAGTAGTTCTATTTGGCATAAGAGACTTGGACATCCATCAAATCAAGTGCTGGATGTTCTAAGAAAAGATAATATTAATATTAAACTTAAAGGATTAGAACCTTGTGATGTGTGTCATAAAGCTAAACAAACTAGAGAATCTTTCTCTTAAAGTGAACATAAAACTAAAAAACTAGGTGATATTGTTCATATTGATGTATGGGGTCCATATAAAGTTACTAGTAGAGATGGGTTTAGATTTTTCCTGACCGTGGTTGATGATTATACTAGGTATGTTTGGGTTTTTTATTAAAAAAATAAAACTGAAGTCTTTGGTTGTATTCAAAATTTTGTTAAATTTCTTGACAATCAGTTTAATAAAAAGGTAAAAGTTTTCAGAAGTGATAATGGGACAAAATTTGTAAATCAAAGGTTTTCTGATTTGGTTAAAATAAATGGTATAGTCCATCAAACCACTTGTGCTTATACCCCTCAACAAAATGGTGTTGTTGAGAGGAAGCATAGGCATTTGCTTAATACTGCTAGAGCCCTCATGTTTCAGGGGGGCATACCATTAAACATGTGAGTGTGTCCTAACTGCTACTTATTTGATTAACAGGTTACCTACTGCTGTTTTGTCTGGTAAAAGTCTTTATGAAATGGTTTATGAGTCTAAACCTAGTATACTCCATTTGAAAGTGTTTGGCTGTTTGTGTCTTTCTAATGTTGTTAATGTTTTTGATAAGTTTGAGTCAAGGTCTGAGAAATGTGTTTTTGTTGGTTATGCTACTTATTTGATTAACAGGTTACCTACTGCTGTTTTGTCTGGTAAAAGTCCTTATGAAATAGTTTATGAGTCTAAACCTAGTATACTCCATTTGAAAGTGTTTGGCTGGTTGTGTTTTTCTAATGTTGTTAATGTTTCTGATAAGTTTGAGTCAAGGTCTGAGAAATGTGTTTTTGTTGGTTATGCTTTTGACAAAAAGGGTTATAAATTGTTTAGTTTGGAAAATAAAACATATTTGTTTTCAAGAGATGTGAAGTTTTATGAAACAGTTTTTCCTTTTAAAAATGATATGATTAGTAAAGACTTTGTTTTTTGTGATAATGATGTTGATGATTTAAACTTTTTTAACATAAACAGTCAAGTACCTAGTGAATCCTATGATGAAAATGGAGATAGTATAGGTAGAAAGCATGGGCTTATACCTTAAATCAATGTAGAACCTAATGACAGCACTGTAGAGTCTAGTAAAAGTAGAAAAGATGTTCATACTACTGATATAGATGTTGTTTCTGAGGTAGATAGATCATCAGATACTAATACTGATTATACTAGGAAGGACATTAGGGATGAGTATGCAACATAAAATATTTCTGAGGGTATACCAAACATTGATAATGATGAAGAAAATTCCTCTGAGGATGAAGGTATTGAGTCTTTTGGTAATGTGTTTAATTGGTCACCAGAACCAGCAGCAGATAATACTGTTAGGAGAACTAGTAGAAAAGTTGCTTTTCCAGCTTCTAAGTATAAAGATTTTGTACTTAATAAATATGTTAAGTATAGTATAAACAAAGTTGTTAGCTATGCTAATTTGAGTGTTGATAATTTTGTGTTTACCATTAATCTTAATAGAATTCATGAGCCTAACACATATTCTGAAGCTATTAAAGATAGTAGATGGATTGAGGCTATGAATCAAGAAATGGAAGCCTTAAACAGAAATAATACTTGGATTATTACTGATCTTCCTGAGGGAAGAAAGGCTATTCCATGTAAATGGATTTGGAAAGTTAAATACAAATCTAGTGGTGATATAGAAAGATTTAAAGCTAGGCTTGTTGCCAAAGGGTTTAACTAAAGGGAAGGTATTGATTATGATGAGACTTTTTCACCAGTAGTCAAGATTGTTAGTATGAGATGTGTATTGAGTTTAGCTGTGAGTAATAACTGGCCATTATTTCAGTTAGATGTCAATAATGCTTTTTTATATGGTGAACTTGATGAAGAAGTTTATATAAAAATTCCTGAAGGTTATGGTGATGAAAACAGTAATAAAGTGTGCAAATTGGTTAAGTCACTGTATGGGTTAAAGCAAGCACCAAGAAAATGGAATGAGAAACTTGTTTCTGTACTTATTGAAAATGGTTTTGTACAAAGTCCAAATGATTTTCTCTTTTCATTAAGAACAGTAATGGGGTTTTCTTGGTCTTATAGGTTTATGTGGATGATATTGTTATAACTGGAAATAACCTTGATGAAGTTAACAAATTTAAGGAATTTTTAAGTACTAAGTTTCTTATTAAAGATCTTGGGAAACTTAAATATTTTTTGGGTATTGAGTTTATTGATATTGATAATGGTATATGTTTAACCCAGAGTAAATATTGCACTGAATTGTTGTCTGAGTTTGGTATGTTAGGATGCAAGCCATGCAGTGCTCCTATTGAAGTTAATCCAGATAGTAAGAAATTGAATAAAAGGTTTGGAGATGATAAAAAACTTACTGAGATTACTTCATATCAAAAACTTGTGGGAAAATTAATCTACTTGACTATGACAAGACCTGATATAGCTTATGCTGTTCATTGTCTTAGTCAAGTCATGCATAGTCCTATGACATCTCACTTAAGACTTGCTTTCAGGGTTCTTAGATACTTAAAATGTGAAGTTGGTTTAGGTATCACTTTTAAGAATGGTGATTGTAGCAAGCTGAATGTGTTTGTTGACTCAGACTGGTGATAGGTGTGAAAACACCCATCCTTTTACCACTTATTTCTTACTAAAACAAGACCAAAACGCGTGTTTAATATCATTTGTTTGGAATTATGCGTGGTTTTTGTGTTTATTGTGTTTTCAGAGCCAACCGGATGAATATTGAAGAAAACAGGGGATTGCACGGGTTTTATCAAGGAAAAAGACTCAAGACGAAGTCTATTGTCCAAGAGATGCAAAAGATTTGAAGTCAATGGGCATGTTTGAAGATTTATCGAAGAAAAGGACCAAAGATGGAAGATTTACATATGTCGAAGAAACTCAAGTCTATTAAACAAAGAAATAAAAAGACGAGTTGAATTTAATCGTCGACAAATCCCGAATCAGAATCGAAAACGTCAACTTTTCTGAAAAGACGAGAAGACAAGAAGAACGGGAGAAAGCCCACTCACCAACCAAAGACAAGGACTATATAAAGGATTCCCTTCACACTTTTCATTGAGTTTTTAGTTTCCCTTTTTCTCTCCTTTCTGTTCGTAGGCATCACCAACACCATTAGGGTGTTTGGTGATTTTCATTCTTGTTTTTGCCAATCTTGTAGTTTAATCTTTGTCCTTTGATTGTTTACACCTTAATCATCAATATAATCTTTTCATTCATCTTGTTCATCTTCATCTTTTTATTCAAAGTTCTTAAGTTCTTATTTAGTTGAGTTTGATCTTCTAAAGTTAATGGGTTTTGTGTTTTTATGATTGGGATTTGTTGTTTATGGTTAGTAAACGAATTGTGTTTAGTTTGGTTCGAATCCTTTGGTTGAATTTGGTTCGTTTGGCTAAAAATCGTTCCCCTTGTCTGTTTACTATTTTTCATTCCCAGGATATTCCGAATAGCCTGCTTATTTTGTCCCTTATTCGGAATATTTGTATATTCCGGATAGTCTGCCTACCTTGTCCCTTATTCGGAATATCTATTTATTCCGGATAGGTTCATTATTCCGATTAGTAAAACATTCCGAATAGGATTTTTATTCCGGGTAGCTTTTTATTCAGAATAGCCCATTATTCCGCATAGCCGTATATTCCGAATGGTCTTTTTATTCCGCATAGAGTATTTATTCCGAATAGTGTAATTATTCCGCATAGCCTCAATATTCCGCATAGCCCACTTATTCCGAATAGTGTAATTATTCCGCATAGAGTATTTTATTCCGCATAGCCTAGATATTTCGAGTAGGACTTTTATTCCGGATAGCCTCATTATTCCGAATAGCCATCTTTATTCTGAGTAAGCCTAATATTCCGAGTAGCATTGTTATTCCGCATAGCCGTATATTCCGAATAGCATGATTACTCCGCATAGCTTCAATATTCCGGATAGAGCATTTTTAAGGTTATTTTCACGTTACTGTTTTATTTAAATTTTAATTCTAGTTTTTTTTTTGTTAATTAATTGCTTCTAGTTTACTTTTAATTACCTTACGCTTTGACCTTTTTAGTAGAATAGAAAACCAAACCTACTATTTATCACCAAGAACAAATCATTCCACTTTTAGCTGTGATCAATTCGAAAAGATACCGAGATCTTAAATCTAGAACCCATAGCAAATCTCTTGTATCAAATGGCGCCGCTGCCGGCTCTTCTCGTTAAGATTACCAGTTTTTTGTGAGAACTTGGATTTTGGGATCCGTTCACCGTGAACGTTACTTTTTCATAAAAAATTTCAAAAACACAAAAAAATATAAAATTTTCAAAAATACAAAAAAAATTAAAAAACCATAAAAACCAAAAATATTTCTTGCTTGCTTTGTTAGTTCTTTTGAAGGTGCATGCGTACACGATCAATGTCTTATCAAGAGCCCGAGCCTCTCGAAGACTTAAACATGGCCGGTGTACAAAACAACAACAATAACCCACCTCAAAACAATAACAATCCACCTCTCAACAACAATAATAACAACAACAATGAGCCTTTACCGGACAATCACCCTATGATTGAACTGTTGCAAGCACACGTGGAGGGCAACAATGATCCAATTGTCATACCCGCGATTGCAGCCAACAACTTTGATCTCAAATCCGGCTTTATCCAGATGGTCTCTGCTCAACCATTCTTGGGGAGTACCATTGATGATCCACATGACCACATCAAGAGATTCCTGCAACTCACGAATACGGTCAAATTCAATGGTGTTCCACAAGAGGTAATCCGTTTACAACTTTTTCCTTTCTCCCTAGAGGGACAAGCCCGACATTGGCTTGCAAAGGAACCGCCACAAAGTATTCTTACGTGGACGGATTTGGAGACCAAATTTATCAACTACTTTTTCCCACCCTCTCGTACTACCGCTTTGCGGAATGAAATCATTAATTTTGAACAAAAGTACGATGAGTCTTTTAGTGAATCTTGGGATCGTTTCAAAGATCTTTTAAGAAAATGCCCACAACATGGTTTTACCAAAGTGCACCAAATTAACACTTTTTATAATGGTTTAAGCATGAATGACCAAGATTCACTAAACAGTGCCTCGGGGGGTAATATTTTGGCTAAGACTTCTAATGCCGCTTGGGATATCATTGAGAATAAGTCTCGTGTGCAAACCAAGAGTGTGCGGACCAATGCCGCTAGTGCTAGTACTAGTGACAACGACAAGCGACTTGACAAAATCACTGCGCTTCTTGAATCACTTGCTACCCAAACCGCTAGCAACACCAACAGCATCAACGCTAAAAACGCTCAAGTGAATGCTGTAATCCAACCATGTGAAATATGCGGGGGTCCTCACTCTTACACCACTTGTACCGCCACCCAAGACTATCCATCTGAGAATGTTAATGCAGCATACGGTACCTATCCTCCGGCCGCTTATCAAGCTCGTCCTCAAGGTGACCGCAACTTGCTTAGCTACCGCTCGAACAACTTTCTCTCACCACCCGGTTTTCCTCCTAACAACCCAAACCAACAACAAAACCTAAATCGCCCTCCTCAACAACAACAACAACCTCGTGCACCATACATACCACCTAACAAACAACCATATCCACCTCAAAGAAACAACCACATTTACCAACAACCTGCTTATCAACCACCCACCTACCATGCTCCTCCTCCCAACCAACCCACCGCATTACACCAAGATGTTGAAACCTACATGAGGACCAATGATGTGATCGTGGAAAATCTCTAGCGGGAAGTGCTCAACTTGAAAGCAGACATGGTGAAACAAGGAAACGATCTGAGAGCTGATATGAGAAACACTTTGGCAAGTCAAACGAATGACTTAAGGAACATGATGGCTGGTTTCTTCCAAGGTAATCAATCCTCTTCTTCGGGTACTCTTCCGAGTAACACCGTTGCGAATCCAAGAGGGGAGATGAAAGCAATTACCACTCGCAGTGGCAAAGGTACCAAGGAACCCGAGCTTCCTATACCTCCACCGGTGATTGTGACTAAGGAAAACGAGTCACCTGCTCCTATTCCTCATCCTTCTACTTCCCCAATTTCTCCACCTCTTACTTCTACCCCTCCTCCACCCAAGGATGTGAGTGATCCTTCGCTCCCAAAGCCTTCCTCTTCTTCCGATATACCTTATCCCTCAAGGTTGAGGAAAGAGAAGCTCAAAAGCAAGGATGATATTCAGGTTTCGAACTTTCTTAAAATGTTTAAACAATTGAATTTCAACATCTCCTTCGCTGAGGCTCTCGCTCACATGCCTAAGTACGCAAAAATGTTCAAAGATCTTCTGAGTGACAAGGAAAAGCTTCTTGATATTGCTAACACCCAACTTAATGAGAATTGCTCTGCAGTGCTCTTAAGGAAATTGCCAACCAAGCTTGGTGATCCGGGTCGTTTCTTAATCCCTCGCAACTTCCCGGGCGTAGAGAATTGCATGGCCTTAGCCGATCTAGGTGCTAGTATTAACTTAATGCCTTTAAGTGTGTGGAAGCAATTATCTCTCCCTGAGCTAGTCCCCACCAAAATGACTTTGGAATTAGCTAACCGTACGGTTGCTTATCCAGTGGGGATAGCCGAAGACGTCTTTGTAGGAGTCGACAAATTCACTTTTCCGGCCGATTTCGTTGTCGTTGACTACGACATGGACCCTTGTGTGCCATTGATTGTTGGTCGTCCATTCTTGAGGACCGGTCGCACTCTCATCGATGTTGAAGCCGGTGAGCTTATCATGAGAGTGGGTGACGATAAAATTGTCTTCAACATGGGAAAGCTTTCTAAACAGCCTTATTCATATGAGAGTGTTAATTGTATTGACGTTCTTGATGAGGCTTGTGAAGAATACTTCAAAGATGCTTGTAAAAGTATTCCTACCTCTCTTCCCAATGTTGAGACCGTTTCCTCTATTGACTCATCACTATCTCTATTTGGAGAAAGTGATTTCCTTTGGAAAGATTTAGAAGCCACAATGGGAGATGTGAACTTAGAACATGACGATTCTCCCACCGCTTGGGATGAAGATCTTCGCCTCATTGAGAACCTTCTTAAAGAAGACAATATTTCTCCACCATCTCCCACGGTTATTGCTATCGATGCTCCGACTTTGAAAACGCCTCCCATCGAAAATCCTCCGGATTTAGAACTTAAGGAGTTGCCGCCCCATCTCGAGTACGTGTTCCTTGAAGATAAGAAGAAGTCTCCCGTCATCATTGCTAAGGACTTGAAAGAAGAAGAGAAATCTCGCCTCATCGCCGTGCTTAAAGATCATAAGAAGGCAATTGCTTGGAAAATTTCCGATATCCGCGGAATTGATCCAAACTTTTGTACTCACAAGATTCTCATGGAAGATGACTTTAAACCCGCAATCCAGAGCCAAAGAAGGGTTAATCCTCGCATTCATGACGTCATCAAATAAGAGGTTATCAAACTTCTTGATCCCGGCTTGATTTACCCTATTTCGGATTCGCCGTGGGTAAGTCCCGTCCATTGTGTGCCCAAGAAGGGCGGAATAACCGTTGTTCCCAATGAACACAGCGAGTTGATTCCCACTCGTCTCGTTACTGAGTGGAGAGTTTGTATTGACTATCGCAAACTCACTGATGCCACGAGAAAAGATCATTTTCCTCTTCCTTTCATGGATCAAATGCTCGAGCGTCTTGCGGGTAATGACTATTACTGCTTTTTAGACGGTTTCTCCGGGTATTTTCAAATTCCCATCGATCCCAAGGACCAAGAAACGACCACATTCACTTGTCCCTACGGAACATTTGCTTACAAACGCATGCCTTTTGGTTTATGTAATGCTCCTGGGACGTTCCGAAGGTATATGATGGCTATTTTCTATGACATGGTGGAAGATACTATGGAAGTATTCATGGATGATTTCTCGGTTTATGGCGATTCATTCTCTGCGTGCCTTGCCAATTTAGAACGTATACTTAAGCGGTGTGAAGACACTCGCCTTGTTCTTAATTGGGAAAATGCCATTTCATGGTAAAAGAAGGCATCGTGCTCGAACACAAAATCTCCAAAGCCGGTCTTGAAGTGGACCGTGCTAAAGTCGATGTTATCGCTAAGTTGCCTCCACCTTCAACCGTGAAGGGTGTGAGAAGTTTCCTCGGTCATGCGGGCTTCTACCATCGTTTCATCAAAGATTTTTCTAAAATCGCTCGCCCGATGACCCACCTCTTGGAAAAAGATACTCCTTTTATCTTTTCCAAAGAGTGTCTTGAAGCCTTCAACTTGCTTAAGGATAAGCTAACTAAGGCACCCGTCTTGGTTACCCCTAATTGCGAGCTTCCCTTTGAGTTGATGTGCGATGCTAGCGACTATGCTATTGGAGCGGTTTTGGGCCAACGAGTGAACAAACACTTCCAACCAATCCATTACGCTAGCAAGACAATGACGGGGGCTCAATTTCATTACACGACAACTGAAAAAGAGCTTTTGGATGTTGTCTATGCTTTTGAAAAGTTCCGCCCCTATCTTGTCCTTTCCACCACAATCATTTACACCGATCATTCCGCGTTGAAGTACTTGTTAACTAAGCAAGATTCCAAACCAAGACTTCTTCGCTGGGTTTTGCTACTCCAAGAATTTAAAATCGAAATTCGCGATAAAAAAGGAGCTGAAAACCTAGCCGCGGATCATCTCAGTAGACTTGAGGATCCTTACCAAGGGGATCATCCGAACAAAGAGATCAATGACTCTTTTCCCCTGGAGACCTTAATGTCTATCAACTCGACTTCTGATGAAACCCCGTGGTTTGCGGACATTGCAAACTACTTGGCGGGTGGAATTCTCGTTGACGGGTTAACATCCCAGCAAAAGAAGAAGTTCTTCAAAGACATTAAGACTTACTTTTGGGATGACCCGTATCTATTCAAACAATGTGCTGATTTGATTATTCGTCGATGTGTTAATGGACCAGCAGCTTTACGCTTGCCACAAAGGACCCACCGGTGGTCACATTGGTCCCAACTATACGGCCAAAAAAGTGTTTGACTCGGGATTTTATTGGCCCACCATTTATCGTGATGCTCACGAGATGGTTAAACGTTGTGATGCTTGCCAAAAACAAGGCATGATCACACATAAAGACGAGATGCCTCAGAATTTCATTCAAGAATGTGAAGTCTTTGATGTTTGGGGTATCGACTTTATGGGGCCATTCCCTTCCTCTAAAGGAAACAAATACATCCTTGTAGCCGTTGACTACGTTTCAAAGTGGGTTGAAGCCAAAGCTTTAGCTACTAATGACGCAAGGGTGGTTTGTTACTTTTTGAAGTCGCTATTCGCTAGATTCGGTGTGCCTCATGCCATTATTAGTGATCGCGGGACTCATTTTTGCAATGATCAATTTGCAAGAGTCATGGCTAAGTATGGTGTAAATCATCGTCTTTCCACCGCATACCACCCACAAACTAATGGCCAGGCTGAAATATCCAACCGAGGATTAAAGCGAATTCTTGAAAGAACCGTGGGAGAGCATCGTGCCTCATGGGCCGATAAACTTGATGATGCTTTGTGGGCTTTTCGTACCACATACAAGACTCCGATTGGTTGTACACCATATCGTCTCGTGTACGGGAAAGCGTGCCACCTCCCCATTGAGTTGGAGCACAAGGCTTACTGGGCCTTGAAGTGGGCTAATTTTGATATCAACAAAGCCGGTGACCTACGCAAGATCCAACTCAATGAGCTCAATGAACTCTGTAATGAGGCTTATGAAAATTCTTTGATCTATAAGGAAAAGGCTAAGCTCATTCATGACTCCAAGATTAAAAACCGAGAGTTCCAAGTTGGAGACAAAGTTTTGCTCTTTAACTCTCGGTTGAAAATCTTTTCGGGCAAGCTGAAATCTCGTTGGTCCGGCCAATTCACCATTGCCCAAATTTTTCCATATGGTACTCTCGAGCTCGCTCAACCTAATGGACCCAATTTTAAGGTGAATGGCCAACGAGTGAAGTTGTACTTTGGTGAGGACATCTCTCACGAGATGATTCCATCCCTCACAACGTTTCCCATGTACTAATTTTGGGTCGAGTCAGGCTCGTGACTCGGTTATAAAAAACAAGCGCTCCTCGGGAGGCAGCCCGAGTATCTATCCTTTTCCGCTTTAACCTCCTAAGTGTAGGGGGACCTCTATAGGTTCTTTGTGTTTTTATGGTGATGTGATTACAGGGATGAATGCACTTATGGAACCTTTGAAGAACCGTGCTCCCGTGTTATCCGAAATCCGGTTCTATCTCTCAACTATCGTGATTCAATTTTCTTCATACTCACATTTGAAATTGATCACGTTAGTCGTCTCTTCCTTAACTTGAGTTAACCAACGTGCACAATGTCCTAAGTGTAGGGGAGACTTTTCCCACATGCTTAAACATTGAGGACAATGTTTATCTTAAGTGTAAGGGGGGACTTCTATCGAAGTTTTAAGTGGACTTTTCCATGGAAATGCCTTCATATAACCGGAAAATCATCTTTTTCAGCATTTTTCAAATTTTTAATTAACTTTGGCCATTTAGTCGTAATTTTTAAATTTTTATCGTTGCTTTCATATGTATATATCCCGCAAATAAGTCAAAAATATTAATAAAGTGGTGTAGCTAGTTTTGAAATCTTTGACATATTAGGCCCGTTGCGATTATTTTGACTCAACCCGAATAGACTTGTCCAAGTTTATTCTAGCTAGTATCCTTAACCATATAGAACTTAATTGGTTTATTAGGCTAAGTATCCACGAGTCTCATTACTTGAGATTTTAAATTGTGGAGGACGAGAAATGATAGAGCCAATTATAAGTCGGTATTCTTGCGCAAGCTCACTTGGTGTAATTATCTGCCTATTCTCCCATCACTTGCTAATAATTTATCTGCAATAAGTAAGGTCGTACGATTTGAAAAGTTACTTAGCTTCTAGCCCAAGATCGTTTAAAAGTTGCTCGGTAATGATAAGAGTTCATAGCCATGGCATAACTTATGAAGCCGGGCGCGAAGATTGGCGAGTCCGAAAAGGCCATAACAAGGCATGAGGATTCAATCTTATTGATAAAGATCCAAAGTGATGTGAAAAGCATTATTCCCAAAATCAATATGAAGGATCAAGACTCACGACGAAAAGCAATCAACTCCCATAAAGATCATGGAGAAGTCTATCCGAAAAGACCCTAACAAGGTATGAGGATAAATAGATCCAAGTCCGAAAAGGAGGCGGATCGTTGTATCTCAAAATCCCAATTAGAGATTGAAGAAATAATCATGAAGTCTTGGTCAACAAAGTTGGAGTACCCATCAAAAGTCTCCAAGTGAAGAAACTCTATTAACGATGAGAAGACCATTATCTCAAGAACGTCTCTCGAAGATATGAAGTATGAAGTACATGCCAAATATCGGCCCGAGAAAGGTCTCAAATCGTGAACCGAGTTATGCCAAGATATGAACTTTTTGATATCCCGAGAAGCAGTTTTAAGAGATTTTGTCCTTTAGCTAACTATTGATCAAATCGTCTTACTTTGCTTTCAGCCTAAATGAACTATCGAAATAAGTCCAAAAATGCATCTTCATGATCATTCTAAGACAAAAATAAAATATAAGAGATACCTCTAGGAATAAGGGAGTTTAAGCATATAATTAAGCCATGTGTGTAAGTGTTTGATTTGCTAACTTATAATAACAATGATCTCGTTTTTAAGCTTAGTTTGGGGAACGTGAAACTTGAGGGTGATAAATCTTCGCAGCACCAAAGCCCTAATGTAAGTCCTTGATCTCTTTGCAAGTTATTTCCATATAGCTATTTTCAAGTGAAAATGGTTTTCTATCCTTTTGTTTGCTTTAAAGTTTTAATTTCTCTTAGTACTTTAATTTTTGTTTAGTAGTATTTTAATAAGGCCAAGGTTGATTGATTATCAGAAGAGTGTAAAATTGCTTTATCACTAAGCATTGCATGAGGGCATGACAATGGTTAAGTTTAGGGGATTTGATAGGTGTGAAAACACCCATCCTTTTACCACTTATTTCTTACTAAAACAAGACCAAAACGCGTGTTTAATATCATTTGTTTTGGAATTATGCGTGGTTTTTGTGTTTATTGTGTTTTCAGAGCCAACCGGATGAATATTGAAGAAAACAAGGGATTGCACGGGTTTTATCGAGGAAAAAGACTCAAGACGAAGTCTATTGTCCAAGAGATTCAAAAGATTTGAAGTCAATGGGCCTGTTTGAAGATTTATCGAAGAAAAGGACCAAAGATGGAAGATTTACATATGTCGAAGAAACTCAAGTCTATTAAACGAAGAAATAAAAAGACGAGTTGAATTTAATCGTCGACAAATCCCGAATCAGAATCGAAAACGTCAACTTTTCTGAAAAGACGAGAAGACAAGAAGAACGGGAGAAAGCCCACTCACCAACCAAAGACAAGGACTATATAAAGGATTCCCTTCACACTTTTCATTGAGTTTTTAGTTTCCCTTTTTCTCTCCTTTCTGTTCGTAGGCATCACCAACACCATTAGGGTGTTTGGTGATTTTCATTCTTGTTTTTGCCAATCTTGTAGTTTAATCTTTGTCCTTTGATTGTTTACACCTTAATCATGAATATAATCTTTTCATTCATCTTGTTCATCTTCATCTTTTTATTCAAAGTTCTTAAGTTCTTATTTAGTTGAGTTTGATCTTTTAAAGTTAATGGGTTTTGTGTTTTTATGATTGGGATTTGTTGTTTATGGTTAGTAAAAGAATTGTGTTTAGTTTGGTTCAAATCGTTTGGCTAAAAATCGTTCCCCTGTTCTTGTGTCTGTTTACTGTTGTTCATTCCCAGGATATTCCGAATAGCCTGCTTATTTTGTCCCTTATTCGGAATATTTGTATATTCCGGATAGTCTGCCTACCTTGTCCCTTATTTGGAATATCTATTTATTCCGGATAGGTTCATTATTCCGAGTAGTAAAACATTCCGAATAGGATTTTTATTCCGGGTAGCTTATTATTCTGTATAGCCCATTATTCCGCATAGCCGTATATTCCGAATGGTCTTTTTATTCCGCATAGAGTATTTATTCCGAATAGTGTAATTATTCCGCATAGCCTCAATATTCCGCATAGCCCACTTATTCCGAATAGTGTAATTATTCCGCATAGAGTATTTTATTCCGCATAGCCTAGATATTCCGAGTAGGACTTTTATTCCGGATAGCCTCATTATTCCGAATAGCCATCTTTATTCCGAGTAAGCCTAATATTCCGAGTAGCATTGTTATTCCGCATAGCCGTATATTCCGAATAGCATGATTACTCCGCATAGCTTCAATATTCCGGATAGAGCATTTTTAAGGTTATTTTCACGTTACTGTTTTATTTAAATTTTAATTCTAGTTTTATTTTTGTTAATTAATTGCTTCTAGTTTACTTTTAATTACCTTACGCTTTGACCTTTTTAGTAGAATAGAAAACCAAACCTACTATTTATCACCAAGAACAAATCATTCCACTTTTAGCTGTGATCAATTCGAGAAGATACCGAGATCTTAAATCTAGAACCCATAGCAAATCTCTTGTATCAACTGGGCTAAATGTAAGATAACCAGTAGGTCTTTAACTGGTTATTGTGTTTTTCTGGGTGGTAATTTAGTTTCTTGGAAGAGTAAGAAACAAAGTGTTGTTTCTAGATCTTCCATAGAAGCTGAATATAGGGCTATGTGTAATGTGTGTTGTGAAGTCATGTGGATTCACAAAGTGTTGACAGATATGAATGTGGATGTGGCTTTACCTGTTGATATGAATTGTGATAATAATTCTGCTATTCAAATTTCCATGAATCCTGTGCTTCATGAGAGAAGCAAGCATTTTGAAATTGATCTTTATTTCTTAAGAGAAAAAATTTCTGCAGGATATATTAAGCCTATTAAGGTCAAATCTGAAAATAATACTGCAGATGTTTTTACCAAAGTCTTGCTTATATCTGACCATAAAAAGTTTTGTAGTATGCTGGGATTGTACAATGCTTTTGCAGGTTAAGGACTTAAGGGGGAGTATTAAGAAGTATAAGTTCTACACCTGAAGGACCAAAATGCACTTAAAGTTAAAGATGGAGGATGTGATTTATATTGCAAGTGACAGCTTTACAAATTGAAGGACTAGAAGTGCACATAAGTGAAAGTCTCGGACTCAGCTGTAAAGTGGGAGCTTATATACTCAATCATTCACCATTTGTTGACTAACTTTTCATTATTCGTTTATGTTATTCATTCTAGGGAGAGAGAAAACTAGTTTTGATCGTTCTTGATCAAATCTTGTGAGTTTGTTAATTTGTGAGTGTTGTTCTTGGTTTTGTTCTTGTAATCTGATATTGTAATAATCATTGATAAAGAGAGCCAAGGGGAGGTTGGCTGGGTTGTCTGTTATATGTTCTTGGTGATTTTAGTCATTAATTCATAAGTTTTATAGAATGTGAAAAACATAAAAATATAATTGTGTTCTCAAGTTCTTTTAGAGGTGGAGGTAAAAGAAAAGTGTGCAAAGATGAGTAAATTTTATGCTTGTACTATCATCCTACTTTTGAGATGTTTTGGTAAAATGATTATACCGTACCCGACATTTTATTCTATATATTTTTATTTTACATTCACTATAAATAATATATAAATATTTCTTATAAATAATATGACACTGATTTGAAAAACTATATAATCATACCAAATAACATTTATATCTATGACTATTTACTTTCATTCTATCTTATTTTCAAACCAATACCAATAGTGATTATTATTTTCAAACAAAACACGCTCTAAATGGCACCGCATACTTACAACCTAAAAAATAATAAAATTCACCCACACAAACTTGGATGGTGAGTTTCTCACATAAACATAAATTTAAAAAGTTTGGATTCGTTATTTTTTGTCTAGCCTCCTTTGATTTTCCTTTTCTTTACAGACATCAACGAGTGTGAGAATCGAGAAGAGGCCCCACTCATTTTTGGGACGACTTTTTCGACCTTAAAAAAACCTGGCCCTAACACCTACTATTGTTGTAGTGTGGTCAAAGGTCCGTGTATTTGTGACATTAGGTCCGTGTATTGATGTCACCAATACACGGACCTTTGACCACTACACAACTTGTTATTTTCTAACGCCTCGCAGGCGCGTAGAAATGACAAGGGCATTAATCCTAAAAGCGTCATCCTTCTTCCGAAGAGGAGCAATGTAACATTATCATACACATGCATGTCAATATCTAGATGGTAAAGGTTGTTTTCTTTACAAATCAAATATGTTTTCCATATATTAGTTTTGAAAACTACAATAACCTAATACTCTAGATTTAGGCCTAACAAAGCTGTGAAGAAATGGTTTGTGTGTGAATTGGTCGACATACATATGCATATGTGAAACCAAAACGTATGGACCAGGATTGTTACTGTCTATTTCTATGAGCATTTTCGTCACATACTTTCCCAACTCGATGTTACCATGTGCTTTATAACCACCAAGTTAAGACCCATACGACAGCATCGGGCTGTATAGGCATTGCGTCAAGTAAGTTCTTGGCTTCATCAAGATAGCCATATCGTTGAAGAATGTCAAGACTACACGCATAATTATCTGACATTGGTTCTACTCCATATTCTTTACTCACAGAGTAAAAATAGATGACCCGACTAAACCCACATGGCTACAAGCAGAAAGTAACCCGATCATTATAAGATGATCTGGTCTTTCACCGAATGCCAAATCAATGGTTTCAACCCTGGAACCGTTTTGAGCAAACCCGACTATGATTTTATTCCACAATACACAATTCTTATGAACCATCTTTTCAGACACTTGCTTAATTTCCATCTTCTACAGATCCATCACACTTGACATACACATATGGGCGTATTCCCTATAAAGATATCACTTTTGGGCCCATATTCAAATTTCCCGTGTTTTACGACCTGGGTATGAGCTTGTAATTGTCCTAATCTCAAATCAGCAAGTTAGCACATGCACCAAGAATATTCCCAAAATTGTAATGTAGCATAAAGACGTTGTCTTGTTTTATTTGAGACAAAGTTTCAGCGCGGTTTCACTGTCTCCATTCTGTGTGTATCCGGCTATAAGCACTTTCCTTGATACAATATTCCTATCTGTCGCGCGTACTAAAAAATATAGAACACGCAGAGTCAATATTAGGAGGTTTTTGCATAACCACTGATGATAATTAAAGTTTCAAAAACAATATTTCTAACTAGCATTGTGTAAAATAATCCATCTTGCATCAACCACCGCGTTATAGATGACAACATCGTCCCTTAATTCCCGTCCTAAAATTAAATTTGACAAGGTCACACTGGCACTTATCGATCACACTCGCTAGAGTAACCTCGTTGGGTTCAATCACGACATCAATCATATATATCAACACATCAATAGCTCACTAGGTAGGCCATTTTTTCTTATAACACATGATCAAACAATTCCATGTTACCACATTCCTGCATCCCATCCCATCTCATCAAAAGTTACCTTCTGTGCACACCACACATTCCCACATTTCGCGTAGATATCAGTTAGAACTATTTGGAATAGAATTAAGCACAATTAGTTAGTAACTAGATTCTAAATAAAATAAAGCACAATCAGTTAATTAGTAAATACAACGATTTGGAAATGATATATTAGGGAGTATATAAGTCTAACAACAAGGCCTGGAACCATTGTGCAAATGTATCACATAGTACAAATACATATATCAAAATGACCAACCTTAAGATTACGAGGCTTAATATTTTGAAGACCACAAATTATGCATCCACAATCAAATTTTATTTAGTGACTTGATCGTATTCCCTCCAACTCCGTTGCAACTTCTTTCATAGTTGGCCTCATGTTTCCATTCAAACTTAAGCATCTTTTTGCAAGCCTAGCAACCGCTAGCAGTTGCTGTTCTGGTCCATCCAGCACTCGGTTGTCAACGTTTTCCATTAGAAGTCCTTCATCGGTTGACATAATCAGTGTTGCCAAGCTTCTCGATTCCCCTGGTCCTATTGTATATATTGGCTTTTTCCCAGTCAAAAGCTCAACGACAACAATCCCAAAGCTATAAACATCGCTTTTTTCAGTGAATTGGTTTGATTGAAAGTACTCGGGATCTAAGTAACCAAATGTACCCTTGACTAATGTGGTTAAGTGAGTTTGATCCCCTAATACGGATTTGGATATTCCAAAATCTGATAACTTTGCTCTAAATTTATCATCCAAAAGTATGTTGGAAGATTTAATGTCTCGATGATATATAGGAACGGAAGTTGCATAGTGCATATAAGCAAGAGCCCCTGCTACCTCTGTAGCAATTCGTAGTCGTATACTCCAAAAAGTGGGAAACTCATAATTCTCGTCATGTATGAATTGACACAGATCTCCATTTGACACAAATTCATACACAAGAATGGGAACTTCTGTTTCTAAACAACATCCAAGCAACTTCACCACATTCCTATGACTGATTTGGGAAAGTAAAAATACCTCGTTGATAAATGATTCGATTTGGCTTTCATCTACCAGCAAGGACTTCTTTATGGCTACTATTTTTCCATCGGGTAACATGCCTTTGTACACTGTTCCTTGGCCTCCACGTCCTAGTATTCTATTCTCGTTATATTGGTCTGATGCTTTCTCCAACTCTGTGGCACTAAACAATCTCGTTGTCTCAGATGCATGTTTACCATTTGATGTTTGTTGTTGCAATAATAAGCCACCATTTCTTTTGAAAAAACTCTCTCTACGTTTCTTATCCTTCCCCTTTTGAATTAGCTTGTACATACAAATTGTGAAAACGAGTATCCCTATGCCCAAAACAGCTCCTGAACGAAACACTTGTCTTAGAACATTCTTAGGTGGATATTATTAAGTTCCTGACTAAACCCAAAATTTAGGGGGTGTATGTGCTTTTGTTATAAATAAAAAGGCCATAGAATGGCTATAAATATATAGAGATAAAAAACATTGTCTCAACGTGGGGTAAAAGATCACGGTGAAAATATTGATTACGAAAATATTAATGGGCATATATAGGCATTTTTATGTCAAAACTGGAGTTAAGGAAGCAATGAAAATGATTCGACTAGAAGTAATTGACTAGAGGTATCTGAAGCAGGCTCATAAATTAAGTGCAAATAGTCAGATATATAACGGTTATCCAATGTATTTTATCATCACACAGCCTGTAAGAATATCTATATTCCTATGGAAGTTAAACATGTGGTTTCATTTTTTCCCCTTCAATTCTTTTGTTCTTTGTAAGAATAATATCGTTCGTTCTAATTTTAAATATTAGATTAAGTTGTGAAAACCATCCTAGTAGTTTGCCACTTTGTCCATTTTGGCATGAATCATCTTTTAAAAGGCCAAAAGTTTAACAAAAACCCACGCTGAGACGGATGACTGTGCCAAACTTTCTGCATGAATCATTCCTGAGTATGACTTTTGGCTCTAATATGATGCATGCTGCTTTGGGTGTTTTTGCAAGCTAAGTTCCCTATGTGATTTTTCCCAATCTCATATAAGACTAGAATGAACGAAGGATAAAAACAGATAAGTTTTAGGCCCATTGATCCAAGGCAATTAAGCACATATGTCAAGGTTCTTTTGATACCGATGATGTTCTAGGTGTAAAAGGGGGTAGTTCTATAGGGGTGGATTCTATCTTGGAAAAAACTAAAGGAATAAGGAGGATATAAATATGGTCGATCTAAGGAACTCGTATTATTCATTGAAAGGAAAGGATAATGTAATCGTGAATGGGGTACTTCAAATGAGTATTACTTTTAATGATTCAGAATACCCGTGGATGAGAGCGAGAGTGATATCGAAGATATTTATGATGACAGTATGACACTGCTCAATACATGGCTAGTAGAGGTGCAAAAGATGCAAGTTTTTTAGAGGATGAAGACTAAGATACATATGATACTTATGATCTTGAAGGCCTTACTGAAGATCAAATGGCTTTTCCGAAAGTGTATGATATTAAGCTTGGTGGTAAAATTAGATACGAGTCTTAATGTTTTCATAATGTTTGCATTCTTATGATAATTAGGGTTTGAAGACAAAATGGTGTGTTTGTTTTACGCCTAGTTATAGCCCAAAAAAATGTCAAGACTAAAATAAGAAACTTAGAGATTACCTAAAGAGAAGAAGAGAGGTTGGAATGATTTTCGTTGACATCCACCTTGAATCATGGCATCCCCAGAATACCCTTTCTTACATTTGCATCTATAATTACCCGGTGTATTAAAACAAATTCCTTGGCATGGATATTTCTCTGGATCCTTACACTCGTCAATATCTGGAAATGAAGGACACATCAAAAAGCTATTAACACAAGTAGACAAAGCATAGTTTTCATATATGTAAAGTACAGTACGTATTATGCCCCAACCAAGAGCTTGTGGATTCAAGCCGTGTCATGGACATTCGTGTGAGATTAAATATTTTATCACGATTGATGGCCGAGTAAGAAAGTAGACTTAAAAATGGTCAAAGTGGATTTTTGACTCAACTTTACGCTTGTGTGAACACGGTTTAGGTTTAATTGGAGTTATTTCCAAACTTAGTCCCTGTTTTATACACAAGGTTTCACATTTCGTCCTTTCCCAAACGTTTTTCAATGCTTATCCCAATTCTTTACAAATCTCGTACATTTGGTCCCTCACGCAAATGGTGGTTACTTATCCTATTAACTTTCCTACCGTCTTTACCTCCCATCACGTCTTTTTGACTAACGATTGCTAGCATTTAACTTAAATAATGAAATCCAACCACCAACCCACCACCGCACACCAACATCGCCCATCACAACCATTTAACTTAAACACGTCTTTTTTACTGACGATTGGAGTAGGGATTGGCTTGAGGTTCTGCAAGTATTCCCAGTGCTTCCTTGCCCCCAATTCCATACCATTTGGCAAAGTGGGGAATGAAACTGGGGTTGGGGAAATAGGCCATTGTTCCCATAGTTGCTTGGCAGTAAGCTCTTGAACATTGATTATTGATGGGAATGGAATGGGCGTCAACTCAGTGGATGACACTTGGTAATCATCGGCATCCATGTCTTCAAAGTCTGAGATGGTGAGATCATCTTCAATTATAAAGACTTCATCATCGGCCATTGAGTCAATGTCTATCATAGCAACAAGATCAGTAGTGGAGGCTTCAGCATTGTCATCACTAGCATTGGTGAAGGCATCATTGTTCAGTTGTTCCTCATGAAGATTAAAATCCTGTTATGAAAGTTGTTAGTAACCAGTGGGTGAATTTATAATGAAGTTGAAGATCGCCATTCGCTGCCCCTATGAAAGCTGGATGTGATTATCCATCCCCCCTAAGGATTTCTCATTGGGACTCTTTTATTGTGAATAAGATATGGTGAAGGGTCGCCATTCACTGCCCCTAGGATAGCTGGGTGTGATTATCCAGCTCCCCCTTAAGGATTTCTCCTTGGGACTCTTTTGATTTGTGAACGTTATGAGGTGAATGATCGCCGTTCGCTGCCCCTAAGATAGCCGGGTGTGATTATCCAGCTCCCCCTGAAGGATTGCTCCTTGGGACTCTTTTAATTGTTAGACATGATATGGGAATTGTCGCCTTTCTCTGCCCCTAGGATAGCTGTGTGTGATTATCCATCTCCCCCTGAAGGATTGCTCCTTTGGGACTCTTTTAACTTGTGAATTATTTGAAGGTAAAGGTCGCCTTTCATCGTTGCCTCTAGGAAGACTAAGGGTGATTATTCAGCCTCACCAAAAGAATAAATTCTTTGGGACTCTTTTTGTTATGAGGGGACCCAGAGACTAAGTGAAGTTCAGAGACTCTAGGTCGGGACCTATAATGTACTCAAGTTGTTATTAGCAAGAGCACAGTCCAGAGGGTGAAGGATCATCGGGTGCGTTATGAGCACAATTGAGTCATTTCCTAGTGCAGAGACATGGTGTACAAATAACCTATGAGATTTAGGTGTTGACACAGACAATCTATGGATTAAGGCAGACCCTAAACTTCATCACCATCTCCTACAGACTTTTGAGAGTAATTGCTTGTGAACCTCCAAGAAGAAAAAAACAAAGGAAAACTAATACCTGAGTGATATCAGCGTCGAGAGGGTTCTTAGTCGTCTCTGCTGACTTGGAGATACTAGACACAGGTTGTTTGTCAGCTGTTGGCTCTCTTTCCTCATCCACCAGAGTAGGGGATGGGTTCTTCTTAGTATTGGTCTTCTTGGATGGATTAACATAAGGGGCTTCAGAGGAAAGTGGGATTTCTTTCCTCTTCTTCTTCTTTTCCTTCAGCACCTTGGGCCGAGAAGTAGACTAAACAGAGGTCTTGGACAAAGACTTGTCAGTCAGACTTTCAGCATTCACCTCAACATGAGGGATCAAGGGCTCTTCTTTATCAGTGAGTAACCCAACAACCTTCAATATATGCCTATTGAGTGGCACCTCATCCTCTAGGGGAGTCTTCAAGGAAGTAGGTGTGATGTGGTAGGGAGAGAAGGAGTGAAGTTCATCATTGTTGTAGTGTTGACCAAGGATATCATCAATGATGAGAGAGAGGTATCTGGTGTAGCAGATGGTGGCCAGACGATTCTTCTTCCCTTAATTCTCAAGCTTGGCTATGAGATCAGTGTAGAGGATGTTGGTAATCCCTATGTCTAGCCCCCATATAAGGCTGTAGGCCATGGCTAGCTGGGATCCATTTAGCTGATCATGTGATCCCTGGTTCCCTCCCTGACATTTGACAATGTAGAGCATCAGCGTCCTCCAGATGGGTGAGAAGTAATTAACCTTAATCAAGGATTTATTTTGGAAGGTTGGGGATGTGAAGGGTTTATTATCATCATCATGAGGACGTAGGGTCACCAACGCTTTCTTCATAGTGGTGCTGCTTGGTACAGCGGCCATCTCATCATTTACGTTTAGTCCAATGACCCTGGAAAAAGTGGTGAAGTCGAAGGTGAGAGGTTTTGGATGGGTGGAAAGGTTGAAGGTGATGTGTGAATAGGTTTGGTCTACTTCAGCCGAGAACCAAAACTCCATCAAGTATTATGAGTAGCAGGTGGAGGGTTCCCTTGTAATGGCTTCGGCTATAGGAGAGTTCTTCAGGTAGGTCAACAATGGTGTGTAGAGGGGATTGTTGTGTTCAAGAAGTACAAGACAGTTGTTAAGTGTGATCTTTCCATTGTTTATGTTGAAGTCGATGTTAGATGCGGCCAAGACGGAGAAAGATTGGTTTGTTGTAGAAGACGCCATTGTTGATAGAGTGAAGGTTTGTAGGATTAGAGAGAGATGAACAGTATGTGTGTGTATGAGATAATGAGTTGTGATGATGAAAATAACAATGGGTTAAGGGCATATGAAAAGCTTTACCGTTTTCCAATTAAAGCATTTAATGAAAAAATTACCTTTTGAGAAAAACGTGGGACCCCTTGACCCTTCATGTGATTTTTACCCCTTGGAAAGCGGGAAAGTTGTTGACATTAAAAGGAAATCATTTGAATTAAATACTAGAATATATTAATTCCCATTGAAATGTAACTGCCTCGTTACATTTAGTTCCCTTAAATGACCAGAGACAAAGATCACTTATCAGATTTATTTACCAATATTGAGCATACCCAACTCATCAACTAGCCTAGTAAAACTTGGCTCAGCCAGAGGCTTGGTAAAAATATCAGTGAGCTGGTATTCAGCGGGTGTAAAGTGAAGCTCAATATCATCACCTTTTAAAATATGGTCTCTGCTGAAGTGATACCTGATATCAATATGCTTGGTTCTGGAATGAAGTACCGGATTATTTGAGATGGCTATAACACTTGTGTTGTCACAGAATATGGGAACCTTTTCATAATTGATTCCATAATCAGCCAACTGAATTTTCATCCAGAGAACTTGAGCGTAGCAACCAGCAGCAGCGACATATTCTACTTCAGCTGATGACATGGCCACAAAGTTTTGTTTCTTTTCACTCCAGCATATCAACTTTCCTCCAAGGATTTGACAACTCCTAGAGGTGCTCTTTCTATCAAGGAAACACCCATCATAGTCTGAGTCTGAGTAGGCTTTGAGGTCGAAGCCTGATCCATCTGGATACCAGATACCTAGTGAGGGAGATCCTTTTAAGTACCTGAATTTTTTTTAACAGCTACAAAATGGGATTCCTAGGGGTTAGCTTGGTACCTAGCACAGAGACATGTGGAAAATTGGATGTCTGGTCTGCTTGCTGTGAGGTACATCAGTGACCCAATCATGCCTCTGTATAAGGTCTCATAAATAGAGACCCCTGAGTCATCAGCTCCCAAATTGTTGGGAGGAAGCATGGGGCATTTCACTGATGCGCAATCAGACGGATCATACTTCTTGAGTAAATCTCTGACATATTTTTCTTTACAAATAGAAATTCCTTTTGAATTTTGTTTGATTCAAAAACCCAAGAAAAAAGTTAGTTCCCCCATCATGCTCATTTCATATTTTTTGGTCATAAGTTTGGCAAAACTGTTTGCTCAAGGTAATGTTTGTTGACCCCAAAATTATGTCATCCACATAAATTTGTACTATAATGACATCACCCTTGGACCTATAAGTGAACAAGGTTTGGTCAATGGTACCTGTGACAAACTTATTTTCAAGTAGGAATCTTGATAGAGTTTCATACCAGGCTCTAGGCGCTTGTATCAGCCCATAGAGTGCTTTGTGAAGTCTGCAGACGTGGTCAGGATAGTCACTGTTCTTAAACCCTAGGGGTTGTTTAACATATAATGCCTCTGCAAGCTTTCCATTAATAAAGGCACTCTTTACATCCATCTGGTAAACCATGAAATCCATATAAGCTGCATAGGCTAGGAAGATTCTGATAGCTTCTAATCTGGCCACTGGTGCGAAGGTTTCATCATAATCAATACCCTCTGACTGGTTATAGCCCAGCACCACAAGCCTAGCCTTATTCTTAACAATCATGCCAATTTCATCCCTTTTGTTTCTGTATACCCATTTGGTTCCAACCACTTGCTTTCCAGTTGGAGCTTTTACATGAGTCCACACCTTGTTTCTTTTGATCTGATTCAATTCCTCTTGCATGGCTACAACCCAACCTTCATCCATTAAAGCTGCAGCAACGTTCTTTGGTTCATCTTCAGAGAGAAAATCAGCGAAAAGGCATTCATTCGCTGAGGTTGTTTCCACAGATCTCAACTTTCCTCTGGTGGTGACTCCCTTGGAGGGTTCACCAAGAATATTCACTAGAAGAATATCTTGGTTTCTACTCCATTTGGATTGAGGAGTAGGAGTCTCTGTGGGTTCAGGAGTCACAACACGTACAGTGAATGCTGGTGGTTCATCACATATGATTTCTTCATCCATGATCTCTTCATCAGTTTGAGAGATTGGAGATATAGGATCAACATTTTCTTCTATGGGTGGTGGAGTATGTGATTCAGCTACAAAAACCTCTAGAGTGATGTCAGAGATTGAATGAGGATCAAATGCATGAACGTAGGGGAAATCCTTATGACATATTTGAGTAGATTCCTTGGGATTTGAGAAATCGTCCTTTGGATATGATTTAACTTCACTGAAGTCAATGTCACAGTCCTCTGAGTTGGTGTGAGTAACGACAGCATGTGCTTCATTAAAGGTAACATGAATGGATTCTTCAAGTTCTTGCCTGCAGATATTGAATACTCTAAAAGCTCTAGAGGTAGGAGAGTATCCAAGAAAGAACCCATCATCTGACTTTTCATCAAGTTTACCCAGATGGTCCTTGTAGTTGTGAATGAAAACAGGGCAACCAAAGACATGGAAGTATCTTACATCAGGGGCTCTTTTCATATACACTTCATAAGCGGTCTTGCCATGTCTCTTCACAATAATGGATCTGTTTTGTGTTTAACACGTTGTGTACACAACTTCACCCCAAAATTGCTTTGGGAGTCTTGATTCGCTGAGCATTGTTCTCGCAGCCTCTATGAAAGTTTAGTTTCTTCTTTCAGCGACACCATTTTGTTCTGGGATGCCTGGGTTTGAAAAGTTCCATGAGATTCCCTTTTCATCACAAAAGACTTCCATAGCATGGTTCTTGAATTCAGTGCCATTATCACTTCTGATAGCCTTAACTCTCCAGTCATTAACATTCTCTATTTCTCTGATGAAGGACATTATTCTTTCAGCTGCATCACTCTTTCTTTTAAGAAAGAATACCCATGTGAATCTAGATAATTCATCGACAATGATAAGTGTGTACTTGTTGTGATTGAGGGATTGAGGTTTTACTGGTCCAAATAAGTCCATGTGAAGAAGATGGAGGCACTTGTTTATGGAGAATGATTGTTTGGTTTTAATAGTGGCTCTGTGGTGCTTCCCTTTTTCGCAGGCAGAGCAGGGTCCGTCTTTGCTGAAGGTCAGAGAGGGAAGCCCATCGACTAAATCATTCTTGGCCAGTTTGTTGATGTTTTTGAAGTTAAGGTGAGAAAGTCTCTTGTTCTAGAGCTAATTTTCACTATCAGAGGCTTTGGCAAAGAGACAGGTGTTGTTTCTTTCTAGACATGATGTCATGTCAATAACATACACATCCCTTCTTCTAGGTGCAATGAGAACAAAATCATAATTTTGATTGAAGATTGTTCCTTGGGTCTTGGTGAATAGAACTTTGAGACCAGCATCACAGAGTTGACTGATACTGATTAAGTTGTGCTTCAGTCCATTGACATAAGCGACCTTTGTGAAGGTGATTCCATTACAATCCACTGAGCCATATCCCTTAGTAGCCCCTGAGGAGTCATCTCCAAAGACTACTTTGGGACCAGACTCCTTCTTATATCTATGCAGATATTGTGTAACCCCTGTCATATGTCTGGAGCACCCACTATCCCGATACCAAACAGATTTCTTCAAGTATTCCTTCATAGATATAACAAAACCAAAATAGTTTCTATGATGAACCCACTTTCCAGTGGGTCCATGCTATCGCTGACCAGCGACATTGGGTCTTCTTTGGTTTCTGTCTCCCCCTCTTTGGTTGCAATCTCTGGTTTCATGACGCATACTACCACAGATGTCACATCCCGGATAGTGTTAACACTCATTAGAGTGATGGTCATAGAAGCTACAATATTTGCAAGGAGGAAATGGCCTGAAACTCTGAGGAGTGTCTCTGGGTTTGGGTTCTAGCCTCCTAGAGGACTTGTAAGGAGTTTTAGACCTTAATTGAGTTCTTGTCTTTTGGACGGCAATGGTCTCCTCATGTTCTCTGTTGGTATGTTCAATGTACTCACATGTGATACATTTGGGTTTCTTTGAACTATTTTTAGACAAATAATTTTTAAACCCACAATGTTTGCAAGGTCGGAACAAAGCTCTCCCCTTTAAGTTGCTTGAACTTTCACCAAGAGAACTAACAGATGGACTGTCTGCCCTAGGTTTGCTTTGTTCTTTCAAACCTTTTACTCCTTCCATAAGGGTGAGGAGAAGTTTCTTGGTGGGTGAAAGCTCTTTAGTGGAAGTAACAGATTTGGCAGGTTCTTTGGCCACAAAAACCCTTTTGTGTGCTTTGTCAGCAACTCTGAGGTTGGATGTCCTAAAGTTCTTTATGATATGTTTTGGGCCAAGTAAGGAATCAGATGTATTAGCATAAGCAAGTTTGGGTAAGGCTGGTGAGGGTCTGGAACCATCTGAATTATTATCAGAGTCGTTCTCATCCACAGAGGTGGAAATAGGAGAGGAATCCTCTGAGGGGACAAATTTTACTTTGGCCACTAGTATATGGTTTTTAAACCTACCCTTACCCCTATTTCTTGAACCACATCCCCTGGAATGGCTTCAGCAACCAATTCTTCCATAGTGTATTGACCTATGTTCCATTTTTCGATGGTTCTTCTAAGTTCAACATTATCATCAGTTAATGATTCATTTTCAATGGAAAGTTTGCTCACTTCATTTTGCAGTTGATTAGAAAGATTCACAAAAGGTTTGAGATTTGTTAACTTAGATTGACAAAGATTTAACTCAGTTTTAAGATTATGAAATTTGTTTAACAAGTTTTTTCTTTGTTCTTCCACAAAATGGAGGTCAACCAAAGTGTAGTCACTGACATGGTCTCTATCAGGACCTTCAGGTATAAAAAGAAATATTTGTACCTTTTTCATGGTGATATCCACCCATTGAACAGATCTTGCTTCACTTTTTATAACAGCTGGTTCCTCATCAGCGACGACCATAAAAGCTCTGACAGTCGTGGTTCCTTCATCCTCTGATGTAAGAGGTTCATTATCCCAATCGAAGGAGGCAGTGATAAGACCCTTTTCAGTCTTTTTGTTTTCATTTTTCTTTGTTGCTTCATCAGCCTTTTGATTGAGCTTCACTAGCTTAGCTTTCAGTGCTTTATATTTAACCTTATAATCCTTCTTTTCCTTAGAGTCAGAGTGAGAAGTTTGCTTGAAAGAAGATGGAGTAAAATTCTTTTTGCTGCTTTGATCATTGATGGATGAGGGAAATCTTGGAGAGGAAGTCTTATTTGACCATCAGTCCTTTTGGAAGTGACCATCTTTACCACATGTATAGCAGATTACTTTGGATTTGTCAGCTTTAGCTTCTCCGACTCTACCTAATCTCTTGTAGTATCTTTTTTGATTAGCAAGAAGAGTTATGTCATGGAATTCTGAATGCAATCATCAAGAAATTTTATGCTTCTTGTATCTTCTTCTATGTCAGAGTCGCTGTCCTGAAAAGAATGATTAGCAACAAGAGATTTATACCAGAGATATGGGTGGTAAACCTATCAGTCTTCTCTAATTTGTAAATAGAATCAATCAGCCCTTCTTCATAGTTATATCTACCAAACAGTTGGGCCATAGTATCATTCTTGATTGCATTATTTGCTCTTAAGGTCTGGTTTAAGCTAAGCCATTTCCTAGGTAAACTATTTATAAAAGTGGCATTAATCTCAGCCTTAGGTAGAACAACACCATGGTTTCCTAAATCATTCAACAAAATCTTAAGCCTAGTACAAGTTTGAGCAACAGTTTCTGTTTCCAAAACTTTAAAAGCGTTAAACTTGAGTCTTAGGGCTTGGATTTTGGTTTCTTTTGTTTCCTCTGGACCTTCATACCCTAGAACCAATTCAGTCCACATCTCTTTTGCAGAATTGCATTTGATTACATACTTCATAATGTTCTTGGGTAGGTAAGAGACTATGATACTTTTGAGTCTCTTGTCCTGGTAAGCCAGACGTCCATCCGCTGGAGACTATTACTTAACAGGCTTCTTAATGGGTGTCTCAGGGCTAGAGGAAATGGCCAATGGCGCATAAGGGCCATTTTCTAAGATTTCTATCAAGAAGGGTTCTAAGCCATCTAAATAAATAAGAAATTCACTTTTCCAACTTGAGAAATCTTCTTCATCAAACGCTGGAACATTGGACACATGTGACTCCCCACGAACATCAAGAAGTTGGGGAAGGTCATCATCAATATTACCAGTGCTTACAACCGGTGTAGGCATGGTAGTAGATATGGTGGCCAGTGCGTTGGTCGAAGTATTAGCTTGACTATATTGACCAAAAGGTGGTGGTATAGGAGGCATAGTTTCAGTCATATTTGGATCTTGATTTTAAAAACAAGAACGGTTTATAAAAAGTTTTATAAATCAAACCACTCTAATACCAACTGAAAGTCCCAAAATACAACAATTGTCAAAACGATAACTCGTATAAACACGAACACACAAAGAAATACTTTTCAAACATGTAATGCTTTATTAACTGTTATAAACAAAGTATTACAAAGCGCTATGAATACACCCGTTGAATGACAATAAGAAATGAACCCTAGAAGAAGTAAACTTGATTCGAGCCTCAAGTTTACAAGAGAACCTATGAGTCGTTGGTAGACAGCTGAGGGCTAGGAGGTTCCAAAGGGAGAAAGAAACTTAGATTATTTATCCAAGCACAAGGGTTGAGTAACTCTTATTTCTCCCTCCTATTTATAGTGGTACGAGGTTGCTTCCTTAGTGGGAGTAGTTGATACGTATCATCTTCTAAGTGGAAGAGTACAACGTATTAAATGCATGTTTAAATCGATATATACCTTTAAACAACTTTAGTTAAACAGTTCTGCCAACTGTTTACCTTTGTCCCACTAGGTCGTACTAGGCTTATCTTGAATCTCTTGTTTTGTCCCGCTCAAAACACTTTGTAGATTCTCCCGCATAAACTATAAAAGATAAAACCAGCTTTACTTGCATAGGTCTTCATATGGCAGTAAGTGATCTCTGAGTATTGTCATCTCAGAGATCCTTGGACACCAGCACATTCCTTCTACATCCTAGCTATTCATAATCACTGGTGAGTATGACTTCCGATAATCTTCGACTTCTCTGACGTTGTCTTTGACTTGAATGTTCCTGGCGTGCCAGCTGAGGCTTTGCCTTCTGCTGGTCTGGTCTCTGTCGCTGGTCTTCTCAGCGACTCGTAACACTTAGTCTAATTTAAACAAATCTAGATTGGGCCATAGTTAAAACTTTCATTGGCCCAACACAAGATTTATAAGTTTAATAAAGCTCTTTGTTAATTCAACCAGTGCCTAAAACATTATTAGTGTTAACTAATCTTTCTTAGTTTTGATCACGACAAAATGTAAAAACATTTATCGTCAAAGATAATCGAAAGATGAATTCTTTGACAAACACTATCATCAAGGTAATAATCATTTAAGTCTTACACAAAAATATCTTAATCATATTTAGTGATCATAGAAAGTTATTAATCTTAAAACTAACACACTGTCAAATATGACAAAAGATTTTAATAAACTTTATTTTTAAGAAAATGTTTTATTAAAATGGAAAATGAAAATTTAAATTTGGCATATTCCAAATGCCCTAGGAATATCCTTTGTGGGTAAACTACCCGAGATGACATTTCACCACAAAAGGACAAAAAAGAGTGTAGTCTACTTTGGGTGGTTCCCTAAATAGCTATGCGGTTCGTTATTGATAATGAACCGTAGGCTAGATAAGGAATCGCGCCCAGAGAGACGTTATTTTTTATTTCCTATAAATAGTGGATCATATCTTCATTTTTCAAGAACCTTTTTGGACATTCTTTCTGTGTCTTATCTTCTTTCTGTATCCCAATCATTATTA
The DNA here is from genome assembly GCA_025667525.1 of Glebionis coronaria. Classification (NCBI taxonomy): domain Eukaryota; kingdom Viridiplantae; phylum Streptophyta; class Magnoliopsida; order Asterales; family Asteraceae; genus Glebionis; species Glebionis coronaria. Next base: position 569,619,176 of record CM046881.1, read on the forward strand.
AATGATCACTTAATTATGTTTACTTATGATTATCCTTTTGATCTCCTTCTTTACTTATCCAAAGAGAAGATCACTGCACTCACACATTTGTGATGTGATTAAAGATGAAGCCTTGATGAAGATCATCCTTTCTTAAATCTAGTCATGTTCATCATTTGTTTATATTGAGTCTTGTGTAAATCCAAGTCACGTGTGTTCACTTGGATTTGTCTTGTGTAATTCCAAGTTATGTACTTGGATTAGCCTTGTGTTGATCCAAGATACATGTGTATACTTAGATATGTATTATTGAGTTGTAATATGTCTTGTGTGTAAGTTATCACTAAACTAGAAAGTGACGTAGCTGTGTGTTTGTGTATTGTGAGTTCTCACTCAACTAGAAAGTGAATAGTTGCTAAGATTGGTTCTAGCTTTGGATTAGGCCTCGATATCTAGCCTTATGTCGGAAAAGAAGATAGGTGACGAAGATTTGTTCTAGCTTTGGATTAGAACTCGACATCTAGCCTTGTATCAGAAAATAGTGAAGTAGGCGACGTGTGTAGATTGGTCCTAGCTAAGATTAGGTCTCGACATTTAGGTTAGTGTCGGAAAATAATGTAAGCGACGTTCTAAGATTTTCTCCGCCAAGAAGGGATCTTGTGGATAGTGGAAATCTCGAGTAATGTGTACTCGAGCAGTAGAGTAGGAACGAAGAGAGAGCTTCGTTGTCGAACAACAATAAATCTTGGTGTCTTCTCATATGTTGCTTATTTCCTTACTCCTTAATTATGTTTATATTCTTGCATTGCATTCGATTGTTACTAGTCATTGTTAATGCACTAGAATTGACCTAACAACTATGAAACTCGTTTTTAAGTAAATGTAGTTTTGGGTCAAACTTAATTCAAAGGATTTTTAATTAGGAGCTTAACGAAGAGAAACTATTCAACCTCTCCTTCTAGTTTCTACACTCTTTCTGGACTTAAGCAAGCCCAAGACAATGGAATGACAAACTTACCACTGTCTTGGTTGAGCATGGCTTTGTCCAGAGCAAGTTTGACTACTGTCTCTATATCAAGAACAGTGACAGTGTCTTTGTTTCGCTTCTTGTTTATGTTGGTGATTTCATCATAACTGGTAATTCCTTGAGTAAATTTAGAGTTTCAAGAGTTTTTTCAAAAGCAAATCTTGATTAAAGATCATTGGGTGATGAAGTATTTCCTTGGCATTGAAATTCTGGAAAATGTCAATGGCATTTTTATGACTCAAAGGAAGTATTGCCTTGAGTTAATTTATGAGTTTGGCTTGCTAGCTGCCAAGCCAGCTGTCACTCCTTTTCCTGAATATTGTATCCTTGTTGTTGACGAGTGTGAATCAGATAAGTATCTTAAGAACATTTTTTAGTATAAAAAAGTTTTAGGAAAACTTATTTATCTCACTCATACCATACCTGATATATCTTATGATGTTCAGTGCCTAAGTCAGCACATGCATGTCCCTCTTCAGTCTCACTTTAACATTTCCCTAAGAGTTATTAGGTATCTTAAAAACTCTCCAGGGACTGGAATTCAGATTTATCAAGACAAGTCCTCAAAATTGTCGTCTTTCACTAATGCTGATTGGGCTAAGTGCCTAAGGACTAGAAAATCCGTTTCAGGATACTGTGTTTTTCTTGTAAGGTCTCTTGTCTTTTGGAAGAGCAAGAAGAAACCCACAATATCTAGGTCTTCTGTTGAGGCTAAATTTAAGTGTATGGCTAGTGCCACTTGTGAGGTGATGTGGATCACCAATGTTCTGAGTGACATCAAAATTACAAATTTGTTGTGTGTGAATCTCTATAGTGATAGCATTTATGCAATCCAAATTGTTGGCAATCGTGGGTTTCATGAGAGAAGCAAACAATTTGAAGTTGATGTTCATTTGATTAGAGAGAAAGTTCAGGATGGTGTTATAAACACCATTAAAGTTGCTTCTGCTGAACAAACTGCTGATCTTTTCACTAAGGATCATGGGAACTCTTAACATTTGAAACTTTGCAATCAGTTGAGCCCTGTGAACATGTTTGGGAAGTAATACTTGCTCAATTTGAGGATGGGTGTTGAATTATCTAACTAATCAAGGTTTAGTTGTTGCTTTCATTTCTATTTGTGTTGTTTTTGTATGCAGGCTTAAAGCTGAGGGACTCCTCTTGCATTCTTTGATTCTCTCTAGTTGGGCTCATCTTGGACTTGGACTGTTGGTTGCTTGGTTCTTTTGCTTCTTATACCCATTAGGAGATGATATACAAGTACCCTAATTCTTAAAGAGTTATAGTTATCACTCTTAACATTTTACACTCAGTGGCTTTAGGCTTGCTCTCTCTTCTCTCTCTAAGATCTTGATCTGGGAGATATCATTTCATATTGTATTTGTGTGTTTGAGTGATCTATGTGGTGAGGTGATAAGACCAACCTAGTTGGAACTATCAGTCTTTATTATGTATGTTTGATCAACACTCGTTTGATGACTAATCTTTTATTTTGTATTTTTGTACCTTGAACCTTGAATAAATATCATTAAGGGGTGGTTGCTTGAGTGATACATCTGGTGTCCATGTTCAGGGACGAAGCTTCATAGGGGCAAGAAGGGGTGGTGCCCCCCCCCCCCCCCCCCCCCCTCAAAAAATGACCACCATATGTATTTTATGTTATGTTTGTGTAAAAATACAGTGGTACAATTGTATTTTTAGAGTTTGACCCTTTTAAAATTTAAAAGTTTTATTTTGGCCCCTTCTAAAATCTTGGTCAAGCTTCATCCCTGTCCATGTTATTGGTTTATACTTTTAACAGTATGTTTGGCAAGCAGCTTATTGAGCTTATGAGAGTTTGAGCTCTAAAATAAATCAACTTATAAAATTAATCTCGTTTATTATGCGAGTTTATGAAAGACTTTTAAAGCATAAGTTTATATAAGTCTTAAAAGGGGCTAAAAACTTTAACCCGTGAGTTATAAAATATAAATTACTTATTTACCGACAAAACTATATAAAATATACCAAAATCTCATACATGTTTTGCAATAATAAGCCCATTTTTAGTAACTTTGCAATGATAAACCCACTTTTAATTACCAGCTCCGGTGGAGCCCCTCCCCAACCCATTCCCACGAACATATATTCATATATGTCACCAACTCACCTTGTTCTTGTCCTTACAACTCACGATATACTATATCATATTAATTATTTCTAACATTTACATATTATTAAGTGAATTAATATACCGATTTGCATAGTTAAACAGTTTTTAAGCAACTTTTTATAAGTAATAATTGTTTTTTTTTTTTTTTTTTTTTTTTTGTAACCGTGATTTCCGACTTATTAGCCGACTAATCCACGGGGTTTGAGCCCACCGCCACACAGACTCAAACCAGGTAAAGCCCTCCCTTTTCAGAAGGTTGGCATGGCCACTTCAAGGTTTTTATAAATAATATTATGTTCTGTATACAAACGTAGTTAAGAAAAATTACGCTTTAATCTAAATCCGAACCATTTAGAGTTCACGTTGTGGTAACGCAAACCTTACCACACTGCTACATGGTGTTGGACGACGGCGTTGAGCCAAAAATGTGAAAGAAATAACTTACCAAACACCCTCTTGAAAGGATGAAAAGAGGAAAAAAAAAAAAAGTCTTACATGTTGTTGTTGAAGGTCGAAGGGTGTGGATAGGGTGGACTGGTGGAAGGTTGTTTTATTATTTCTAGAGTAAATTACATCATTCGTCCTTGTGGTTTGCGTTGACTGACAAGTTTCGTCCTTTGACCGGAAAATTGCACCGGTCATCCTTAAGTGTGAAACTTTATGTATCACTCGTCCTTCACTTTAATAAGCCATACTAACGCTCATTTAAAGTTTACACACGAGGGTATTTTAGTCTTTCTAAGATAAACTTTATCTTCTATTCTCTTTCTTGAATAATCTCATCTTCATCTACGAGACTAGTACAATCCACCACCCACCCCACACCACTTCCGACCACTTTCATAAACCTCAATCATCATATTTATTAATCAAAAAAATTTGACAAAAACTCAAAAGACTAAATACAAAAATCCAAACTTATAAAAAAAATTCCCAATTCTTTTTAGTTATAAACCACACTTTCTTACCTTTTATCTAGTTAATTTTAAAATTATCTTTATACTGGTATTATAGATCCATCATCACATACTTCTGTCTTATAAATTTCTTTGACAACTATCGTTACATATTTCGTATCTCAGAATTAAATTTGTTCATTTCCTTTATAGAAAATGAGCTAAACGAGACTAAGCATCATTCTTTATTTGATAAGACATTTGACGGTTGAAAAAAAAAGAAGATAACTTAAATTGCTTAATCAAATGGGGTGTATTGGAGGACAACAACAAAAACCCCTAAGAAAAGGCAAGTATTAAATATTGTTTACCTCAAATTATCAAATGGGGTGTATTGTTCACTAACGTCAGTAAAGGATCTCTTGTAATTTTTTTTTTGAACGGCAAAGGATCTCTTTTAATTACTTGATGTAAAACTATAGCAAGGAGAAAGGGATGTCGCTTATTTATTTTTGTTTACCTCAAATTATCATGGAGACCCTACAATAACTATCTTCATTTTTGGTATGAGAATGATGGTAAGTGTGATTATCAATACCCATATCATATTCCACTGCCCATCTAACCAACCTGGAAACCAAACCACCAGTATGCACATCCACACACCAACCAACCATCAGTGGTCGTCGTCACCCACACTAGCCGCCACTCACTGCTGCCATTTGTGCTTTAAGACTTGAATAAGAAGATAAAGATAAAAAAAATTTGTGGTAGTAGCAATTTTTTATTTGGCTTTGATTTGGAAATAGTTTCAATTCATGAGAACATCATTAGAAGGGGGATTGCGATGGAGCATATGCAGAAATACGGATCAATCAATCAATCTGTTAGGCCTTATGGGTGATTTGGATTTTGTAAAGATTTGTGAGATGAGGTAACAAAAAAGAAGTATTTTTTAGAAACATAAAAAATTATATTTGATAAACATAAAAAAGTTTTTGGGAATTGTCATACACGAACAAAATATCTGGCTCAATATATCCGAATGTTGTTGGTGTTTATACATGACATCCCATATAACCATAGCATAATTATTGATTAAAATATTATTTTATTACCATTTAGAATTAATTGATGAATGTATGAATGGTATAATGGAGATGAGAAGATGAAGATGAATATGAAATATAAGGGTATTTGGCAGCTGAAGAAGATGAAGTTTGTGTGATAGAGATCTAAATATCAGTGGGGTGGCGAAAAGACAAAAAATACCCTTAAAAGATGGGAGCATAATAACATTGAATGGGGTTTTTAAAAAATGAGGGACCAACGCTGCGTAACGTTTCCCACTTAAGGACGAATGATTCATTTTTTTTTTGTCAAAGGACGAACTTTGTCGGTCAACGTAAACCAGAAGGACGAACCATGTAATTTACTCTTATTTCTATTTTCTAGGCTAAAAATAAAAAGATGAAAAACCCATTGAGCTCTATAACAAAAAATAGAATAATCTACAGTAAACTTGTAACAAGAGAAACTGACCTTGGCAGCCTTGATCAAGATAAGGATTACCCTCGTAACCTTGGGTGCAGCGACAATGATATCCACCACCATCTGCGTCATGGCACTCACTGTTTTCTTTGCATTCAGTAGCCTGAGAGCAATTTCTGTAACGATATTCACCACCGTCTACCACATATTGGCCAATTACCCAATCCATCACAACAAGGACACTAGATTCTACCCTCTGAACTAAGTCTGAATCATTAGATAAATCACTGGCGCCACCAAATCGAAATGTGTCCTGCTCAGCAAGAAAAGCATAGCCACAGTCATTGAAGGTCCAAACCCCTCCATGCGTCTGAGAGGGGTCGAATGAAATTATAATATTTTGGAGACCTTTTGTTATAGATGTCTGACAACAGCCATTTCCTGAGCACTCCCCAGCAACTACATAGGATATGTTGGTGCATTTTCCATAACAACCATTAGCATACTGGCCTCCCATATTATCATATAGCTGAACAGTATCATCACACCCAATGACTGTCAACTTGTTTTTTCCTGAGAAAGTGAGTGCATATAAATCAATAATATTATAAATATATCCATCAGTCCAGTTTCCATATTGGTCATAGCATCTAGAACGAACGCGAGTGAAGATGCGTAACTCTGAATCCGAAATGTTGTATATTTGGAAGTTTTGTCCCCGGAGTCTTAATGCGAGCAGGTACAACTTCGGGGGATCGAATGATGTGTTACAATTTAAGTAAAAGCCAACATCTAGGGCGCAACCGGTGTCTATACCAATACCGAAAGGGTAAGGAACTGCAATATTCCCACAATGGGTTTGACAACCTGGTTTTGCTATGTTGTTCACAGCACTTGAGTTGGAACCTTGGAGGCTCAGTGTCCCAAGGGCCATTGTTGAAGAAGTAGTAACTATAAGACACAAGATAAAAAGAAGCAGCATGTTTTTTTTCTTTAAACTTTTTTTTCAACTTTTTGTGTGTGTTCCTACATTTGTATAATAGAGTTGCTAGCTGGAAACAGAGACGTTGACTCGTTATTGAAAAATATCTTGTGTGTGTTCCTAATAAATTCGTTTCATTTCCTGAATGATTACTCGACGCGTTGATGAAAAATATCTTTTAATTTGAATAAACTGAACCGGCTTTTTTTGTGGTTCAAAGACGTAGGGTTTGTTCATATGGAAAATCTCGACTCATGTGCATCAACGAAATGAATAGTAATTAACAAATTACTAGTATCAAGTAAGCCCAAAATACCTATTTCCCATGTTTCTTACTTTATACTAGCATTCTTTAGTTGCGTGGTTTGACGAGTGTTCGAAAAAGGCTTAATGAGGCGAGACTACGTGATGCACGGAATACCTTTTCTGAAACAAGCATGTTACCTGTGATATCAAAGTGAGTCGATTTGAGGCAATGGCAAACCAAAATGACAAGAATGCTTTTAAACTTTCGCTACCCAAAATATTTAGAGTGAATGAGAATAATTGGCCATATACAACATTTAATGTGCTATGGTGTCATTTTAAGTGATAGTGGTACCACTTGACATGTGAGGTTCTTTGCCATTTACCATCTCAGAATAATTTCAAATAATTTGGCTAGAACTAAATCATCACTACTCACGTGGGCCTTTTCACAACAACCAGACATTATAAAGAGTTAACTCTATTTTTACTATTTTTAACCGTGTTTTTTTTTAAGTAAATTATTCAAATAAATCACCATTACATGTTTGTATTAGAATTGGTAAAATCTCATAACTAATTATTATTAATTATCAAATATATATACATCATATATTCATGACTTACACAATGAAATAACTAATATGGGCTAAGCCCGATAAATCAAAATTGTATGCCATTTTGACGAAAAAAGTTATGGAAACGGCTGTTGTCATATTCACCCCCATTGTCACACTAAAAAGCTTCAATACCTACATTAAATTGTCAATTGATATAAGCACGAAAAGCAACAAAAGTATCAAACAAATCATATTTTTAGGAAAAGGGTGGACGCAAACAAAATGAGAAAAGTGATATAAAAAAATAGCACAATATTTAATTCCACTTTCACTCGGAACTAGAGATGTGTATAAATCTGTGTGAATAATTCCAAAAACGGACTCAACATAAGACTCAGAATTAGAAAATGGAAGCTTAACATGTTTACCTAATTCGCACACATGGTATAAAGCGGAAAACTTTGATTTATTACACGAAATTAAATTACTTGACACTAAATGACGAAGCACATCTTCCCCGAGTGACTAAGACGTGCGTGCCATGTAGTGGAAATAAATGAAAGCAAAGATACTGGAGTTTGGAATGAAGTTTGTTGAGTGATCGGGTAAAGGTCATCCGTACTATCCCAACGAAGAAGAAGCTTTTGTGTGTGATAATCCTTTACAGAAAATCCACAAGAATCAAATTCAACAAAAACATCATTATCATAGGTAAATTTACGAACATAAAATAAATTCTTAGTTATGTGAGGTGTGCCAAGGATATGATTCAAATGAAAAGGCTTATAAGATGTATGCAAGAAGATATGTCTGGTATGAGTGACAGGAATAGAGTTATCATTAACAATAAATACCGATGACTAACTGCTCGAATTACTAGAGAAAGTGAGTATACATGTAATCTATGCCAAGTGAGAAGATGTTATGGTGTTCATATTCCAAGGGGATCTTGACGAGTCATATGAATCACGTGTGTAAGTATGGTTTCTTGAGACTGAAATGAATTCAGTATATAAGCATACTTTTGTGGACTTTGTTGAACATAAAACGACCCATGTGGACTTTGTTGGACAAATGATTGGGCTTCTTAAATATAATGGGCTGGCTATAACATCTGAGCATTTTGGAAAGGTTGGGATGGAACCGCACCAGCTAGATTTGCATGTTGTGGCTGCGTAAATGCAGCTGGATGACACCTTTTTCTCACAAAAAAATAAAACAAATAAACATATGAAAAGGTATATTTTTAGCAAGTTAGAATTTTCTATTTTTCCTGTGAGCACTTTCCACCTCTTCATGAGCTTTCCTTCTTCATTGTAAGATCACCGCCATACTCCTCTGTGGGTATATCTTCATTAATTTCTCAATTACTTCATCAATTAAATTAGTACTTCATACCAATTATCCCTTTTATAAATTATCATACTATCTTATAAAAGAGATTAGACCCTCTCTCTTCATTTAATACCAAAAAAATAAGTAGTACAACAAATACAACATAATGTACAACATATTAATGCAGCCAAAAAAATTTAATTTAAGTAATACAAGATTTTAATGCATATGTACAACTTTATATCTCTAATATATACAAATCATTTAATCATACTTAATTAAAACATAATTAATAATACAATTAAAACACCCCATCACCACAATTTACAAGCAAAACAACACATCGTACAAATCTCCTCTATCATATTTTTCTCCCTTTTTCTTTGCAATCATATATACAAACCACTTTTAGGTTGATCTTCTCATTCAAATGTTCAAAAGAGGGTATGTCAATTCTCGCGCTTAATTGAGTTCCGAAAATAAAGTTACACATATTACATATTACATATACGCCACAAGTAATAATATCCCTATATCGAAATTACGTTTTTGAGACATGTTTTTAGGTGAAAACTATCATCATCCATAAATTATTGCTATGAAACACAAATAACCGAATAACATTCTCTCAGGAAAATAACATTCTCTCAGGAAAATTTAGTCACAGGGTACCCGCCGCCGCATCGCGCGGGTACCCTGCTAGTCCTCAATTATCCCTTTCATTAATTAGATCATATTTTGTTCAAAAAAATTAGATCATATTCCTATAACAAAGTTTGATCCTCTGTCCTTGTTGATTACAATTTGTACCTTAGTCATTACTTGTCATTTTGAACCTTATATTGATTATACGACACCTTCTTAATTTAAAGTGAAGTTTGTGTATCTAATGTTGCGTAATCAGTAAGGATCTATTGTTAGTTGGTAGTAAAGTTACAACTTGATTTTGGGGATTAGGACTATCTATTACCACTCGTGGCTTTTGTTGAATCTGTCGGTATCTTCAAGATGAATGCGCCGCCTGAAAATTGTTAGCTTGGTAAAGTAATAGCTGATAATCATACGGTTCATAAACCATCTGTTATATCAATTTTGCGTCATGCTTGGAGGAACTTCGGCCCTGTTAGTACAAGTCCATGGAGGAACAATTCTTTAAGTTTGCCTTCGATAACAAGGATGATATCCAGAAGATAATACGTGATTCTCCATGGTCTGTGATGGGGTTTTATGTTGCTCTTGTACCTTGGGACTCGGATAAAACTCTAAAAGAACTGGAATTCAACAAAGGAGCATTTTGAATACAAGCTCAAGATATATGCCGCCACCCTTGCCAAAACTTTGGGTAAACTAATTGAAGTGGATTGTGTTGGCGAAGGTCCACAAACTGATCGCGACTTTATTCGATTTCGGGTTGAAATAGACATCACAAAACCTTTAGTTCCCGGGTTTTTCATTCCATGTTCAGGGGGTACAGATTCATGGGTCTCTTTGAAATATGAACGCTTGCCCGACTTCTGTTATCGTTGTGGATGACTTGGCCATGTACGTGACTCATGTACAAATGTTGTTATTGCTAAGTATGAAGGAAAATGGTCCTCAGAGATGCGAGCACCTACAGTTCACCGCCTATAAAAGCCTAGCCAACGTCAACATCGGATGACCTTGTGCCTCCCATAATTGATAGGCCTTATTCCCCTGATTTGTTTGCAGATGACTCTGACCATAACTCAGCAAGCTCCTCCTCAACTAAAGAAGCGCAAACATCTAATATTACGAATGCTAAAGCTCAAGTCTGCTCCAGGTACTATGTAACCGAGCCTCCATAAACTTTCAACCCTCCGACCAAATTAATCCCTCGTAATATATTTATAGATGCTTCCCCACGCAATATGTCTATAGATGATTTCCTCGCTGCTGCACTTTCAAAGCTTGATATGAAGCGTAAGCGTGATGATCAGGGGCGGAGCCAGGATAATTTTCAAGAGGGGGCACAAATATTTTTTCTCAACGGCCCGAAAGAGGAAGACCTAGCTAAAAACGGATTTAACAAACCGATAATAATTAAATACTCCGTCAAATAAAACTAAGAACCTAGAATGATGGATTAATCGGCAAATAATATGAAGATCTTTTAACAAATGACATAATACAAATAACAATGTAAACTTAATTGGCTGTATTTTAACTAACAAGAATAAATAAATATATTTACGTACTAGTATAGTAACACATACTAAGAGGCTAAAGAATTGAATTGTTTGAAAAAATATACATACAATGATACAAACTAATGACAGAAAGTTATTTTAGAAAAATAAATCTAAAGCCCACTTGATATTCTAACAAATGAATATAATAATTTTTTATTTTTACCTTCTCTCTCCTGTTAAAACCTTCATCTTCTCCATCTATTCACCTAGATCTATAATTTTCAAATTTTCTTATCCTGAATATGCTTCACCAAACTAGTGCAACTGCAGCTTTGGATAACGAAGATAGTTGTAGAGGGGCACAATGACGAAAAACACGAGAATATCAGAAAATATACACTACGCCGGAAAGTTCAGGAGGGGCACGTGCCCCTCCGGCCCCCTCCGTAGCTCCGCCCCTGGTGATGATGTGCCTTTAGACTATTTCCCGGCAAAACGGATGAAATCTTTGGCTTGGGGTTTATCTAATGCATCTACCCGACACACACCCCCTGCCATTTATACTGATGCTAGTCAACCCGATGACATAATTGGTTGTGGCGAAAATTGCTCTGATGAGAACATCTGTACGTCTCAACATTTAACGATACACTTCCCAACTCGTCGTCCTCCACCTACTGTAATCTCAAACCAGAAAAGAAGAGGACGCCCTAAACGGAACAATACTACCACATCGGGTACTCCAGCATCTAACTTATTGGGATCTTCTGGTGATCTTTTGGATGCTCCTATTGAAATAGTGGAATTCATTCCATCAAAAAACTCTCCAAGGGTTGTGGTGGCTGACCCCAAACAGCCACACGCCCAATGTTAGTTCTTTCTTGGAACTGTCAAGGTATAAGGCGAGCTTTGACAGTTTCTAATTTGCGCGAACTCCATCGAGTTCATCGCCCTGACGTGATTTTTCTTATGGAAACAAAGAATCAACAACATAAGCTCGAAAAAATACGATGCTCCTTACATTTTTCATCAGCTTTTTATGTTGATCCGGTGGGTCGTTCTGGTGGTCTAGCTTTGTGGTGGAATTATTCAGTTGATTTAACCGTTCTTACCTTCAATAAAAACTTGATCATAACTCAGGCAAAACTCTATACTGGAACCCGAGATGTCAATTTATTTATTCTATCAATGTGATTTGTATATGCTCCTCATGATCAAGCATCACGTGCTCCTATATGGAATACTATCATTAACCGGTCCTCTCAAGTTGGACCATGCCTTGTAATTGGTGATTTCAACTTGATCAGTGAACTTAGTGATAAGGTTGGAGGTTCTTTGAATTTGAATCATTTCTCAGAATATCGAAACTTCACTAGTGTTGCAGGTCTTATCGATATTCCATACAATGGATTGAGGTATACATGGTCTAACCAACGGAAAGAAAATTACAACATTCGCGAGCGCATTGATCGTGCATTAGGAAACATTGATCTTTTCGAAGCCTGACCTTTTCAATCTCTTCTTCACAAGCCTCTTATTGGTAGTGATCACGCTCCTATTATCTACTGCTCACATCCTACTAATAAGAAAAAGCAATATCGTTTCCGCTTTGAATCAATGTGGACCATTCATTCAGAATGTGAGAACACTATTCAAGGATCCTGGCCGAACTCTGAGATTTCTAATCAGCTTCTGGGCATTAAACATAAATTATCTTCGTGTGCTAGTAGGCTTAAGCATTGGAGCCGAAACATTTTTGGTAATAACAAGCACAAAATTGATAGTCTCACTAAGGTAATTGAGAAAGTTCAAACACTTCCTCACACACCTACCAACTTTTATAAACATAGAATATTACTACAGGAGCTTGAAACCATTTGGTTACGTGAAGAAATGTTTTGGCACCAAAGATCTCGTGTGAACCGGCTCAAGTATGGTGATTGTAATTCCCGGTTCTTTCATCTTTATGCTACTCAGCGTGGTCAAAAGAACAAAATTTCAGGATTGATAAACTATCGAGGAGATTGGGTATATGACAACGCAGAGATACAAAGACTCGTTCGAGATCACTTTGGATCTATATTCACGTCAAATGGAGCTCGTAACTATGATGATGTGATCAGCGTTCTCAATTCCGTGGTTTCTGAAACTATGAACTCGCACCTACAAGCACCAGTCACAGATTCAGAAATTCACAAGGCTACAAAACAACTCGGTGGTTTGAAAGCTCCAGGTGAAGACGGGTTTTCTGGAATATTCTACCAAAAGTATTGGAATCTTATTGGAGATTCAGATTGCAAAGCTATTCGATACTTTTTTGACACGGGGGATATGTTACCTGAACTGAATAAGACATTGGTTGTTCTTATTCCAAAGACCTCTGCTCCAGAGACACTTGCCCAATTTCGTGCTATCAGCCTTTGTAACTTCATATACAGGATAATCTCTAAAGTACTATCCAACAGATTAAATCCTCTGATGAGTAAAATCATCTCCCCACAACAGTCCACATTCATTCCTAGCCGAAAAATCCAAGACTGCATGGTAGTGGAGAATGAGGCTTTCCACTACATTCGCAACAAGAAAAAAGGCAAACAAAATGCTATGACTCTTAAAGTTGATCTAAACAAAGCGTTTGACCGGGTCGAATGGGATTTCTTGTTAGATGTTTTATGTAAAATGGGCTTCGGTGCTCTCTGGTGTAAATGGATACGGGCATGCCTTACGACATATGAGTTAGAGTTTATGGTAAACGGGGATTCAATCGGGGTTATAAAGCCGCAACATGGGCTTCGCCAAGGAGATCCCATTTCTCCCTACCTATTTATCATTGTGGCGGACGTGTTATGTCGTCAGATTTCCAAGGAAATGGCTTTAGCTTCTCTAACAGGTATTTAAATGGCTCGAGCTTGCCCCCTGGTCTCACGTCTTTTTTGCCGATTACTCTCTTTTCTTCTTGAAGGCTTCACACGCTGAATGCGCTGCCATTACCCGTATTTTAGAGTCATATTGTCTAGCTTCGGGTCAAACTATCAACTTTGAGAAGTCATCCTCCTTTTTTTCTCCCAACACACCAACCGAGGTACGTAACCACATCTGTTCTACACTTCGTGTGCATGAGATGGACTCAAAAGCAAAATATCTAGGGCTTCCCTCGATTTTTGGCCAAAAGAAAAAGGAGCTTTTTGGCTTCTTACTGGACAAAGTGCTTCAAAAAATGCATGGTTGGAAGCAAAAGCTTCTTTCACAATCAGGTAGAGAGGTTTTAATTAAATCTGTCATTCAAGCCATCCCCTCTATGCAATGCTTTCTTCTTTCTAGAAACCTTTTGGACAAGCTTATGGCATATGTTAGAAAGTTTTTCTGGGGAGGGGATCCCCATGAGCGTCACATCCATTGGAAGAACTGGGGAAAGCTTTCAGAACCTAAACATAAGGGTGGACTTGGTTTTTGGGATTTGGTCGTTTTTAACACCGCTCTTCTTGCAAAACAAGGATGAAGACTCCTTATTAATCCTGATGCCTTTTGGGGAAGAGTTCTAAAAGGGATCTACTTTCCTCACACTAACTTCCTTGTTGCTAAAAGAGGATCACGTCCATCATGGCTTTGGAGCGACCTTCTTCATGGTCGCGACCTATTGTTACAAGGTGTTCGATGGCAAGTTGGAAATGGGCAAAACATTTCCTTCTGGACACAAAAATGGGTTCCTTTCAATGACAATTTCTACATCTATTCACCTCGTGGACCATTTCATAACAATTTGATGGTCTCTCGTTTTATTGAAGCTCAACAATGGGATGTTAGGAAGCTTCACGAACATCTTTCTTCAAATGAAGTTGAGATGGTCTTAAAAATTCCGATTTCAAAAACTAGATCTCTAGATAAGCTCATCTGGCAATTTGAGTCTAAGGGCCAATACACAGTTAAGTCTAGGTACCAACAGGGTATCACACGGAGACAACAATTGAATACAACCGGTGAGTCAAGTGCTAGTCCATTGTCAAACTTCTGGAAGGTGGTATGGAACATCCTAGTACAACCAAAAATCAAACCATTCTTATGGAAGGCCATCTCAAACTCTATTGCCACTAAAGAGAATTTATATAGAGACAATGCTCCCCTTCTCCATCATGCTCGATTTGCAACAAGTATGTCGAATCGGTCAAACATCTCCTCTTTGAATGCGCCTGGACACGCCCTGTTTGGTTTGGGTCTCCTTTATGCATATGCTCTTATCCTCCTGGTATGAATATTTCTTGTCATATGCAGTTTTTGATTGACACAACCCATTCCTCTTATGACATTTCACGGGTTCTATCAATATTTGCAACTACTTGTTGGTTCATCTGGAGATCTCGTAATAGCTTTCTGTTTGATAACATGCTCCTCTCCCCAAGTAACACATTAGCTACTATTTATGCTCAACTATTCGAGTTCGACAAGTTTGTTACATCTCAATCAATATCGGTTCCTGGTAATCTTGACTCCAGCTCTCAAACTTCTCCACAGTGGATTCCCCCACGGTTGTATGGTGAAGATTAATTGTGACGCTGCATTCAAGTTTTCCAAGGCTGCTTTAGGTATTGTTGTTCGTGATTCCACTGGTTCTCTTCTTTATGTCCATGGCGATCTAAATTATGTAGTATCTCCCCTCCATGATGAAATCATCGCGATACATAGTGCATGCTTGCTTGCATCTAATCACAGGTGGTTAAATGCGGTTGTGGAATCCGATTCTCAGATGGCTATCTCCTTATCATCTTCAGAAGCACATCTTCCATGGAGCTTTGCAACTCTCATTGAAGACATTCGCTTATGGGCAAAGAATATGCAAATTAAATTTTGTTGGGTTAAGCGAGAACAAAATGAAGTAGCTCATTGGGTTGCTTCTCACGCATTTTCTAATGCTTCACGGTTTAGTTGGGATTGTTCATTTCCTAATGAAATTACCTCGCTTGCGAAGAGTGACTTGTATGTGCTTTAATGTTGTTTAATAAAATGTCTTTGTTAAACAAAATGGAGTTGGATAAGAAGACTTGGCTATGGGTACAACTGGGTTGAATCTAATCTAGTTTATTGGACCGAGTTTGTTGGCTTGGACTGTTTGAAAGCATTTGTTGTTTTTAAACCAAGAATGATTAATTGACAATCTTTGATAACCTCAAAGTGCGGTTATACGGTATTAGCAAGCAAGGTAGAAGAAAAAAATGATAGGAGTAGCACTTAACAAATGTGTAAATGACAACAAGATAAATAACTATAAATGCAAGCACGCGAGCATGTTGCTCAAAATTAAATGGAAGCAAGCATCTATAAAACGCATGACAACAAACTCTTTTATTAATGACGACAATATGTTTAGAACAGGTAGAAAGGTTTTGGTGGGTATTTAGGGTTGCTTATCATACTATCTTATAAAAGAGATTAGACCTTCTCTTTTCATTTAATACTAGAAAAATTAAGTAGTACAACAAATATAACATAATGTACAACATATTAGTGCAACAAAAAAAATAAAATTTAAGTAATATAAGATTTTAATGCATATGTACAACTTTATATCTCTAATCTCTAATATATACAAAACATTTAATTATACTTAATTAAACATAATTAATAATACAATTAAAACACCCCATCACCACAATTTACAAACAAAACAACTCATTATACAAATCTCCTCTATCATATTTTTCTCCTTTTTTACTTGCAATCATATGTACAAACTACTTTTAGGTTGATCTTCTCATTGAAATGTTCAAAAGAGGTTATGTCAATTATCCCGTTTAATTAAGTTCTGGAAATAAAATTACACATATTACATATTACATGTACGCCACAAGTAATAATATCTCTATATCAAAATTACGTTTTTGAGACATTTTTTAGGTGAAAACTATCGTCATCCATAAATTATTGATATGAAAGACGAATAACCGAATAACATTTACTCTCAAGAAAATTTAGTCACACGGTACCCGCCGCCGCATCGCGCGGGTACCCTGCTAGTGATTACTATATTGAAATTGGTAAAATTCAATAATCAGTTATTATTAATTATCAAATATATATACATCACATGTCTTGCACAACAAAATAACTATGGGCTAAGCCCGATAAATAATGCATGGGCTAATAAACCTTCGACTAATAGTTTAGTCTTAGTGATTAATACCGTTAGTATAAGCAAAATGATAGTTTTAGATCGGTTAGCTAACTAATCCACATGATTTAAATGTAAGGTCACAAAAGCTCAAATCAAATAAAACCTTGCACTCTTACAAACATGCAGTACAAGAAAAAAGAGTTTATAGGACCTTTTTGTGGGACGCTTTTTTTTCTAACGTCCTAAAATTTTTTTTATAAAACCAATTGATTTTTAAGTACTATTAGAATGGTTTTTAATAGAACACTTAATATATGAATCCTAATAAACTAACTATTAAAACACTTTTTAATATGGTATCATTATAACGATATGTAATAGGACGCTTGACAAAAAGGTTTTATAATACTATGTTTAATAGTACGCTTTTTCATTGTAGTCTTATTAGAATAAAAATTTATAAAACATATGACATGTGTGTCCTATCACGTTATGTTTTAGAGGACGCTTATTCGTTAAAGGTTTTATAATGTCTAAACATAATAAGACTCTTAACGAAAAGGTCCTCAAGCACATCTTTTACTAATGGATTGTCCCATGTTATCTCATACTAGATGTGTACCCGCATATAGCTGCAAAAATTATCTAGAGGCAAATAGTTAACGGTATGCTAATTGATTCGGTGGTTGAACCGCAACCCGGTGACTCGATCAGGTTAACCTATTGGTCGAATCAATGAACCAGTGATTCGATCGGGTTGACCCGGTAGTTGATCTTATGATTCGATGACTCTGCCGGGTCAACCCGGTGGTCGAGTCAGTGAACGAGAGACTCGTCCGGGTTGACACAGTGGCCGAACCCGTGACCCGGTAACTCGACCAGTTGACCCGGTGGTTCAATCGAGTTGACCCGATGGTCGAAGTCATGAGCCTGTGAGTCAGAAACGAGAGACTCGACCGGGTTGACACAGTGGCTGAACCCGTGACCCGGTGACTCAACCGGACTGACTCGGTGGTTAAACCCGTAAGCGGTTACTCAACCTTGTTTACTCGGTGGTCGATCTTGTGACCCAATGACTCGATTGGGTTAACCCGGTGGTCGAGCTCGTGACCCGATGACTCAACTAAATCAACTCGATGTCGATCCCATGACTCGATAACTCAATCAGGTTGACTCGATGCACCTATGACCCGATAAATGAGATAAGGAAATAAAAGATTATGCAACTTTTTCAATTATCTACTTTTCAACTTGTGATTTGCGAAAAAGGATATGTAATAAGATCGTGAGATAAGGTAATAAAGGCAAATGTTGAATGTAAATCCTCTTTTTAGTATAAACTTAAGTAATCAATCTCAACAGTTTATTTTTTTCACCTTAAAAAAGCTCACTTTACAAAAGAAAATTAAATACATCACAAACCATTAATCGTTACGCAAAACAAACATATACTACCGCGATAAGAATTAAATAATCTTTCTATCGAGAGGCATAATTTTCGACGAATTCTTTTTTTGTCTAAAAAAAATCATATATCATCTACATCCAGAAAGTTGTATTCTTTGGAAGAAGCTTATACAGTTTGAGAAAGAGTTTTGATTGGTCTCATAAGTATCATACAAAATCCCTCTTCAAAATCGGTCGTGAAAGATTCCTTGTATCCGGCTCAAGTGGAATAGTTGAAAGTCCTTTTCTATGATTTTTTGAAATCATATATATTCGTATCACGAATCGCATATGATTTTCTGAAATTATTTATTATTCTCTGAAATCATATATGATTCGTGATACGAATTATATATAATTTTTTCAGATAAAGAAAAGTTTGTGAAAGTTTATACATGTGCCCTTTATAGAAAGATGGTTTTGTACCATTTCATTCCTCGGTTCGGTTTTACAAAAAATCTCGTCGATTATGCCTAATAGAATCGAACCGGACCGGACCAATGACCGAACTGGATCTGATCAAACCGGACTGAACCGGACCATTTCGGTCCGGTCCGATCTTGGCCGGTCCGAGATTTTAGACCATTTCGATTCTCAATCTGGTTTGATCTTGACCGCTCCAGTCCGGTCCAAGGCTCAGCCCTACTCGAATGTATATAATACTATATATGTTTTCTTTAGAGGTGGAAAATCATGTCCATATGCTTAAATTTGGCATATTTGGACCCTTTTTTGAACTAATGGACTAAATGAGTATTACTTTTATTTTAGTTGAACTATTTGGACAACATAAAAAATATTTTGTTAAACAAATGAGTATTATGGAGTATTTGGACAACATAAAATCATTTGGTTAAATTAATTTTGAGTCTATTCATGTGTCCTTTAATATTGTCCATTTAACCCATGTCCATTTGGTCCAATGTCCATTTAGCCCAAATATTAAAATTTGTCCACTTAGTCCGCGTCAATGAACCAACGTCCATTTAACCCACTGCCTATACCCGTCCAGTCCACCCATTTAGCCACCCTAGTTTTCTTTAAAAAATGTGATAAATTGTATAAAAAGGCCATAAGACTAGTTTTGTTATTTGTCATCTTCTGTAACTCACAAAAATTGGGGGGAAATAACCCGCCAATTGATTTAGAAAAATTAGAATATGCTTTTGATTTTGCCGCTGCGAAATTATTGGCTCTACGTTTTTCATCATCTTCAAAATAATCTTATTGATTAATTCAATTGACTTTAACCATTTGGGTGCAGATCTCGAACCTCAAATTGAAGTTAGGGTTCCACTGTGTCTTCAAAATTCGATGGTAAAATAATCATTCTCAATTTTTAATTCATAATATTACCTTTTTTTTAAGTACATAATATTACCTTGTTTACTCTGTAAGGTATGTCAATTGGTAGAGAATTAATTTATTTTTGCTATGTTCTTAGAAGTTTATTTATATGTGTGATTTGCGAAAGAACTTAGTTTACAGGTTAAAGTTATAATCTTATAGCTTTTCTGTTGTATTATGGTTGAATCATCTAGCGATTAAGGAAACCAAAGAGATTAGTGGGTGTGTATTTGAGTTTATGAAAAACTAACCAAACTTCAGTAGAAATTAAAATTACCCAAACAAAAAAAACACTTTTGGGGATGCTTTATTTGTTTGTAATCACTATCGTAATGGGTTTGATAAGATTATGAGATAGGAATGGGTAATGTTGCTTAATAGATTCTTTTGGTTTTACTTTCGGCGTCAACTTGTATAAGTTCTTATCAAGCCTTACTAACGTCGGGAACCTCCAGTACCAGCACCTTAGAACACATTTAAATTTTTTGCTTTTTCATGAGACCTAGACTTTGCCTTTGTTTTTCTTTTTGTTTATAGTTTAACCATGTGTAGTTTGTATCATAGGAGATTGGTACTTGCAGATCTTTTCCTGTAGTTGTATACATATTGTATGTCTAATATATGTACATGTTTCTTGTATTGTATTGCTTTACCATTGAAATTGTTAATAAAATGTTGCATTACAAACAAAAAGTGAACCAAAAAACATCTTTTAATAGTGATAAGCAATTAAGAATTTAGGTTCTATCTTTTTGTTGTACATTTGTCTCCTGTACTTATCTAAGACTCTTATGATATACCATATTGTTCATTTAATGGTTACGATGTTTCTTGATTCAGGTTATATCTCTTACAGTATTTTTTAAGACTACTAGTTGATTTGTGGGGCTTTATTATATGATAGTCTAGCATTGTCAAAATTGATTCTACCTAGTATATATCATTTAACTGTTTTTCATTTACTTGTTTCTTTGTTGATAACTTAGGAATGTCATCCAGGATGCATAACGTATTTGGCATCAGAATTCACAACAAAGTTTAACAAGTTAATGATTTAACTGATGGTAATCGATCTAACAATGCTCAAGGTGTGTAGTATATATATAGCTTATTAAACTGTCATGAATATGAACAAATCAAATACCAGTCAAACCTAGTGCTAGCGTTTCACTAGAAGAAATTGGCAAGTCCTAGATAAACGGAAGTCTTAAGGTATGCTAGATTTTTAAAGTTGAATTTATTCCTTACTGTCCTACTTCAGAGACTTGTTAAAAAAAATAAAGGCCAATAGAGCAAAAGAGAAGATGATGCAAGTCACAAGAAAACCACTTTGTGTTCGCGTTCGTGAAATACAAAAGGTTAATTTAAACTATTGTGCAACTGTTGTTATAACGTATGTACTTAGTAAGAGATTGCATAACGTGCAAATACTAAAACTAAGAAATCATTTTGCTGATAGTCTTTGATAGTAATGTCAAGATAAGTTGAGCCCTTTATTATATTAGTAAAAAAATGTTTATTTGTAAAGATTAGCGACAAGGGTGTTCACTATAAAATCAGTGTTGGTAAATCATATGTCGGTATAATTGCATGAAGAATGTTGTTCTCATTTTTTCATTCTTTGTTGGGTATGATTCGAATCAATAATTTATCGCATCATGAACACACCTAAATTTCATCCAAGCCCCTGTTTTGTAAACAAGCATCAAGCTGGCTTCTTTTTGCCATCTTATCATCTTGTTTTCTTTTTAAACATACTGTGACTTAGCTTTATGTTGTCTACATTATGCAAAATAGTTTTCATGTATCCTATTGAAATGGTTACTTATTATAATGCTACTATCTCTCCAACATGAGTTTCAAATACTTAGTCTCACACTCTCACTTAATACTATGGCCTTTTAAAAATAACACAGGGCCACACATCCTCAAGTGTTTCAATCTGTGTATAAGTAATTCGTTATGCTGCTTGGGAACTAAAACTTGTCTGGATATATACTGTTTTTGTTGGAACATGTGATCTTGGGACGTCAAGCAACTAAAACATAGTTGTTTCGTGCTTGCTTTTTCTAATGAAGGAATTTCAATTCAAGATGTTATTGGCTCAACTGATTGCATCACCTTGTTCTTTTGTCTCGGTATGATAACCTTCTTTAACTTGTGGCATGTTACATAAGACTAAATTTGTTTAGATCAAACTTTAACTTTGTTATATATATAGGTGATATGCGAGGAAGATTCATGATGACAAAGGCACTCTTATTCTTGTTTCCTTTAAATTTATTGTTGTTAAATTACGTAATGAACTGAGACCATGTACTTTTGCTTTTCTTTCATCTACTTCTCTTGGAAATGATATATTTTATTCTTGATTCAATTATATTCTTTTTGTTACAAATTTTGGTGCAGTTAATTGTTTTGTGTTGTTTTTGTTTAAATAGTGTGCTAAATCTATTACTTAGTGTATTACTACGTATATGTTAAGTTGTATTGATGGGATTTATGGGACAAAAGATACAATATATAAATTCATTTTACGACATAAAATTTGGTCCTAAGAAAGCATTTTTCTTTGGGACCCTTTTATTGGTACCCAAAATAAGAGTTCATGTATTAGGACTATGTTTTATTAAAATACTTTATAAAACCCACAAATGTGTCCTAAAATATAAGAACTCGGTAAGCAGATATTGAAACACTATAAAGCGTCTTATTATCTGGTTTATTAGAACGCTAACTTGGTTGTATAAAACATGTTACGGGACCGAATAATTAGTTTTATAATGTTTGTGTTTCTTAGGACTTCAATAATAGTCCTACATATCTATTAGTCCTAATAAGTCAAAGGTCCTATAAACATATTTTATAGGACATTAACCGGTGTCCTAAAAACCCCATTTTTTTGTAGTGATGTCAGAACTATTTTAACATAGTTGGCTAATTGCTTGTTAAACGAAAAGATTTTTGTCCTGTCACACCCGTAAGATCTAAATGCCTCTCAAACTTCAGTCATTCAAATCTACCAAAAACACATGTACTGATGATCCCTATAATCGTTGGGCTCAATGGTTAGGAACCATATATCTAGGTTTGATCATCGTTCATATGATAACATAGCGGAAAAGAACAATGATCATGACAAGGTGTTTAGACACAAGAACACGAATTAAAACAATTGGGATGTTCATTATATTAATAACAAACATCCACTAGACGTGTATACATTGAATCCCACGTCTAGTGCGACACACACTTTAGGTTTACATTGTGAATGATTTGAATGATTAAAACCTATGACCCTTGGTTCCTTTTATAGTGTAAGGATTAGGGTTTACAAGAGATAAGAATGAATAAACAAGTAAATCTTCTATTTAAATAAACTTATGCAGAATATCTTTTGCATGTTTATCTAAATAGAAGCTTCCATTAGCTTCTTTTGTCTACGTTTTGTCAATGCTTGAATTGCATGTGACAATGCTTGGATTGCTCTTGACAATGCTTGATTCCATCAACGCCTAAATAACTCTTGTCAACGCTTGGAATGCTCTTGTCAACGCCTAGACAAATACTTCACGTTTTCTTCATTTTTGAGTTTCTGCCACATCAACTTTTTGACCCAACAATCTTCCCCTTGTTGATAGTGGCAAAACTCTATGTATATCTCTTGTAAGTTGTACATGATCTTCAGATTGCTTCCCCTCAAGTGTAGAACGTATTTTCTTCCCCTTTTTGTCACATCAACAAGGAAGTAAACAATGTATGCAATCTTGAAAATTCTCCAAAAGTAGACTCTATGGAATGATCCTGAAGAAAAATAACTTAAAGTAGTCTTTGATGCAGAAGTAGAATACCACAAACCTATGTTCCATGTCTTGTTTATCCATGTGATGAAGAACTTATACCAGAAGAAAAAATATAAGTAGACCTCGATCCCTTGTCAATATTCTCATCCTTTGTGAGACACTGAGCACGATAATGTAACTCCTTCAAGTGTTTATGACAAGTCTTCGTCACCATCCATGTAAAGCACGAACAAGTTATTGTTAAAGTAAATGGCTGATGTCCACTACTTTAACAATATGATGAAACACAAACTCGCGAAAATCTTCTTCAAACATCAAACTTCCCATAAGAATTCTTCCCCTTAAGCTAACACTTCTTCATGATGAATTTGAATGAAATAACATCGTCATACCATATGTAAAAGTGTAATGCTGAATAACTCTTTTGCAAGGCTATCCCGATTACATAGTTTAAATATCCATCAAATCCCACAAATAATTGCTAACTCACTTAAAAATCATTAATCCATTTAAATATATCCGAGCCATAAATATCAACTTGATATTCTGAATAAAACGGAGATTCCATGTACCTTTTGTGTGTATTTCCCTTCTTTTTGTGTGCTTAAAACGTACTAGTTTTCTCAAACAGCAGCAAACAGTGTGTTACCCGAGATCCTCTTTTGTCCAATATCCACATTCATTACCCGATATCGGACAAGGCGTATCAGCGTTTGAAGAACATATCTCGGACAACACTGCCAACCTAACAGTGTTGACTTATTCCTGTCAGCGTCGAACTTCTTTTTGTCAGCGCCTCAATTACAAACGTCAGCGCCAACGTAAAATCCTGTCAGCGTCCACTCTTATGCTTGTCAACGTCAAACCATACTCTTGTCAGCGTTGCATTCTTACTTGTCCACGTTGAATATCAATTACCTTTTCAACCTTGAATAAGTGAACAAAGCTTCTTTTAATCATATACCGTGTGAACGCAGACTTCTTAAACCAATCAATATCATCCCTTGGTCGTGTGAACATAACTTGTCATCCAATCACAACCTTTGAAATCTGTATACCACGTCAATCCTTCTTGGCTGTGTAATCTTTTGCTGCGAGACATTATATCGTGTGAACACAATAAACTTCAACCAATAAGAAGAGTTGATCCGTGTGAACATACTAATATTCCAGTGACCAATCATCTATCAAGCATCATGTGAACACACCGTGTGAATATAGAACTCTCCACCAATGAGAAACAAAGGACTTGTATAACCGTGTGAATGTAAAACATACAGTAGCATGTATAAAATTTCGAATTGGTAATGCAGACATACGTATGTTTACTTAGGCCGTGTGAATTAGGGCTGAGCACGGCAGACCCAAAACCGGCCCGGACCGAAAAAACCGACCGGACCGAACCGAACCGAACCGGACCGAATAATTTCGGTCCGGTCCTCGGTCCGGGGTTTTTGACCAATTCGGTCCTCGGTTCGGTCGGTCCGGTCCGGTCCGGTTCGGTCTTACTTAAATTTCTTCAAATACGCCTAATAAGACCGAACCGGACCGAGGACCGAACCGGACCGGACCAACCCGGACCGGACCGGACCATTTCGGTCCGGTCTCGGTCCGGGGTTTCGGACCATTTCGGTCCTCGGTCCGGTCCGGTCTTGGCCGGTCCGGTCCGGTCCCGGACCGATGCTCAGCCCTAGTGTGAATGCAATATCTTTCCACCACTGTCAAACCGTGTGAATGCAAACATCTTCCACCAATAAGAGTGAGTAGATCGTGTGAACACTAAAGGTTTAGACCTTTTGAATGGAATCGATTATGTGAATAGAATATTGCTCCATATACATGTGATGTCGTCCTTGGTATTATATCACAGCAACCTATCCTGTTCATGCATCCTTCCAAACAGCAAATCACTAATTGATCTAGGGTTTATAACCTTGTGCATCGAAACCCTAATTAGGGTTTGTAAAAACCTTAGATCGTGTATCTTCACACGTTTTAACAGCCACGAACATCAATTCTTCCTGCTTTTAAGTAGATCTAGGGTTTGAAGAACCCTAGTTCATGATTTCATGTGAAAGCAGAAAAACTGAAAATCTGCAATCAGCCAACTTCGACGCTTAATAACTTTTGCCTGGGGATAAAACTCGACAATCCCTCCGGTGGATGTTTAGATCTATGTATGTAGAACACACATCTAAAATTTCGTGACGATCCAACGGTTCAATCAAAAGTTATGACCTTCTGAATACTGCTGCGCACACAAAAACGTCCAGAAAAATTCAATACGAATTTTTCTTCTTCACCATACACGAACACCTCGTCGTACCTAGATATCAAGAGCCTTAGGCTCTGATACCAATTGTGGAGTCCTATAATCGTTGGGCTCAATGGTTAGGAACCATATATCTAGGTTTGATCATCGTTCATATGATAACATAGCGGAAAAGAACAATGATCATGACAAGGTGTTTAGACACAAGAACACGAATTAAAACAATTGGGATGTTCATTATATTAATAACAAACATCCACTAGACGTGTATACATTGAATCCCACGTCTAGTGCGACACACACTTTAGGTTTACATTGTGAATGATTTGAATGATTAAAACCTATGACCCTTGGTTCCTTTTATAGTGTAAGGATTAGGGTTTACAAGAGATAAGAATGAATAAACAAGTAAATCTTCTATTTAAATAAACTTATGCAGAATATCTTTTGCATGTTTATCTAAATAGAAGCTTCCATTAGCTTCTTTTGTCTACGTTTTGTCAATGCTTGAATTGCATGTGACAATGCTTGGATTGCTCTTGACAATGCTTGATTCCATCAACGCCTAAATAACTCTTGTCAACGCTTGGAATGCTCTTGTCAACGCCTAGACAAATACTTCACGTTTTCTTCATTTTTGAGTTTCTGCCACATCAACTTTTTGACCCAACATGTACCTTTCACACTTCATTCAAGATTCGCTTAGTGGTAAAATTACTTGCGATTATCGCATTAAAAGATGTTAACTTTAAATTCAATCTACTGTTAAAGTGGTGACGTCAACCTTTTGATAAGATAAAGTTTGACATGGCTTAAGTCTGCGTGACGGTTTGTTTAAACACCATGAATTAGTCATCCTAAGAAGCAAAAACCATAAACAAACCAAAAAATCACTCCCACGTATCCCACTACTAGAAAACAGAGCAACAGCGACAGCCTTTTCCGTCGGAAATCCGTCGGTATAAGTGCTTTCCGACAGATTAGTGACAGAAAACGGGTGTCGGTGAATTCATGGTCGGAAAATGGTATCTGTCGGAATTCAGTTGGAAATAGTGACAGAAAAAAGGGTCAGAAGTCCGTCGGTAATACTTCTGTCGGAAGTCAGTCGGAAAAACAGTTGTCAGAAATCTGTCGGAAATATAAATCATGTCTGTTTGTAAATAGCCACATTACTGTTGGAAACCAATAACTGGAAATAAACCAATAACTGGAAATAAACCAATAACTGGAAACCATTCAAAATAAACCAATAACTAGAAACCATTCAAAATAAACCAATAACTGGAAACGGATAATTTAAGCTAAAAACGTACAAATTTTATACTTATGTTTAGCATTCAAATCACAAGTTATAGTATGCTAACAGAGCTTTAAAATATATCATTCAAGATGAAACAATCTTAAGACCGAGTTAATATCATCCAACTAAGAAGGGGGACGAGAATCCGTAAATTTTTCTAAGAACGAGTTAATGTCATCCATCTTTTTCTTCCATTCACTCTCTCGAGCTTGTTCACGAGCATTTGCCTCTTGTTCACGAGCATTTGCCTCTAGTTCCCATTGTTGCATATGCTCTAGTATTTGATTTTCCACTTGTCTTTGTACCTCGATTTGCATCTCCATTTGAAACTGTGATCTCATTTGTGTGTTCTCCTCCTGCAATCTTCTTACCGTCTCTTGCAAAGTTTGTACGTACATTGTCTCAAGTCGTGTTAAAAAACTTACAAGAAATCTATGTTCTTCACTTGTTACACGCTTTTGTTACAGATAACTTGTTACTTCTTAATAACTTTTGTTACAAATCAATATATAACGTCTTATAACCCGTGGTCAATGCCACAAGAGCAATCAAGTGACGGACTAAATCCACAAACTATTTATCCTAGCAATGCACCAACTGATTCTCCGAGTCTACAGCAAGTTGACTGTTTAACCAGTGAATCGATTGTTAGTCCTTTAATATTTCTCATGTAAACGTTTAATAATCGCCAACTTGGGGGCCTTCGTGGCTAATATAACACCGGATCAAAATGTTTTTTTTAGTATTGTGAATTACTTGTCTCTTTTTTTTATCGTGTACAGATATACTCTACTGTGGCATTTGCAACTGTATTAGAATGTGCCATATCTGGTATTAAAGCCTAAGAACTACCAGACCACTCTTTTCATTTAAGGCTGACACATCATAACCTAAGAACATCCATACCTTTATACACTGGCCAGTGTGACCAGTTGCAAAACAGATAGGCAACCATGAAGAACACCCCGCGCGTGCTACAACCACAAACTGCTACCTATTTTCTACCTAGAGAGAGGAAGACAAAGGACTAATTTGTCTGATTCTAATGTTTGACTTGTTATTATGGTAGAGGCGTTGAGAAAAGGAATTTATAAACGATGAACATGATGTGAGTAAACTTTGTCTTAACAATTAGGCTATGAAATAAGGGTACCCAAAATTCCCCTTTTGTGATAAAGATTAAGCAAAAGAAAAGATAAAAGAGTGTTTGGGATTGCTGCTTATTTTAAAATGCCTATTTATTGGGCTTTAGGAGCTTTACTGAGTTAGCTTATGAACTTTACAAACAGATCTAACTCGTTAAAGAGATGGGCAACTAGCTTATAAAGGACTCATCGTAGAAGGATTAATCCAACTTGACAAACAGATCTAACTCGTTAAAGGGTATTTGAAAAACAGTACTAGTAGCAGCATGTGTCAAGAGTAATATAGAGGAATTAATGTTAATTGCTTAAAGCAAACTCCTTTAAAATAACATTTAAGCAAGTAAGAAACCTGTTCGTTGGATGTGGAACTTGAACTTGATGTTGCTGATGTACGGGTCACCATGACCCTTGGATCCCCTCTTGTACCAAACCCGACTAGGTTACCTTTTTTCTTCCCCCCAGTAGCATCTTCCTATAAATCAAAGTCATCGGGTGGATGGTCATTAGTATCTGGTCCATGTTTCTCCTTCATAGCAGCATCAACGGCATCCTGTGTAATATAGAATTTTGATAGTTAATATATAGTGTCAAGTACATCATTAAATAATGAGATAAGCAAACTAATTACCCGCAATTTTTTTTGAGCTAATTGTAATGTACTCTCGTGTTCTGCCCTCTGATGCTTCATCCATTGCATTCCCTGCTTCATCCATTTCGTTTCCTAACGCCTCAGTTGAAACATTTGTGCTCGTATGACAATGATGGTAAGCTTCTAACAAGCTAACAGGGCGTTTTTTTTGTTTTTCCTTTAAAAAAATCATTAGTTAGAAGTATATTACACTAACTTATAAAATTTAAGAGTTATACAGTATTAACAAAATCATCATTAGTTAGAATTATATTTACCATTTTGTATTTGTATTGAAGAATGGTGATTGATCCCGTCGTATGTTTTGACATCTCACCCTCCACTTCAGTTAATCTGTTTTGTCTAGCAACTTTTGACTTGTTTTTCCATCCGGGTGTGTTCCAGAGCCTATCAATCATGTTATCCCAATGTGCTTGATCTATCCAATATGGGCTATATGGTTTAAGCACGGATAAGTCATCTCCAACTGTGATATTATCCATTGCGGCTCTTTGAGCAGCATCACTTCGACATTGACTCAATATATCAGAATATCTGCTCGACATTACCCTTTCCCACGCAGCATACACAGCTGCATTGTTTGAAGTATCCCATTGATATAGATCCTGTAATATAGAGTGCAAGCAAAAATCAGTAAAGATCCAACAAACATCTTCAACTTGTAAATGAAGCAAATTTCAACATCTTAACCGATTAATCATACAAAGATACAAGTATCAGTAGCTGTATCAGTTCCTAAACACACAATGTTGATTAAAATAAAACTGACTCAATAGCAATACAAAAAGCATTTATGTGTTCGTGAGAAAAACTAACCATCTTGTGGTTTGTCATAATTAACAAAACCATAACCAAGGTAGTTGACAACTGAGATCGAGCATGTGACCACCTCTATTTAGAGTTACATCAGAGTAAACTAGTTGCTCATTTAGTTAAGTTGGTAAAGCATCCAACTATAAAGTTGCAGGTCAATTGTTCAAGCCTTGCCTCTTACTTCATTTGTAACCCCAAAGCAAAAATCAGAGGAAACTAAAAATTGGCAGGTGACACGCACTGTCTATTACAGCTATATGTCATGCTAGACTGGTAAATAAAGACTGCTCATATGGTATATAGATGCATAAGAGAAGGTTTATATATCCATTTACCAATCTGGGACATTTCTTAGCATGAACTGTCACATTATCACTGTTTTTGCATATATTAGAATTTACTTCGATCTCTTTTTCCAATTCATAGCGAAAGAAGCTGGTGCCATTTTGCATTCTCCTACTTTCTAGATTTCCTTCGGCGTTGAAATCGAATAGAAACTCAAGATATATGTAAATAACTAACAAAGAAAAACTTCTTAAATTAATAAAAGATGGAAATCATATAGAAGGTTTAGTTCCTCATGAATCGAAATTATTTGTTGTTGTCTAAGTCTTTGGATTTTAGAGATTATCATATATGCCAAATTAGTTTTCGTCTCATAAAATTGTTTCCTGCATAGTTATTCCACATACTGGCATACTTCTGTTTAAGAGTGGCATAGTCGGCGGACTGGGTAAGTAGACAAAATGGGTAGTTTTTAAGTACTTGCAATGTTAGGTGCAAACCCTTTTTGGCCATTTTATCATGATTTGTAGACATTTAGTTTTTAAGTACTTGCAATCTTACTCCTTAACATACACAAGAATAAAAGAAAAATAAGGTTCTTATTATATCATAAAAGTGAAAACCATTGGTATAACCATAGAGGTCAAATAATTATGGGGAGTTGGGTGACGGACCGTAAAGTTTCTAGCGGACACCAAAACAGCTTATGCAAAAAAGTTAGAGAGAATCATGTCAGAAACTGATCGACCTTAAGTTGTGCACCTGAAGCACCGTTCATCTTCTCAGCAATCTTTTTCGATCAACGAAGCATTAGGTTCATTTTTTATGAAACGATTCTCAAGATATCAGCCCTCGATTACCCAGCAGATTACACGAGTTAAAACAAGAAACTTAATGCAAACTTTATCAGACAATCGACTAAGCATTTTCTTTGGTAGAAGCAATTAGACAGAGAATGACCAGATTATATGTCATCTTTAACGAATCAAATGGGCCAAAAATCGTTGTAACTGTCTTTATTGTAATGATTGTTTTTATCACACCAATAGATTAATTATTTAAAAAATCCAAATAAAAGAGATTGATAAAATGTGTTTTGCGTACTAAACTATTACGTACCCGTCTGGACCCATTATCCGACCCGCCCAATTGGCCACCTTTAAGAAATATCAAACATGTAATTGCAAGTTTCATGAAGGAAGGATTCGAAGATAGTGATACATACATACGTCTTCATTTTATAAGTAATCGAACGAAGCTAGCCTGGTGTTAACGGATGAAAAAAAAGTCAAAGGGTTGATATGTTATAAAATGACAACCACAGGTATCAGTGGTGTATCTTTTCTCTTCAAGAATGTAACCTTATAACCCTAGTTCCCCAACCGTCTGAATGGATTAAACCCTTCGATCAACAGAAAAAAAAAGTATCCATTTTCCACCTTCGATCAACATAAAAAAAAGCTTTACCTTTTGTGAGTTATTTAACATCTCATTACTTCCCTAGATAAAACTGTATTAAAGCTACCGCTCTCTACCCATGGAGGAAGTTTTGGTGGCTTTACCAGATCTACCTAGATAAAACTGTCCTGCACGTACATAAAATTCAGATCTCTGAAAAGAGTCCGAAATGACTCAAAATTCACTTTTATGTGAATTAGCAGATTAAAAGGTTGTGTGAACTAACGTTATCAACAGATTAGATATGGTTTAAAAAAGTATCAACAGATGAAAATTAGCTTGTAGCAGATGTGACGGCTGAGTCCACTCTCAGTTGTCAACTATCTTAGTAATAGTGTACGCAAAATAGATTAGTCGAAGATTCCGGTGAGACGAGAGGGTTTACTTGGGTATTAAAAAAACAGAATAGTCACCAGTAGATGGCTTATGGTAGTCTCGTAGTGGGCACTAAGTTGACACATATGAGGTAAAGAGATAATCTCAGCCGTCTGATCAGTTGACAGCTGGATAGTGAGCTCACTTTTACTTGGTCAGCAAATTTAATCTAAAGAATGAGGCGCCTTTGACAATATAACCTTATTTAACTCATACACGAGCATTGCTATATTCTCCCTCTCACTGAAACATGAGAACGACATGTTGAATCCACTTCTGTTTTATTATCACATCATCCAATCTAGTTTACACATGTACCGATAATGCAGCAAATCTAGGTCAAAGCTTAAGCATGATATTGCACTTTGTTAGAGGTCTCAATTCATTCAGCATATTTCATTTTATTCTTTTTAGTACTTTCATAAAGCCATGTAGCCACCATCTGGCTTTTGGGTTCCGAATGAATTTTAGTACCAAGTATAATGGGTATGCTTCTATTTCGTTTATCCTATAGTTTTTGTTTTCAATTATTAGTGGATTAAGCTTATTGTATAGGCGATTTACTGTAGCTTAGTTTATTATGCCCAAGCCTTATAAATAAATAGAAACATACAAAAATTGGCCCAAGCCTTATACATTATGGATTTCTGTTTCGAGAAAACCTTAGTGCATTACTGTAAACTCATCTAGTCAGCCTATTACTCTGCAACACGCAACTGACTTCCACAGAAACTTAAACCTAAGGGAGTGGAGGAAGCTTCAGTCCGTGCTTTTCGTAAAATTCGGTCCTCGGTCCGGTTCGGTCACGGACCGGACCATTTAGACTCGGGTCGGTCCGACATTTTAGACAAGTTAAAGAATGATTTTGGATAAACCATGAAGTTAAAGTTTAAATAGAACATTCAAAATCACATGAAGTACATGAACTCGTTTAAAGATATCTTAATAAGCATTATAAAGAATGATTTTGGATAAACCTCCACCACCATCTGGGGAGCAAGCGGTTTGAATTAACTTGAAAGGTGTGCAAATGCAGGTCCATTATTTCAGACATTAATAGTATATGCAACACACACACACCCAAAGACAAACAACAGCTGGACTTGTCATCCGTATGCAATGGTTCTACACCCCACACATAAAAAGTTTACCGATATCTATTTATTTACTGTTTGAACTTTTGAAATATGTATTACGTTGTTTTTTTCTCTTGTCAAAGAAATAGTTCATCGATTGTTTTAAAGGGTGTTTGTTTCGGCTTATTTGTGTGCTTATAAGCTTATTTGATTTTGGCTTATATATTTCATAAGCCCTATTTCTGTCTTATTTTGAGACTTATATGAAATGATAAACTTATATAAGCCCACAAGTCTTATATTAAGCTGGAAACCTAACACTTATGAAATCTGAGCCAATATCAAATAAGACCACATATAAGCTGAAACAAACACCCCTAAGCTTAAAGCTGGATTACTTTTTTTTTCAACTGAAATGAAAAAAAATAGGTTTCGCTTTAAGTTGTGTTTTCTGTTAACTAATTCTCATTTCATTAATTCGCCCAAATTTACCCAAACCTAACACCTTCAACAACCGATTAATCTCATCCGTTACACAATAATCTCATCAGTAACACCTTCATCAATTCGCCCAAATTATACTCGTTAATTTGTATTCAGCAGTAATTCGCCTAAATTAGTCAAAACTAAACTAATTAACAATCGATTTTTAGAAATGAACAAAAATAACAAACACTAAACATATAAGCTCATATAAGCTCATATAAGCTCCAAACTCCAAATCTCAAAACACTAAACATAGCAATAAGCTCATATAACAGAATTAAAATCGATTTTGACCTTTAATCGATGGCGGGCGATGGTTGGAGATGATGGCCGGCGATGGCTGGAGATGATGGCCGGCGATGAGGCGATGGTTGGAGATGAGGCGATGGTTGGAGATGAGGCGATGGTGTGTGAAATGTGAAATGGTTAAGTTTTTAATATTAAAAATGGTCAAGTTTTAATATTAAAAATGGTCAAGTTTTTAATATTTAAGTTCTAAATTTAAGTTTAAGTTTTTTTTTTAAAAAATGTGTTAAATCTATCTCTATTTTTTAAAAAGTGATTTTATACAAATTATATCTTAAGGCCGAGCAAATGAACTCGAAAACTGAACCGAACTGAATCGATGTTCGATTTGATTTTCGGTTTTGGTCATATACAACTCGGTTCGTTCCAATTAGGTTCAGCTCAAAATCGACACTAAATTGGTTATATCTAGCTCGGTTCGGTTCGGTTTTGATTATATATAGTTCGGTTCGATTTTGGTTCGGTTCGGTTCGATTCTCTAAAAAATTTAAATAACGTAACAATTTACGTTTAATTTACATATGAAAACCTTACAAATTAACAAAATTTTTATAAACTTTTAAAATCAAACTTGCTAATAAAATATTTTTTTAATATTTTTTAAAATTTAAAAATAACTAAATGAATATTTTTTAAAGAAAATTTTACAACTTTTTAAAATTTTTTTTTTGTGTTTTCGCAAAATAAATAAACTTTTTTTAGAAGTAATTGAAATAAGATAAAAGCGTAAATTTTTAATTTAAAATTAAGTTTTTTATAAAGAAAATCATTAAAGGAATAGTTTAAATGTATTAAATTTTTTTGAAAACTTTTAAAATGTTTTAAAATTATTAATTTAGGAAAATACAAATATATTTTTAAATAATTTAAATTTTTTATTTTTTTTAGAAGAAATTAATGTGAGTTATTTATAACTTAAAAAAAATAAGAGAAAAACGTAAAAAAAAAGTTAAGTTTTTCAATAAAAAACAATATAAACCAACAAATTTAACAACATTTCACTTTAAAAATTAAATAAGCTTTACCAAGACTTGTTTTACACATTATTAAATTTTTGTCGGAAATTCGTCGCTAAAAGAATTCAATTTCCGACAGATTACCGACTGAAAACTTGTATATAGCTAATATTTAACACTTTCCGACAGAATAGCGACGAATAACCAAAAATGTCGGTAGCCCCTCGGAAATTCGACGGAATATAAATTACTTACCGACGGATTTCCGTCGATAATTTTATCCCTCGGAAATCTGTCAGAATTTCGTCTGAAAATCTTCAAAAAAAATCAATCACTATATCCGTCGCTAATCTGTCGGAATTTCGTCACTAATTTCCGACGGAAAAATGGTTGTCGGAAAATCCGTCGCTGTTGCTCTGTTTTCTAGTAGTGTCCGGATGCCACCACCTTCACATCTACCACGTCCATCACCACACTCTTCCAAGCATTAGCAAAGTTTACTAAATTTGAATAAAATAGAACAATGTAAACACAATACTGGGTTAGAATATAATGGCTTATGCAACTAATCTCATGCTGCGGCTAATGGCTTATCTCAAACACAAGTTTTAAAGTCATTTGTAGTCTCTATTCAAAGCTCATGGATCAAGAAAAAAGCAAGAGCTTAACAAGCATAAATTTCAATGACAATGTAGCTTGATGTAATGTATTAATTTTGTGTAGTTAGTTACTAGTTAGTTATAAATCAAAGTAGAAGTCAAAACTATAGTTAGTATAAATAGTTTTCCATTCATTTCATGTAACTAAGTTTATATAATCAATAAACACACTTTATCTTTCTCTCCTAATTCACTTCTCATGGGTTCTACGTGAATGATGCTTGTATGAGAATCACTCAGATCTATTCTGTTTTGTATGGATGTGTATGTTATGTCATGTGACGATTGACTTATTAGTATTAAATAAAAGAAGAAAAGATCCCCTAAGCCTTGCCTTCTCTCATTTTTGGTTATATTCAAATATGGATCCTCATGAATTTCCACAAGTCTATCTCGTGAATTTGGGCGTGTTTGTGGTGAATAGAGGCTATTGTTTTACTATTGAGGAAATTGGAAGATCCATACCATATACATATATTTCTTAGACTAACTCCTTGATTTCACTCAAGTGAGCGAATATGAGAATGATTAAACACTTAAACACTTAAACTAAAAACCCAAAATTTGTTTTTTTAGACTTGTTACTTGTACCATTGCCAAGCTTATGATAGAGTACTATTTACGACCGTGTAATTGAGCGATTAAAATTACCATATAGATTACTTGAGTGATTTGAGTGTTTTTCTAACTTCATAAGGTGCCTTGGCTGTGTGCTATTAATTTGATTAATCCTTATGCTTGACGGAAAATATCCTTAGTGGAAACTATTTTCATAAAATTCTTTAAGGTCTACTTGAGGTCAAGTAGGATTCAAGTGGGGCAATATTTGATGGCATCAAATAAAGATATATTTATAGCATCATTTATTCCAATAAACTA
This sequence comes from Glebionis coronaria, assembly GCA_025667525.1. Lineage (NCBI taxonomy): Eukaryota > Viridiplantae > Streptophyta > Magnoliopsida > Asterales > Asteraceae > Glebionis > Glebionis coronaria. The sequence goes on from CM046881.1 coordinate 569,655,355, forward strand.
CCCATTTGTTATTATCATTGTAAGATATTGATAGTCAATTAAATATATTTAGTTTTGCAGTAATTATAGAGTAAATGATGAATTAAGGTGCATTACGGAGCATAATTGAAGAATATTTTAAAAACAATGAATTCTTAAAACATACGCCATATGCACCTAAAGCATACAGTGCATCTGCGCAAAATTACATCATGAAGACCATGTTGACTCAAGATGCCTACGCCGTATTTGAAGACACAATATGCCGTATTTGGATTTATGCAGAGAATATTTTAGAAGTCATCAAGAATTGAAGTTTACGGACTAAATCCCACATACGCTGCATCTAGAGGACGAATACGCCGTATGAAGGAATAAAGATAAATACTAACGAGTTATATATTGAAATAACGTAGACCTCACTCCAATTTTCGTACCTACGTCGTATGTGACCCTCACATACGTCGTATGTACGTCACCCCAACACACCTATATAAACAAAACCAAAACTCGAATTCAAGAGGTGCTTATCCCCATATACCATTCTAGAATCTTGAAAAGCCAAATTTCTTTAAGAAAAGAAAAGTCAAGAAGATCAAGGAGCTACACCGGTCCATAAGAAACATCTCGTAATATTTACCTTTGAATACACGTTTTATATTCCGAATTCACATAACACTTGTGTATTGGTTACATCATCAAAGGCTAACACCTTCGGCTGTTAGCCTTGTTTATGAATGTTTAGTGGATTGTTTGTTTATATCGATTACTGTATTTATTATTGATTAATGTTTATATTTTATTGGAGCAAGACTTGCTTGTTGAACTAAGCACGTAACCTTAATCCTGATTTCGTTTCTAGTTATTAGGAAGCTCTCTGCTTTATGCAATGATTCATATAGGTAGAATAATATGATTATATGTAATGAATTGCCTTTATGAAGGTGCACTAGAATGCCTTGTAAGTGACCTTGGTTAGTTTGAAGCCTTACACTTAAATTGTTTAGAAAAGTAAGGTACCAGCATATGATAGCCATAAGTGACAAGTAAGAAAAATAGGACGCGATAAGGTCCCAATTATTCCCCCTAAAAAGACATACTCAATAAAAAGGATACTTTATGCGGATGCATTTATTCATGACAGGACTCGCGTATCTAGGTTTAAGGAAGTAATACCGCCTTAATTTAGGAATGATGTGACACCTCGTTAAATTAGTAAGCATGCACTAGAAGAACGAACATGAGTTAGATTGAAGTGACATGGTTAACATGGTATCCTTAGTATAGAGTTTGATCGACCCTTCTTGCCTCTAGGTATTTTTCTAGACCGGATGATAAGAGAGATAATAAGGGTAAGACATCAAAACAAACATGTGCCAATATCTTATATTGAAAATCCCATTTTGATACAAAAGAACCTTGTATATATTGTAAACAAAATGTATATTATATATAGAATGACTGAGTTAGGGTTTAGCATAGGTATAATTTAGACTGACAATCTAGATAGAATAAAAGTGTTAAGAATTAAAATTTGACCTTTCTCTAAGTGATCAACACCCTTCTAAACAAGCTAGTCCATGATCGACCGTGTACACCGCCCGCTAGAATGTGTTCTCTTAGGTGAATAAGGTTAAAACACAAAAATACAAAAAAATAATGAAACTGTAAAATACATTTATTGCCCATCCAGGTTCAAGCATTAGGATATTCCTTCTTGCTTATTTCGTATGAACTTGACTTTATTTGGCGGCACGCAATGTCTCCAGATCTAAAATTAAGAACTCCAACTCTCTACAGTGCATCAATGCCACTTCTAATGTAAAAAAGATTCCACTGCTACACATTTTGGCGATAATGTTGCTGAAACATTTTCGACGGAGATCCTGAGTTACTTCCATCAGTGCTCCCCGGCGTTTCTGATTTTGTTTTTTTTTGGGACGTGGTTTTCAGGCAGGCTGAGGTCGTGGATTTGGGCCAAATAGTTCTTCAAGATTTTCCAAGTAGATCGGCTAGACCGCATCCTATTTTGGATAATTTCTTAACATATTCCAAATGTGGACGTAATTAAAGTTCTTTCTTTCGAGCCATTGAGTGTTACTAGTCTTTGCATTCTCGATATGATCACTCATTTTCACGACTTTCACGTGCAAACGCTTGTAAATAACGTTGAATCTTTGACAATCTCCGTTAACTCATGACCATTTTCCCATGATCATATTCTTCGTACAACAATCACACGTGGTATGACGGTTGAATTCTTCTAGAATTTGATTCCAAAACGCATCCTCGGATTGGTCATTTCCGATCTCAATGTTTTTGCGAAACCTGAATCAAAGTATCTGCTAGTAACGCTTCTTTAGCGGCTAAGCGACGTGCAGTAACACGTGGAACCTCCACCTCTTCCTCATCATTGTCCAAATGAATCGATGTTTGTTTATTCGATTTGGAACCTTTCGCGTGGCATTTCCTTTACGTGTTGCTTCTCGAGATTGTGGTATTTTAAATTGTGCTTGTGATTATGGCAGAAATGGTTGTGATTGTTGAGGAAAAAGTTGTGATGGGAAGTAGCGTTGTTGAGAAGGTTGATATGATAGAGATGAAAAGAATTGTAGTGTGTTGTTTCTTTGATTTTGATAATTTTGAAATCCACGTTGTGATGGTTATGGAAGCCGAGTTGGTAATTTTGATCGGGTGAAAATTGACATTGGTTAGGAGGATATATTGCAAGGACGCTACTAAGTTTTATTATGATGGGATAGAAATACTAGATAGTTTGGAAGAAGAATAATATTGTTGTGGGTGGGTGTTAAGCAGAAAAGTAAAATACCATTCATTTGAATTTTGAGACAATTTTTTTAGAATTGGAAGAAGATTGTTGGAACACATTGTACGTAAAACTATGTGTTTTAGTAATGTATTTATGAACGAAGAAAGGGATAGAAAAATAAAAGCTTTGAAAATAAAAAATAAATGATTGTAGTGTTTTACTACTCTTTAGGAAAAGAGCGTAAATAGCGGTAAGTATTAAATACACGTTTAGGAAAACGAGTATTAAAGACCCAATCAAATAAAAGATAGAAAGTTCGTTTCCCAAGGAGGTATATGTGTGTGAATTAACTTGTAATTATTTGAGATTAATATTGAGAAGAATGGGGATGAGAAGATGAAAAGACGGTTACGTTAAAATTACACTACGACGTAAAAGACGTAAACGTAAAGTCGTGAAAAACTACCAAAATTAAAAATTATACTAAGACCAAAGCAAAATAAAATATTAAAACGAAGTCAATAATAATATAAATAAAGACAAAAATCCAACAAAGATATTTTAAAACCTTTTATTAATTAAATATTTAATTTTAAATGCTAATTAAAGCCCTAAAATTAAATATAACTAATTCAAATGTCTAAAATATGATTTTATTGAATAATTACTTAACTTATATTATTAGAAGACTAAAAAGTAATTTTCTAAAAATTGAAAGCTATTAAAACTATTTTTAAAACTCTAAAAATGATTTAAAATGATTAAAAACTAATTAAACTTAAAATAATTATAAAAATAAATCTAAAAGCTATAAAATTATTCTAAAAATGGTAAAAGTCCTATTTAATGCTAAAGAACTTAAGAAAAATGAAAAATAAAGAAAAAAAAAACTTTGAAATTTTAATAATAAAATAATATTAAAATAATACTAAAAATAAAAAGTTTCTAAAATTAATCCTAAAAAATTTCTAAAATCTTAAAATATTCTAACTAAGAGAAAAACACAAATTAAAGTTCCTAAACCCTTTTTAATAATTTTATAAAAATGTTTAAAGTTTATAAAAAACCTTAAAATAATATAAAATTAAAAATTAAAGTTTATAAAACCAAAACTTAATGTAAACCTCAAAATATTATTTTAAAAGCTAAAAATTATTTTTCCTAAAAATTAAAAATCTTTTTTCTATTTTTTAATGATTTAATAAAATACGGGTAATAAATAAATGCTAGAAAATAAATAAATAAAAGGAAAATTATGAAAACAGGCTAGAAAAGTCTATAAAGCTTATACTTTCCTAAGAAAAATAAAAAGAAACAAATTAGCTTAAAGAATAAGCTCAAAATCCACAAAATAAGCTACGGCTTTTTAATAAGCCAACAAACCAAAAACGTATTAAATAACTTTTTAAAACAAACCCTAACGTAAAAAGATATCTAGATTAGCGGTAGAGCTCCTAACCCTCCTACGAGAGGTCTGGGGTTCGAGTCCTGCTACGGGTATTCTTTTTGCCTCTTTTTCTTTTTTATTATTTTTTTATATCAAACCAATCTGTGACTTCTAATCAGCTTGAAACACAAAACAATTCAACTTTTTATGCAAGATTGAGCCTAAATGAAGATCAAAGACGTGCCAGGTTCCAAATTTTGATGAACAAAAGCCTTTGCTTTGTTCTTTCTTGTGAACTTAGCCAAGAGGACTTGGCTGTGGGTTTACTTGGTATTGTTTTTGGACAAGATGGGGCACCCTTGTGCTCTTTGGAGCACAAGGAGTCAAGAATAAGCAAAAGCAAGCACTTAATCACACCAAAATCACAAACCAAAGCATACAAAAGCCAAAGCAAGTTTCTGTGATAATATTCTAGGTCTGGTGGTTAAGTTTAGCTTCTAGGTGCACAAAACTCAACTTCAAAAGCCCAAATTTGGCATACACAATCACCAATTAGCACAAAAGTAATCTCAACTTCTAAATTACTCTAACTCTTAACAGGTTGCAAGATCTTAGCTCAAAATCAAGGAAAAACTAAGCAGAATAATGATTATGCAGATTTGGCTAGGCTGTTTCCTTTTGAAGTCACCAAACTTGCTACAACTTGATCCAAACTGACCTATAACTACCTAACAAACTTTCCTTAACCTTATTACTGAATCTAACACGTTTTTAAATAACAAAACAAAATTCTTACCCTGCTAATACCCTTATCCAAACACCACTTTAACTTTGATTAAGCAACTTTTAACAAACCAAACCAGTTTAAAACCTACTCAATCTGACCCTATGATCTTCTCACATGCATAACATCCCTTAAAAACTCAAATCAAACAGCTAAATCAACAATCCAACACTTAATCAACAAGATCACTTAAAATCACTTTTTCTGAAATTTTTCAAAAGGAAAAAGAAAATACCTTAGGGCCTTACATCCAAGGCCCTAGTGGATGTAAATCCACCTCCAATACCAACTGGGGTTGGTGCAGATCCTTTAACAGCAACAGGTCTTCCACCTGTTTAAGACAAATCAAACAAAACAAAAACAAAATACAAGCAATAGGTATACTGTTTCTTTTTCTTTCTTCCTTAACCTCTTCCAAAAACTTTTCAAAGCTTCTTAAAACGTTTTAGAAACACTATATTTCCAATTACACTTAACCTCTTAACATCAAAACTTGAAACAATCTCTGTCAAAAATCTCAAATTTCAGAAACCTTCAAACAATTTTGAAAATCAAAATTACTTGACCAAATAGAAAATGGAACTCAGAATCAAGCTTTTACACAACACATAACTTTTTAAAAGAATAAAAAGGAATTACACTTGATTTTCTCAAACACCAAACTTTTATTTCATAAAAAAGGAATTACAAGTGCAAAGCTTGAAAACTGGAACAAGGGATCACCACAAGCTTGGGTCTCCTTTTATACTACTCATAGACTATTCTAGAATCCTAAAAACAAAACCCTAATCACTAGAAAATCTCCAAAATGCCCTTTTACGTTTTTGAGTGATGAGGTGTCAAATTGAATCCTGGACGTTTGTTTTTGCTTTGGGAGGAAGGAATACATCATAAAACGTTGATCTTGACACGTCATAGAACTTGGAGCCCAAGGTGAATGCTGATTGGTGGAAAGGAGAATTGGGGGTGGGGTCTACAGTGAGTGGGAAGAGGGTTTTATGTGTGGGATTGCTTCCTGCGTGTGTGAATCACACGTGGGCAAGAGTAATTGGTTTTTACCCAAGGTTTAAGTAAAGTGAAAACTGGGGGTGAAGAAGCAAACAGTAACTTCTTTTTGATCCGTATTTGGGGGAAAAGGGAGTGTTTGGCGCAATTTTTGGTTTAAACGTTTCAAATGTACACCTTTGGTCCTTATCTTTTGAGATTTTGGCAAATAAAGTTTTCCAGCCCTAAAACCGTTTTTCCTTTGCAAATAACTTTCATCACTTGACACTTTTGGCACCAAACTTCACACAAAGGTTATCAAGGGTTGTTTTTGGCATTTTTGAATATTGCAAGGGCTGATTTTGAAATTTCTTGATCTTCAAAGGTCTTCTTTGTATATTTGACTTCATGAGGGACCATAATTGACAAATTGATTTTGTTGAGGGACCAATCTTGTCATTTCTTCAAAGTTGAAGGGCCTTTTTGCAATTTTGACAAACTTAAGGGACCAAACTTGTAATTATTAATATACAAGGGTTTTAAGTGTCATTTCTTCATTCTTGGAGGATCAATCTTGTTTGTCTTCAAGTCTTCAAGGGTATTTTGTTGAAAATTCCATGATTAGGGCCCGGTTCTTTGTACGGCTTCGTTTCTCGTGTCCGTTTTTCCTTGTAACTTGTGATCTTTTGTCTTCTTCACGATATCCATACCTAAAATACACAAGTAAACAAACACAAGCATATATATGGTATTTTATGACATTTTTATGCATTTAAAGCCCGAAAAGAACGATGAGATCATGTATAAATGCCATCTCATCACTCCCCCATACTAAGCCATTGCCGTGCCCTCACGCAATGCTAGAATAAAGTATCTAAGCATCACCAAAGTTTAATTTTTATTAACCTTTATTGAAGAGTAAAAGACTTGCAACAAACTACGAGAATGTGTAAAGACATAATGTATGATTTTCATCACCAAAAGGTGACTTTTAGGGTCAAAGAATAGAAACAAGTTAATGTCCCTTAGAGTAAACTTCATCATCCTTGATTGTCATACATTCCATGCTAAGTGCAAAAACAAGATCATTGTTGGTACAAGTCACAATGCTAACACTACTCATACGTCCAAATTGTGTAATACTTTTTCTCCCCGCAATCCTAGTTATTATAAAAGGAAATGGGTTACTAGCATTTTTTTATCTATTTGTCATGGATCACAAGTGATTCATATTGACTTATTTGAGTAGTTATTAGTCCGAAAGCAAAGTAGCACGATTTGATCAATAGTTAGCCGAAGGACAAAATCTTTTAAAACGGCTTCTCGTGTATCTCCTTAAGTTCATATCTTGGCATAACTCGTTTCACGATTTGAGACCTTTCTCGGACCGATATTTGGCATGTACTTCATACTTCAAATCTTGGGAAGACGTTCTTGAAATAATGGTCTTCTCTTCATATTTTGGAATTTCTTCACTTGATGTTTTTGAGAGATTCTTCATATAGGACCACGACTTCATCATTTTTATTCAATCTTTACTTTGGATTTTGATATACAACGATCCGCCTCCTTTTCGGACTTGGATATATTTATCCTCATACCTTGTTAGGGTCTTTTTGGATAGACTTTCTCCATTCTTTAGGGGAGTAATTGCTTCTCGTCGTGTGTCTCGATCCTTCATATTGATTTAGGAATAATGATACTTCACATCATCTTTGGATCTTTAGCAAAAATAGAGCTCATCATGCCTTGTGAGGGCCTTTTTGGATAATCGCCAATCTTCGCGTCCCGCTTCAATAAGTTATGCCTTGGCTATGAACTCTATTCAACCCCGAGCAACTTTTAAACGATCTTGCGCTAGAGGCTAAGTAACCTTTCAAATCGTACGACCTTACTTATTGCAATTATGTTTTATTCCTAATGCATTGATCTTATGGGAAGAAAAATCCACAATTAAAAACATATGAGTTTTTGAAAGAACATTTTCATGTTCTACGTTTAGCATGATCACTTGTCTAACTCTATCATTTCTCGTTCTTCACTATATAAAGACCTCTAATTAAAGAGACTCGTGAATACTTAGCCATGCAAGTCAAAATTAAGCCAAATTTGGATTAGTTTTCATTAAGACTATATCAAATCAAAGTTTTGGGTTTTCAAGCCACCTATAGGATCTTGCACTTTCTTGGACTTTTTAAAGTTTAGAGAATGCGTTTTATAGTTCCCTTGATAAGTGACTTTCTAGAATCAATTATAGGAACTTGCGAAAAGTTCTTGTTCTTAACCCGAATGAATTAAGACTTTCGCGTTTTAAAGCTCCCTATATAAAAGTCTAGCAAAACTTGAATTGAGCGGGTTAAGGAATGTAAATGGCTCCAAATGCCCATCAAGTCAAAAATTAACTCTTATTCTACCCATCGGAAAATATACATTCGTGACTTAAAACCACTTATGAAAACTAAGAAAAATTTTAAAATTTGGCCATTTTTAGCCTTATTAGCAAAACAAAACATATGAAAGTTGGAGAACGTGAGGGCGTAGCAAAGCAAGTACCTATTCACCCCCCCATACTAAAAGTAAACATTGTCCTCAATGTTTCGAGTCTAAAGGTGGAGCACCCCCATACTAGAGACGAAGAGTCGAATGCTTAGGATCTAGCATGGAAAGGGTGATCAACAATATATCTAAAGCCGTTTATTAATTATGCTAAAAGATAATTGTTAGAACAATAAAGGATATGTCATGGAATCGTGAAAAACTTCTTCAAACGAACGATGGAGGCTCACGTAAACGAACACGAGAGTCTTCAATCGTAGATGATGATGATGATCTAGATAACACAATCACCAACAACCACGAGACAACGAGTTGGAAGGGTACAAGTCCCCTTATTAGTGAATATAAAAGATAAGCATGGGATTTCCCCCACGAGGCACCTCGTTTTTTATTACCGAGTCATGAGCTCGACTCGATCCCCTCAAAATGTGAACATTTAGGGATATCATGGTGTGGTCAATTTTTGATGGGGCTTACATGATAAACAAGGCCCTAAAAGCAACCGGTATAAAGGACTAAGTCCTTAAATGATGCAAAATACCGGGGTCGAAAATGGCGTTCTCGTTTTTATTGGAAAAACAAATTAACGCCACTTCAACATGTGCCATAAACTCAAAGAGTTTGAAGAAAATAGATGAGAAATAGAAGGGTGAGACAATTGGTAAGACAAACGTTTGAGCTACTCGAGGTAGACTCGCACCAAGCAAATAGAAAGAATTTCCATTTATTGCATCGGTGGAAGACCGAGATTTCCCTTTATATGAAATTCCGGGATCGAATATCTCGTCCTCGGTGGACAAGGATGAGGGAACATAAGGGGCTTCCCCCATACTAGAACCACACAAAACATCGTCAAAAGGAGTAGACGAGTTTGTAGCACTCAAAACACGGTGTGATGACGGAGTTAGATTTGTAGAAAAATCAATTAAATCACATTTAAGATCTTTTCCTTTGTTATCTTTTAAACTCTCCTTATGAAAACCCTTTTTGATTATGTCGAAAATATTCGGTGTTTCTAAGACGATGTTAGTCACACTAAAAATTCTCACATTTTGAAACCGTTTTGGTTTTGGTGGTGGCAAGTTCTCAAAACGTTTATCGACGAAGAAAACCTCCCCATTGGGGTCAACATATTCATCATCCGAAAGATCTTTCGTAGAAACCGGCAACTTATCAACACTTTTCAAGAATGAATGTTCGAGATGAGGCGAAGGATTTTTCGATTCAAGTATTGATGGTTTCTTCTTTGTAGGTTTCACACTCATAACCTCCACCGGCGGAGGAAATGGTAAATTGTTTTTGGCGACATTCCCTAAAACTCTTGGTGAAAATTCTTTGCAAACGACATTGGTTGAGTCACCATGGTTTAAAGTTGCAATAGAATAGACATGAGAAAGATTGGAGTTTTGTGTTGCATTGATGACATCCTCATTGAAACGAAGGGTGATTTTTCGAGCATGAACATCGATAAGTGCTCTTGATGTTTCCAAAAATGAACGACCCAAAATGAGAGGAACTTTTCGATCGATAGGAATGTCTACAACGATAAAGTCAACGGGATAGTAAAACTTTCCGACCTTAACGAAAACGTCCTCGGCTACTCCACATGCTAAAATCGTAGAATGATCGGCCATCTCGATAGACATGTTCGAAGGAGTAAGAGCCGGAAGCGAAAGCGATTTGAAAATCTCGAGAGGCATTAGATTAATACTAGCGCCAAGATCGGCCAAGGCGTAGCATTCCTCCATATCTTGAATAGCACACGGAATCAAAAATTTACCGGGATCACCGACTTTTTGTGGTATGCGGCTAAGAAAAACCGATGAACAACTAGACGATTGTTGTAACTTTTCTTTGTTGTTTAGCATACTTTTAAAGTTTGCGGCGAATCGAGGCATCATGATTAAAGCATCGACAAAACTTATGTTAAAATGTAGATCACGAAACATTTTCATAAATAGCTCAAATTGATAATTGTTCCGTTCTTGTGCCTTCTCTTTGTTACGTCTTGAAGGGTAGGGTAAAGGTGGTGTGGGTTGGTCATTAGGCAACGGCCTTGGAAACTCGGGTTCCACAATTGGTATTGGTTCAACCGTAGGTGTGGTTTGAGCGGTACTTCGTGGGATTGTAATATGCTCCTTTTCGACCATCACCTCGGGTTCTTTCTCAATTTCCTTCTCCTTAGAAGTACTTGTACGAGAGATTGGTTCCTTGAAAGTTTTACCACTTCGTGTAGCAACAACCTTCAATTCTCCCCTCGGGTTGTTAACGGTATCACTAGGAAGACCACCCGAAGAAGAGGGCTTACACATGATTGCTTCAAACATCTTAGCCATTCGGTCCTCAAATTTTGATTGCCTAGCATCTGCTTTCAATAACTCTTGCTTAATCTCATGTTGTCCTAATTCCATCTTTTGTTGGTTTTGTTGAAGACGTTGGACATTTCCTTCCATTTTGTTTGCATGAGTTTTAAGTTCATTAGCAAGTTCATTTTTAAGCTCGTTTTTCAACTCGGACCTTAAGCTAATCATCTCACGTTGCATATTATCAAATTTAGCATCATTTGCTTTTGCATAATCCAAAAATTCTCCTTGCAAATTTTTCGTGTGAGCATTTTGAAAACCTTGTGTAGTGTTTTGAAAATCACGGTTTTGGTTTTGATTAGAGATTTGTCCATTCCCACTTTGATAATTCCCTTTGTTGTAATTACGTGTGTTGCCTTGGTAATTACCTTGGTTGTTGTTTCGATAATTGTTAGCATTTTGATTTGGTGGAGCTTGATTTTGGCGGGAACCTTGGCCGTTTTGGTTGTAAGTTCCCGTTGCTACATAAGCACTCGAAGTGTTACCATCCGCGGTAATGCACTTGGAAAGATCATGAGCTCCCCCACAAGATAAACAACTCTTAGCAACCGCTTTAACCGAAGCGGAATTGGAAGCTTCTTGAGCCTTCCAATGGGACATTAGATTAGCAAATCTATCAAAAAACCGATTTTCCTCATTAGCTTCATCATGTAAGGCATTAATGCTACGAGATGATTGTGACGAAGATGACGAACCCATATTGGCAACACTCGGTGTGTTACGAGGGCTATAAACTTTGGATCTATTTTCAATGATTTGTAAAGCCTCATTTGTCGTCTTGCACAAAAAATTACCACCCGCGGCGGCATTCAAATAATCTCGTTCATGATCATTAAGCCCATTATAAAAAGTATCAATTTGATGCAATTCCGAAAAATCATGGTGAGGACATTCATGTAACATCTCTTTAAATCGTTCCCATGCCATTGAAAAACTTTCATTATTACGTTGCACAAATCGTGAAATCTCATTTTTTAAGTGTGTTGTTTTAGATGGTGGAAAAAACTTGTTCACAAACTTAGAAACGAGATCGGCCCATGTCAAAATCGAATTTGGCGGTTCTTTCTCGAGCCAAATTTTTGCGGGTCCATCCAACGAATATGGAAACAACATCATCTTAATGGCGTCATGTGGAACATCCTTAAATTTGCTAGTGGCGGTGAGACGGTTGAAATTCCTAATGTGGTAATGCGGGTTGTCTTTCTCGTGACCTCTAAACTTATTTGCTTGCAACATAGACATTAAACCCGTCTTAATCTCGAAATTCTCCGCAAGGATGGCGGGAATCACAATAGCCTCTCCAAAACCCTCGGTGGGTGCTTGTAGCAACTCCATCATAGTACGATTAGCCATGACGACTTCTTGTTCTACAATAGGTTCAACAATTGGAGGTTCTTCAACAATCAACGATCCTTGATTTGCTTGCTTTTGAAGACGTTTACGAGCTCGTTTTGCTTGATTACGAGTGATCATAAACTTCACGAAGAATGGGAGGTGAGCAAAGAAGATTCTTTTTGGTTGTTTTGTGGATTTTCAATTTTTTTGTGTTTTTGATGATATTTAATTTTTTTTGGATTTTGGTGTATCTTCGTAGACAACAATCTACAAAATCTCTCCTCGAATCAAACTCTTGATTAAAGAAGCCTCAAAGGAATGAAAACGATCACGTGGAGTGAACGCCTTCGAATGACTTTAGAACTTTGGTGAAAACCAAATTGTTCAAGAGGGTTTAATCACAAAGAAACCAAGCAAATATAGTATACGTAATAATACTTTGGGCGGCAAAACCCTCGATTAGCCTTCAATCTCAAAATACTCACAAGCAAGCGGGGAAACGAGGCGGCGCGAAGCACTTAAGAGCCTTTTTCCTTAGGGTATATTTTATAATACCCGCCTTATACCCACCTTATAGTTTGTATTTTTCAAAATCGAGCTTCACGAAAGTATTTATCTATTTTTGCCTTTTCTTTTTGTTTGAGATTCGAATACAATAATTAGGAGATCAAATCCCAATTAAGGTTGTGTTTTCACACTTTTGGAGATATTGTATTTTGATTGTGATACTTAATACAATATATATTAATAATATTTGTACAAGAAAAACCAAGAAAACCGATAATACGTGTTAAGGGAGTTCCACTTAACACAAATACTTATTATGGATAATATCAAAAACAAAAGCTTCCAAATTAAAGCACAACACACCTCCCCGGCAGCGGCGCCAAAATGATTGTAGTGTTTTACTACTCTTTAGGAAAAGAGCGTAAATAGCGGTAAGTATTAAATACACGTTTAGGAAAACGAGTATTAAAGACCCAATCAAATAAAAGATAGAAAGTTCGTTTCCCAAGGAGGTATATGTGTGTGAATTAACTTGTAATTATTTGAGATTAATATTGAGAAGAATGGGGATGAGAAGATGAAAAGACGGTTACGTTAAAATTACACTACGACGTAAAAGACGTAAACGTAAAGTCGTGAAAAACTACCAAAATTAAAAATTATACTAAGACCAAAGCAAAATAAAAGATTAAAACGAAGTCAATAATAATATAAATAAAGACAAAAATCCAACAAAGATATTTTAAAACCTTTTATTAATTAAATATTTAATTTTAAATGCTAATTAAAGCCCTAAAATTAAATATAACTAATTCAAATGTCTAAAATATGATTTTATTGAATAATTACTTAACTTATATTATTAGAAGACTAAAAAGTAATTTTCTAAAAATTGAAAGCTATTAAAACTATTTTTAAACCTCTAAAAATGATTTAAAATGATTAAAAACTAATTAAACTTAAAATAATTATAAAAATAAATCTAAAAGCTATAAAATTATTCTAAAAATGGTAAAAGTCCTATTTAATGCTAAAGAACTTAAGAAAAATGAAAAATAAAGAAAAATAAAACTTTGAAATTTTAATAATAAAATAATATTAAAATAATACTAAAAATAAAAAGTTTCTAAAATTAATCCTAAAAAATTTCTAAAATCTTAAAATATTCTAACTAAGAGAAAAACACAAATTAAAGTTCCTAAACCCTTTTTAATAATTTTATAAAAATGTTTAAAGTTTATAAAAAACCTTAAAATAATATAAAATTAAAAATTAAAGTTTATAAAACCAAAACTTAATGTAAACCTCAAAATATTATTTTAAAAGCTAAAAATTATTTTTCCTAAAAATTAAAAATCTTTTTTCTATTTTTTAATGATTTAATAAAATACGGGTAATAAATAAATGCTAGAAAATAAATAAATAAAAGGAAAATTATGAAAACAGGCTAGAAAAGTCTATAAAGCTTATACTTTCCTAAGAAAAATAAAAAGAAACAAATTAGCTTAAAGAATAAGCTCAAAATCCACAAAATAAGCTACGGCTTTTTAATAAGCCAACAAACCAAAAACGTATTAAATAACTTTTTAAAACAAACCCTAACGTAAAAAGATATCTAGATTAGCGGTAGAGCTCCTAACCCTCCTACGAGAGGTCTGGGGTTCGAGTCGTCCTACGGGTATTCTTTTTGCCTCTTTTTCTTTTTTATTATTTTTTTTATATCAAACCAATCTGTGACTTCTAATCAGCTTGAAACACAAAACAATTCAACTTTTTATGCAAGATTGAGCCTAAATGAAGATCAAAGACGTGCCAGGTTCCAAATTTTGATGAACAAAAGCCTTTGCTTTGTTCTTTCTTGTGAACTTAGCCAAGAGGACTTGGCTGTGGGTTTACTTGGTATTGTTTTTGGACAAGATGAGGCACCCTTGTGCTCTTTGGAGCACAAGGAGTCAAGAATAAGCAAAAGCAAGCACTTAATCACACCAAAATCACAAACCAAAGCATACAAAAGCCAAAGCAAGTTTCTGTGATAATATTCTAGGTCTGGTGGTTAAGTTTAGCTTCTAGGTGCACAAAACTCAACTTCAAAAGCCCAAATTTGGCATACACAATCACCAATTAGCACAAAAGTAATCTCAACTTCTAAATTACTCTAACTCTTAACAGGTTGCAAGATCTTAGCTCAAAATCAAGGAAAAACTAAGCAGAATAATGATTATGCAGATTTGGCTAGGCTGTTTCCTTTTTAAGTCACCAAACTTGCTACAACTTGATCCAAACTGACCTATAACTACCTAACAAACTTTCCTTAACCTTATTACTGAATCTAACACGTTTTTAAATAACAAAACAAAATTCTTACCCTGCTAATACCCTTATCCAAACACCACTTTAACTTTGATTAAGCAACTTTTAACAAACCAAACCAGTTTAAAACCTACTCAATCTGACCCTATGATCTTCTAACATGCATAACATCCCTTAAAAACTCAAATCAAACAGCTAAATCAACAATCCAACACTTAATCAACAAGATCACTTAAAATCACTTTTTCTGAAATTTTTCAAAAGGAAAAAGAAAATACCTTAGGGCCTTACATCCAAGGCCCTAGTGGATGTAAATCCACCTCCAATACCAACTGGGGTTGGTGCAGATCCTTTAACAGCAACAGGTCTTCCACCTGTTTAAGACAAATCAAACAAAACAAAAACAAAATACAAGCAATAAGTATACTGTTTCTTTTTCTTTCTTCCTTAACCTCTTCCAAAAACTTTTCAAAGCTTCTTAAAACGTTTTAGAAACACTATATTTCCAATTACACTTAACCTCTTAACATCAAAACTTGAAACAATCTCTGTCAAAAATCTCAAATTTCAGAAACCTTCAAACAATTTTGAAAATCAAAATTACTTGACCAAATAGAAAATGGAACTCAGAATCAAGCTTTTACACAACACACAACTTTTTAAAAGAATAAAAAGGAATTACACTTGATTTTCTCAAACACCAAACTTTTATTTCATAAAAAAGGAATTACAAGTGCAAAGCTTGAAAACTGGAACAAGGGATCACCACAAGCTTGGGTCTCCTTTTATACTACTCATAGACTATTCTAGAATCCTAAAAACAAAACCGTAATCACTAGAAAATCTCCAAAATGCCCTTTTACGTTTTTGAGTGATGAGGTGTCAAATTGAATCCTGGACGTTTGTTTTTGCTTTGGGAGGAAGGAATACATCATAAAACGTTGATCTTGACACGTCATAGAACTTGGAGCCCAAGGTGAATGCTGATTGGTGGAAAGGAGAATTGGGGGTGGGGTCTACAGTGAGTGGGAAGAGGGTTTTATGTGTGGGATTGCTTCCTGCGTGTGTGAATCACACGTGGGCAAGAGTAATTGGTTTTTACCCAAGGTTTAAGTAAAGTGAAAACTGGGGGTGAAGAAGCAAACAATAACTTCTTTTTGATCCGTATTTGGGGGAAAAGGGAGTGTTTGGCGCAATTTTTGGTTTAAACGTTTCAAATGTACACCTTTGGTCCTTATCTTTTGAGATTTTTGGCAAATAAAGTTTTCCAGCCCTAAAACCGTTTTTCCTTTGCAAATAACTTTCATCACTTGACACTTTTGGCACCAAACTTCACACAAAGGTTATCAAGGGTTGTTTTTGGCATTTTTGAATATTGCAAGGGCTGATTTTGAACTTTCTTGATCTTCAAAGGTCTTCTTTGTATATTTGACTTCATGAGGGACCATAATTGACAAATTGATTTTGTTGAGGGACCAATCTTGTCATTTCTTCAAAGTTGAAGGGCCTTTTTGCAATTTTGACAAACTTAAGGGACCAAACTTGTAATTATTAATATACAAGGGTTTTAAGTGTCATTTCTTCATTCTTGGAGGATCAATCTTGTTTGTCTTCAAGTCTTCAAGGGTATTTTGTTGAAAATTCCTTGATTAGGGCCCGGTTCTTTGTACGGCTTCGTTTCTCGTGTCCGTTTTTCCTTGTAACTTGTGATCTTTTGTCTTCTTCACGATATCCATACCTAAAATACACAAGTAAACAAACACAAGCATATATATGGTATTTTATGACATTTTTATGCATTTAAAGCCCGAAAAGAACGATGAGATCATGTATAAATGCCATCTCATCAATAAGTTTCCGTTATACAACGGTTGAGAGTAGAGAGGGTAATTCTTTTTGTCGTTTTTCTCTTTGTTTAGACAGCGACATTGTCATTCGGCGAGCAAACTTAGTGTCATGGCGAACCCTGACAAGTGGTCGCGAGGTGCCCTCACAACCTTCTAAATGGCTCCCCCCCTGACTGGCAATGGTATCATTTCACAATACTTTGTGCTCTAAGTGTAATTTTTTTAGTGAATATGTGTTTTTGTTTTTAAACTGTTGCCCTCGAGTTTACGTTTAACATAATCCAATTTTATAATTTTTTTTATCATTGGTTTGGTAGAGTGGTTATTTTACGGCCCTACATGAGACTTTTCTAATTTATGTTCATTTTGTTGATAGATACACTAATAGACATGAGTTTAAAATCATCCATATGAACAAGCCCAAAGTCTTTGAAGCGTAAAAAAAAGTCGGCTCAAATTATTATGTGGTTCGTAACGAAATGAAATCTATGGAGTCAATATTTCCTTCCAACTAGCAACCCTGTAATACAAATTACACTATTTAGGAGCACACACAACAAGGTGAAAAAAGTATTAAAAAACATGCTTCTTCATTTTATCTTGTGTCTTATAATCACTACTTCTTCAACAATGGCCCTCGGGACTCTGAGCCTCCAAGGTTCTAACTCAAGTGCTATGAACAACATAGCAAAACCAGGTTGTCAAACCCAGTGTGGGAATATTATAGTTCCTTACCCTTTTGGTATTGGTGAAGGCATTAATTGTTCCCTTGACGGCTCGTTTTACTTGAATTGTAACACATCATTCGACCCCCCAAAGTTGTACCTCAAATCAAGCCTGAACGAATCAAAGTACGAAATATACAACATTTCGGATTCAGAGTTACGCGTTTTCACGAGCGTTGGCTCTATATGCTATGACCAATATGGGAATCTTACTAATGACTATAATTTTTATAGTGGTTTATTAAATGGATACACTTTCACAGGAAAAAACAAGTTCACAGTCATCGGGTGTGATGATCTTGCTGTGATCAATGGTTCTATGGATTACGAATATTCCGTTGGCTGATTTTGGATCATGCACAACATTGTCCAAAGTAACTGCTGGGGAGTGCTCAGGAAATGGCTATTGTCAGACATCTATAACCACTAGTACAAAAAATGGTATCCGTCACACTAAAAAAGAGTGACCGTAGGCATACAGTCACATGCGTTTTTTTTGTCTTTGTGACCAAAGGTCCCGCGACCGTAGGTACACTACGGTCACTATCTGATCTTTATGACGATAACCAGCAAAAAAATGTGACCAATACTTGAAAATGTGTGACGAACTAGGTATAATATTTGGTGTTTTAGTGGATATGTGTGACGGTAAACACTCTATAGTTACACGAGTTTTGTTTAAGAGTGACTATTGTTTATAAATTTGTCACATGAATATACAATATGTGTGACATTTACTATGTGATTAGTGTATTTTGTGTGACTATATGCATCAAATATTCACATGAAGGGTATGTTTGTGTGACCTTTTATGACATGTAGTCACACAAATTATGCTAATGGCTCTGAGTTTGTCACATACAATTAACCAAAGAGTTACCAATAGTAGTAATAAGTGGGACTGTATGCTTTGTCAAGTCAAGCCAATTGTATTTTGTGTGACTATATGCATCCAATAGTCACATAAATTATATGTTTGTGTTACCTTTTATGACATGTAGTCACACAAATCATGTTAATGGTACTGAGTTTGTCACATACAATTAACCAAAGAGATACCAATAGTAGTAATAAGTGTGACTGTATGCTTTGTCAAGTCAAGCCAATTGTATTTAGTGTGACTATATGCATCCAATAGTCACATGAATTGTATGTTTGTGTTACCTTTTATGACATGTAGTCACACAAATCATGCTAATGGTACTGAGTTTGTCATATACAATTAACCAAAGAGTTACCAATAGTAGAAATAAGTGTGACTGTATGCTTTGTCAAGTCAAGCAAATTGTATTTTGTGTCACTATATGCATCAAATAGTCACATGAAGTGTATGTTTGTGTTATCTTTTATGACATGTAGTCACACAAATTATGATAATGGCTCTGAGTTTGTCACATACAATTAACGAAAGAGTTACCAATAGTAGTAATAAGTGTGACTGTATACTTTGTCAAGTCAAGCCAATTGTATTTTGTGTGACTATATGCATCCAATAGTCACATGAATTGTATGTTTGTGTTACCTTTTATGACATGTAGTCATATAAATCATGCTAATGGTATTGAGTTACATACAATTAACCAAATAGTTACCAATAGTGGAAATAAGTGTGACTGTATGCTTTATCAAGTCAAGCAAAATGTATTTTGTGTGACTATATGCATCCAATAGTCACATGAATTGTATGTTTGTGTGACCTTTTATGACATGTAGTCACACAAATCATGCTAATGGCACTAAGTTTGTCACATACAACTAACCAAAGAGTTACCAATAGTAGTAATAAGTGTGACTGTATGCTTTGTCAAGTCAAGCAAATTGTATTTTGTGTGACTATATGCACCCACTAGTCACATGAATTGTATGTTTGTCTGACCTTTTATGACATGTAGTCACATAAATCATGCTAATGGAACTAAGTTTGTCACATACAATTAACCAAAGAGTTACCAATAGTAGTAATAAGTGTGACTGTATGTTTTGTCAAGTCAAGTAAATTGTATTTTGTGTGACTATATGCATCCAATAGTCACATAGAATTGTATGTTTGTGTGACTTTTTATGATATGTAGTCACATTGAAATGTGAATAAGTGTGACTATGTTTCATCTTCTAGTAACCTTTTAGAATTCAGTAAAAACAAAAAACAAAATTCTGGAAATCAAATTTCAATTGCATTAATATATAAAGTTGAATGTACATAATCAAACCAACAAATGTAATGTCATTATTCTCAATTAACATACTTTTCACATAGAATCACATTTGTAAATACTTTGAATCACCGTATTGTAAAGTATTTTGAGCCTTGTTATTCCTAGCTTGTTTCTGCATATGAGGAATAGTCGTAAATGTACTGCCTGCTGGAACATTAATCGAGCGCTTAGATCCTATCTTTGGTGCACTTTCAACAACAGCTTTTTATGGTATTTGGTGGTGTTGTTTCCTGTAGGAAAAAAAGCCGTGTATTAAACATTGAACTAAATATGAAAAGCTATGTATATGTAGGATGATAAATCAAGTGTATGTACCTCTTGTAAAAAAATAACCTTTTCCTTTGGCCATGCCACAAAAGTACCTTTTACATCCTTAACAGTTTGTAAATCATTATTTATGTCATCAGGTATGAATGATGCATCCACTAGGGATTCATCAACTGAAACTTTGTAGCAAATTTTTGGTAGTGGTTGGTTATGAATCATTACATTGTCTCAATCCTTAGACTTGTATACCGTACCGTTACCAATGATATTTGTCCTAGATATGTTCCACAGTTTGCCCTTAAATGTCTGAAGAAAATATGTTTACATGCGTTAATGAGAAATAAATTAAACAAGTAATTATATGAAAAATGATGAAATACTTACATTTGGTAGTGATGGCGGAGACTGATTTACTTTCGATTTAGAAGGTGTACGCTTCTTTCGTAATGATGAAATAGGTACGTCTTGTTGTGTCGAGGGAGACAGATTTTGTTGTGAACCGGAAGCTGGAGAAATATCTTCTTGAGATTGGGAATTTTGAAGTGAAGACTTCTTTTCTAACGATCTACTCTTTTTTTTGCTCCCCTAGTTCTACCATGTCCCTGCATATATACATAAGAATAATAATAAGTCCCGTATCGTACAATTTAGAAACCAAACATGCTTTTTTTATAACTTACCTTGTTCGCAATTGCAGTTGAAGTTGTAGTTGCAGTTGCAGCTGCAGTTGCAGTGTCCAAATCCTTGTTCAAAGTTGCAGTTGACTTAGACATTGGAATTAACACACCCTTCTGAAGACCACTACCACTGATGGACGTCCTTTGTTCTTCACTAGGTTTTGTAGTTAATACCTGCAATATATAAGTATGTTAATTGTTAATGGTATTACAGACTGAAAATCATCAAATCAAAATTAGAAAACTAGTCTTACATTTGACTGGTTTGGCATTAACTCGGATATATTAACCCCTTGTGCAGACATAACTTTCAACATTTTTTCAATAGTTTCTTGTGTTTGTGACATCTTGATATTTAATTGAGCGATTGTATTCTCTTTATCTTACGCACCTATCTCTCCTTCTCAAGTTCATTTTCAAGCAACGCAATCCTTACATCTGTTTCTTGTTTCCTTCTAGGTAGATCAAAGAACATTCTGCACGTAACTCTGCCTCCCACTCCTCGTGCATACCCTCCCTTTTCCTTTCCTAATACATGTGATAATGAATCTGAGCCACTATCAACCGTCAAGGTTCCATCTCTGATCTGTTCCTCTGCTTCCAGCTGCACAAAAAAATGGTAAATAATTTATTATACGAATATAAACATTATATAAAAATTTTTGCAATAACACTTACAATCTTAGTGCCAACTTTGATTGTTTCATCATCTGTCTCTTTTCCTTCTTTTCTAACCCTTCCGTTAAACCACAATACACCTCGGGGGGTTCTTGATCTGGTGTAATTTATTTTTTTATGATCTTCCAAACATCAAATACATACGGATGAAAAGTTAAACCAACATGGACAACAGTGTTAGGATGTTACACCAAATAACATTACCATTTTCTCTTTTATATATACATAACCACCACGTCCCATTGTATGCTGATAAAGAGACTTGGAACGCGCCAATTTATCAGCAGCTAACTTCACCTAACAAAAAAGATTACTGGATGAGAAGTTGCTAGTACGTAACAGACTGTGTTTTTCATACGGAGTTTCAAAACAATGCATACATACGGTGTTTATAAATGCAAAACGAAATAGAAATTAACAACCTTAAATTCTTTTGTCACCGTGTGGTTTACAAAAGCAACCAGTGTTCGGCATTGACGATTGCTTTGTAATTCTTTGGAACAATTGTATGGAATGTCCTACTCCTGCCCGAGCTTTCCGATCAACCAATCCCCTATTTCAGGGACATCTGTGTTAGGTAGGCCCAGGGATCACTGATTAGTCGAATGAGCCCTACATTTAGTTTTTCAGGATTATCTAGGTTGGGAACTATGTGCTTTGCTGCCAATTTACTTCTGAAATTTCTTAGCAGTTCACCTAGCTTATTCATAACCAACTTTTTGTAGGACACATCAAATTTAAAGTATTGCTGCACATATTAATATAATGTTAAAGTAAATGTAGAAATACGAGTAATAGTTGGGTAAAATTTTTTGTATTTGTACCGTGGTTTAAGTCCAAAGTTTTTCTCTTGCTTCCTCCTACACATCTTTCCACGATAGAATCTTCAATCCTATCTGCTCCCGAACCGTGTCTCCTAAAAAAACTGATAAACAATGATCTGTTTGGCCCTGATATTCTATTCAGTGCATCAAAGTTCACATTTATCTTCATGACATCTGGTTTTCCATATTTTATCCGAAACTTGGATAACCTAGTTATACCCCTCTTATTAACAACCTTCTGTTTACTGAAGTCTTCATCCTCATCTGATTGATCACCATAATCCTCTGATTCATAATCTCCTTGATTATCGTGATTTACATCATCATTATTAACCAAATAATCATCATCATTAACAATATAATCTTGATCATTGTTTTCAGTGTCCATGATTATTGACCATAAATCGATGTGTACAAGAACAATAAGTGGAAATGGTATGAAACTAGTGAAAAAGTAATTGAGTTTTGTATATTTTGTGATTTTGGAGAAAAATTAGGATATGAGATGGAGATGGAGTTAGAAAATTATGGTAACTGCATATGCATTAACTTAGCATGGACATTCAAAATTTTTTTGAAAATTTTGGCTCCAAAAATTAAACAACCAAATATTTTGAACTCCAATTTGCCTCCAAATTAAACATTAAACTTTTCCCTTTGAGTTTCCTGGTAAAAATAAATTTTAAACAAAATGTTATATTATTTTACACATTTTAACATTCAACCAAAAACCTTTAGTTTACACTGCATAAAAACTTGAATTCATATATTATACGAAAATGGATGTAACATATAGTGAATTGTACATGGCCTTAAAATACTTATATTAAGTAATTAACAAACTCGTATTGTTGATTACAGATAACTGATAATTGTTTCTGTTAGCCTCAAAATATTGAGTCAAACAAGAATGTTCGGTCATAGGTTTCTATTGTAATATTTATTAGAACGTTGTAATAAGTAGTTAATTAGTCGTAGTTTACGGGCTTGGATTTAAACTAATTAAAGTCCAAAAGACAAGCCCGGCCCAATATATAGCCCATTAAAGCCCGCATGTGGGTGGACTATATATACTACCCTCCTAGCTTGTTAGGAGGGTGGATGGTCATTTGTAACTCTAATCTTCTTCTAATCTAATATTCACCAAGTTAAACACCTCCTCTCTACTTTCTCTCACTACTTTCTCTCTCTAGGAATCAATCTCTTCTTCATGTATTTTCTTTCTTTCTTCCTTGCTTAATCATCACAAAAATAAGGGACAATAATTGGTATCAATCGCCATGGGGTAGTTTTGTGATTCGTTGTTGATTTTACTTGGTTCGTGTGATTTTCTCTTATAATCATCTCGAATTCAAGATTTTTTTGTGTTTTCCATGCTCTAAATCTTGATATAAATCTTCTACATAGCTGTGGTAGGGATTTGGTCGCATTTGGGTGGTTCAAATCACGGATTTCTTGTCGAAAATATCATTTTTTTACCTCAAAATCTCGTAACAGTGCTATTATTCCGATCAGTGCAATCGGAAAAGGGTTTAGTGATTCCGATCAGTCGCATCGGAAAAGGGTTTAAACATTCCTTTCAGTATTCCGATTAGACTTTCCAACAAGGGCTTATCTGATTACTTTCCGAAAAGTGTGTACCCGATTACATTCTGATTAAGGGTTATACAACAACATTCCGACAGGAGTTTATATATATATATTCCGACAGGGGTTATTTAGGTATTCCGACTAGGGTTTTCCGATAACATTCCGACAAGAGTTGATATATTCCGACAAGGTGTCTTTCCATATTCCGACAGAGGGATTCCGATTGCATTCCGATTAGGGCATTCCGACATCATTCCGATTTGGGTATTCCGATAAGGACATTCCAATGCTGTGTTTTTGCTAAATTTTGTTCGAGTATTTTTTAGACTTAGCCACCATCTAGACTTGTTTTGAAATATCGTTTACACGAAGATTAAAAAAAAAAGTTAAAATTTTTCCGTCAAGTAAATTCAAATTTTTTCCATACTAGTTTTAGGACATTTCTAGCTCGATTTCAAAATTTGGCGATTACAAAAATTTTTTGGTCTACCGTTTTATCGGACTGGTGAATTTATTGTCGGACTGGAGAAATATTGAAATTTTCGGAATTTAAACCACAACAACGATCACAACAAATATACTTAAGATCCATATTCACTTCATCATTTCAGAGAATATTGAGATGGATTCTACTGCCGAATATCGTGTGACGAACAACAACATAATGGTGGCGGGTAACAAAGAGAGACCACCAATGCTTGTGTCTGGTCGGTATGCTCAATGGCAATCACGTTTCATACGATACCTTGATACAAGACCTAATGGTGATGCCTTGAGGAAATGTATTACTCATGGACCATATATATTTAAGAAGATCTCAATTCCTCCAAGAGCAGCTGTTGATGCAAAAGTTGGGTGATCCTTGCTAGACCCGAATTAGGCTTAATTCGGGTTGGCTGGGCTCCGGCTCCTGCACCAAGTGAACTATATGGTTGGGATCCTGCACACTAAACAACACGCGTTAGACTTACCGTGGGAATGTTTCCCACGATTAGACTCCGGCGTGAGAGTAAATATCGGTTTAGGGTTTATGAGAATCGAGTGAGTTGAGAGTATAGAACGTAATACCTTTGTGGAACCCTTGGGGGTTCCTTTTATAGGTAGTGAAACCCTAGTGGGCTGTCACTGATACTTTGGCCCCAAGGAAAGGATAAGTACCAGAATTAGATTGATTGTTATCTTCTAATTATGGTGAGTGAATATCCTCTTCTTTGGGGTAAATCCTATTCATAGACAGAATATGATTCTGTCTAACCCTGTACCGGCCGTGCCGGGCCGTGAACAGTAACCACACGTGTGTGCGGTTACTGTTCATCCAAGCCCATAAGCTTAAATGACATAATTCCCACCCATCTGTGATGGCCGGATACGGGTAGTACCCGTGGGCCGGGTTCCTAACCCGGCTGGGGACTATACGTCATCATATCCCCCCCAGTCTAGTTGTTACAGCCGTAGGCGTAACCTCTAGACTATCAAGATGCTCTCCGGACATACCAAGAAAGACCTAGGGAATGAGAAATATTTAAAATTTTGCTTTGGCCGCACGTGGCTGCCTGCCTTAGAAATATTATTCTAATAGCACCTCAGCCGCACGTAACGGCCGAGACAAATTTAATGTAGCATTGAATATGGTCTTACGTAAGACCGCATACCCCGACACAAGAATAAATGCATTAATGGTAGTCAACTGGTCAGCCGCACTTCTGCAAAAGTGCACCATTAATGCCCACCATTGAGCCACGTAAAACTTCCAAGAAGTGACCCGTGGGCCCCTTCTGACTTTGCAGAAGTGTCAGAAATCCCATCCGTTGGATAGGCGTAGTGGCCTACACGTGTCAAACATCCACGTTACCTCGGAAACCGAGGCAACCCTATATAAGAGTTGGTGTGTGTGTTTGTTACACACACAATTCATACTTTCTTCCGCCATTGTTATTTCTAAGCTTCAACCTCCAAAATTTGCGTTCCGTTCCACGGATTTCCTCCGCCGCAGGTTAGATCATCACGCCTTTCAAAACCCTTTTATAAAACATGGTAAAGGAAAACCCACTTATCACGGATGTCCTTAACGTGATGTCGGCGGAAAAATACATAGACTTTCTGTCGAAGTATTACATTCCCGAAAGCGTACAACCCACCTATCCAGGTGAAGGTGAGGCAATTACGGATGCACCGGCGGGGAAAATAAGTGTGTACACGCGCCTATTTGACTCGGCCAACTATCGTATCCCCCTGTCCAAATTCTTGGTAGATCTGATATTGTATTATGACTTCCACATAACCCAGCTTCACTGCATAGGGGCGTGTAAAATCAACCAGTTTGAAATTACATGCCATACATGCGGAGTGACTCCGACCGTGAACCTATTTAGAGCTTTTTATGCCCCCAACTAGTAAATGGGTGGCTATCGTTTAAAAAACGATCCGGGAACGCCCCCATGACGTATAGGAAGCCTTTAGACTCCCTTAAGAACTGGTACGACCATTACTTCTTTGTTGATGCGAAGGTATTCCCTACTCCTTTCGTCCTTAAAACTAGGGTACCCAAAGATTTTCCGCCCAAATCCAAAGACTATAGCAGCAGAGACCTGAAAATATTATATACCCACCGCACGGAATTCCATAAGGGGTTGCCGGAACATTTCTTGTGCTTAGTAGGATTAAGTCGCCGTTATTATGGGAGGGATGACTTATATCCGTGCTTCCTGACGGAACATGGAGAGGGTAGGTTTACTTATACCTTGTAAATGTGAAATGTCATTTGTATTCAGGACTTTACTGACCCGTGCAATTTGTAAATATCCGTAGAGATGAACCTACACGGACTAATACGTCAGGGCGACCCCATGAGAGTGCCTGAAGGATTCCGCCCTCTGAAGGAGAATGAACTCCCCCTTCTCGATGCGACCACAGACCGTACCATTCCACTCGAAGAAACGTCCGAGCAAAGATCAGATGAAGGGGAGCCTATCATCGAGAAATCCCTATTGGACTTCCATAATGAAGATGGTGGAGAGCTACTGTTGGAAGGAACCGCGACCCACCAGGAAGATGAAAACGATTTCCTCAACCTTGAGAACGAAGACATCACTCAAGCTTCCGGGTCCGCCCCGCCCACATCTAGAAAGAGAAAGACCACCAGGAGGTGGCCAAGACAATAGGGGATGAGGTCGGGGCCGCGAATGCTCCCCTAAAGAAATTGAGGAAGGACCATCCGCAGTACCAGGCCGACCCTACCCCGCACATGGAAGAGCATGTCTGGCGAGCTACCCCTGTGAGTGCCGTAGCTCCTACCGCCCTAGAACCTGCAATTGGTACCACGTAAGTACCCTTCGTATGTCAGTCGTGTCATTTTGCTTGCGAAATATATAATGCCTAAACAAAATTTGCAATGTTAATAACAGGGCGGATCCGTCAGCCGTAGCCCAAGAGGAAGAAGTGGAGAGGAATCCATCCCCCGCACCATCAAACAGACCCCCATCCCCTGCTGCGACACACACCAAGGAGGCACTCCCCGAAGGGACAGAAAATAGCCGGCGCCTAGCATGGAATCTCTCAAGTCTAACAAGGTTGGAGGCGGAATCTGAGTGTTCAGAATTCATCGAGCACATTACCCCTCCAGCCCTTGCACAAGACTTAGATGAGCTGGATCATGAATCCCTTCTGGAGCAGTTTGACGTGTCGTCCGTGCATCAAGTGACGGTGGGTGCCGCTCTAAGACACCGTCTGATCAAGGCTCTGGCGAATGTGAAGCGGGCAGACAAAAAAATAGCTCACCAGGAGGCAATGGTCGTGAAGAATGAGAAGACCATCGCGTCTTTACAAGCGGCGCTGGTGACGACCGAGGCTGCAGTGAAAGAGCAAGCTCATCACGCCGACAGCCGAGAAAAACGCCTCGCCGAGCTCGAGGCCCTTGTAGCCGCATCGAACGAGAAGATATGCTTTCGAAAATTTTACACATACTCTTTCCTTGATTTTTATTTGACCCAAGAAAAAGAACATATTACCCTTGTGATAACTCGAAGTTCCATATGCAGGTGTCCGCGGCCGAAGCTTCTACCAAGGCCGTAACCGTACAAGCCTTCAACATCGCCCAAGAGCGCGATGTGCTGAAGGATGAGCTAACACAAGTGCGGGCCCAGTTGGAAGAGCAAACTGCAACGGCGGAGGAGGAACTGAGCAAGATTGCCACAAGTTGTGCTGAAAGATTGTGTCCTCCCCTGCTATCCGCCATAGCTGGACGCCGGTGGATGATTGGACAAGGAATGCGCCTTGCCGTAACCAAAGCCATGGAAGCTCCGCATCCTGCTGCAAGCCTTTGCCGGGGTCGTGTCGGATGGAATCGACCGTGGTAGGCATGAGGATTTGGTCAAGGCTGCGGAATTGATAGGTAAGAACGAAGACATCATGCAGCATCCCTACCATAATCCCTCAGCTGCGGATAATATGACCGCGTCGATGAATGCACTGGCGGAAATCCAGCACCCTCTTCTGGATGAACTCGAGGCGCTTAAGGATGCTCCGAACGAGGCGGTAATGTCCAAGCTTACTGCGGATCCCATCCCTTTGACCATGCCTACTTATGACTCCGTATCGAAAGTGATAAAAGGTGAAAAGCTGCTTGCGGAGGCATTGGATGCGACTGCGGTCAAGGCACATGATGGAAAGGACGCTCGCGGGGAGGTCCTCCGTGCTCTGATCGAAGAAGGAAAGAGAGACATAGGGGAATTCCTACCTCCCTTGTAATTTATCTTGTAAACATTTGTAACTCTTATTCGTCCGTGCATGTACACGGCTAAGACTGATATGGTAGATAACTGTCTTTTGTTTGTAGGTCCGTGATAAACACGGCCATTTTGTTATTTATTTGGAAACTTGTGTATTTTTATTTTGTTAAATATCGTATACCGATACTGCATGACATGTCACATCTTACCCAAAAGGGAAAATACATTCAAGTCTATAATTTACTAGACATGCGACGTGCGTCTTTAATATGCAAAGCACTACGTGAGTACGACATACAGAAACTTATCACAACGTCTTGTGAGTAAGGTGTCTAGTAAGGATACATGATCCGCGCCGCTGGGGTTGCATCCCTCTTATGCGGCAAGTTGAATTAGTAGGTTCACTTAATCCTCTTACCCCGCCTGGAGGCGTATAGTACATGTACGGTGATTGAATGAATGCATATGAATCAAACATGGCATATTATAATAATAACTAAAATTCATATGACTAACAAAATCCTAAGAAATAATTTGCACAAAACAAGCCGTGGAGCTAGCTAGGCACCACGACATTTCATTAGAACGTTTACATTTTTTGTTTGAACACGAATGATAAGTCCTAAAAAACAAAAAAAGAACATAGACAAAACATAAGAAGCAAAACAGATAGAGTGCATGGATCTTCATTAAAGCCACATATAGCGAAGTACCCATGCGGAAGCCGTAGCTTTCAAAGATAGCACCTTTTGAGATTGGAGATGTTCCATGTGCGTTCCAGATCGCGGCCATCCATGTCACGTAACTTGTACGCGCCTCGTTCTAAGGCTTCCGTGACCTCATACGGTCCTTCCCACTTAGGGCCCAGCTTTCCTGTATTCTCCGCTCGACTTGCTTCGTTAGCACGATAGACATAATCTCCCGGTCGAAAAGAAACACCTTTAACCTTGGCGTCATAATAAGCCTTCATTTTAGCCTTGGACTTAGCCTCATTAATGGCTGCTATCTCTCTTTTTTCCTCCAACAAATCCAGGTTGATTCGCAGTTGCTCGTCGTTCGTGTCGACATTAACCTCCGCCTTGCGGATGGTAGGCATTCCGACTTCCGCCGGTATGACAGCTTCAGTGCCGTAGGCCAATGCAAATGGAGTATCTCCGTTGGCTGTTTTGATCATGGTCCTATGCGCCCATAGAACATGTGGTAACTCATCCACCCATTTGGCACTTCGTTCCTCCAGACGTGCCTTGATGCCGTTTCCCACGCTCCTATTTTCTCGATCCACCAGGCCATTTGTCTGCGGGTGCTTAACAGACGCGAAGCGCGTTTGATATTCAATGATGCGCACCAGTCCTTGAATGGATTATCCACGAACTGTTTACCGTTGTCCGAGATGATTTCCCCTGGTAGTCCAAAACGGCACACAATGTTCTCCCAAACAAACTTTTTAACTTGTTTGCCTGTAATGGATTTTACTGCCTTGGCCTCTATCCATCGTGTGAAGTAGTCCATCGCGACAATCAAGAACTTAACACCACCCGCAACTACAGGGAATGGTCATGCGATGTCGATTCCCCACTTATAGAATGGCCATGGGGATGTAATGGGTGTAAGCTCCTGTTGCGGATGTCGCGACACTGGTCTATGCACTTGGCAATCACTACACTTGCGAATCATGTCGCGTCCCTGTGCATGGTAGGCCAATAATATCATGTCCGTAAGGTTCGAGCTACCACGGATCGTGGACCTGCGTGCATGCCGCATAACCCTTCATGTATTTCACTAATTACATAAGTAGCCTGACGTGGTCCAACACACCGTAACCACGGCTACAAGAAAGAGCGCTTATAAAGGATACCTTCTCGAAGTTCGAAGTGCTGTGACTTCCTTCTAATGCGCCGCGCCGCTTTTTCATCGGCCGGAAGGGTTTCACTAGTCAAATAGTTGACGATCAGGGTCATCCATGTAGGTCCATCCTCCTCAACTATAGTAGCGACCTCCCCTTCTGTTATAGACTTTTCCATGAGTATTTCGACCAAGACTTGCTTGGACAAATGGGCGAAGCTTGTGGATGCGATCTTGCTAAGAGCGTCCGCCTTCTTATTCTCACCTCTTGGCAACTGCTTGATGGAAAACTTGCTGAAAGCCACGATGAGTGACTTGACTTTCTCCAAGTATCGGACCATGTTGTCCTCCTTAGCCACATATCCACCTAGAATGTGGTTCGCGACAAGCCGTGAGTCCACGTAGGCCTCAAGGTTGCGGACTCCCATTCTAGCGGCGATTTTTAAACCCGTAATTAATGATTCATATTCCGCTTCGTTGTTGGTGGCTGTGAACTCAAAACGGAGGGCGTACGTAAACTCCATTCCTTCCGGATTTGTGAGGATGAGACCAGCTCCTGACCCATCCGTACACGAGGATCCGTCCGTAAATAACACCCATGGTTCTGTCAGAGTCTCGTCTTGTTTAACGATTAGTCCTTCCTCATCCGGCTTCTCTATCAAGAAATCTGCCAAGATCTAGCCTTTAACAGCCGTCCTTGGCCTATAAGATATATTATGCTCCCCTAATAGAATGCTCCATTTTTGTAGCCTTCCTGCCACATCCGGTCTAGAGATTACTTGCTTTATTGGTTGGTCCGTAATGACTACAATTGGGTGCGCCTGAAAGTATCGGCGCAACCGCTTTGTAGTAAACACTAGTGCCAAAACCAATTTTTCCATAGAGGAGTAATTCAACTCCGGCCCTTGTAATGTTCTACTTATGAAGTAGATCAGAGTTTGTACCGTATCCCTATCCGTCATGAGTACCGCACTTATTGCTCCATGTGTGGCTGAGAGATACATAATGAGTTCCTCCTTTGGCCGAGGAGCTACTAGCATAGGGAGAGATGCAAGGTGCTGCTTGAGTTGGCCAAAGGCTTCCTCGGCTTCCTTTGTCCACCGGAAGTCTCCCTTCCTAATGCACTTATTGAGTGTCTTAAATAGGGGTAATGACTTCTCTGCGGACTTTGATAGGAACCTATTTAGCCCGGCCAGCTTCCCATTTAAGGATTGCACCTCCTTCCGTGTCTGAGGGATGGCAGCTGTATTACTGCGTCCGTTTTTTTTGGACAAGGTTTGATGCCATTTGGATCAATCATATATCCAAGGAACATTCCCTCCGTTTCCCCAAACGTGCATTTCTTGGATTTAGCTTCATATTAATCCTCCTCAGTGTGTCGAATGTCTCTTGGACATCCTGGAGAAGTGTATCCTCCGTATGACTTTTTATGACTAAGTCATCCACATAGACTTCCAGGTTGCGGCCTATCTGTGATTCAAAGGCTTTGTCCACAAGCCGCTGGTATGTAGCTCCGGCGTTCTTTAGTCCAAACGGCATTTTCGTATAACAATATACGCCTTGACTAGTATGGAACACCGTCTTTTCTGCGTCCTCCTCCGCCATCTGGATCTGGTGGTATCCTTTATATGCGTCTAGGAAGCACTTAAAGGGATATCCACATAGGGATTTCACCTTCCAGTCAATCTCCGGTAACGGGTAACAATCATGTGGACAGGCTTTGTTTAGATCCGTGAAATCCACACACATGCGCCAACTTCCGTCATGTTTTTTGACCATGACCGGATTGGATAACCACTCGTGGTAGTATACCTCGCGCATGATGCCTGCGTCCACTAGTTTCCGTACTTCCTCCAATATCACTTGGCTGCGCTCAGGCGCCTGGCCGCGCTTCTTTTGCTTGATGGGTTGGTACCCCTGGCGGATTTGGAGCTTGTGTTCTGCTATCGCGCGTGGTACGCCTGTCATATGCTTTGGCTACCATGCGAATACATCTAGATTTTCACTTAAAAGAGAGCACATAGCCCTTTTGCCGCTATCCGAGAGCGCCCCCCTATGGATACCTCCTATTCCGGATAGTCAGGATGGATTGCCACCCTCCAATTGGGAGGTGGTGACCCATCCTTGGGTGGAACAGGTTGAGCCGGTGTTGTCACGGTATGACACTCGGATGCTGGTACGATTGTGTTGTAAATGGTTATGATTCCTCCCTCAACAGGGAAATTGATCATTCCATGTGCCGTGGAAGGTACCGCCCGTATAGCCAGAATACCTGGTCTGCCTATGATCTCATTGTACGGATAATGTGAGCGTATCACCATGAAGTTCATCCACGCAGTAGTGGAGTGTTCCTCATTCCCAATGGTTACAAGCAGATGCAGTTGCCCTATCGGCCAGATGGTGTCTCCACTAAAGCCAGTGAGCGGCGCCATGGCCGGTACTAATTGGCTTCTTATTTCTGGCTCTAACTTCACAAAATAGTGTTCGTACAATACTTCTGCTGATGACCCTCCATCCACATACATGCGACGAACATTGTGTGTTCTAATGCTTATCTCAATAGTGAGAGGCGCATCAATCACATCGCTTGCTGTGATGGGAGGGAATGAGATTTCCCTGCCGCGTGAAAATTTTTGGCCAATTTTCTGCCTCGTGCGGCGTTGTCTGGATTGGATCATGTATATGGTTGAAGGTTTGTCCTTTTGGGGATCCTTCTTGTCATACTTCTTGTTGTCTTTTCCATCCTTCCAATCCTTAACCAAATGCTTGAGTTTACCTGATTTGATCAGTGACTCAATGTGCTTCTTGAGCTGGATACACTCCTCCGTGCCATGACCCTTGTCATTATGGAACTCGCAGAAGCGATTGCCTTGCCGACGGTCCGGCGGAGTTGCCATTGGGGGAGGCCTCAGAAAATTTTCCCCTTCCGTCAGCAAGATCTCCCGGTAGGACATCTTTAAGGGGGTAAAATTATCGTCCGGCCATCCTCCTTTGTTTTGGCTCTTATAGTCTGAGCCCCTACTATTGTTCTGATTGCTTTGACCGCCCGATTGCCTCCTGGATTGGTCATTTGATCGGTAGCCGTTTCCTTTTGAAGGGTAAGCCACGACAACCGCCGTTTCTCCTTCTATGAAGTTTCTGACCCTTTCCATGAGATCATCATATCTCTCCGGACGCTTGTCATTGAGACGCCTGATTAATTCCCTGTCTGTTATAGCGTGCATGTAGTCGGAGATTTTCAGTAGTTCCGGCATTGTCTTTGTGCGTGTGCACTCGTCATTGAAGCGTTCAGTGAAGGCTTCTATAGACTCCCCCGGCCGTTGCTTGACAGTTGCCAATGAGACCAGATCCCTATTATACTTCTTCCGTTGAGTATAATTATTCTTGAACATAGTGCGTAGTTCCGTGAAGCTATCAATCCTTCGTGGAGGGAGTCCCTCAAACCAGTCACGGGCATTGCCGATCAAGGTTAAATTGAACATTTGGCACCATATAGGCATGGGCCATCGCTCAATTTTAGCCTGTGTATCAAATATTTTGAGGTGATCATCCGGATCACCAGTTCCATCATAGGTCTTGACACACGCCGGCATGCGACGTTTTGTGTCCTCGGAGTAGTTCCGTATACGGAGAGTAAAAGGATCTTCTCTGGGATCCGCCCATGGACGGGTGAGCCTAGGGTCATCCCACGGGTCACACCACGGGCGGGAAAGATCCTCCGCTTCTGCCTCTCGATAATAGGGGCCACCGTAATACTCATCATTGTTTGGTGGTGGTGGAGGGGTACGCCTAGGTCGGCGACGCTTGGGCGGATGGTCATCCGAGTCCTCCCCTAATGGATCTGGAGAGGGGGTGGTGCCCCCTCTCTTGAGTGAGGACCGCTCTTTTGAGAAGAGCCAGGAGCCTTCTTTCCAGTGTTCATCCTATCCCACACACTTGTATGGCGAGTGGCTCTAGTCAGTTCCAGATCTGGTCGCTCAGGTGAACCGTCGGACATATCTCCTTCCCGACATTGCGTTAATTCCTGCATGAGGCGGTCTCCTATGCGCTCAAACACATTCCTAGGTTGGGGAGTTTCCTTGAAGAGGCTCCGAACCTGAGGCCGGGTCTTCCTTTTCCTCTGATTTTGGGAAGAGGTGCTTGGTCCGGCGTTGCCAAAGTTGAGTCTGGACTGGAGGTTCCTTCCTAGATTCAACCTTGACGCAATCCCTGGGATGATCCTATCAAAGTTCTACGTGAGAACCCGAGTGAGATCTTCCTCGCTGAGTGGTTGGACTTCTACTTCTTCCTCAATCGATGGTCTGCGCGACTCCTTGTTAGGGGGATTGGGCGCACTCCCTGGGTCAGGGTTGTCCAGGGTCGAAGTAGGTGGAGGAGTCATAGAGATCGTGCTCGTCACTCCCATAGACTGAAAACCAATGCGGTTGTTCTGTCCGCCCGTTGGACGACTAGGGGATTTATTGGGGATGAGTATCCCTTCCCCTTGGGACTTCCGATTTCCAGGATTTATGTTCCTGGGATTAGCTTGCGGATGCCCCTTCGTCATTGAGAGTTCACGATGAGATTCTGCTCTAGCTTAGTGTAATGGGTCCCACGGATAGCGCCAACTTGTTGATGCAAAAGTTGGGTGATCCTTGCTAGACCCGAATTAGGCTTAATTCGGGTTGGCTGGGCTCCGGCTCCTGCACCAAGTGAACTATATGGTTGGGATCCTGCACACTAAACAACACGCGTTAGACTTACCGTGGGAATGTTTCCCACGATTAGACTCTGGCGTGAGAGTAAATATTGGTTTAGGGTTTATGAGAATCGAGTAAGTTGAGAGTATAGAACGTAATACCTTTGTGGAACCCTTGGGGGTTCCTTTTATAGGTATTGAAACCCTAGTGGGCTGTCACTGATACTTTGGCCCCAAGGAAAGGATAAGTACCAGAATTAGATTGATTGTTATCTTCTAATTATGGTGAGTGAATATCCTCTTCTTTGGGGTAAATCCAATTCATAGACAGAATATGATTCTGTCTAACCCTGTACCGGCCGTGCCGGGCCGTGGGCCGCACACGTGTGTGCGGTTACGTTCATACAAGACCATAAGCTTAAATGACATAATTCCCACCCATCTGTGATGGGACGGATACGGGTAGTACCCGTCGGCCGGGTTCCTAACCCGGCTGGGGACTATACGTCATCAGCAGCCACAGATACTACTGATCCAATATCTGCAAGTGAACATGATGAAACGAGAGCCGATCTCACACCTGAAAATTGTGCTTGGCATGATGCGGAGAAGGAAGCCATCTATATGGTTTTAAGTGGGATCGGAGATGATATTTACTCCACGGTTGATGCATGCCCGACAGCACATGAAATGTGGACTGCGATTGAACGCTTGCAACAAGGAGAATCACTCAACAAACAAGATGTCAAAACAAACTTGTTTTGGAATTTTGGAAAGTTTACTTCAAGGAATGGAGAATCAATTGAATCTTACTACTCCAGGTTTTATAAGATGATGAATGACATGACAAGAAATAATCTGCAAGTCTCCACCATGCAAGTCAATGTTCAATTTCTTCAACAACTTCAACCCGAGTGGACACGGTTCGTCACTTTGGTGAAACAACAAGAAAATTTAGACGAGGTCTCATATCATCGACTCTTTGACATGTTGAAGCAATTTCAGAATGAAGCAAATGAGATTCGAACTGAACGTGTTGCAAAGATGGCTAATCCACTTGCTTTAGTGACTACCACACAACATGTTCAAGATCATCACTCTCGTGCTCCTAAGCCATACTCCACTACATCATCTTCACCACGATCTTCCACATCATCTAAGTCTTCATCATCCACAAAATCTCGAGGTAAAGTGCCAAGAGCACCATCACCACCATCTGAGTCCTCATCTAAAGAAGATAGTGATGAAGATCAAGCTCAAAAGAACCGAGAGATGAAACAACAAATTGCTTTCATAATGATGACTTACAAGAAAATCTACAAACCCACCAACAACAATCTTCGCACATCATCTAACATAAAGAACCGATATGTTGAGAGTCCTCCAAGGTATGACACACGTCGACGTGGTGAAAGTCCTTCTAGGTATGATCGACATAATCCAACACATGTTGAGGGTTCTGCAAGGTATGATCGACAAACTGCCAAGTATGATACTCAAAGGATTGCTGCTGCTACCGAGAATAGGGAAACTGTTGGAAGTCAAGTGGTTCAGCAGAGTGGGATTCAATGTTTTAATTGCCAAGGTTATGGGCATATGGTAAAGGAATGCAGGAAGCCGAAAAGGGTTAGAGACTCTAGCTATCACAAGGAAAAGATGCTGCTATGCAAGAAAATGGAAGTAGGGGTTAAATTGTCAGCTGAGGAAGGAGCAATGCTTGATGATACTGATGATGAAGATTCTGATCAAGAGCTCGATGCACATTACTCGTACATGGCAAAGGTTGAAGAAGTTCTCAAAGTCACTGAAGATGACAATGTCCCTATCTTTTACACTGAGCCAATCGATAAGGTACACGCTACTGATGAATATAATGTGTTTGGTGATATTTCTGAGCATAGTGATCTAACCAATGCCATTAATGACACGTGTATGATGGAAACGGTTGATAGCAATACCACACCCGATTCATCAGACATGTGCAATAATGAGTCTGAGGATGATCAACATGTAAATGAATATGATGAAGAGGAACGTATTGCGCTTGCTAATTTAATTGCTACTTTACAAAAAGATGTCACTAAAAATAAAAAGAGTAAAAAACAATTAAAGAAGGAAAACGCTACGCTCACTCAAAGTTTTGAAGAATGCAAAGCTGCTTTTATCAAATCTACTAAGATGACTGAAAGCTATAGAGATGAGCTCCTTCAGAAAACCAAAGAGCTTGAGGGGTACAAGGGAAGTGCGTTAAAAAGTCAAAAGGACGATTTTGAAAACAAATATAATACAACTCTTGAGTTATTAGCAAAAGAGAAACGTCAATATAATGTTTTCTTAATGGATGAACGCCAAAAAACGTACCTTGCCAACACCAAAGTTAATTAACTTGATCAAAAGCTCTCTATGACCACTACTGATTCTGCTAAAATTCTTGAGGATAAGAAACAAGAGGTAGATGCGTTAAAACAAGACTTCAAAAGTAGATATGATAAAGAAACTGAAAAAGTAACGAAACTAGAAGCACAAGTCGAATTTTTGAAGAAAGTTGTTTATAAAACGCATGATTCTATTCAATCCGTAAGAATGCTGGCACCCCCTTCCATGTTTAAGGGTCAAGCTAGATTTGCAAGTCCTGAGTACCTTGCCAAAGCTCAAGCTGCGAACCTGTGTCTTTATCTTGATGAGACTGAAAGGACCAATCTTGATTTCATGCCTGTTAGTGTCGATAGTGAAGAGACTGCCCTTTGGGATGATGATAGTCAACCTTTTTTCAATAAGGAGTTTGTAAAACCATATAATTATGCTTATGAGAATAGTCTCTATGGTCTTTTCAACAAACAAACTCAGAAAACTCGTGAGGAAGTGCTTCTAGAATGCAAACAAAAGAGAATTCAATGGAAGAAAGCATTTGCTCCTAAGAAATCTAATGTTTACAAATACATAAACTACTTCCCTCTAGATGAATCTAAAAGCAAGAGTAGGAAAACATTAGGTATTCTTAAACATCACATAGATAATGTTAAATCAATTTTTGAAAGAGACTGGGCAAAACATGAAAATGCTGAGTGGACACGTCCGATTCCTCAAGATATTACCATGCTTGTCAAAGAACTCTTAATTCCAAACACGGCGTTGATTAAAGAAACTGTTCTTCAACTTGAGGAGTTCATCCGGACTGAAATGTATGATGATTTAAAATATGTTGAATATCTTGAGAAACACATTGATGATCTTCAAATGGAGAAGTCTGATTTCTCAGATGAATATGATTTACTCTTGCAAGAATGCGTTTCTAATGATGTTATGTGTGCTTATTTTACATCTTGTGCTAATATTGATGATATTCTGAAGTTGCATGCCAATATCTTGATAAGATCAAAGCATGTGAACGTCTTGAAATTGAGCTTTCGAAACGTAAAGAAAATGTTGACAAAAAGGCTTTTGAGTTACTTCAACACAAAACTGATTTCCTTCAAAAACATTGTCATTCACTTGAACTTCCTTTGCAAAAAAACGTTGGTCGTTTTCCACATGATAATAAATTGCAAGAAAAACTTTCCCAAACATTACGAGAAATGAATGAACAGAATTTGGAAATTAAAGGGTTGAAAGCTCAATTACAAGACAAGGACAGAGCGATAGTAGAGTTGCAGAAACTCGTTGCTAAAATGGGTGGGAAAATCGTGGAACCTAGCATTAATAAACCTGTTGTTAGACAACCCAATGCCTCTAAAGTAAATAGATCCTCTATCTTGGGAAAACCATCTGCTTTATCAAATTCCTCGTTTGCAAAACCTGTGTTTGCCCCCAAGATGGATGGAAAGGAAAGGTTACCACAGAATCAACCCATAAGGAATCCTATAGCACCAAGCGTTAAGCACAATAATGTGATTAAACTAGGGATGTATAGAATGTCCACTAAGCCCACAAACACAGATACTCACTCGCCTCAGACTTCTAGAAACACTAATATTCGTGTGTCTTCTACTACAGGAATAGTTTCCACTACTAGTGTTAGCCGGCCTCAGCTTAAGCGCACTCAATTGAATGATAAGGTCTGGAAACACAAGAATCAAGGGAAGATGAAGGAAGTAGAAGAACACCCTAGGAATTTGAATGTTTTTAAGAATAAAATGTCTGTAATCGCATGTAATGACGATTTGAATGCTGTGAATGATTTGAATGCTATGAATGTGAAATTTGTTTGTGTAAAATGTGGAAAGTGTGCTAATGCTAATCATTCTATTTGTGCTATGAATAAAGTCAAAGGCGTAGATACTAGACTAAGAAGCAAGTTGCAATGCCTATTATAGCTAGTAAACCCAAATGCAAAGTGAACCATTCTGGTGCTACCCCCACTAAGTAAATTAATGCATCAGACTCCACCACTAAGAACCCTAGAAGAAAAATTAAGGAATTATATGAGTCTGCTAGTAAGTCTTGGAAATGGTGGTTTGCTAATCAATGTCCTCCCGGATATAAATGGATGCCTAAAGTTAGGACAGAAAATGTGACTACGAGTGTTAGTATGCCTTTAAATGTTGTTAAGGACACTAATGATTCTATAATCAAAAATACTGTGGTATCAAATTTAGCAAATGCTCCATCGTGTTCTAACTCTTCTGCAGGTGATACAAATAATTCTCTTCATACTGGACTCCGGATGCACGAAGCACATGACGGGGAATCTCAAGCTTCTAATTAACTTCGTGGAGAAGTTCCTGGGTACGGTCCGATTCGGGAATGATCAATTTGCATCGATCCTAGGATATGAAGATTTGGTTCAGGGGAATATTACGATTAAAAGGGTATACTACGTCGAAGGGCTCAATCACAATCTTTTCTCGGTTGATCAATTCTGTGATGCGGATTTAGAGGTTGATTTCAGAAAGAAGACATGTTTTGTTCATGATTATGATGGGAATGATTTACTTACCGGTACACGGGGTACTGATCTTTACACAATTTCACTACAAGACACAACTTCATCAACTCCAATTTGCTTCATGGCTAAAGCTTCATCGACTCAGGCATGGTTATGGCATCAACGTCTTTCTCATCTCAACTTTGATACCATCAACTTGCTTTCCAAGAAAGATATTGTGAGAGGCCTTCCAAGTTTAAAATTCATCAAAGATCATCTTTTTTCTTCTTGTGAGCTTTGTAAAGCTAAACGAAGTAGCTTAAAAACAAAGACTACACCAAGCTCAAAAGGACGGTTAGATCTTCTTCATATGGATCTGTGTGGTCCCATGCGTGTTCATAGTATCAATGGAAAGAAATATATTCTGGTAATTGTCGATGATTACTCAAGGTACACATGGACTCACTTCTTGAGGTCCAAGGATGAAACACCCGAAGTTCTCATCAGCTTTCTTAAACTGATACAACGTGGTCTTCAAGCTCAAGTTAAAGTGGTTCGTACTGACAGAGGTACATAATTTTTGAATTCAAATCTGAGAAAGTATTTTGAAGCCGAAGGGATTGAACATGAAACATCTATTGCTCGAGCACCCGAACAAAACGATGTTGTTGAAAGACGAAACCGTACTTTGGTTGAAGCTGCTCGAACATTATTATCCGCTTCAAAACTTCCACTATATTTTTGGGCCGAAGCCGTGTCAACCGCATGCTACACACAAAATCGTTCCTTATTTATCCCAAGACACGAAAATACACCATATCACATAATTCATGATCGAAAACCTTCACTCAAACACCTTCATGTTTTTGGATGTACTTGTTACATTATTCGAGATGGTGAAAATTTGGACAAGATGAAAGAGAAAGGTGATGCATGTATTCTTGTGGGATATGCAAATCAGTAAAAGGGATATAGAGTATACAACAAGAGAACAAAATTGATTGTCGAGACCATTCACATTCGATTTGATGAATTACAAGAAATGGCACTTGAACAAAACAGTTTAAGTCCCAATACACAACGACAAACGACTTCCGTTCACAACCGAACGGAACTCAGAACTCAAGACCACAGCAATGAACCGTCTAGTTCAACGCCGGTTCCAGAAAATGTTCCTAGAGCTGATATGACAGTCGATACGACAATTGAAGAGTTGGAAATATTATATGGACCAATGTATGATGAATATTTCACGGGGGAGAAACAAGTTGTATCGAAGCCTTCCGCTATCACTCATGATAAGAATGATGATACCGATCATCGCCAACAACCGGATACAATTTCATCTACTTCAACACGGGTTGCTGCAGATTTACCTCCTCAGAATATCACTTCAACAATCGATCCAACAACATCCACAACTACTGTCATTGCTCCAGAGAACATAAATCAAGCAGACAATGCATTATCTGACGAAGACGAATTTATCAACCTATTCGGTACACCGGTACAAGAAACTGGGCAGTCTTCTACTCGCCATGTTGATCCGTCAAATATGCACACGTTCTACCAACGACATCCTTCAACACATCATTAGACTCGATATCATCCTTTGGTTCATGTCATTGGAAACCCTTCACAGCCCGTTCGTACAAGACGACAGCTTCACACCGATGGCGATGTTTGTATGTTCGCACTCGTCGTGAGTTCAGCTGAACCGAAAAACATCAAAGAAGCCATGGCTGATCATGCGTGGATTGAATCGATGACGGATGAACTTCAACAATTTGAAAGACTTCATGTCTGGGAACTTGTTGACAGATCATACGATGTAACACCATTAAATCTTCGATGGATCTGGAAAAACAAGATGGATGAAGAGAACACGATCATCAAGAATAAATCTATGCTAGTGGCTAAAGGGTATGGACAAAAATAGGGTATTGATTTTGAAGAATCATTTGCACCAGTAGCTCGAATGGAAGCGGTTAGGATTTTTCTTGCTTATGCTGCACATAAGGGATTCATTGTCTATCAAATAGACGTAAAGACGACGTTTCTTAATGGTCCTTTGAAGGAAGAAGTCTATGTCACACAGCCAGAAGGATTCGTCAATCCTCATTATCCTGACAAGGTGTATCGTCTCCACAAAGCACTTTAAGGACTCAAGCAAGATCCAAGGGCGTGGTACGACGAGCTCTCGAAATTTCTGGTCTCCAAAGGTTTCTCAAAAGGTTCCATTGATCTAACTTTGTTCACTTATAAATATGGGGATGACATTATGCTTGTGCAGATTTATGTTGATGACATTATTTTTGGGTCTACAAACCCAAAACTTTCAAAATGGTTTGAAAAAGTAATGCACAGCAGATTTGAAATGTCTATGATGGGCGAACTAAAATTCTTTCTAGGAATTCAAGTTCACCAATCCCCAAGTGGTATATTCATTAACCAAGCTAAGTATTGTCAAGAGATAATCACAAAGCATGGTATGACATCATGTCACCCCGTTGGGACACCATTATCAACCACATCCCTAGATGCTGATTTGGAGGGATTACCCATAGATCAAACGAGATATCGTTCCATGATCGGGTCCCTCATGTACTTGACAGCAAGCAGACCTGATATTCATCATGCTACGTGTTATTGTGCACGATATCAAGCACGTCCCATTGAAAAGCACCTCAAGGAGGTTAAACGGATCTTTCGGTACCTTAAGAATACCATTCA
Source organism: Glebionis coronaria (assembly GCA_025667525.1). Lineage (NCBI taxonomy): Eukaryota > Viridiplantae > Streptophyta > Magnoliopsida > Asterales > Asteraceae > Glebionis > Glebionis coronaria. The sequence goes on from CM046881.1 coordinate 569,697,998, forward strand.
CATGGGACTCTGGTATCCGAGGGAAACCGGTTTCTTTCTAACGGCCTATTCATATTCTGATCATGCAGGGTGTCTTGATACACGTAAAAGTACTTCTGGTGGTGCACAATTTCTAGGAGAAGATAAGCTTGTGGGATGGTCTTCCAAGAAGTAGGATTGCACGTCACTTTCATCAGCCGAAGCGGAGTATGTGTCTCTATCTGCGTGTTGTGCTCAAGTTCTTTGGATGCGAACACAACTCACGGATTATGGCTTCCAATTTGATAAAGTACCTATGTACTGTGACTCAAAGTCCGCCATAGCCATCTCCTGCAATCCGGTACAGCATTCCCGCACGAAGCACATTGATGTCAGATATCACTTCATTAAGGAACAAGTTGAAAAGGGTATTGTTGAATTATACTTTGTTGGAACTGATTACCAATTAGCTGACTTGTTTACAAAAGCTCTTTCGAAAGAGAGGTTTGCGTATCTAGTTAGGCAAATTGGTATGAGATGTTTGACTCCAGCAGAACTGGAGGTTCTGGCAAAGAAGCCTGCTTGATTCATCTATCAAACATCTACCTGTAAATATTAATGAAAAATAAAAATACAAAATTAAAAAATCTTTTATAATCCAAAATATTCTTCTCGACATGTCTTTCAGTATCGATAATATGGACGTACCTAGAAATGTCGCTCAATAACGACACGGGTGTGTACATAAAGCTCGAATGAAAGTTGTAAATATTTTTCAAAACATGTCATTTCTATTTTTTTTAAAGGAAATTTTCTATTTTGGACAATATTTCCAAAAACGGGTAGAGCAATCTATCTTGGGTTGAGCTTGTCACAAAACATTCCACGTTTTAAGCTCAACACAGTGGCTTGTAATCAATTTCAGATTGCAACCCGGAACTATATTCACGGGGGAGTGTACGATTTCGTACTCTTACCCTTAGAAAAAGAAGTTAAATCTTCTTACACTTGAGTGGATTCGTCAAGACATTCAAAGTCTATGAACTCAAGTTTATGCTTTAGAAAAACTTTTTCGTCAAAAAGAGTTGCTTTTTCAAAAAGCATTGAACACAATTTGTTCAAGAATTTCTCAATGATATTCAAAATCTTTCAAAAATTGTGTGTTCAACAACTCCTATCCTCAAAAGTTTAATGTGGATCAAATCCTCGTAATGACAATTCCATTGGATCAATTTTTGAGGGGGAGCTTTCCAAAATTCATGCTAAGTTTGACACATCTTTCTCCCGATGATTTTCAGGACTATTTTTCAAAATATATTAATCAAATTTGGTATCTCTAATATCAAAAGATTTTATATATTAGAGATAAGGGGGGGGGGGAAATGTGATTAAAATGTGATCTAAAGACTCAAGCACTCATGGTGACGATCGATTACCCACAACATCTTTAATTCACGACGTTATTGGTGTAAAAAGGGTGGTTAGGTTTAAGTCCTATGATCCAACCAGAACCGGAGGGATCTTCCCAGGGACAATCCAATAGATTATTAGAAGTCCTTAGGAAAGATGGAGTAGAATGTGAACGTAGCTGAATGCCGACTAAGTACTGATGCTAGCACCGGAACAATCACAACAAGGTGTTAGTAATGATGTCTTGGTAAGCATTGAAGGGGTTGAAGAATGAAAAAGAAATGTAAGGATAAAGGGTGTAAAGAAAGAAGCCCTCCATACAACTTAGGCAGAAACCGGGTCAACTCATCATGAAGACAAACTCATCATGGACCCAGTGATGTGAAGCACAACCCTTTCCTAGCTACTCAGGCTTCTCTCAAAAGAAGTTTGTTTTATTGTCACGGAGATCAAAACGAATTCTATTGACTTTCTCACTCCGAGATAGTTGATATTGAATAGGTGGCATCTGCTCCAGCCTCCGACCACTAAAAGTGCACAAATCGAGTCTAGAGCCAAGAGATCAATCAAATCTCGTTAGGACACACGGATGAAGATCAAGAGAGTCCTACACTATATCCTTGCGATATTGCTAGAACACTCAGAGTGATACTACTTAGTATTCACAATGATGAGTGGAAATCCTTCCAGTGTTAACATCAAACAGCACTGCGGTAGGTCATATGCAAGATTCTTTATGAATTAAACATATGTAAAACTGAAAAGCAACAGTGGTTTGATTCTGAATTGATTCAAACTCGTTTCAGGTTTCTACGCAATATCTTTATGGTCTTGCCAGAAAATTCAGAGTGATATTTATTAATATTCACAGTGACGAATGGAAATCCTTCTAGCGTCAACATCAAACAGCGCTACGGTAGGTAACTTGTGAGATTCTTATGAACCAAACTTGTGTCAACTGGAAAGCAACAATGGTAAGATTCTTAATGAATCAAACTTGTTCCAGGAATTTGAATTGACGACTTTAATCAAGCGGATATTTATCCAATTGATTCACTCTTTATGTTCGCAGTCTTGCTTTGAGACGGTCGAGTAAAGAGAACGGCTAGTACAACCGCGAAACCCTATCAAGGAGATTCTTAATTGAATCTACCTAATCACAGGTACGGTATTTAATATCGTATAACGGTCTTCACCGACCGGAGGTAAAACGCTACCGATTTAGGACGCATGTCAAAGCCATTCAGTCCGTGTCTATGTTTTGTCTCGAAAAGGTGGCGTCACGGTGTACTCAGCAAAGTCAAAGATTCAAAACCACATATTCATGCCCAAAGACTTATTCAATAATTAAAAGTGTGAGCATGTGGATAAAGACACAAGATCGCAAGATGGCAAAGACAAGTCAAGGATGATTTAAAGATCTCAAGATAAAAGACAAAGTCAAAAGACAATGACAAAGGCTCAAAGATCACAGCAAGAAGGAACAACACTACTATTACACGTTCAAGACTCATTTATGACGAAATTCATAAATCTCCATTGGAATCCAAATATCAAAGAGGAATGACCTCACATTGGGGGAGATTGTTAGCCTCAAAATATTGAGTCAAACAAGAATGTTCGGTCATAGGTTTCTATTGTAATATTTATTAGAACGTTGTAATAGGTAGTTAATTAGTCGTAGTTTACGGGCTTGGATTTAAACTAATTAAAGTCCAAAAGACAAGCCCGGCCCAATATATAGCCCATTAAAGCCCGCATGTGGGTGGACTATATATACTACCCTCCTAAAATCTTAGGAGGGTGGATGGTCATTTGTAACTCTAATCTTCTTCTAATCTAATATTCACCAAGTTAAACACCTCCTCTCTACTTTCTCTCACTACTTTCTCTCTCTAGGAATCCATCTCTTCTTCATGTATTTTCTTTCTTTCTTCCTTGCTTAATCATCACAAAAGTAAGGGACAATAGTTTCATAATGATAGTAATGCATACAAATCTATTACACAGGGAGAACTGACATCATCCAACCTTCCAACATTCCTTTTTCCTTTGTTGTTGCTCCCCTCTACAGCATTCCTTGACCGAACCTTCTTACATTATGTATGCCAACAATAGGAGTTTGAAACAGTGGAGGGCGAATACATGGAGTACTTGAAGAACTTGTGGTCAAACTCCGAATCGGACTTATATTGCTAGGGGTGGGCGAAATTTAGCACTTTCAGAAGTAGATGATGAAGTGTCTGATTCAATATGAATAACTTCTGCAAACATGTACATATTAATGTTAGTTATATGTCGACGAATGTAGTGTTTTATGCACATGTTTGTATAGGGGACCATAGCCAACTGATTTCAAAAAACCTAAAACAATATCATACCAAAAAACCTGTAACTATAATATACCATGGGACCATATTCAGACACATTAACAAAACCCATAACCAAGATTGAAACATAGACCATATAAACACGTTAATTAAAAATGACATAGATTAAGAAGGGCTAGTCCTATAAATCGAATCACGTTAATGAAAAATGACATAGGTCCACATACATGCATTAAAAATTAGTGTAAACACTAATACCATAACAAACTTACACTATTCGTATGAACCCTAATATTTAAATTGAATAATAATGATTGTTGCATTACCTTTTTTCCTGATTCTTCATGTCGTTAATGATTGTGTAAATTGGCGACTATTGTGTATGAGGGTTTTATTTTTTTATCTTGTATTGGATGAGGATTTAAGGTTTTTTCTTCCTGTGTGTGATTCTGAAGATGGTGGCGGTTACAAGATGGTTGCTGGATATTATTTATGTTTAATGAAAATGTAAATATTAAAATTACTTAATAATAAAATTATAATTAACATTTAATTATTAAAAGTTAATAATAAATAAATGATAAGTAAATAAATTCATATACGTTGTATTTTTATTAAAAACATTTTTTTCAAAATTAACTAACTTTAAAAAGGTTATAATTTTAAACATAACATAAAAATATTACTTTAATTTTAAACATAAAGTTATAGTTAAATAACTTAAATATATAAGGTTATATATTCACCTTGAATATCTTTTGATTTTTAAGAAGTAAGTATGATTTAGTTGAGATTTATATCAATCACCTTGAATAATCATCTCAAGCAATTTAATATGAATAAGGTCAATTTTGAAGGTCGGTTTAATATGTTTAGGGTGACAACATTATAGTTTATTAATGGTTTACAGTTTATGGTTTAGGGTTGGGGTTTAGGGTTTATGGTTTAAGGTATATGGTTGAGGGTTAAGGTTTAGGATTTATGATTTAGGGTTTATGGTTTAGGGTTAATGAAGTGGTTTATGTATAGGGCTTAGGGTTTAAGGTTTATTGGTTTATGGTTTATAGTTTAAGGTTTAGTATTTATGGTTTAATTAGCTAGGGTTTGTGGTTTAAGGGTTAAATAGGATTTAAGGTTAAATGGTTTAAGGTGTATGATATAGTGTTTAGGGTGCATTGGTTTAAGGTTTAGGGCTTAGAGTTTAGGGTTTAAGGTTCATTGGTTTATGGTTTAATTAGTTAAGGTTTGTGGTTTAAGGGTTAAATAGGATTTAAGGTTAAATGGTTTAATGTGTATGATTTAGTGTATACGGTGCATTGGTTTACGGTTTAGGGCTTAGGGTTTAAGGTTCATTGGTTTATGGTTTAATTAGTTAGTGTTTGTGGTTTAAGGGTTAAATAGGATTTAAGGTTTAATGGTTTAATGTGTATGATTTAGTGTATAGGGTGCATTGGTTTAAGGTTTAGGGCTTAGGGTTTAAGGTTCATTGGTTTATGGTTTAAGGTTTAGGATTTATGGTTTAATTAGCTAGGGTTTGTGGTTTAAGGGTTAAATAGGATTTAAGGTTAAATGGTTTAATGTGTATGATTTAGTGTATAGGGTGCATTGGTTTAAGGTTTAGGGCTTAGGGTTTATGGTCCATTGGTTTATGGTTTAATTAGTTAGGGTTTGTGGTTTAAGGGTTAAATAAGATTTAAGGTTAAATGGTTTAATGTGTATGATTTAGTGTATAGGGTGCATTAGTTTAAGGTTTAGGGCTTAGGGTTTAACGTTCATTGGTTTATAGTTTAAGGCTTAGGATTTATGGTTTAAGTATCTAGGGTTTGTGGTTTAAGGGTTAAATAGGATATAAGGTTAAATGGTTTAAGGTGTATGATATAGTGTTTAGGGTGCATTGGTTTATGGTTTAGGGCTTAGGGTTTAGGGTTCAAGGTTCATTGGTTTATGGTTTAATTAGCTAGGGTTTGTGGTTTAAAGGTTAAATAGGATTTAAGGTTAAATGGTTTAAGGTGTATGATTTAGTGTTTAGGGTGAATTGGTTTAACGTTTAGGGCTTAGGGTTTAGGGTTTAAGTTTCATTAATATATGGTTTAAGGTTTAGGATTTATGGTTTAGTTAGCTAGGGTTTGTGGTTTAAGGGTTAAATAGGATTTAAGGTTTATAAGTTTATGTTGGGAATATAAACTTGTTAGATTCCCTGATCATAGATTTAAACATAATTAGGCTGTTAGATAGTCCCTTGCCTGTGCCTAGGAGGCAGGCAAGTATCGCAAGACTTACTGAGATTCAAGTCTCTGTGAGCAACCTCAGAGGAGTCCATGTCAGGGACATTGTCAAGGAAGTCAAAGATTACTTGAAGACATACTCATTGGCTGTGATGGATAACAGCCAAGATGTATCAGGGACTCTGAGGGATTGAGGGTTAACAGGGGTGGCAATACCCTGTTAACACTCAACACACTTTGGACATGCCATTTGTGTGTTCGAGACTATGAAGAAAAAGGAAACTGTTTTGACAACTGTTTCCTTAAAGCATAATGGAAGACTACCAAGAATAGAAGAACATCATGTGACTGATGTGAGAACTTGTGAAAGCTTGTGTAGTCACCATCAAGAACTATTTAGGTCAATCTCGTAACACTATAAATAGGATGTGTATCCATGCATTAATGTTTAACACTTTGAGATATTCATAACATTATTGCATAGAACTTATAGAATCAAACAGCTGCAACTGTATTCATAAGTTAGGATTTATAGTTGTTCAAAGTGTGCACAACACATTGTCATCAAACGGTGTTATCCATAACACTTGTAATTCTTTATTATACAATAATAAGATTACGTTTGAAAAGTAATACCTTGTGTTGATTAGTTAAGATTAGGGTTTCTAGCATTGATTAGGGACTTTCGATTGGTATCAGAGCGGTGTTTGATATTAAAACCTTCAAGAAACATCGTTCTCAGTTTTATAATCAAGATCCACCATGCCAGAAACTTCTAACCCACCACAATCACCTTCCACAACACCATCTTCACCGAGACTCAACCCTCCCACCAATGACGATGATCTACCCCAACTTCTTGACTCAAGAGGTGGATCACATGTCACAAGTGTACCAGTCTTTGATGAAGAAGATTTTGCCAGTTGGAAGAGTCAATTTCTTGTGTATCTCGATGGACTTGAACCTTTTCTTCTAGAAATTTTAGAAAATGGTCCTTATATTCCCATGGCGCTTACATCCACTGAAGAAAACCCTCTTCCCAAACCTCTCAAACAATGGACTCAAGCTGATAGAAAATTGGCAAACCAAGATAAACGTCTCAAAAGCATCATCATATCCTGTCTTCCCAAACACATCATGAAGTCTATCATTCAGTGTCCCACAGCCAAACAAATGTGGACAGACCTCATCCTTGGCCCTGAAGGACCCTCTGAAACAAGAGAGACAAAGATTTAGGCACTCAGACTTCAGTTCAATGCCTTCAAGTCACTTGAAGGTGAAAAGGTTCAGCAAACCTATACAAGGCTGAAGATTCTTCTCAATGACCTAGCAATGAATGATGTCACTATTGGTCAAGCTGAGATCAATGCCACATTTGTCAACAGCCTTCCAAGAAAGTAGCTGAGTATGAATCAGACTCAGAGAGCTAACAACTCAATCAAGAATGACACCCTTGCTCAACTTTATGGAAAGTATAATTATGAAGAAGGGCTGATCGATACTATTTACAAGTCAGAGACTGAAAGATTTGTAGTCCAAGGAGCATCTTCCAAAGCCCTGATCTCTGCAACACATCCTCATGACAGCGACTCTGATGTTGAAGAAGACACCCGCAGCAGCCAAGAGTTCTTGACAGACCTTAATGCAGAGTTTCATGAAAGAGCCTTGCTAGCCAACCAAAGAAGATTCTTCAAAAGATCAGGGAGAATAGGATCAGCTAGTAAACCAACTGACAGGTCTAAAGAAACTTGCTTTGCCTATGGAAAGCTTAGACATTTCCAAAAAGACTGTCCTTCCACCAAGACATCCTCACCCTCCTATCCATCATCTTCATCCAAACCTTACAAGTTCAAACAACATAACAACTCATCTTACCAATCCAATTCATCAGACACTGAAAAGAAGGATTACAAAAACAAGTACAAGGAACTTAAAGCTGAGTTAGAACAAATGAACTTGAAGCTTGAAGCTCTGTCCAAGAAGAACGGTGGTGATAAAAAGACAGAGAAAGGATTGGTTACTGAAGCTTATGATTGGAATGATGAGCCACTGACTTCAGATGAGGAAGATACCACTAGAGTCAGGGCTTTCATGGCTATAGCTGAGGATGAACCAGCTGTTGGAAAAGGTGATGCAAGATCAGGACAATGGGTCGACATCACAATGAAAAAGGTACACAGACTTTTATCTATGTCTGATAGTGATGAACGTAAGCATGTCCTTGATTACACCATTGTTGATTTACACTTTGTTGAGGAACAAAGAAAGAACCTACTTGATAAGTTTCACTCTCTTAAAACTGAATTGCTAAATGCTAAATCTGAATGTGAAACTCTCAGGCGGGTTAATTTAGAGAAAATATCCCTGCAAAATGAAGTAGCTAGGTTAACCTTGAAAAACATTGCTTTAAATGATCAAGTCTCTGAATTAAACAAGGTTATTGAAAAATGGCTGTGTGCTAGATTCACTATAGATCAATTACTTAATGATGAAGTGCCTGCTGACATTAAAAGGGATACATCTGCTAAGAAAAATAAGCTGAGAATTCTCACCAAACCCAAAGACATTGTCTTCAAATCTACAGAGACAATTCATATGTCAGATACCACTTTGACTAATGACCCTGTCTCTGAAGATGTGGCTGAGTTACCACCTCTGACCAAACTCTCTGGAGTTGAACCTAGCAGTTCCTCTCGAGCTGCTAAGGGTGAACTTAGAACAGATATTGAGAAACCTCCCGCTAAAGTTTTTCATGTACCTGCTAAACAAACTGGTAAACAAGTAGCTTTTAAGCCTGTTGATACTAAAGCTGTGAATAAGGTTGACCCTACCACTGAAGATCGCCTATTGTCTCTAATGAAAGAAGTAGAACTCTTGAAACAACACATTAAGCCTTCCGCTGAATGCTTTACTTCTCATGAACCTAAGTCAGTCCTAGGTGAACCCAAAGGGGAAAGGTTAATCAAACCTTATTGCAATGTATGTAAAAACTCTCACCACATGAATTTAGATCATGACAGACACATGGCAGCTAAAAGAGCTCAGACACCCTCTAGGGATAGACCACAGGGTTCCAAAAGAGAACAGGGAAACTACAGACCTTATCCTCCCTGTAAATTATGTGGATTCACAGACCATCACTCAGACGAGTGTGGTGACTTCCCTGGGTGTGATATCTGTGGAAGTTATACCCATGAAACAGTGAATTGTCCCTCCCAACGCCAAAAGTTCTTCAAGAACACAAGAGTTGCTAATAAGCAATTCAGGGAACCCACTGGAAAGTGGGTTCACCATAGGAACTAACCTGTTTCTATGTATCTGTGCAGAAATATCTCAAGGAATCGGTATGGTATCTAGACGGTGGCTGTTCTAGACACATGACAGGGATTCAACAATACCTGCACAGATACTCAAAGGAGCCAGGTCCTAAAGTGGTGTTTGGAGATAACTCTTCAGGTGCCACAGAAGGATATGGCTCAGTGAATTGCAATGGGATTACATTTACCAGGGTTGCATATGTGAATGGTCTTAAACACAATCTTATTAGCATCAGCCAATTGTGTGATGCTGATTATAAGGTTTTTTTACTAAGACTCAGGGAACCATATTCAACAAAAACAATGATGTTGTGCTTATTGCACCCAGAAGGAGAGATGTTTATGTCATCAACATGGCTGTTTGCTCTGAATACAGCTCAAATTGTTTTCTTGCTAAAGCCTCAGAAAGTGTCAATTGGCTGTGGCACAAAAGACTGTCTCATCTCAACTTTAAGAACATCAACAAGATAGCCACTCAAAACTTTGTTGCTGGTCTACCATCAGTGATGTTTTCTAAAGACAAGACTTGTTCTGCCTGTGTCAAAGGAAAGCATTACAGGTCTTCATTCAAGACTAGGCAATCATTCTCTATTGACAAGTGCTTACATCTCCTTCACATGGATTTATTTGGGCCTGTCAAACCTCAGACCATTAATCACAACAAATACACCTTGGTTATAGTTGATGGATTTTCAAGATATACTTGGGTATTCTTCCTCAGAAGGAAAAGTGATGCAGCTGATACCATCATGTCTTTCATCAGACAGGTTGAAAATATGAATGATGTTAGAGTCAAAGCTATAAGAAGTGATAATGGTACTGAATTCAAGAATCATCAACTTGAATCTTTTTGTGATGAAAAAGGGATTTCACAAAACTTCTCTTCAGCTGGCACTCCTGAACAAAATGGTATGGATGAAAGAAGAAACAGGACCTTGATTGAAGCAGCCAGAACTATGTTGAATGGAGCAGCCTTACCAAAGCAATTTTGGGGAGAAGCTGTTCACACTGCCTGCTACACACAAAACAGATCAATCATTGTCAAAAGACATGGTAAAACTTCCTATGAAGTTTTCAGAAAAAGATCTCCAGATGTCAGCTATTTTCATGTGTTTGGATGCCTTGTGTTCATTTACAACTACAGGGATAAACTTGGAAAGTTTGATGAAAAGGCTGATGATGGTTTCTTCTTGGGATACTCTTCAACAGTCAAAGCCTTCAGAGTATTCAACATCAGAAGACAAAAAGTAGAAGAAACATTTCATGTCAAATTCAATGAAGATGATGAAGTCATACAGAGAACAGGAACAGAGGGTGATGAAATTGATTTTAATGAAAATGTATCTTTCCCAAGTGATGAGTTCTCAGAACCAAGACCTACCAGTCATCTCCATCATCACTCCAACACTCTCACTCCTTATGTTCCTGCCTTTGACCCTCTGTCTACTCACAACATAGAAGTTCCTACCTCTCAGGAACTTGATGAAGAAGAACCACAAACCTCTGATAGTCCTTCTTCTTCTAATGCTATTGATGACTCACCAATTCTTCAAATCCCTTAAGAATCTCCTGCTGATAATGAAGTTGTACCTCTTGATATGGCTGAAGAAGACTCTGACACTGAAGTAGTCTTTGAAGAAAGCCCTGCTAGTCAGCAGGATGAAACTCAAATTGTAACAGCTGTGTCCACAAGTGTTCCTGTCCTTGAGTCCCCAGCTCCTCAAAATAAGTGGTCAAGAGATCAACACATTCTTCTTGTCAACATTATTGGGGAACCTAATGCAGGGGTCACAACTAGACAGAGAATCCATGACTCAGAGTCTGCCACAGCCAATGAATGTCTTTTTGATGAATTTCTCTCACAAATTGAACCTAAAAGAGTAGCCGAGGCTCTGGTAGAAGAAGGATGGGTAGCTGCTATGCAAGAAGAAATCAATCAGTTCAAAAGGAACAAAGTATGGACACTAGTGCCAGCTCCACCTAGAAAGAATATCACAGGCACTAGATGGATCTATAGAAATAAGATGGATGAAATTGGGAACATCATCAGAAATAAGGCCAAGCTGGTGGCACAGGGGTTTTCTCAAACTGAAGGAATTGATTATGATGAAACATTTGCTCCAATTGCAAGACTTAAAGCCATCAGAATCTTCCTTGCTTATGTTGCCTATATGAACTTCACTGTGTATCAGATGGATGTAAAGAGTGCATTCCTCAATGGTGATTTGGATGAGGAAGTATATGTTGCACAACCTGAAGGATTTGAGAATAGCGAGTTTCCCAACCATGTGTACAGACTACACAAAGCCATGTATGGGCTGAAACAAGTCCCAAGAGCATGGTATGAAACTCTTTCTAATTTATTAACTGAAAATAAATTTGTCCGGGGTTCTATTGATAAAACACTCTTTACCTTCAAGGATAAGAGTGATTTCATCATTGTGCAGATTTATGTGGATGATATCATCTTTGGGTCAACAAATGTCAATCTTAGTAAACGTTTTGCTAAATTAATGACCAAGAAATATGAAATGAGTATGATGGGTGAATTAACTTACTTTTTGGGTTTTCAAATTAAACAATGTCTTAAGGGAATTTCAATTTGTCAAGAAAAGTGTGTTAAGGATTTACTTAAAAAATATGACTTAGCTGATTGTGCATCAGTGAAATGCCCCATGCTTCCACCCAACAACTTGGGCCCTGATGAGTCAGGGGTCTCTGTTAATGAGACTTTATATAGAGGCATGATTGGGTCACTCATGTATCTAACAGCTAGTCGTCCTGATATCAAATTCTACACATGTCTCTGTGCAAGGTACCAAGCTAACCTAAAAGAATCCCATCTAGTGGCTGTTAAGAAAATTTTCAGGTATCTCAAAGGAACACCATCCCGAGGTCTCTGGTATCCAAAGGAATCAGGCTTTGATCTCAAGGCCTATTCAGATTCAGATTATGCTGGATGCTGTATTGACAGGAAAAGCACTTCAGGTAGCTGTCAAATCCTAGGAGGAAAATTGGTTGGATGGAGAGCTAAGAAGCAAAACTCTGTGGCTATGTCTTCAGCTAAAGCAGAATATGTCGCTGCAGCCAGCTGTTGTGCTCAGGTGCTCTGGATGAAAAGTCAATTGGCTTACTATGAAATTTTATATGACAAAGTGCCAATCTTTTGTGACAACACCAGCGCCATTGCCATATCCAACAACATTGTTCTTCACTCTCGTACCAAACACATTGATATCAGGTATCACTTCATCAGGGATCATATAATGAAGGGAGATATTGAGCTGCATTTTGTTCCCACAGAGCTGCAACTAGCTGATATCTTCACAAAGCCGTTGGCTGAACCTTCGTTCAACAGGCTAGTTGCTGAGCTAGGGATGCTCAATATCTCAAAGACTGTGGCTTGATATAAAATGTGTTCATTAAATGATTGATTCTATATTAAATTTTTTTCACATGAAACTAGGTAGTTACTTTCCAAGTAAATGCAAAAAACATTCTCAAATATTTAATCATTTATTTTTCGATTAACGAGGAGACAAATAAGTTTTGAAAGGTCAAGGGACCCACTTGAGCAGTCATTTTCTCACTTTGCATTTAATGCGGTTGAATAACTGTGTACTTAGTTTGAATATATATATATATATTGTCTCTTTTCTCTTCTCACCCACCACTATTCTCATTTTTCAAATCTATATCTCTCTCTAAGTGTTTCTCTCTCTTAAGCCATCCTCCATTTTCTTTCACCTTCGACCTTGAATCAATGGCGTTTTCCGTTCCCAAAGCAGCAAACGTTAACTTCGAGATCAACAAAAGCATCCTCGCCTCCAACAACGCCATTGGATGGATAAAGGCTCTTAATGACACTTACTCAGATCTGGTTCACTTCATGCAAAATTGTGACCTAAGTGAAGCCTTCACCGAATCCCCAACCACCTTTTACCAAGAATACCTTAGGGAATTCTGGTACTCTACTGAAGTGGTAGATGACACAATAACTTTCAGCCTTTCATGCAATGAACACCCATTCGCTTTCTCCCTTAAAGATTTCTCGAGTGTGGCTGGATTGAAACATGGAGATGAATGCCTTAAGGTTGTTGATAAAAAGGCTGTTAAAGATGCCCTGGCCACACTCAAACCCTGCCATGATGTAAACCCTGCCCTTACACCCTCTGAGGTCCTCTCAAAATCTCCTTTGAAGATTAAGTATTTTACACCCATGTGGCGTGTCCTCTTCACCCACATTGTTAAATCCCTGGGAGGAATGTAGGGATCCCAAGATCAGATGTCCTTTAACCATCAAGCTATAGCATATGGGCTGATCTGGGGAGCTGATGTTGATGTTGGAAGCATTCTCTTCTCCAACCTTGTAGAACAGCTGAAGGGAAGAAATCAAGTCAGGGAAAAGAATATATGCTATGTTCGCTTCTTGTCGCTGATCTTTGAAAGTCTGTTGGGAGACGACTACCACAACTCTGAGTTGACTGCTCTGAAGCCCTACCGCATCACAGGTGCCATCTACAAAGAAATAGGAGCTGAAGATGTACCTGACTGTTGGGTCTACTAGATGTAGATCTTGCAGCCTGTCAGGACCGGTGAATGACTTCTGTAATCACAAGTCAAATCACAAAGAGACTCTATACATAATATGAATGTAGAATACAAATATAATAAAGAAGAACAGTATAACTATAAAGACTTGATCCTTTCTAAGGATTTCTAATATTGATAATGAATAGAACTACGTTTGGTGAAGGTGTACATAACTCTTCTGCCTAAGGTTCCTTTTATACTACAAGGAAACCCTAATACAGCATTAAAGAAAACGTGTAAATCTGATATGCATATCCTTTCCTAACATATCTCATGCATATCCTAACAGAATATTAAGTAAATAATAAAGTTTGACTTCGACTAGGACCAGGAGCAGGACTTGCTCCTACTACTACTAGGACCAGGAGGAACTACATACCTCCTAGTCTACCTATTACATTTAACTATTACAATGGTCCTAACAATCCTCCCCTAAACTTGAATTTGACCTGTTGAGTTCAAGTTTCCTGGAAAACGTGCAAATAAAGCCCGAGGATTGTATCAGCAAAACAAATAGCAGCATCAGAAAGATAAGAATCAGAGTAACCGCCGCAACATGAAACACTAGAAGCTTCTCCAAAGCTTGGAACAAATCAACATCGTGTTGAATCTTTTCAGCAACATGAGCAGATTTGATGAGCCTTTACCAAGTAGTTGCTCGCTCTTGGGCTAGCCAGTCTTTCTGGTGGAATAAGCATCACCCTGGGAGACTAGAACCCAACCCAACTCTTAGAACGTGAATCAATGGTGAGTGGGAGTACCCTGATGATTTTAGGCAAACCATCACAGCCGTCAACGGATTTGATACGTGTTTACCAGAAGCCGTACCCCTCTGGACTCGCCAACTCTTAGCAATGAAGCATCGGTGAGCTGAAAACCCTATAGCTTTAAGCAAGCTATTACAGCTATCAACGGATTTGATAAGATCTTTACCAAGAGCCGTACCCCCTTGGATTAGCCACTTTTCAGTCCAAGACTATGGCAAGTGAAACCATCCAGTTTTGGGTAACCTGGCAACCATCAACGGATTTGAGAATCGCACCAGGAGCCGTACCCTCAAGGTGAATCAACTTTTTCTTGTCGATTAGACATGGTAAGTTGAGAACCATTTGTTGTGTGGACCACAGTCCAACACCAAGTGAAACCAAGTACCAGTACAAGCACAAATCAGTAACCAGAACCCACAATGTGAAGCAGCAAGGGGTATCATATTCACAAGTATAAAATCCAATATGTGTTAAAAGTATAAGCAGATATTATATAAAAAGTATTTTTTTTTATAGTTTTTTTTTAATTTTTTTTTAACTAAAAAGAATGAAATTCACCAATCACTTTACATATTGGTGAAAAGAATGATTATAAGAACAAATAAATAAAAATACAAAATATAAACACTTACAACCCAATCACATCACAAACCAGAAGCAGCCTTCTTATCTGCTATCAAACGTGCCTGAATTCCTTCCACCAATGCCATGGCCAGAGAGGACTCATTCCCGGATGGAGCATTGGAAATTTGCAAATGACTAGCCAACATCGCCTCCATCGAAGAAATTGTCAAAGGATACTCCACAGCTGTCAGCATAAAAACCATATGACCAGATTCTAATTCCAACATATGCACACCACATCCGGCATATAACTTCCAGCGCTGAATCACCCATTGCATTTGATCCTTCCATATACCCGAAACAAGAGCATGAGGAGGTGCATCCAACATCAGCTTAAGATCAGCCCAGATACGCAGACCAGGACATGAATACACAACCATGGGGTCAAAAGGCATGCTAGAATCCACTAATCCATATAAGGCCATAAGATCCATACGATCAGCCCAAGATAACACACCCTGCAAACCCGAAGCCAAACGCACAGACCCATCACTCAAAGTAATTCTATGGGATACCACACCAGGAAGAGTTGTGGAACGCTCAACCGTGTAACCAGTAATGTTCCCATTTCCCAAAGGTAAGTCAGAATCACTGTCAGAAGCCGTATCAATCAAATTCTCAGGATCACGCTTCTCATAAGGGACTGTCTTACCACGGCGAACACGTCGAGCTTGTTTCTGGCGAAGCGAACGTCTAGGTGTGGAATCACTTGGCGTGGGTTCAACCTTTACCTTGACCTCAGCAGCAGCAGTGGGAGCAGGGTAAAGTAGACTCACGAGTTCGCCCACCCAATGGATCTTGATTAATTGATGGAAGAAGGATTGTGGTTAGGGTGGAGATAGTAGGAGCGGTTTTGTGTGTGTGTTGAGTAGAATGAGTGAGTCAAGGGGTTAAATTGACCATTAAGAAGGAAAAAGTAACTGTTCATTGACCCCTATTAATGGGGGGTTGCCCTTTCAAATTTAGACATAATTGCATACTAACCACTTGCCCTTTTTAACAAAATTACCAACTCCCAATTTACCATAGTTAATTAAAAATGTAAATACCAGGATTGGGAGCGTTGACCAAAAGTCAAAGCACACAATGGTCAGACCAGGAGCAAAACGTGAGTAACAAAGGACAAAAGGAATGAACAGTATCCCAGACCAGTACCAGGAGCCAATAACCACTTGACAAGGAAAGATTTTGAACCACCAGAAGTCACCAAATATGACGAGAAGCTGACCAATAAGGACCAGAAAGTAGTCATGTAAGACCATATCCACCAGAAGTGAGCAAAATCCTCCACCAGAAGTACCACACACTACCAGAACCAATAAAATATGTTGTGAAAATCTATCAATACGTTAGTCTGTCCTAAGAATATGTACACAAAGCCTCCCCTTAGGCTTAGCCTCCCCTCAATCCTAGACCTCAAGGATTGACCATCCCAATATGAACCACCAAGTGGTTAAACCGAGGACCATCAAATGCTATAGTCAGCAAATCAGCAACATTATCATCTGTATGAACCTTAAGAACCTGAATCAGCTTCTTCTCATTGGCATCCCGTATAAAATGATGCCGAATTTCAATATGCTTCGTTCGCTGATGAAAAACAGGATTCTTCACAATGCAAATAGTGCTTTGATTGTCAATAAAAATTTTGGTGTTCATAAAATTGAAACCATAATCCAACATCTGATTTTGGATCCACAAAACTTGTCCACAACAACTAGCAGCAGCAACATATTCAGCTTCTGTTGAAGAAGTAGCTACTATTGTCTGTTTCTTGCACTGCCATGAAATAAGTCGACGACCCAAAAATTGACAACCACCAGTAGTAGACTGCCTGTCATTATTAGCACCTGCATAGTCACTATCGCTATAGGCTTCTAGAACAAAAGGTGATTCTCTAGGATACCATAGGCCCAGTTTAGGTTGAGCCTTGATATATTTGAAAATCTTCTTCACTGCATTTGAGTTCGAAGCCGTTGGAGTCACCTGGTGTCGAGAACAAGCACTTACTGCAAACATGATATCCGGACGTGATGCAGTCAAATACATGAGGGAGCCAATCATAGACCTGTACATGTGAACATTGACCGGGGGGTCTGGCTCATTCTTAAGTTTGATTTTAGCAACTTCATAAGGAGTCGCTGCTGGTCTAAGAGGATCCATGTCAAACTTCTGAAGAATCTCATGAACATATTTATCTTGACTGATGAAAATCCCATCCGATTGTTGCTTGACCTGAAGACCAAGGAAGAAAGAAAGCTCTCCCATCGCGCTCATCTGAAATTCGCTTTTCATCAAGTGTTCAAACTCATCACACCATTTCTTCCTAGTAGAACCAAAGATAATGTCGTCCACATAAACCTGAACAAGGATAATGTCCTTGGTGTTCCTCCGAAGAAATAGTGTTTTGTCAATAGTACCCCTTCTATAGCCATTCTTTAACAAGAAAGTTGAAAGACGCTCATACCAAGCTCTAGGAGCCTGATGTAGTCCATAAATAGCCTTGACCACCTTGTAGACTTTCTTGGGATGAAGTGGATCTACAAAGCCCTTAGGTTGAGTGACATACACCTCCTCATCAATTATGCCATATAGAAATGCACTCTTGACATCCATCTGAAACACCGTAAAGCCCACATAAGAAGCAAAAGCCAAAAACAGACGAATGGCCTCTATCCTTGCAACCGGAGCAAAAACTTCAGTGTAGTCAATGCCCTCAATTTGAGTGTGTCCTTGTGCGACAAGCCTAGCTTTATTCCTCACGACAATTCCCTGTGCATCCTTCTTGTTCTTGAGAATCCATTTGGTATTGATACCTGTCTTTCCATCTGGTAAGTCAACAGAACCCAAACATTCTGAAACAAGAATTGCTGCATTTCCTCCTGCATAGCCTCCACCCAACTTTGATCCTCAAGTGCATGAGAAACGGACCGAGGTTCCACCTGAGAAAGAAAACAAGCAAACAAACAGTGTTGAAAGTCCGTATGATTATTACGCTTTTGATCTTCAATATAGCTCACAAGAGCATGATGATTTGAGAAACGGACGAGGCCTTCTGCTTCATTCTGCGTGTCTTGACAGTAGAACCAGGATCTCCAATGATTTGAGTGGTAGGATGATCTTTGTGTGATTGCAAAACTGGATTGGAAGAGATCTCCACTTCTGGTGCCAAGTTATTGAGATCACCAACAAAGTCAGCATCATATGAAGCATTATGGAAGATCCCATCTACTGGTTGTTTATGAATGTCATCCAGCTTGGTAGAAGACTTCTTTTGATGGTTCCCCAAATCAGAAGGACTGGAGAAACGAGTATTGGAAGCAGACTCACTAGCCGGAGTACCAGTAGGTGATAAGCTAGCACTAGGAGCAGAAGCTGGAGTACCAGGAGCAGCTTTGTCAGTAGGATCATCCAAGGGAAACTCAAAACCACCTTGAGCAGCTGGTGTAGTAGCTTCTTGTTGTTGTTTGAGTAGAGTGTCAAGAGCTACTTGGGAATCCGGTACATCCAATAGAGTTGCATCACTAGGAGGAGTAGGAGAGACAGTGGTGGAGTATGATGGAACCACAAAGATGTCATCCTCATCATCTGAATCAGAAAGACTAGAAGGAACACCAGTACTAGAAGTTGCAAACACTTTTGGTCCTGCATCATGGTTAGTTTTAAAACAAAAATATCCTAACGAATCACTAAGATAATCAAGATCAAAATACCATTCTGGACCCTTGCCTTGGATGTTTGACTTCTCTTCAAAATACCTGAGATTAATAGTTTCAATGATCCGCTTGGCTTGGAGATTGTAGACACGATATGCCCGAGAGTGAGCTGAATATCCCACAATGTATCCTTCATCTGCCTTTCCATCAAACTTCCCCAAATAGTCACTAGTATTCAGAATGGTGACTGGACACCCAAAAGGCTTCAAATGAGCAATATTTGGAACTTTGCCTGTTAGAAGCTCATAAGGAGTCTTCTTGTGAGGATTGGTAATAGAAACCCTATTCAAAACGTAACTTGCAGTATTAACAGCTTCTGTCCAGAACATGGTTGGAAGCTTGGAATCGGCAAGCATAGTTCGTGCTGCTTCTATTAGTGTCCTATTCTTTCGTTATGCCACGCCATTCTGTTGAGGAGTTCTTGCTGCACTATAATCTCTTTTGATGCCCTTAGCATTACAAAGTGCGATGAGGTCTTTATTCTTGAACTCGGTTCCATTGTCACAACGAATACCTTTAACCTTCTTGGTCAACTGATTCTCAATTAGGGTAAGAAAATCCCTAAGAATTGAGTAGGTCTCACTCTTGGCAGCCATGAAGAACACCCATGAAAACCTACTATATCCATCAGTTACCACCAGACAGAATTGCTTGTGGTCAATGCTTCTAATGGAAGTAGGACCAAATAAATCCATGTGTAGTAGCTGTAATGGTTCAGTAAGAAGACTAAGAGCAGTAATGGCCTTGAAGGATGCTTTGTGTTGTTTGCCTTTGCAGCAGGCAACACAATTTCTATCATTTCTAAACGACTTGGGAGGTAAACCAGAGACCAGGTTCAGATTTGCAAGTTTGTGAATGGTATTGAAATTCACATGCCCCATCCTTCTATGCCATTGAGTGACTTCATCTTCTGAGGCCTTAGCAACTAGACATGCTAGCTGACCAGTAGGATTGACTTCATTCAACTTGATACTATTGAGATTGTGTCTTCTAGGGATTCTGAGGAGAACTTGTGAGTCATCCGGAAGCTGAAAGTCTTTGGAGAGCACAAGTGCATCAGTATCGGTGAAGAGAACAAACTGCTTCTTATCATAAATCTGAGAGACAAATATCAAGTTGAAATGCTGAAGTGCTTCCACGTAGTAGACCTGCTCAAAATTTAGATTTGGCGTCTTAATTGTTCCTTTGCTAGTGATTCTGCCTTCACCCCCACCAAAATAGACCTTGCCTCCATGAAATGGTACAAAGTTAGAGAGAAGACTTTTATTGCCAGTCATGCTCCTGGAGCAACCACTATCAACAATGCCTAGACTAGGATCCTGGTATGGAGTAACCTACAACAACAAGTTAATAAAAATGCAAAAGTTAGTGTCTTAAGGGGACCCAAACCTTTTCAAGTTTGAGCCTGCCTTGTGGATCTTTAGAAGAGTGCCAAGAAGATTGATGAGATCCACCGTTGTTCCTTGGTTGCCTTTGCATCATATGGGTATTATTATTGGACCAAGAACAACCTACTAAGGGCTTAACAACAGTTCCCAAACTTCCCATACCAAAATACGTGTGGTCCAAATTATGTGGATAAATTGGATTAAAATTTTGAAAATAATTACTAGTGGTTTGTAATCCAAAGTGTCTCCAATGATCAGAAACTAAAGGAGAGGACCTTCTAGAAGAAGTAAACGATTGAGCACTAGGATTAAGCCTTCTAGAAGCATATGGGGCAGCTCCTGGTGCACCAGGAGCAGGAAATGCATGATTAACAGAAGCATGTGTGTCATAATAATCACAATCTTTAATTAAATGAAAGGCACTGCCACAAACAAAACATGTTTTGAAAGACCTTTTATTAGAATGAGATTGTTTCATACTGCCTACTTTATTACACACAATTCTGGGAGTAACATTCTTCCTAGGACTCAATAAACTAGGACCAGACACACTTGACATAACAGCAACTCTTTCTTCACACTTCCTAGCACCACTAGCAGCATGTTCATTCAACTTGGAACTTGTAGGTCTTGAGTCTTCACTTGAACCACTAGATGCAGAGTCACTGGCTTTGTCACTGAAAGTACATGAGACAAAGTCATTAGTATTAGTAGAACTTGTTGGGGACTCAAGCATCTGTGATCCATCCAAGTCATTATGCCATGAAGTGGGCATAAAAGTTCCAGTAAGAGGAGGAGGGACAGCATGCATTTCTACTGCTGGTTTAAACCTACTATAACTAGGTTTTCCCTCATCCTCTTTGTCGGCATCAAAGACACTTGAAAAAGATAAATCAAATACATCTTCTGAAACAATATATTTTTCAAATCCTAAGCCTCTTTTAGTTCTACCAGACATGCTACTATCAATTAATTTTGAAAGATTTTTAGGTGCCTTTTGCCATTTTTCAAATCTTAGCATTGTAGCATCTAATTTTCCTTGCATCTCCTCTTTTTCTTTGATACTAGCATCTCTTACTGTTTCTGTATATTTAAGCATATTTGTCGTGTTTTCTAAATCGATGCTTAGTATCCTGATTTTATCCTCATACGCACGTTGAGTATCTTGTAACCACCTCTTTTGTTGTTCCAATGTGTTTAATGAAGCCTTATAGGCTTGGACCTCTAAAAAATACTTATCATTCTGATCATTTACTTCATTAAATTGGGACAACAATTCTGTGTATTTATCATGACAACCAAGAGGACAATGTTGTACCTGATGTGAGATGCCCATAAGAGCAAACTCGTCTGCTTCTTCTGCATCAGAGAGATTCCCAGCAATCATTGCAAAGACGTCAGTCGTGGACTCGGCTGATTCCAGAGTAGAAGCCTGATGATCAGTCCAGTTGACCATAGAGTCAACAGATACCAGTGCCTTCTTGTAATATTTTACCTCCTGAACCTTAAAAGCTAAGTACCTGCTCTTCTCCTGGTCATTCTTGCTGGGGCATTCCCTTGCAAAGTGCCCTTGTTGCTGGCAGTTATAGCATCGTACTTTGCTTCTGTCGAATCTTGCTGGCTCTCGAGGGTTGTAATTAAATTTTCGACCCGCTTTCTTCTCAAACTTGTGAACCCTAAGAGTGAGCATGGCCATCTGCCATTTAAGATCCATTTCATCCAGGTCAAGCTTATCGACCTGTTTGAAGTCATCAAAAGCAAGTTGTTGTTCAGCATTAACATCAGCCACAAAAGAATGAAGAACGACTTCTACCATACTACCAGACTTGGCAGTAGGATCAGGAGCAGAAGTATGCTGAACAGTATGCTGAGAGGAGACATTATTGCTTGGGCTACTTGCATATGACATGGGACTAGATGCCATAGAACTCACAAAGGCAGAATTAGCAGGAGTGGGAAAAGAGTCACTCGAAAATCCTCTCACATGAGGTTCGAAAGTTTTGAGCCTATGAAACAGATCATGAAAGTTGAGATAGTCAAGCCCACCTTTGGCTTTGAGAGAGATCACCACCTGATTCCATGAGTAGGGTAAGGCTTTAAGAAACCTTGCATTAATATCACCATCATCAGGCTTTGACCGAAGTTGATTCAATTGGCTCAATATCTTCTGGAACCTATCATACCCTTGATGTAAACCTTTAGTTTCTAAGATTTTGAATTCTGTGAATTCATCTCTCAGCATGGATCTTCGCATTTTCTTTGACTCCTCATTCCCACCAAACCTTGCTTTTATGCCATTCCAGATCTCTCTGGCATCATCCAAATGGTAGAAGTCACCCATGTGATCTTCAGGAAGAGATTGAAGCAAAATCGTCTTTGCTTTGACCTCCTTCTGAATAGCTATGATTTCTTCATGAGACTTAGGGTCAAGAAGAGTAATATTACCATTCTTGTCTCTTCCAGTAAGCTTCATGTTGTTCCCATTCAGAATGATCTTCCAAAGATCTTGATCAGTATTGGTGATCCACCATTCCATCTTCATTGCCCAGTTTTCATATTCACCCTTTTTCAGAAGAGGGAATTTACCATTCGTGTTTGAGACCGTAGCAAGGATCTGCTGAGGTTGCACAATTTTAGGAGTGTTGTCTTCTCCTGTTTGAGTAGAAGTTGAGGCAGACATGATAAAAAAAATGTCAGTAATAAGAAAACTTGATTCTTCTTGTATAGAGACCCTCCCAGGCTCTAATACCACTTGTTGGGTCTACTAGATGTAGATCTTGCAGCCTGTCAGGACCGGTGAATGACTTCTGTAATAACAAGTCAAATCACAAAGAGACTCTATACACAATATGAATGTAGAATACAAATATAATAAAGAAGAACAGTATAACTATAAAGACTTGATCCTTTCTAAGGATTTCTAATATTGATAATGAATAGAACTACGTTTGGTGAAGGTGTACATAACCCTTCTGCGTAAGGTTCCTTTTATACTACAAGGAAACCCTAATACAGCATTAAAGAAAACTTGTAAAACTGATATGCATATCCTTTCCTAACATATCTCATGCATATCCTAACAGAATATTAAGTAAATAATAAAGTTTGACTTCGACTAGGACCAGGAGCAGGACTTGCTCCTACTACTACTAGGACCAGGAGGAACTACATACCTCCTAGTCTACCTATTATATTTAACTATTACAATGGTCCTAACACTGTCACCGCTCATATGATGAACGTGGCCAACAAACAACCAACAGCTGAGAAGTCCTTGCTCCCTTCCTTTGACCTCTGGGCAGCACACTACGAAGTCCAAGGCTTCTTCTGGCCAACAGCCTAAGAAGAAGAAAATCCCCTCTTCTTCCCACACCAAAACTGTTACTAAGGCCAAGGGAAAGAAGACTGACACCTCCTCTGTTCCAAATACTCTTGTGGAATCAGATACTTCTGCTGACCAACAACAGGGGTCTAGTGTCTCAAAGTCAGCTGAGACAACAGGAAACCAGCCTAATCCAGCTGATATCTCACAGGTAATCGGTGTACATTTTTAGAGGTTCACAAGCAGCCACTCTCAATTATCTGTAGGAGAGAGTGGTGTAGTTAGGGTAATTCTCGACCCATAGAAGTCTGTCTATGTACTTAGAACTCTTTAAGACTTCTGTACACTCTGTCTTTGCACCAGGGAATGATTCATTTGTGTTTATAAAGCACCCCGATGACCCTGCACCCTCTAGACAGTATTCAGGCTAACAACAACCTGAATACACTTATGTCTCAACCTTGATCAGTTGTACTTCACACAGCCTCTTGGTTCCCTCCTTAAAAGAATCCCAAAGGATTTATCCTTTTCAGGGGGAGCTGAATCATCACCCTTAGCTTTCCTAGGGACAGCGTAACAGGCGACCTTAAACCACATATGTTTCACTCTTAAAAGAGTCCCAAAGGTTTCTTAACCTTTTGGGGGGGCTGAATGATCACCTTCAGCTTTCCTAGGGGCAGCGAATGGCGATCATTAACCATATATTTTCACACTTAAAAGAATCCCAAGGATTTATCATTTGGATTGGCTGAGTAATCACCCTCAGCGTCTCTGGGACAGTGAGACGGCGACCATTTCCCTTATCTTTTTCCCTGTTACTAATTATCTCAATTTGTAGGCTGAAATTGTACAGCCAGTCACTGAATCCCAGGTACATCAGGAGAAAGAGGCTGATACAATTACTCAAGACCAACCTAATGACGATGAGCCTTTGCTGAATACTGATGAAGAAATGCTGTCATTAGAGGATGATGTCTCTGACCTTGAGTCAATGCCTGAAGATGAAATCCCTGAAGGGATGTTTGAGGAGGAGGATGAAGAAGATGAGGAGGATCAGCAGTCTGTCTCTCCTCCCAAAGAAATAGCTGTGTCCACACCAGCTGGCAATAATACTCCTCCTCCCAAGGACGCTGTTGTTACTCCAAACTCTGCTACCTCAACAACAACAGTCTTCCAACGCCCAGCCTATGATCCAACAGCGGAGTTTCTCATGTTTGATCATCCTGCCCAAACTAACTTTGATCTTTTACCAAGGGGGATGATTATGCTCAACAAAGCCTAACATCAAAAATCTTCAGCCTGTTCATCACCAATCTGACATTGAACGCTTATCAAGGAAGCTGGATGTGATCAAGTCTGAAATGCACAACCTCACTATTACATTCCCTGGAATCATACAAAAGGTTGTGGCTGAGGCGGTTACTGAACCAATCAAGGAAGGTGCAAGGAAAGGTGTAGCACAAGGACTTAGTCATCTTTCCACAAGAATGAAGGATGTCATTGACTCAGAGGTCCCTGCCTTACTTCATGAGCATGAGCTAACTATGCACATACAATTTGAAGCTGTTCGCAACAGGCAATACCGTCATGCAAACTTCATTGTCAGTCGAGTTCAGGCCAACACTAATGCAAATGGCAACCTTCTGCTGAAGATTGCCAGGGCTTCAAGGAAAAGGCAACGTGCTATGGCTGCCTCTGTTGAACAGATTGCAAGGCATTTTCAAACACGTTCATCCAAACGTCTGCGTAGCCAGGATGAACGTGAGGGGGAGAAAGAAACAACACTTAACCTTGCATCTGCTAAACAAGGCTCATCATCAGCTGACAACACCATTACACCTGTTCGTCTACAAGTCATCACACCTATCAACATACTTGATGATGAGGATAACACTCAGGGGGAGCAACAGAATCAAAATGGAGCTGACTCATCAAAGTCCCTGGCTTTGGTTAACACCAGCGAGCCTGGGGATGACGATGAACTAGCTGCCAAGAAGCTAAAGTTCACTGTTAGCTCCCTTCCCAAAGCAATACAAACTCAGGCTCAGACAGCATTTATCAAAAGAGTTGATGTTTTGAAAAACATAAGTGTGGAGTCCTCTGTCTCGAAGAAAGGAAAGGAGATATTTTTGGTTGACACAGATACCAAACTCAAGAAGATAGCTGCGATGCTAGAGACTGGAGGATCCACCACAGACCTTTCCCAATTTTCAACCTTTACACCTTCCAATGAGATTCCTTTAACCCCTGAAGAAATAGAGAAACAGGCTGAGGAATTCAAAAGATTAAATGAACTCAAGACAGCCAATGAATTGAATGAAGCTACTCTAAGGAAGATGACTCCACCTGAAAGAGAAAAGCAAAAACAAAGGTTGAGGGAAATGGAAGCAAAACGCGCTGAGGCACTAAGGAAAGTCAAAGCTGACTATGATGCCTGAGTTAACAACATATATGCATCTGGCAAGATAATCATGTTCAAATACACCATTCATAAATCCACAAACACCCCACAGATGATCTTATGGAGGGATAACCAACAGGGAAATATGAATGTGTTTGACAACTTCAGGCTAAAAACACTTGGGTTATCTGAATGGTTCGAACTTGAAGCCTTAGCTGCCAAAAGAACTGGACAAGCTAATTTTCTTCTGCTTAAGACTATTAAGGCCAAGTTTACCTGGATCAAAGAAACAGCTGCCAAACTCAAGATTGATCCCCCACCACAACTTTTTGAACAAGAACCCCCAAAGACTGGCAACAAAAGAAGAAGAGTTTCTCAACTTGTTAAAGAAACTTTTGTTACAGATGATGTTCAAGTGGATGGCATGCACAGAGATTTGATCCTACCCAATGGTATAGTTGGTCCTGTTGATGGTCAGACATACACAGAGCCTGAAAGAGGAATGGCATTCATGAACCGGGCTTTCCAGTATGCATTTCAAAGAAAAGATGAGCTGTGCTTAGCTTCAACAATTTAGCTACTTTGTCACAAGAAGTCACTCAAGATCAACACAGAGTATTCCAAGAAGTTTGCAAAGACTTTGCAGGAAGAACTAGATAACAGATTAGACTTGGCTGAAGCTTAAGAAAGGATTAAAAATGATGACTATTGAAGATGTTCACAGCCCAATTTTACCTTCACCTTTTATTTTACTTATGTAATGTACTTATAGTTTTCTTTAAGTATTAATAAAATCATGAGGTATGTTTGTTTAGATCTGTTATGAGTAAGAAGAAGCTGTTAACTCACTTACCTTAACTTAGTTAGATCTAGCATTATTTATGTTTAAATAGGGGGAGATTGTTGGGAATCTAAACTTGTTAGATTCCCTGATCATAGATTTAAACATAATTAGGTTGTTAGATAGTCCCTTGCCTGTGCCTAGGAAGCAGGCAAGTATTGCAAGACTTACAGAGATTCAAGTCTCTATGAGCAACTTCAGAGGAGTCCATGTCAGAGACATTGTCAAGGATGAAGGTCTACGTGATCTTTGGCCTATTCTACATGATGGATTTTGTTGATAAAGATGGTTGAATAAATGATAAATATAAGAAAGATGAAGGAGGGGAGATGAAGGTGTAGAGAGAGAAAGGAGAGAAGGGAGAAAAGTAGAGAGAGAAAGTTAAGATTGATTATGAAAATGTGAAAATGATCAACCCCTCCTAACATGCTAGGAGGGGATATATATAGCCCACCCTACATGTGGGCTATATGGACTATACATTAACTAAATGGATCACGAGCCCATTACATACTTATCGTTGGAGCGACCGATCCTTCATAAATACGTAAAACGTATTTCCAACAATCTCCCCCTAAGGGAGGTCGCTCCAAGAGACAAAGTTCTAAATAGTCTATATCTCGTGATCTATGCTAACTAAGATGTGACCGAGACTTTATTGGGAAAAACGTATTTCTAACAATCTCCCCCTAAGGGAGGTCACATCTTTTTACAAAATCTTAAACCTAGCATCTATGCTTGAGTCTTCGATCTTGTTCTTGTGAATATGCTTGATGTGATCTTTGACTTTAGTCTTGAGCATGTTTCCTTGCCTTGACCTTGTGCATTCTTCACTTGTGATATTTGCCTCTTCGTGACTTCATGTTCCACATACTTATAATTTTAAATTCTTGAAAGCTTCAGAGTTTGATACAGCGGAAGACTTGACCTTCGGGCTTTCTTGAATTTGTTGAAGTACTAATTGTATGTAGTATAAGCATGTGGTGACGACTTCTTCTGGATTGTACACCACAATGCCACCTTCTTGTTACGCTGCATAAGACAGTTAGCAACAAACAATATACACGGATGAAATGGCTTTGAACATTTCATTCTAATTCGGTAGCATTTTACCTCCGGTCGGTGAAGACCGTTGGACGATATTAAATATCGTACTTGTGGAAGGTAGTTTCAATAAAGAACCTCCTTGACAAGATTTCGCGGGTAAACCCGTTCTCTTTACTCGACCGTCCAAAGCTGACTGCGAACGTAAAGAGTGAATCATTTGGATAATCTTATCCGCATGATTTGAAGCCGTCAATTCATGTTCCTGGAACAAGTGAAGTTCAATTAAGAACCGCACCGTCGTTGCTTTCCAGTTGTCACTAGCTTGATTCATATAGAATCTTGCAAGTTACCTACCAAGTGCTGTTTGATGTTAACACTAGAAGGATTTCCATTCGTCACTGTAACTACTTAATAGTATTACTCTGAATGATCTGGCAAGATCACTAAGATATTGCGTAGAGGCCTGGAACGTGTTTAAATTCATTTAAGAATTAAACCACTGTTGCTTTCCAGTTATCACAAGTTTGATTCATAAAGAATCGCACAAGTCACCTACCATGAGCTTTTTGATATTCGCTCAAGAAGGATTTCCATCTTCATTGTAAATACTTTCGTATTACTCGGATGTTCAGGCAAGATCATGAAGATTTTGCGTAGGACTCTTAATATCTTTCTTACTTTTCACATTGTGTGAACAAGCAAGGAATAATGAAAGTGTGTCCTAATGAGATATTTGATGATCTCAAATGGCTCTAGACTCGATCGTGCATTTTAGATTTTTAGTGATCGGAGGCTGGAGAGGAGTGCCACCTTTTCAATACCAATTTATTCGGAATGAATAAATCGATAGATAATGTGTTGTCTCCGTGTGATTAAAACAAATATCTTTTAAGAGATATCTGAGTTAGCTGGGATGGGTTGTGCCTTGCATCACTGGGTTCATGATGTCTATCTTCAATATCAAGAATCATTAAAATGATCTCAATAGCATATGAATTGACCCGGTTTCTGCCTAAGTTGTAAGGAGGGCTTCTTTCTTTACACCCTTTATCTTTACAATTATTTTTCATTCTTCAACCCCTTCAATGCTTACCAATACGTCATCACTAGCACCTTGTTGTGATTGTTCCAGTGCTAACTTAAGTACTTGGTCGACATTCAGCTACGTTCACAATCTTTCTCCATCTTTCCTAAGGACTACTATTTCTAGCTATGGAATGTCCTTGGGAAGATTCCTCCGGTTCTAGAGAAATCATTGGACTTTAACCTATCCTGTCATCCTTATGTCACCACAATCTTCACCGTCGTGAATAGAGATGTTTTGGGTAAGTGTATGTCACCATGAAATCCATTTAGAAGTGCAAATCCATTTTGCTCCCCCTTAACATATGCCACGATATCCGAAAACATTTTGCACATGTCGGGATGAGCTATCACGTTAAGTCAAACCATTTATGATTGATCATATCCCATATTAAATCACATTTTCTCCCCCATATTAAAAATATTAACCCAATCGATGTTTTTAATATCAATTGATTTAATAGCATTTTAAGAAAATTTGGGAAGAAAAATGCAAATCCAATTATCTTCATGAATTACACAAGATCCCCCTCAAATTAATGAGGGTGTACTTGAAACGTAAATTAAATACCTTTTAAACATAAGTGTAAGGTATTTAACACGTGCAAAGATCATATATGATAATGAATTCACAATATTAGCAATTTACGAGGTTGGACCTGAAAGATAGAGAACATCATATGAAAGAAGCACATGGTTCTTGTTCACGAATGTTGGTCTTCCTCGTAACTTCTGAAGTTATCTCTTGACTCCATGTGAATGATTGATATCGTTTTCTTAACACCAATATGTGAACTTGGCACACTCGGCATCAAGGATTCTGAATGCTGGACAATTGCTCCCCCTCAATTATTGACCTGTGTTTTATTGAAAGAGCTGTAGTCACCGTTTGAGTAGTCGCATCGTCGAGTATGTAGATATCAATTGTAAGTTTCTACGGTTGGTGGAGATGATAACTTCGGATTCTGAAGTCAAAGCTTTCCGGTGAAATGCTTGACTTCAAAGTGAAAAGCGGGTTACTATCGGAAATAATAGCAAACCATTTTGAGCATGTTTTAAAAGTTTGAACTTCTGCTCGAACTTTATTTACAACCCCGTGTCATTATTGAATGACATTTCTAGTATCGTAAATATTATCGATTCCAGAAGACATGCTCTTTTTATCAAAACATTTTTGAACACACAATTTTGAAAGATTTAGAAAAACCTTTTGAGAAATTCTCGAAAAATTGTGTTCAAAGTTTTGAAATCCAATTACTTGAGCTTAAGATGTTGAATATCTTATAAAACGAGCTCAAGTCCGAGAAGTTGTAAACTTCCGGTTGTTAAGGATAAGTTTATCATCGGAGATAAACTTTCCTTTCATCTGAAGAACGAGTCCTAAGCTGACATTTACTTAGAAGTCGTTTTCATGAGCTTGAAAACTTTGACTATTTTAACAGAAAGCTCATGACCGAGAAAGGTTAATTTCTCGTTATGAGGAAAGGTTCTCTTATTTAAAAGATACACTTTCCTTTTTGAGCTTAAAACTTCGAATGTTTTAATACAAGCTCATGACCGAGAAAGGTAAATTTCTCGTTAAGAGGATAAGTTATCATAAAAGATAATCTTTCCTTTATTTTAAGTTCGAGTTACAGTCTGACATTTAACTGTAAGTCATGTGCATGAGCTTAAAAACTTCGAATGTTTTTATTATTAGCTCATGCCCGAGAAAAATTAATTTCTCGTTGTAAGGATAAGTTTATCATCAGCGATAAACTTTCCTTTATTTGAATCACGGGTTACCATCGGTTATTTAATGATAAACCATATACACGAGCTTAAAACCTTTGAATGGTTTTAGGATAAGCTCGTGTCCAAGAAAACTTAATTTCTTGTTAAGAGGGTAAGTTATCGTTGCGTAGATAAACTTCCCTGTCTCTGAAGTCCGGGTCATCGTCTGTCATTTAACGAGGAGCCATTGTGCATGAGCTTAAAAACTTGGAATGTTTTTAATATAAGCTCATGCCCGAGAAAAATTAATTTCTCGTTGTTAGGATAAGTTTACCATCGGCGATAAACTTTCCTTTCTTTGAAGAGCGAGTTATAGTCTGTGATGTGACTATAAGTCCTTATGCAGTTAAGCTTAACCATGAATCCCCTGAGATACTAGTTTCTCTGATATCTGCTTCTTCAGCAACCAAACTCTGAGAGTGTCCTTAGTTGAACGGTATACAATGATTGGACCACTTCGTTCTTTTGGAACATCAACTTTGGTACCTGCATTCTCATTAGGAGTTTGTATACTTTTGCATGGGTTAGAGATATCTATTTTAGAAGCAAGTGGGGGTTCACGGTTTTCTTTTCTTGTGTCAGAGGTGGCCTGAGGGGATGATTCACTTGTCTTAGTTGGCAAACGTTTCCTTTTATAGAAAACCTTAAGTTCAGGCTTAAGTGATGTATCATCCTTTGCAATTTCCTCCCTAGTAGTCTTCGTAGAATCAGAGACTATCCTAGTTAAAGGGCACTCGTTTCCTATAAGAGTGAAAGTTCTACCAGTGGGGCGCCACATTTTGCCAACGGGTTTGATTTTAGCTACCCACTGGGATTTAATTCTAGCACGGGAGTTCACCTCATTAAGCAATTTCTTGATACAGGAATCATGATTTGCCGTAAAGACACATTTTCTACATGTTTTACAAGGATCATATTTAATGTCCGAGTAATTCCTAGATGATTGATCGATGCTCCTAGGAGACATCATGCTACGGTTAGCAGTGTTGGGTAATCTAGAAGGCATCTGACTAGGTTGGACATTGCTATCTCTTACATGTGTCTTTTGAATAGCTTCCCTTTGACCAAAATCATGGCGCACATCAGTTGAACTAGTTCTATACGTGTTCATTGAGCTATTCTTAGAGAAACTAGGGGCAATCATGTGATGAGGTCTTGCTAAAACTGATTTAGTCACATTAGGCCTAGTTGGTGGAGTGACTGTTCTAGAAATATGTCCCAAATCAACTTGGGAGGCAAACCGCGGTCTCGAGGATTGTGGTCGCTCGGATCTAAATGCAGTAGGTTGTCTGACAGTCGGTTGTCTGACGAACTGATTTGTAGGCGGTTTCCCCAAGATTGATGGTTTTTCAAGCTTAGTGTCCACACTAGATCCTCTAGTTTTCCTTAACTCGTTTTTCAACGCAGCTATAGCAAAAACCTTTTCCTGTACTTGGGCCTTTAAAGTCTCATTCTCTTTGAGTAAGTTATCTTGGGATGCTAACTTAGATTCAAGCAGTTGAATTTGTTTCAAAAGATTATCCTTTTCAGCTTTAGAATCTAACACTTTTTGATCCAATTTTCTTTCAAGAACAACATTTGATTTTTCAAGTTTTTCAAAATATGTTTCAAATTTGTTCGTTTTCTTTGAAAATTCAAGTTTGGCATCCTCAAGATCTTTTGATTGTTGAGCTACAATCGTTTCGAGCTCTCTAATCTTGGAATCAGAAGCAGTCAATGAAGCAGTTATAGGACAATTATCATGATGTTTAGCATTCTGAACAATCTCTCCCCCATTATGACTTACATCGGATGAATCAGAAGTGGTATTGCTATCACTCTTTTCCATCCCATGTTTGTAATAATTAGGTTTGGAATGCTCAATATGCGGCATATCATCATCATATACATCATAAACAACATTACATTGTACCATGTTTGCAGGCTCTTCGTCATAAACGGGTAAGGCGTCATCAAGAAGGATCTCGTGAACATTCCCAGACGTGCCACTGGTATCATGTTGTCCTTCCGATTCCGTGCTCTTGGCATTGATAGGCTCCAAGTGTTCAACCGTATGACCAGTTAACTCTTGCATCGAAGAGTCTTGCATTCCATTATCATACCCTTGCTGAAGTCGAGATCTTTCATAAATCGAAGACGAGACCGATGTCATGAGTTTCAAAATTGTATCAAGGAAGACTCGAAGCTCGGTATGTGTATCTCGAAGAAATGATTGGCAAATCACTGAACTTTCAGGCTTGATGATATTGAATTGGAGGAAAGGCGTGAGTTGTGTTACAAGAGCCTTATATGCAAGTGCTGATGCAGAGTGATTAAAGTTTCCATGGTTGAGTTGCTCGGCGAGTTGGGTCAAGATGGTGAACATTGATTCCATGAATATATGACGATCTTGACCAAAGATTGTCACAAATTCGCTCCCTCCTTGAATCCGTGAAAGAGTAACTAGATGACACTGAAGCATTTGAAATGAAGTGATGCCATTATCACTAACTTTATCTTGCATTTTATGCGCTTCTTCCTTTTGACATGTCGAATCGAACGAATCCATTGAAGTTCGATGAAAAATAAGGTAAGGACTATTTATCGATGAAATAAGAACACGCCTTTGAAAATATTCTTGGTCTCGTCAAAAGAATTTTGTCACTTTGTCTTGATATTTATTTTCAAATTTTGTCTCCTTTGTCTCGTCACTACGTCACATTTAAATCCCGACGATACGACCGATGAATAATCAAAGTACTAGTAAAATTTACTAATGATTTGTAACTTTATTAATAGAAAATTAGCAAGGTCATGCCAACGAATTAATGAACAATTGATCCCATTATGTACTTGTTGAAACACCACAATATTCGTAACACATTGACAATTTCAATTGCTATCTTTATAACGAGTTAAACTTTATTGGCACCGTCCTTTATACTTTGTGGAAAACATCTAGACACGTACCAACGATGGAAAGTAATGAATACACGTCACACTCTTGGGAGCAGCTTTAGCCTTTAAGAGACCCGGCCCACCGAACGTGATATAAATCAACAATACCTAATCTTTTCATTATTTTCTCCGCCCCCTTTCTTCACTATCCTCTCAGTACCAATCTCACCAGTTGACTAATCTGCTTCACGCAGCCACTACTCCAACACACTTCGGAGATCACAAAAACTTCAATCCCATTCAAAAACAAAAATCTTTCCCTATCTTATCTTATCAATCTCAATCCCAAATTAAATAAAACGAAATCACAAAAGTACTTCGAAAAACCACATAAGGTGTCACGAACTACGAAGATGTATCTTTAAGATCCTAATTATAGAGGGTCTCGGGTAGGTACTCACGTTTCTTTATTTTAATTTTTGGATCAATGATCGTTGTGAGATCTTTGTCAAAACTTCTCTCATCTGTCGCGTCATTCTGTCGAGTGTCTTGATTGAGTCTTTGGTGAGGTCTTTGTTACGAGAGGGTTCTGTTAAAAGAGTGTGAGGGTCTTGGTTTGTGAAGGTATGTGGGTGCAGTCGGGTGGAAAAAGATGTTGAGGTTTGTTGTGGAAAGAGTGTCGGTGAGGGAATAAGGTGAGGGAGTGTCGATTGATGATAGTGTTGTGTGAGGGTCGAGATTGTTGTGTAGAGGGTGAGTGTTGTTTGAGATTGTTGTGTTGATATTTGAGAAATGGTCGATATTTTTGTGGGTTGTGTTGAGATTGTTGTGTTGAGTTTGTGTTGAGATTGTTGTGTTGTGTTAAGATTTTTGTGGGTTGGGTTGTGTAGAGTCGTTGAGTCTGTGAGTTGGGTGAGGGAAAGAAGAGTCGAGAGGTGTGAGTCCAAGTGTTTTACGTTATGTTTGAATTTAGATGCTTCGTTCGGAACATCCGTTCGTTCGGAACTTCCGTTCGTTTGGAACTTCCGTTCGTTCGGAACTTCCGTTCGTTCGGAACTTTCGTTCGTTCGGAACTTTCGTTCGTTCGGAACTTCCGTTCGTTCGGAACTTTCGTTCGTTCGGAACTTTCGTTCGTCCGGAACTTTCGTTCGTCCGGAACTTTCGTTCGTCCGGAACTTTCGTACGTCCGGAAGTTTCGTTCGTCCGGAAGTTTCGTTCGCCCGGAAGTTTCGTTCGCCCGGAACTTTCGTTCACCCGGAACTTTCGTTCCCCCGGAACTGTCGTTCACCCGGAACTTGATGAGACTGACTGAGGTTCACCCGGAACTTGATGAGACTGACTGAGATTCGATCAAAGATAACTGAATAGAAATGTTAGACAAAACTCGAGACCCAATTGAATAAAAAATAAAGAAAAATACCTATAAGTTGGACAGATCTCGAAACCCAGGATAAAAAAAAACAAAAAAAAATTTATATATAAAAACTGGTAAAAAAAAATTAAAATGATTATAAAAAACTGATTATAAAAACTTAAAAGAAAAACTAATAATAACAAATTAAAATAGAAACTGATTATATAAAAAAAATTGATTTTTGAATAAAAAATTTGTGATTTTTATATAAAATAAGTAAATCAACGATTTAATTATGATTTAAAACATAAAAATACAAACTTTATATGAAAAATACAAACTTTTTATGATTTAAAACATAAAAACACAAACTTTATATATAAAAAATACAAACTTTTTAATATAAAAGCTTGATTAAATCAAAACCCATCAAAATCAAACAAAAGAAAAAAAAACAAGAATAAACCAAACTAACCATGCTCTTGATACCAATTGAAGGTCTACGTGATCTTTGGCCTATTCTACATGATGGATTTTGTTGATAAAGATGGTTGAATAAATGATAAATATAAGAAAGATGAAGGAGGGGAGATGAAGGTGTAGAGAGAGAAAGGAGAGAAGGGAGAAAAGTAGAGAGAGAAAGTTAAGATTGATTATGAAAATGTGAAAATGATCAACCCCTCCTAACATGCTAGGAGGGGATATATATAGCCCACCCTACATGTGGGCTATATGGACTATACATTAACTAAATGGATCACGAGCCCATTACATACTTATCGTTGGAGCGACCGATCCTTCATAAATACGTAAAACGTATTTCCAACAAAGGAAGTCAAAGTTTACTTAAAGACATACTCATTGGCTGTGATGGATACCAGCCAAGATGTATCAGGGACTCTGAGGGGTTGAGGGTTAACAGGGGTGGCAATACCCTGTTAACACTCAGCACACTTTGGACATGCCATTTATGTGTTCGAGACTATGAAGAAAAAGGAAACTGTTTTGACAACTGTTTCCTTAAAGCATAATGGAAGACTACCAAGAATAGAAGAACATCATGTGACTGATGTGGGAACTTGTGAAAGCTTGTGTATTCACCATCAAGTACTATTTAGGTCAATCTCGTAACACTATAAATAGGATGTGTATCCATACATTAATGTTTAACACTTTGATATATTCATAACATTATTGCATAGAACTTATAGAATCAAACAGCTGCGACTGTATTCATAAGTTAGGATTTATAGTTGTTCAAAGTGTGCACAACACATTGTCATCAAACGGTGTTATCCATAACACTTGTAATTCTTTACTATACAATAATAAGATTACGTTTGAAAAGTAATACCTTGTATTGATTAGTTAAGATTAGGGTTTCTAGCATTGATTAGGGACTTTCAGTTTAAGGTGTATGATATAGTGTTTAGGGTGCATTAGTTTAAGGTTTAGGGCTTAGGGTTTAAGGTTTATTGGTTAATGGTTTAAGGTTTATGATTTATGGTTTAATTAGCTAGGGTTTGTGGTTTAAGGGTTAAATAGGATTTAAGGTTTATAGGTATCGGTTTATGATTTAGTGTTTAGGGTTCATTGGTTTAAGGTTTAGGGTTTATTGAGGTTTAATGTTTTGGGTTTAATGTTTAAGGATTAGGGATTATGGTATGTAGGATTATGAATTATGGTTTAATTAAGGTTTATGGTTTAAGGGTTATATGGTTTAGAGTTAAATTTTTTAAGGTTTAGGTTTTAAAGTAAGTCAGATAACAAATTACTCATCATTTATGTTACGTTCAGATGTGGTCTTGGTGAAATAAGTTATAAAACCGTTTAAGCATCGACCTTTTAAAAGGGGTATAAAACGTTTGCATATATTATATATTACTTATTTAAAACATAATTAATGTATTTTCATTAATATAATTTTTATCAAGTTTTATATACGTAGTCTTTCATAATAATTGCTTGTTGTTGACTTTTTTTTGTCTTAATATTGATACTTTCACTTTTAACATATTCGTTTATGTTATATGATTACCTGATAATACGACTCCATCGCATTGGCCCGTTTAAAATAATAATTCCTTAAATATATTTCATGCATTATATTAATTTTGTAATAGATATAAACCACAAATGGTAAGCTTATGACACATAAGCCCATCTCGAATTATGTTTAATAAATCATAAGTAACATATTTATAAAAGGGTATAAGTAATAAATACACAAATACTTATGATGGTCCATTGTACCCAATGGACATTTTTATGTCCGATATTCCTATTTGAATAAAAATATAAAGTTAGGACTTTTTATTAGGATAAATAACCTACATTTTTTGGTCAAATTTTAACACCTTTTACTTCAAACTTTTATTGAGTGAAATTTAAAACATGCCTCCAAAATTTTAGTTTGTTGAAAATTGAAAATTTTCCTCCAAAATGTTATTAGTGAACATTGAAAATAACCCCCAAAAATTTTAAACTCGCCCCACAATTTTTTTCCATCCCTCAATAACATCAACAACTATTTTGTTCGGCCATCTACACCAGTTTTAATTTCATTACTTTATAAATCAGGTAATGTTTTTATTAGGATTATAATCTGTAGTGTTATACATTTGTTTAGATAATTAGTATATATGTGACTGGATTTTGGGGTTTTATATTATGCGTTATGGATTCATGCTATGTGCCTTAAACCTTTAAGAATGTTTTATCTTGGATATGATATATTGGTTTGTTTTGTAATTTGTAGAATATATACGGTATGATTTATCCTCAACACTATGATGGACAAGTATTTGATACGAAGTAATAGGACTAAAAAGAATATTTTGACGGAGTAGAAGCGTTTATTGAATATGCCAAAAAAAGCGCAAGAGGAGATTAACCACCACCCAGAAAGTCATAATGGACCACTTAGAATTCTATGTCCCTGTAACAACTCCTTCAACCACATAGAGGGTACAGTAGAATCAGTAGGATTCCATTTATTCAGACACAGGTTTAATCCAAAGTACATAAATTGGAAAAAACATGGAGAAAAGGACGAGCAATCATCAAATGCCCAAATATTAGTTGATGATACAACAGAGTATGTTGACAACATGGATGTCGACACGGATGCTGGTTCAGAAATTCCAACAGATGGCCCAGCAACAGTAGAGATGGTTAACGCTACAAAAGATGATTTTGATGAGGATGGCATTGCCAAGTTTCAACAACTAGTAGTAGACGCGGAGAAGCCACTTTATGAAGGATGTCCCGACTTCATAAAGTTGTCTACAATAGTTCAACTTCCCAACTTGAAGGGTAAGTATGGAGCTTGTGATAAGTTCCTTACTGAATTACTTGGTTTGATTGAAAAGATGCTACCTGTTGGTAACGAACTAGTTGAAAGAACTTATCAGGCCAAAAAAATGATGCGACTGATGGGATCAGGATACAAAAAGATACATGTATGTATCAACAACTGCATGATTTACTGGAAAACTAACTCAAAATTGACTGCTTGCTCAACTTGTGGGACAACAAGATGGATGGTCGACAATAAGACAAAGAAAGTTTACAAAAACTCCAACGAAAGTGATATGGTACTTCCCAATTATACCAAGACTAAAATGATTGTTTAAGATACCAAGTATTGCAGAAAACATGAGATGACACGCAACAAGGAGGATAACAGATGGTGTTTTACGTCACCCTGCAGATTCACAGGCATGGCGTACCATAGATGAAAAATTACCCAAAATTGAAGAAGATCCAAGAAATATACGGATGGGAATATCGGCTGATAGGGTTGACGTCAACTCAGGTAATAGGCATCACAGTGTATGGCTAGTTTTATGTGTCATATAAAACCTTCCTCCATGGTTGTGTATGAAACGAAAGTTTATCATGCTTTCGATCCTTATATCGGGATACCCGGGGAATGATATTGATGTTTTCTTAGAATCGTTAGTTGATAATCTGTATATCTTATTTGAACATGGTGTTGATACATATGATGCGTCAACGAAACAGAACTTTAAGCTTCATTCCGTTGTGTTATGGACGATAAATGATTACCCAACACTGGGTACATTATGCGGCTGCCCATACAGTGGATTCAATGGTTGTGTGGTATGTGGGAAAGATACACATTGTGTAAGACTTTCGGCCTCAGCCAAGCAAAGTTATGCTGGTCACAGACAATATCTACCATACACCCATCCATTCAGAAAGAAAAGGAAATCATTTAATGGACAACAAGAACTTGAACGTGCTCCAATACCAAAGACAGTGGAAAAAATATACGACGAAGTTCGAAATATTCAAAATAATTGGGGAAAAGTAAAGAAAACTAAAAATAACGCATCGGGAAACCAGGAAGATACAAGAGGCAGAGGTGGGAAAATTCAAAATAACAAAAGAAAAGCAAAAAAATACGAGGGTAGTTCAAGCCAACCTACTGAATCGTATTAGAAGAAATACAACATTTGGTATCAAAGGCTAAGGTATTGGAGGCATAATCCTGTTCCACATTGTATTGACTTTATGCATGTAGGAAAAAATTGTGGGGAGAGTTTTATTGGAACATTGCTAAATGTTCCTGGTAAGACGAAAGATGGAATGAAGGCACGATTGGATCTGGCAGCTTTGGGTATAAAACCAGAGCTTTATGCTAGGCTAGAACAAGACAAAACAACACTACCTCCAGCAGGCTACACGTTAACTAATGTTGAAAAAGACAAATATTATAAAACGTTAGCCAACCTCAGAGTATCACAGGGATATTGTTCAAATTTTGCTAGTTTGGTCAACGTAAAGGAAAGGAAGCTCATTGACCTTAAGTCACATGACTATCACATGCTGATGCAAGAGGTTTTACCAATTGCAATACGTTCAATCATGCATCCACCCACACGATATGATATTATCAGGTTTTGCTTTTTCTTTAAATCTATATGTAGAAAAGAAATCAAATTGGAAGAACTAGATGCGATGTAACAAGAACTAGTTGTGACACTGTGCCTACTTGAGTAGTTCTTTCCTCCGTCATCTTTTCATATTATGATACACATGACTGTGCACCTAACTATAGAGGTAAGATTGTGTGGTCCCCATATGCTTTCGGTGGATGTACCCATTTGAAAGATGTATGAAGGTTATTAAAAACCATGCTAGAAACAGAAACATACCAGAGGGATATATTGCTGAGGAGACTATTGCGGAAGAAACAATAGAGTTTTTTAGCGAGTATCATAAAATAATGAAATCTGTTGGTTTGACACCTGATAAAGATGTAACCAATGAAAATGAGGACGAAATGCCATTGTCGACTGGCACACCATTCGAAATGAATGGGGAACTATTTGCAAAAGCTCATTTGTATGTACTACAAAATACAGATGAACTTTTACCCTATATCGAGTAAGTATTACTAACACATGTCTATTTCATTGATATAAATATTCTAAAAACAAAAAAATTAATCAAATACATTGTTTCGTTTCAGGCGACACAAGGATTATTTAAAAAAATAACCCAGGTAAACGAATAGCATTGTTGGAGGCTGAGCATTGTGAAACTTTTGCTAAGTAGTTACATGATGAGGTAATTACTTGTATGATGTTTATAATTGTTTGTTTGTTGCTAAATATTAGTTAACTTAACATCTCAAAAACCAATACTAAGCTAGTAGTAGAGTATAATAAATAAGCACTTACAACGTAATGAGGCCATCTCCAACTCTCATTAGTAATTAGAAGCTTTGTCATTAGCTAGGAAGAGGTCCACCAGCACACCATTTCTTTATCTGAAACACTATACTTTAACTGTTGATATTCAGGTTTTGAGAGAGTTAGCAATATCAAAAGATAGCGTATCATATACTGTTAGGTGGATATCATTTGGACCACGCGCCACCGTAGTGATATACGATGCATATAACATCAATGGGTATACATTTCGTACGAAAATAACTGATGACAAAGTTCACCAGAACAGTGGGGTTTGTGTTAAGGTAGAAGATACTCATATATCCAAAGAAGTTCAAACAAAAAAAAACTATTTTATTATGGGGTTTTACAAGAGATATGGGTACTAGATTACCGTTTCAGGAGAATTCCTCTTTTCAAGTGCGATTGGGTTAATCACAAGAAACATGCGGTCAAAACATATAAGCTTCTTGGTTATACATTGGTAGACCTGAATAACTTAGGCCACAAAGCTGATCCGTTCATATTTGGCTCACAAGCAGGACAAGTGTTTTATGTCCAAGACCAGGTACAAAAAATATGTCTATTGTCTTCAAGACACCTAGCAAGAATTACAAAGATACATATGACGAAGTCGATGAGGAATTTTGTACAGTTATTCACCAGAACAATGATAACACTTTTCCAGGTGTACCTGTAGGTGATGATTCACATAGTGACTACTATCGAGCCGACGGTGAAGGAGTTGTCATACGAAAAACCAAGTGAAGCCTTACATGCTCAAGTTGGCACAATCAGCCTTTTTATCGTATTTAACTTGTTCTTTTAGAGGATAGGAATATCTGAATTCTAGTACTTGTTTAAGGATTTATGTTTGTGTGTATATCACAAACATAAATCTTTCATTTTTTCTACAAAAACACTTGTAATCTCTTTTATTTGAATATAAATTTTCTTTAACATTCAGTGGTTATTTTAATTATGTTTTTATGAAATTTAGATTTCAATTGTTTCCTGCTGATATAGCTAATTACATGTAAGTTTTCATAATCTGTCATATTGAATTCTGTCATACTAGTGAAACTTTGTGTTCAAAAAGAGTGTTCAAAAAAAAACTACATAGTATTTTTTTACTCTATATTTGTGTCTGCAGTGTCCATATAAGTTTTCATACTATGTCATAGTGAATTATGTCGTTTTTGTTCGACTATATTGTTCAATTTGGTGATTGAGTTACAATTACTGAACTGCATAATGTATATATAGCTATTGCATTAGTTTGCAAGGTTGGTGTGGATGTACATCAGCCTAGGTATAACTTTCAACTCTAATAGTAATTTGGCTTGTGAATGCTTATTTTATTGATTATCCCGCTTATTTAAGTCTTTTGTTGCTCACCTTTATATTTCAGGTAGGTTGCATGCCCTGAAATTGCTTAAAGTTCATTATTCCTTTGTAAATTTGATATCCTGCTCAACATAAGGGGTGTTTGGGACTGTATGTTAAACCATTATTGACAACATAATTTAAACCTCATATTGCCTGCACAGCTAGTGTTTAGTTACAATAGGTTAAAGTTGGTTTTAATTTTAGTTTTTATTCACAAATTTTTTGATTAGCATGTATTACAAAAATCTACTCTTTACTGAAGTGCATTATGTATATATAGCTATTGACATAATGAGTATAAGGTTGTGTCTACAAGAGTATAAGTTTGTGTCTGCAAGAAGTTTGAATTATCTATAATACATAATTTTTTCATACTTGGCAACTTTGTGCTCAAATTCATACTTAAATCAGTTCATGTGCCTTCTTTAGTTTCATACACACAGCACATTCTGCTATCTTAACCCCTAAAAATAACAAGAGATACTGATATTAATCATAACTATAAGTTAAAGATCAATTTAAGATGTATTATATACCAATTAAGATAAACACAATAGCAGGCTATTCAACGAAACTAAACATAAATGTCAAACATTTACCATTAGACCACCATATATTACATATGCAGTAACAAAACATGGATACATAGTACATTAACTTAAACAAAATAACTGGGTTAGACACAACATACCGAAACTGTATATTGATGGTAAAAAAACAACACAAACATACGTGCCGATGCACAACAATCATCAAAAATTTTCTTCTTCTGGTGGTGGAACTATTTCCATTGAAGTGGACCAAGCTTTCAACTCATCCATACCTTCAAGTTGTTCCTTGACAATCTTGTTCAAACGAAAAAGCTTCAACTCCAACCTCTTCTTTGAATTAGTAAAAGCTTCGATAGACTCCTTCCATTCAGCAGCTGGATGCTTGGTCTTCATTTCAGCAAGTGCAGTACGAACCCTTTTAAGGCTTACCTTAACTGGTTCAATCAAATCTTGGATATCATTAGTAAAAGTCTTTTACTCAATAATTTGTTGCTCCAAGAAGACCCTCATGGCATACGAAATAGGTGCACCACCAATGAGTTGCATAATCTTGTCCAACACAGGGGTGGCATTTGCATCAGAAGTACTTCCTTGAGAATCTGCCATGGATCAATTTTTTAATTGAAAGAAGAAAGGTGTTTTTGATTTGGGGAAGATGATAGGTAGTTGGTGATGTTATAGATTATGTAACCATAGGCAGGGTATTTATACAACCCATAACGACCACAGTTTTTTATCGGGGAAAATGAAGAGTTGCAAACCATAATGGCAAATAGTCTGAACTCAATGCATGCAGGGAGTGCCAAGGAAGCTTCGACACACACTCATAAATGTGTGTGACAAAATTTTTTTTATGGGCTTAGTTAGTCACATAAAAAAAACCTGTTGCGACAAACTATTATTTTATGGGCTTAGTTATTCACAAAGAAAATTACTTGTTGTGACTATGTGTAGT
The DNA here is from genome assembly GCA_025667525.1 of Glebionis coronaria. Lineage (NCBI taxonomy): Eukaryota > Viridiplantae > Streptophyta > Magnoliopsida > Asterales > Asteraceae > Glebionis > Glebionis coronaria. Next base: position 569,741,621 of record CM046881.1, read on the forward strand.
GACAATAGTCATACAAACACTTAAAAATGTGACTCATATCAAGATTAGTGAAAATTAAGATTACATTTGGTTCTAAACATTTGTCACATGAATATTTTACTGTGTGACGTTTTCAATGTGTTGGTCACATATAATCCCATTATACTGTGACCATAAATATACTTTAGTTACAAATTGCTTCAATGTTGTGACTATTGCTAAATTTATAGTCACATAATTGTTTGATGATTTAGTGTGATCATGTACTATATTTGATTATAGTCTTCAAGTAATTATAAAATTTTGTCACATTTAAATAAATATAGTGACAAATGTTTCAATACCTACTTTCAATTTGCTACACACACAAAATTCATGTGTGGTTAACATTTAACAAAATATACTAGTCACATTAAAATAATGTGTGTGACAACCTTGTTTATCAATTTGTCACTTGTAAAATAAGTCTATATGACCATATATGATTTTTGGTCACATTCAATGTGTGTATGACAAATATTTGTCACACATGTATACGTATAATGTGACTACTACTTGAACCAGACTTTGATTCGGTAACACTCTCAAATTATTAAGTGACTAACGACTCATCCAAAAAGCATTTGTTAGCCCTAGTCACGTAAATATTCATATGTGTGACAAACAAAATACGAATTGGTCATACAAACTGACTTCAAGTGTGACTGTTTATTTATGACTGGCGAATTCAGTCATACAAAAAAAATATTTGTGACTACACAAAATTTGGTATGTGTGACCGAAACCCATTTTTGTACTAGTGAACTAAAGGTCTCTAACATTATACTGTTGGATTCCACACCTTTTAGGGCCACAGACCTATTTGGACCATCAATGACTGTGGCTATGCTTTTGTTGGTGAGGAAAACACTTTTCGATTTGGTGGCGGCATTGATTTATCTAATTCTTCGGGCTTAATTCAGAGGATAGAATCTAGTGTCCATGTAGTGATCGATTAGGTAATTGGCCAATATGATATAAATTGCTCTCAGAATACTACTGAATGCAAAGAGAACAGTCAATGCTATGATGTAGATGGTGGTGGACATCGCTGTCGCTGCAACCAAGGTTGCAAGGGTAACCCTTATCATGATCAAGGCTGCGAAGGTAAGTTTCTGGTTTAGATCATGCTATATCTAGTCTTCTATTAGCATAAGTCGAGTGTCAGGTTTCCTAATTACTTAGTCCAATAAGGGTCGATTAGATTTAAAATAAACGGCAATCTGTAAAATATTATGTTCCACAGATAACGAAATTATTAGCAGCTCAAAATATATAAATTAGCAATTATAACTTTCAAGCATGTACATTTGTTTGAAATTAAAAAAGTGATTAGATGTTATACTAGAATCTATTTATAAGTGGTGACACTATTATTAAACTACACACGAAATTACTGCCAGTATACACTATATTCGTTATACACGGGTACTCGTTTAATACCCATTGTTCACTATACACTAGTGATCGTCTAATACACATTGAAGCCTTATGCAAAGTTAGTTTATGCACAAACACAGCTATTGAATAACTACAATAAATGTATAAAAACTAAAGCCTTATGTAAGGTTAGTTTTGAAGTAGGGTATGTTTTTTAAATAGTAACAAATTTAAAGCAACAACGACTTTTGAAGTAGCTAGGTATGTCTTTTATTATTTTCCTAGATATACATATATTACAAGGAATTCATGGGTCGTGTTATGATTAAATGATCCTAAATTTAAAACAGTACATTTTTATAAAAGTTAACAGTAAAAAAATACAAAGTTTATAAAACCTACTTCACTACACCGTCTTAAGCCTTTGGTACGACATATCTTCCCTGTCGTTGTAGACCCAAGCTACAATTTTGGCGACAAAAGTCAAAGGTCTTAAGACAAAACGTCGGACCCACAAATATCGATAATTCAAAGATAAAATAAGTAGGATTCACGGACTTTTAGCATATTACCCAATTGGATGTCATTGTGGGTTCGAATCACTAACTACTAACTCATCGTTAAAAAAAATCTTGAAATATAAAAACGAATAACTCAGTAATCTGAACACGAACAAGAAAGCACAAACGCGTATGTCGATTGAAATGCAAAACCATACAAGATAATTAATACCCTTAACTAAATGTTATTTGATTACGTAAGAAAATGATGTACAATAACCCCTCCCCACATCTTTCTTGGAGATGAGGAGGGAAGAAAACAAAGCATAAAACGATTTGAACCCAGTTGCTACAAAGAAAAAATCGACACTTACAGATTCTCGGATTGAACTATCGTATGACACTGTCTGATGGTATAGACAGAGTTGGCACGCAACTGTCGTATACATTCCTTATTCGACTACAATAAGAACTAGTTTCACTAAAGACCCTAGATTATAGAATATGAATAGCAATATACAACAATTCCAACATTAGTATCGAATCCTTCTATACGTAATAACTTCAACCAATGTTGGAACCGTGGACCACGGGTTGCCTCAATCAAGGCATCTTTAGCGCAGACCGCTACTAGTCTTAGTTCATTAACCTGCCCCGTACCATGTGATCGATCTTTCCATGATGTAGTCAAAATCTAGAAAAACAGTCTCAAGTATGTGTTTAAACCATGATCAACGCACCCAACATGTCATGATATGTCAAGTCTTATGAAATCCCTTGATACACTTAGCTTCCAACCAACCATCATCTGATAGACTACCCTCCAATGACAATATGGATTTATCCTCCAAAAAAATCAATACCGACTAACCGTTAAAGACCCTGGTGTGTGACACCCTTAGAGTGTTACCACTCCCATCCTTAACAATCCTCATACCAAGTACATTTCCCAATACTTAATTCTACAAACCCTTAGTTACTCAGATCTCATCCTTGCAACTCAGATCTCATCCTTGCATCGATAAGAAACTTATATGTATGAACATACCCATTTTATACTCCCTAATAGCCATCATTGTCATCACTACTTTTTTGTAACCGTTGTTGCGCACATACACGTATGAAGATCATCCATATCTTTTTTCAATTGAGCCTTCCACTTGAAAATCACTTAATTTCCATGAGTTTTTACAAAAATTCAAGCATTTCTAATGACACCGCATATAGAAAGTCTACATTTTACTCAACATTATACCTAAACAAAATCTTATTTCTCATTCTAATCCAAAGTTTCTAACTATGACAACTTGCCATTTGAAAATTTTACTATTTTGACTTTATATATGCCAAACATCGACACTATTACACAGCATTCATCAATGCACTAAGATGAACGAAACTAAAAAACAGGTTATTTTCACATTCTCCTTAACACCAACACGTAGTTTCTAGAATTATTTTAAATAGCGCAAAATCTCATACATGAAAAAACGGAAACTTATTTCCAATTTATATCAAGTACCATGTAAATGGAACTAATAATACCGACTCCATACATTATTTAAGCATCTTTCTTGTTAAATTTTAGAAATTAACACATGTTAATTATCTTTTCAACTTAATGCATAACTTCATTCAAGAATCTATCTTATAGATTTCCCTTCAGACTAATCTCATTTCTTGTGACGTTTAACTTGCTTTAGTTTTTATTTTCTATTTCTTTACTCGTAGTCATGTCACATTAGCTACACATAATCTCACTTATATACAGTTTGTTATTTACATAAAAAGGCATCCCAATCTACATAAGTGAGAATTATAAAATTATGAGTTGAAAATTTATACTTTCTTTATCTAAATGAAAAGGAGACTTGATCCATTTAAATAAGGAGGTTATTGTTGAAAGTATGATCTAGTCCTGGTTAGCAGGAAAGTTTGTTTGTTGTTTATTTATGTGCAGAGACTAAAGTGTGGCTGCAAGAAGAGTCAAGGGGGCTAAAGTGTTAAGTTGAGGAAAGCTGAAGGTTTGCAATTGGCAAAGTGTGGAAGTTGCTAAAGATGGAGTATTTAAGCTGGTCAAACGAGTTAACAGCCTCATAACTCAATCTCACTTTCTCTCTCGTTTACACATAGTGATCGTATTATTTGTTATTGGTTATTGAGATCATCTTGATCTTTGTAATCTTGTTTTCTGGTTTGAATCTTGTAAAACTATTATCAATCAGATAATAGACCCATACCAGCTTTAATCTGTGGTGGGTTTTTGTTTTAATAAAAGTGATTTGAGAATCATATCTAGGTTTTATAAATCTTAACATGGTATCAGAGACTGGTTTCATCACCTTGCTTTGATATTGTGATTTTTGCTATTAAAACGTTTTTGGTTTCTGAAAAAATTAGGGGTTTTTAAAATTGAGAGGTTCTTGATCAATTAACTGGTGTTAATTGATTAGTTTCGTGGTTGATTCATCATTCCTGGCGTTCTTGATCATTAGCCTTAATTTCTTGAAAAATTAGGGTTTGGTAATTTTTTGGGGATCTGCTTAATTGAGGTTTGATTGGAGTTGATCTTTGGTTCTTTGTTCGATTGGTGCTTTGGATTGTTGATTATGGTGATTTTCTCTAATTTCTTGAAAAATTAGGGTTTGGTTCTGGGTTCTTGATTATTCTTTGACTAAGTGAATCAAAGAATAATTGAGGAAGTCTTCCGCTGGTTCTATAGCTCTATAACACCTCCTTTACTCTTGATTAGTCTTTTGTGATTCTTGTTTGATTATTGTTCTTGTTTGTATTTTTTGTTAGTAGTGTAATATTTCTTCGTGTCTTGTCAATCTTTAGCCCTTGACCTACCATCTTGAATGGTTTGGAAACCTGGGAACTAAACGGGATTGATTTTGACTTCTTTACTGTTTCTGTTATTAGTTGTGATTTGTGATTGTATATGTCTTATTACGGTATGTCTGAAGAGGAGTATGAGCATAATAGTGAGGACTATAATTCAGATGCAACTGATGCATCTGTTACTAAAATTAGTCGTTTGGATCTTAGTGATCCTTTGCATCTTCATCCTAATGATTCTGGATCTTTAACTGTTGTGTCTGTTAAACTTAAGGGTACTGAGAATTATCAAGTTTGGTCTTGTGATATGTTATTTGCTCTTGAGGGTATAAACAAAACTGGTTTTATTGATGGATCTTGTAAAAGATCCAATACTGATGAGGTCTTGGGTAGGCAATGGGATAGAGTTAACGCTATTGTGCTTGGTGGGATTTTGAATTCTATCACTGAGGAGTTGTTCTTGGGCCAGATTTTTTCTAAAAGGGCTAAACATGTTTGGGATGAAATTAAAGAAACCTATGATAAAGTAGATGGTTCTATCACTTTTAATCTACATCATAAAATTCATTCTTTATCTCAAAATGGGTCTGTTTTGGCTGATTATTATCATAAACTCAATGCCCTTTGGAAATAGTTTGATGCTCTTGTGCAACTTCCTAGGTGTACTTGTCATGCTGCTGAGGACTTTAAAAAACATAATCAGTTAATGAAACTAATGTAGTTTTTAATGGGACTTGATGATTCTTATATGTAAATAAGAAGTAGTATTCTCTCTAGAGATCCTTTACCTGATGTTAAAAGAGCTTTTGCTATTATTTCTAGTGAGGAGTCTCATAGAGTTATGGCTGGCTCAGGGTCTTCCCAAAGGAGTCAGTCCTCTGTGTTTTACTCTAGTGTGAACAGGGTTAGTGTTCAAAGGCCTCAAAATTCTAACTCTTCTAGACCTGCTGGGTCTAATTGACCCACTAATGGTAATAGAAGGTCTAGTGGAGTACCTACCTTGGTGTGTGAAAATTATGGGTTTAATGGGCATACTATTGATAAATGTTTCAAGCTTATTGGTTATCCACCTGATTTTAGAAAGAAAAATAATACTGGGGTTTCCAATAATAATCAGACATCTCAGAACTTCAATAAAAGATTTGTGAGTAATAACAATGCTGGTTCTAGCTCTACTTCTTCTTTTTCTGATGAACAGTTGTCTAAAATCATTGCTTTGATTAAGGACAATACTGCTGGTGCTCAGGCCAATATGGTAGGTATTGTGGTCAATCAAAGTTCTGTTTTTAATAAGAATTTTCATAAATTTTTCTGTTCTAATAGTCAGATTAAGTCTAGTCTTGTAGATCATGGTCTAATTGTTGATTCAGGTGCTAATCAGCATCTTACCTATGATGATAAGTATTTGGTTTATGTTATTGATATTTCCAAACTTGGTATTAAAGTGTATCATCCTAATGGTACCGAGGCATTTATTACCAAGGTTGGAAATATGGTCTTAAACAAAGACTTAACATTATATGATGTGTTGGTTGTTCCTGAATATTGTGTTAGCCTTATGTCTGTGCATAAGATTGTTAAGGATAGTAAATTGTTGTGGCTTTTGATGAGTCTAGTTGCTATATTCTGCCTCAGGGTTTGAGGGAGATGAGGTTGTTGGGGACTGGTAAACAAAAAGATGGCTTGTATTTCTTTGATAGAGGTACTGGTTTTGAGAAACCTAATGTAGCTTGTTTTTTGAGTAAAGATATTTGGCATTGTAGACTTGGTCATCCTACAAGTTGATCCCAAACTTAGATCGATTAAGCTTTGTGTATACGAGATTAGATCAAGTACTACACATAGAGAAACCTTTGCTTATGAATAAAGTAACAAAGTGTTATGCGGAATTAACACTTGATCTAAAACACAAAGATGTTAAACAAACTTTCACTTGTATTAGAATAATCGTACTTGAGTACAATGAAAGAGGTTTAACTTGCGAATACTTATGAAAACTGATATATTAACTTTAACCTAAAAGACCTTCTTTTATAGAACAAGAAGTCTTGTACAATAAGCTACGAATCAACTATTCTAGGTAAAGATAATAATGGAAAATACAATGTCGTGCTTATCTTTATCATACATAAATAAAGAAACAAATAAACAAAAAGATTCGTATGAAGATATATTCCATCAGTGCTAATCTTCAAGGCTGTCAGCGTTGACTTCTTCAATGTCAACGCTTGGCTGTCAGCGTCCAATGTCATCCTATCAGCGTTGACATTCTTCTTATCAGCGTCTAGTGAACTGACCCATATTTTATTCCCAACAATCCTCCCCTAAACTTGATATCTATTCCAATGATCAGGTTTCTGAATAAAAACTTAAGGCTTAGGAGGAATCTTGCAAAAACTTCTTATGTTGGTGATAAACATATCTGATCAAGTCCTTGGCCACGTCACTAGTATAATAAATCTCCAAGGGTGTCTCTAGCATCTTCTCCAACACTTCTTTGGACAAGAAATAGTCAGCATCCATAAGTAGATACTCTGAAAACTTTGTAGAGCTCAAATGAAACACACCACAAGTAGAATAAAGCCTCCAATGAAGATTACTGAGATCATCTTCAAGATCCTTCCATATGGCAGGATCTGCTTCTTTTGGACCACACAAAGTCAAAAATGTGTTCCAAAGTCTTATTCCATTTGCTGAAGTAGGTGCTTCAGCTGTATACTTGGCCTCTATTAATCTCCATAGATGCACCAAGTCTTCTCTGTCTATGCTTGCAAAAATAGAAATAACTGAAGTGAAAGTATGTACCTCCTTTCCAAATCTGCCAATCTTCCAAAATCCACACTCATCTTCATCAAAACTGATGATTGGATTTCTGTCATCTAGAGGTACTACATTAACCAAATCTGAAGCTTCCAATGGAGAAAGCTTGAGATGCTTCCTTATGACACCTTCAGTTGGAAAATACACATCCATATCTTTGGGAAATTGAAAAGGATCTCCTTTCTTCACTGGTCTTTGAGCAATCCTCATTTCCTTTTGAATCTGCATTTCCTCAGCAAGCTCTTGTTTCCTTTCTTCTGAAAGAAACTGTAAGACATTTTGTTCTTGCACCTTCCTCCAAATAGGATGTGCCCTATACTCTAGCTCCTCAAAAGATAAGGCCAGCAACTTCTTGTATGTCCATCTGGGTTGATGGCATCTAAGCAACTTGTAATACAATTGCCTTCTATCTCTCTTGAGCCAGGTCTTGACCTCTTGTGCATTAAACCTCATAATCACCTTTATGTCATCTTGTACCCTAAGAAGAACTTCCAACCCCCAAATTTGATCTGACAAACTCATCCCTGGGTTATCCATAACCTTGTCTTCCCAAGCATGGTACATTCTGGTGATTTCTGGTAGGTCCCAATCAATCTGATTCTTCAAATCACTCAACCTTTCCTTTGCTAGCTCATCCCCATATTCAAGCCTTTCTGGATCTTCAATAATTTGAACACTTGAATCTGAGCTATCATCTTCTTTTCCATCACCACTTTCTTCTTCACTCTCAGAAGCAACAAATGGTGATCTACCACTTCTCTTCAAATCTCTTTCCAAAAGTTGTGCAGCCAACTGTTCATCAAATGAAATTTGTGCTGCATCTTTCTTTGGAACATCTTCTTCAATCAGAATCCCTTTACCTTTGTCTTTTGGATCAATAATAGGTAAAGTAGAAGAAGAAACCTGTGTGGACACATCTTTGATGATTGTTGATGACTGGAATACATCAACACCACCTGCAACTTTGTCAGCGTTCAAGTTACCTCTATCAGCGCCACGATTACCTTTGTCAGCGCTGGATGTGTCAGCGTTCAAACCTGTATCAGCGCCCAATGTTTCTTTGAAAGATCCTTCCAAGTTTAATGGTGTCACCTTGGATGTATCAATAACTGGGTGCTTCTTCAAGTTGGTGAGTGCTTCAGCAACCTGTAAAGATTCACTCAATTGTGAACTCTTCTCTGAACTCTTCTCACTAGCTGTATGAATCAGCTCATCCTCTTCATCCTCTTCATCCTCCCCTTTGGAAGATTCCTCCATTATACTCCTGCTACTTGGATTCTCCAAAACAGTTACCCGCTCCCTCAATACTTGGAGTTCACGGCCCTGTTTGTTGACAGTTTGTACAAGGCTGACATTTTGCTTTTGCAAGCTAATGACAGCAGCCGTCAATTCAATTAATGTCATAGGTTCCAATCTGCCCTCAGCTAGAATGGGGATTTGACCTCCCAAAATAGAATCATAGGGCATGGATGAGGTCTTAATGATGTTGGGACTGTCTTGACCAGCATCTAAGCCTGTGTCAATAGCCCCAGCCTCATCCATGTCACCAGCCACACTTGTGGAGGTGGTTCTCTCTGCTACAAGGCTAGGACCACTAGAGGAGAACACTCCAGTAGTCCTTTGGCGTTTATTCAACCTAGATTGTAATGGGGTGGAAGATGAAGTAGAGTGTGTGGGTGTTGGTTGGTTAAGGGGTGTTTGGGATTGTTCAGGGATGTTATCAGTGTTGGGATTGGCTATGTCAGCGCCCACATTTTGAGTGTCAGCGCTGGGTTGGTCAATGTCCATATGATCTGGTGAAGGTAAAGGTTCATGGATAGGCTCAAGTTGGGGTTCAGGGTCTGGTTGTGTTTGTGGTTGAGCAGCCTGAATTACTTCAAGCATGGGTTGGGTGAGAGGTATGGATCTGTTTGTGGAGCTCATTTTAGCAAAAATGGTTTTCTGTTGTTTAGGGATCTCATAAAAAGTGTCATGATCCCTAGAACAATATTCTTGTAAATCAAAGACCATTTTCAAAAATCTAGGGTAAGCCAAAGTCATTTTACTTCCCTTATTTTTACACATCCCTTCAAAAATCATTTTTGAAAAATTATACTTAAGCACACGTGTTATACAAACCAAAGCACTTGCAATTGACCTGTTTATTTCATTAAAAGAAGTACATTTTGGACTTAAGCATTGTAAAAGGACATGTATCAAATATTTCCAGTCAGAGGGAAATTCCTGCTTATGATATTTATTTAAAGTGACATCAGCAAGAATAGGATAACCCAATTCCCTAAGACCTTGTTCTATTGTTGCAATGGCAAGGGTAGTCACACCATCAGCGTCATCAAGACGCAAAGCTTGGCGAACCAAGGCTTCAGTGACCACCCATGTTCTTCCATGAACAGTAGATGTTAATGTGGTCACTCCATTAGCTGTTGTGGAACTAGCATTGTTCCAAAACTGTCTAATGTGTGCGACAGGGACTAATGGTGTATGAGAAAGTGCATACCTGAATGAGGATGCATTTAAAAATGCCACCATTTGTGAATACTGAGGGAACAAATCATTATCAGCAGTCAAGTAAGCTACCATATTATGTTGGCTCTTGAACTCCAATGTTAAATTCTTTGAGTTGAACTTGGGTGCCATGTTTGAAAGCTGTTTAGGTTATGTGATATGGGAAAAAGCTAGGAGAAAAATGTTAGACAAGAAAATATGAATACCCAGAATAAAAGGATTAGCCAAATTTATAGGAGAGATGCATGATTTTGATTGGTCAAAAATGAGGCAGTTATATTCAAAGAGCAATGATGAAAATATTGAATCAAACATAACTTATCTCATGCATTAATTAAAAGTAACAACTCCCCAAAATTACGGCCAAAGATTAGTCAAAAATAACAACTGGGTAGGGCCCACTAGGTGTCAACGGTCAAAAATAGCCCATCAGCGCCCAACGGCTATATTTTCTTGTCAGCGTTTGCCTAAAGCCTTGTCAGCGTCACGATTGGACGTAACAGCGTTTGGAGAAAAACTTGTCAGCGTCTAAAAATGAAAATAAAAATATTTTAAAAAGAAAAAGACCTTAACAAAGTAATTTATCCTAAGGGAAATATCTTACAAGTTGATAATAATTACTGGGCGGCAAGCACTGTCCATTTATGCACACTTGCTTAAGCAAGATAGACACAAATGTCCTCTAGAGTCCCTTGCTAACCAAAATACTTACCAACAAAGTTATTTCATAAAATTCTTTGTAACTCCCAGGTAAACCCATAACAAAACTATTCCCAAGTCTCCCATCAGACCACAACCAATTCTAGGCCAAAAATGTCTTGGCAGCATGCATAGTTTGGCAACTTTGCATGCTACAGTGCCTCATGGTTTAGTAAAACTAACCCATACTCACCTGTGGACACAATCTAGAATTGTGATAAGAGTATTATAAGAATACCCAAGAGTCCTAAAGGTTCCTTAAACCTCCCCTCAAACTATGATACATGAGTTTCACAAAATATATATGAACATTAAAAATTTATGTCAAGATAGGAATATAAATATTCCAACCATCATCCATAAACAAAATCATGTCCAAATAGATCTTCAAAGATCCATAAGCAACTCTGTATCCAATGGCATAAAGCTACCACCACCTACACATTTAGATGAAAACCACAAAACTAACATTTGTTGCTGACAGCGTCCCGACAACACTTGTCAGCGTTGAAGGAACTCTTGTCAGCGTTAGACAATAATATCTCTAACAACGGCAAAATAACACTTGACAACGTTACATTTACCTTTGTCAGTGTTAGAAAAATAAAGTGGAAAAATCTAAATCATCACAAAGACCAATAACAATGCATTATCCTGTACATACTTTTACAAAAAGGTTCCAAAACACATATTAAGTGAGATTAACCATTCCAATATTTGTTACCAAATATTGAAATCTTCCAGCATCAAAAGGTTTAGTTAATAAATCAGCCACATTATCTTCTGTGGCTACCCTATCTGGTTGTATTAAACCTTTCTCAAAGCAATCTCTTATAAAATGATGTCTAATTTCTATGTGTTTGGTTTTAGAATGATGTACAGGATTTTTAATAATGCATAAAGTACTGTTATTGTCTACAAAAATCTTGGTATGCATAAAATTATACCCATAATCCAACAGCTGGTTCTGAATCCATAAGACTTGTCCACAACAAGCAGCTGCAGCAACATATTCTGCTTCAGTTGTAGAGTTTGCCACCACTGTTTGTTTCTTGCATTGCCAAGATATCAATCTACTCCCAAGAAATTGGCATCCACCAGTTGTGGATTTTCTATCAAACTTGTCACCACCATAGTCACTGTCTGAATATGCAATAAGATCCAATGGAGAATCTTTTGGGTACCACAAGCCAAGATCTGGATAACATCTTAGGTACCTAAAAATTCTTTTCACAGCAAAAAGGTGACATTCTTTGGGAGTCACTTGATGGCGTGCACAAGCACACACAGCAAACATGATGTCAGGTCTTGAGGCTGTAAGATACATCAATGAACCAATCATTGATCTATAGTGCCTAACATCCACATCCTTTCCAGCTCCAATTTTTCCCCAAGGATGTTCCCTATCCATAGGAGTGGAAGCATCCTGTTCATGTGGAGAAAAACCATATTTCTTCAAGATTTCAGCTACATACTTGTCTTGAGAAATGAAGATACCATCTTCTTTCTGTTGAACTTGTAAACCTAGAAAGAAGTTCATCTCACCCATTGCACTCATCTTGAATTTATCTGTCATGAGCTTGGAAAAGTCCTCACTCATTTTTGGATCAGTAGACCCAAAAATGATGTCATCAACATAGACCTGCACAAGCAACACATGTTTTCCTTTCTTCTTTGTAAATAGTGTCTGATCTATGGTGCCCCTCTTGAATCCATTGTCCACCAAATATGTAGACAAGGTACCATACCATGCTCTAGGGGCTTGATGAAGTCCATACATAGCTTTCTTCACTCTATAAACCTTGTCTGGATTCTCAGGATCTTCAAAACCAGGGGGTTGCATGACATATACTTCCTCAACAATTGTCCCATAGAGGAAAGCACTCTTCACATCCATTTGATAAACAGTGAAGTTCATGCAAGAGGCATAAGCTAAGAAAATTCTAATAGCTTCAATTCTTGCAACAGGAGCAAAAACTTCTTCATAATCTATGCCTTCCTCTTGTGTATATCCCTGAGCTACCAAACGTGCCTTGTTTCTGACCACAATGCCTCTTTCATCTTTCTTGTTTCTTAGAACCCATCTTGTCCCAATTGGTCTCACATATCTAGGACAATCAACCAGCTCCCAAACATCTTGTATAGCAAATTGGTGAAGCTCATCCTCCATTGCTTCCACCCAACTAGGTTCTTTGAGAGCATCAAAAATCTTCTTGGGTTCTTCTTGTGACAGAAAACATGCAAACAAACATGCTTGTACAAGAGGGGTATCAACCTTCTTGTGTATATTGGCAATAAATCCACCAAGACTTTGATGGGATCTTCTTGTCTGAACTGGAGCCATAACATCACCAATGATCTGAGATGTGGGGTGATCCTTTGCTGTGGAAGTGAGAACTCCTCCTTCAAAAAGTCTGGTGTCCTCAACTTCACGCTCCATGTTGCCAATATCTTCTTTATCAGACTCTCTTTGATCAACATGAATCTCTTCATGGACATTGGAAGGTCCACCTTGTTCAAAATGGGAAGAGAAAAGATGTGCAAAGGTGTTGTCAAAGTCTGAACCTTGTTTGTCAGCGCTTGGGCTAACAACGCTTGAACTGTTGGTGTCAGCGTCTGATCCATCAGCGTCTGAATTGCTCTTGTCAGCGCCTGAAGAAGTATGCATGTTTGTATTTGGTGGTATTTGAAAACCACCATTATCTTTTCTAGCAGCAGCAGCAGCAGCATAATACTCATCTGTCCATATAGGAAGTGTAACATATTCTTGTGTGGGAGATGATTTAACTGCTGGTGGTCCATCCTCCTTAGCAACCTGTATACCTGAAACATTACCAATTCTCTTTTCCAAAACACTTGAAGTTACCTTCACAATGTCTGGATCAGTAACAGGCATATAATTTAAAGCTCTAGATAAAGGTTCTAAGTCAAACAACCAATTTGGACCACTTTCAGGATCACTAGGTTTACTCTCTAAAAACCTAACATGTACTTTTTCAAGTATACGTTTTTCCTTTTTAATGTAAACCCTATATCCTTTGCTCTGCACTGAATAACCCATGAAGTAGCCTTCATCACCTTTTGAATCAAATTTTCCTAGGGCTTCACTAGTTTCTAAAACAACTACATGACAACCAAAAGGCTTGAGAAAGCCAATATTTGGCTTCCTTCCCCAAAGTAATTCATAAGGTGTCTTATTATGTATTTTGTTGACCAATGCCCTATTTTGAACATAACAAGCTGTGTTAACAGCTTCAGCCCAAAAGGCTATAGGAAAGTGGGCATCAGCCAACATGGTTCTGGCTGCTTCAATAAGGGTTCTATTCTTCCTTTCAGCAACCCCATTTTGCTGTGGGGTTCTAGCTATGCTAAACTGCCTAGTAATCCCTTTCTTGGCACAAAAATCATCTAACAACTGATTTCTAAACTCACCCCCATTGTCACTTCTAATAATTTTGACCTCATTACCATTTTTCTTTTCAATCTGGGTAATGAAATTGATCAGACTTTGGGCAGTTTCACTTTTCTTAGCTAAGAAGAAAGTCCATGTAAACCTGGAAAAATCATCAGTGATAACAAAACAATATGATTTACCCTTCAAACTTTCTATATTAGTTGGACCAAAGAGGTCCATATGCAATAAGTGAAGTGGTTTAGAACTAGAGTGCACCTGTTTAGACCTGAATGAGACCTTGTGCTGCTTGCCCTTAAGACATGCAACACAAGTGTGGTCATTGTGGAAAGCCTTTTCAGGCAAACCATCAACTAAACCAAGCCTCACAAGTCTATTGATATTCTTAAAGTTTATGTCCCCTAATCTCCTGTGCCAAAGATTACTTTCATCTACTGAGGCTTTAGCATAAAGACATGACATCATTTTATTATTTACCTTAATTCCATTAAGATTCACATTATATATGTCTTTATGCCTTGGTGTTCTAAAATCTATGTATTTTTCCTCAGGGAGCTTATAATCTTTGCTTAACACCAAGCACTCAGTATCTGTGAAAAGAACCTTATTTTTGTTATCACACACTTGTGATACACTAAACAAATTATAATCCAGTTCTTTTACCAAGAAGACATTCTCAAACCGTAGATTGTTGGTGACAAGGGTTCCTTTTCCAGTGATGGTGCCGTAGCCCCCTCCAAAGTATACCTTATCACCATCTTGAATAGGAGTGAAGTTTGTCAGATAGTCTTCCTTTCCTGTCATGTGCCTTGAGCATCCACTATCCCAGTATCCATAATCATTGATCTTCTTCTGAATGCCCTGCACATAAAGAAAACACATTAGTTTTCTTTGGGAACCCAAGCCTTGGAAGACTTTGATTCATCTGGTTGTTCAACAAGAACAGACTTGGTTCTCATAACAACCCCATTTTCATCCCTTTTAGAATGAAATTCCCAGTTAACCCCAATTGGTGTTGACATTGCTTTTGAAATATAATGAAACCTGTTGCATGTCATAGAAACACCAGTAGAATTAGAGTTTTGGTCTTGTTTTGGTCTCCATGTTAAGCTAGTAGAAGCTTTAGACCTATTTCCCTGTGGTTGCAAATACCTAGGTTTGGCAGTGTGTCTGTCAGCGCTGAAATTGTTCTTGTCAGCGCCCCGATTGCCTTTATCAGCGTTGAACCTAGGGTTTGCTACAGGAACCCATTGCCTATTGGACCAAGTGTTTGACTTTTGGAAAGGTCTTAGGCCTTGTGTATTAGACCCTCTAGAAAAGAATGGGGCTGGTCTAACAACTTGTGAACTTTTTTTCACAAAGGTATTGGGTCTGACAGTGTTTGACCTATGTTGACTTTTGTCAGCGCTGAAATGGTTCCTATCAGCGTTGACATTGGAAGCGTTGACACATTTGTATGCCAAATGTGAGAAGCTACCACATGTGTAACAAGCTTTTCTAGACATAGTCTTAGGTCTAGAAGCAAAGAAGCCTGTTCCATGGTTACTAACTTGGCTTTTTGGTGACCTAGTATTCCTATACATCTCTGCATACTTAACACTAGGTTTTCTAACAATTTGTGGGCCAAGGTCAACAACTTTGCCAGTGGTAGGGTGTGTGATCTTAATAGGTTTAGGATCATTGGACTCCACAATATTATGGCTCATGATTGGTGTGGGCTCATTTGGACTTTCACACAACAACCCTCCCTTAACAAACAAAGTGTGGTTAGCTTTCTTCCACTCATCTAGGTCAGTCAGTTTTTGCTTGTATTCCTCAACTGGGGAAGTCATTCTAGGTGGAGGAATAAATTCCTTCTCTTGAAGTTCTGGCAAGCCAGTCCAAGATAAGTCCTTTGATTGGACACCATAGAAATCCCCAGCTGGTGGTGGAACACCAGTATAATCTGTCATCCCTATCCCACTCATATCCTTAGAGTCTCTTTGTTTACTAACACACTCTCCTAGGGATTGTGTGGCCTTATCAAATCTCTGGATTTTAAGACTCACATTATCTTTATTTTTGTTAGCCTCCTCTAACTGAGCTATCAAATCAAGATTAACCCTATTTACTATATCTTGAATATCTTTACTTTGATGTAACTCATGTTTTAAGATATTTATTTGATCCTTTAAATCAAACTCCATTTTCTTATACTCAGCAACTGTCTTTTCTGTTTGGGTAAGAGCAATTTGATAATTAGATACTTTGCATCTTTCAGTACTTGCCTCATCTAATAATTTTACTATCTCTTGATTTAGTTTTTCAGTATTTAAACGACAACCCTTAGAACAGAAAGCATCATCATATACCTCATTATCAGATGAAGAGGATGAGTGTGCCATGAGAGCATATTCAACATGCTCTTCTTAAACTTCAGCAATGAAAGCTCTGTCCTCTTCCTCATCCTTAGCCATAAAGTTCCAGCTCCAGTCCCATCCTCCAACACCATCAATTTGTTGAACAGCAACCATGGCCTTGGGATCTTGGCTCTTAACCATTTGGCTTGAAGGCTTACCAGCATCAGATCTTCTTGGAGATCTACATTCCCTCATAAAGTGCCCCATCCGATGACAATTGTAGCACTCAACCTTTGATTTGTCAAATCCGGCAACATCCTTAGCATTAAAGGTCATCTTCTTCTTGAACCTTTTATTAAACCTGTTTGCTCTTAAACTTACAAGAGCCATAGTCCACTTGATGTCCATCTCTTCCAATTGTTCATCGCTTATCTGCTCAAGATCTTCATATGTAATCCTTGAATCACTGGGCAAAGAAGCAATGAATGCACACACAACATCTAGATCTAAACCAGCAGGTTTAATTCTATCAGCGCCAAAGTTGTGTGTGTCAGCGCTTGAGTATAAAGCGTTGACAGGATATGATCCAGCGCTGACAGACTGACATCCAGCGCTGACACCTTGAGATCCAGTGGCTGGATGTCCATAGAAGTTCATGGAATCAAATTGGCCTTCACTTTGTGAGAAGAAGGCCATGTTACTGCTGGAAGATTTATTATCACTATCCAAAAGCCATTCATTCTCCAACAGTCTTAGTTTGTTGAAGATGTCATCAAACCTGGAGGTCTTGTGGGTGTTATTGACAAGAATGGATCTTGTCTCAATCTTCCATACATCACCAAGGCTTTTGAAAAAAGTAGCATTTAATTCAGGGTCATCAATCTGTGTTCCCATGAAGGAAAGTTGACTTGTGATGTCAAGAAGTCTACTTCTCACACTGCTGAGATTCTCATTGGGTTGAGCTTTAAAGACAGCATACTCATGCAAGAGTTGCTTCTTCTTTTCTTCTTTTGTGTCAGCATTGCCACCATGTGCTACTTCAAGAGCTTCCCAAAGCTCTTTTGCAGACTCAAAGCGTTTGTACTTGTGCTGATTCTCATGACCTAGGGCGTGTTTCATGATGTTCAAGATTTTCATGTCCACCCTTTTCTTGGCTATATCTTCAACAGATACAGCTCTTCCATCTCCAGGCTTTTCCTTCTTATCAGCTTCAGGACAATTAGGAACAGTTGTCCTTGTGGCAATAGCAGCAGCAATCTTTCGTGCTTTGTCGAATGTGTTCCCATATTCGACAATCTCCCAAAGAGTGTAGTCATGAATAGCTATATATTGCTCAAAATTGGACTTCCAAAGCTCAAAGTTCCTGGCATCAAACATGGGAATTTTGATACTAGGATTTGAGGAGTTGTTTTGTAGCAAAGCAGCAGGTTGATCTGTGCCAGACATGATGTTTTTAGGGTTTTGAGAATTTTAGGGTTTTTAGGGTTTTTGGTGTTTTAGGGTTCTTGCGTTACTTAAAGATCAAAAGTTTCTCAACAAGCTCTGATACCACTTGTTGATCCCAAACTTAGATCGATTAAGCTTTGTGTATACGAGATTAGATCAAGTACTACACGTAGAGAAACCTTTGCTTATGAATAAAGTAACAAAGTGTTATGCGGAATTAACACTTGATCTAAAACACAAAGATGTTAAACAAACTTTCACTTGTATTAGAATAATCATACTTGAGTACAATGAAAGAGGTTTAACTTGAGAATACTTATGAAAACTGATATATTAACTTTAACCTAAAAGACCTTCTTTTATAGAACAAGAAGTCTTGTACAATAAGCTACGAATCAACTATTCTAGGTAAAGATAATAATGGAAAATACAATGTCGTGCTTATCTTTATCATACATAAATAAAGAAACAAATAAACAAAAAGATTCGTATGAAGATATATTCCATCAGTGCTAATCTTCAAGGCTGTCAGCGTTGACTTCTTCAATGTCAGCGCTTGGCTGTCAGCGTCCAATGTCATCCTATCAGCGTTGACATTCTTCTTATCAGCGTCTAGTGAACTGACCCATATTTTATTCCCAACACTACAGACCAAGTTCTCAATGTTTTAAAAGATGATTTATTTTTTGAGAAAACTAATGGGGAGTTTTTTTGTGAAACTTGTCAAAAGGCTAAACAGACTAGAGAGTCTTTTCCTCTCAGTGATCATGTTTCTACTAATCTTGGTGAATTGCTTAATTTAGATTTGTGGGGTCCTTACAAGGTTATTAGTAAGGAAGGTTTTAGATATTTTTTGACTGTGGTTGATGACTTTTCTAGGGTTGTTTGGGTATATTTGTTGAAGAATAAGACTGAGGTGTTTGATTGTATAAAGATTTTCTTTCACTTGATAAAAAATCAGTTTAATAGAACTATTAAAACTTTTAGAAGTGATAATAGTACTGAGTTTGTAAATCATAAAATGACTGAGTTTTGTGAGTTAAATGGGATTATACATCAAACATCTTGTCCTTACACTCCTCAACAGAATGGAATTATTGAGAGGAAACATAGGCATCTTCTTAATATGGCTAGATCCCTTATGTTTAAGGGGGTTGCCTTTAAATTTGTGGTCTGAATGTGTTCTTACAGCTATTTACTTGATTAACAGGTTGCCAACTTCAGTGCTGAAAGGAAAGAGTCCTTTCCAAATTGTGTTTAATAAAAAACATGGTTTAAAACATTTGAGAATGTTTGGATGTCTCTGTTTTGCTACTTTACTTAACAGTAATGATAAGTTTAGTAGTAGGTCTGAGAAATGTGTGTTTGTTGGTTACTCTGGGACTAAAAAAGGGTATAAGTTGTTAAGTCTTGAAAAGGGTCATTTCTTGTTTTTAAGGGATGTTAAGTTTTTTGAAAACATTTTTCCTTTTAAGACTAATAGCAATGGTACTCTTAGCAATGATAATCAGGGTCTGAGTCTTGATAGCTTTTTAGAGGTTGTCATAGATACAAATTCTGGTGTGCCCTATAATGATATTGTTTCTGCCTCACCACATAAAGGCAGCAACTCTTCTCATAGTAATGAGCCTCTAGTTAACCCACTTGAGAGTGAGGAGGGGCATTCTCAGGTCTCTAGTAAGTCTGTTAATGAGAATGAGATGGCTGCTCCTTTTATTGAGCATGAATTTGAGGGAATCAATAATAACATACCTAATGTTGTGAGTCCTGTTGTTAGAAGGTCTGAAAGGGTTTCTGGTTTGCCAAGAAAATATAATGATTATGTTTTAACTTCTAGAGTTAAATTTGGACTTGAAAAATTTGTTAGTTATGCCAGACTTAAGTCTGATAACTATTGCTTTGTTACTGAACTTAACAAAAGTGTTGAGCCTAAAACATTTTGGGAAGCTAGTAAAAGTCAGCACTGGGTTGATGCAATGAATAAAGAGATGGATGCTTTAAATGAAAATAATACTTTGACTATTACTGACTTGCCTAAAGATAGGAAAGCTATTAATGGTAAATGGGTTTATAGAATTAAGTATAAATCTAGTGGAGAGATTGAAAGGTATAAAGCTAGATATGTGATTAAAGGTTATAATCAAAAGGAAGGTGTTGATTTTGATGAAACTTTTTCACCTGTTGTGAAAATTGTTACTGTTAGGTGTTTGATAAATTTGGCTGTGTAAAATAGTTGGCCTTTATTCCAACTTGATATCAACAATGCTTTCTTGTATGAAGATCTTGATGAAACTGTGTATATGACTTTGCCTGATGGATGTTTTGATAAAAATGATAAGAGGTTTTGTAGATTGAATAAGTCTTTATATGGGTTAAAACAAGCTCCTAGGCAGTGGAATGCCAAGTTAACTCAGGCTCTTATTGAACATGGTTTTATGCAAAGTAAAAGTGACTATCCTTTGTTCACTAAAAATGAGTCTGGTGTTTTTCTTGCATTGCTTGTCTATGTTGATGATATTGTTGTTACAGGCAATAGTGTGAGTCATATTGATGAGTTTAAAAGGTTTTTAAGAAGTAAGTTTCAGATTAAAGATCTGGGAAAATTGAAATACTTTTTGGGCATTGAGGTGATTGATACAGATTTTGGATTGTGTCTTAATCATGTTGATCCCAAACTTAGATCGATTTAGCTTGTGCAAACGAGATTAGATCAAGTTATACACACAGAGAAACTTTGTTTATGTATAAAGTAATTTAAGTGTTATGTGGAATTAACACTTAAACAAGAACACACAAAGGATGTAAAACAAACTTTCACTTGATTGATAATAACGAACTTGTTTACAATGAAAGTGTTTAACGTATGAAAACCTATTATGAAACATAACCTAAAGGTCTTCTTTTATAGACATAAGAAGCCTTGTACAAGAGTCTACATATCAACTATTCTAGGTAAAGATAAATATAGAAAATACAATATTGATCCTATCTTTACTAGAAACAAACTAGAAACATAATACACGTAGACCATATCTTTCTATCAGTGCTTGTCTTCAACCTATCAACGCTTGACTTCTTCCTGTCAACGCTTGATCTGTCAGCGTTTGTTTTCTTCTTGTCAACGCTTGTTTTCTTTTTGTCAGTGCTCAAGTGGACTGGCTACATTTTATTCCCAACAATCCTCCCCTAAACTTGATATCTACTCTAGTAATCAAGTTTCTGAATAAAAATTAAGAACTAGGAGGAATCTTACAAATCTTATCATATTGGTAATAAACATGCCTAATCAAATCTTTGGCCACGTCACTTGAATAGTCAATCTCCAACTGTGTTGTCTTCATCTTGTCCAAAACTTCTTTGGACATGGGATACTGAGCATCTACAAGAAGATACTCAGCAAACTTTGTAGAGCTCAAGTAATACACACCAGCAGCTGAATACAAACACCATTGAAGACAGCTGATATCATCCTTAAGATCCTTCCAAACAGTAGGATCTTCTTCTTTTGGTCCACACATTCTCTTGAATGTTGACCAAAGTTTTATTCCATTGACTGAAGTAGGAGCTTCAGTCTCATACTTGGCCACCAACAACCTCCAAAGGTCTACCAAGTCTTCTCTATCCATAGTTGCAAAGAGAGACACAAGAGTAGTAAATGTGTGTACCTCTTTCCCATACCTACCAATCTTCCAAAACCCACTTGCATCTTCTTCATAGCTTATGATAGGGTTTTTGGCATCAAGAGGTAACACTTGTACCATATCTGAAGCTTCCATGGGTGAGAGCTTGATGCTCCTTCTAAGAACAGATTCACTGGGAACCACTTTATTTAGATCTTTAGGAAACTCAAATGGAACTCCCTTCTTCAAAGGCCTTAGAACAATCATTGCCTTCTGAATCTCCATCTCTTCTGCAAGTTCTTCTATCCTTTCATCTGAAAGAAGTCTTAGAGTATTCATTTCATGCACCTTTGCCCAAATGGGATAAGCCTTGTACTCCAATTCTTGAAAAGATAATCCCTGCAATTTCTTGAAGGTCCATCCAGTTCCATGAAATCTGAGTAACATGTAGTAAAGCTCTCTTCTATCCCTCTTCAGCAGTGAGAAAACATTGCTAGCCTTGTGTTTCAGAATTACCTTGCAGTCTCTTTGAACTCTTAGAAGAATCTCCAATCCCCTAATCTGGTCTGAAATAGTCAAATCTGGATTCTCCATAATCCTATTCTCCATAATCCTATTCTCCCAAGCATGGTACATCTGAACTACTTCTAGCATATTAAAGTCTACTTGCAATTTCAACTCTCTAAGCTTCTCCCTTGCCAAGTCATCACCATATTCAAGTCTTTCTGGTTGTTCATTATCATCACACTTGAATCTGAACTTTCTTCATCACTTCCTTCTTGTTCCTCAGAAGTGACAACAAACAGTGATTCACCAACCTTCTTCATCTCTTGTTCCACAAGTTGTGCAGCCAACCTTGAATCAAACTCTACTTGTGCTACATCCTTTGGAACTTCTACTTCTACCATGATTCTTTTACCCTTATCTAATGGATCAATGATGGGTAAGGATGATGGTAATACCTGTGAAGATACTTCTTTGATGATAGCTGATGAATGGAATACATCAACCTCATCTGCAGGTCTGTTAACGCTCAAATTCCTTGTGTCAGCGCCCAAATTACTCTTGTCAGCGCTTGGTGTGTCAGCGTTCAAATTTTGCTTGTCAACGCCCAACTTACTTGTCTCAACGTCTCTTGTAAATTGCTCCAACATAGCTGTAAAAGACAAGTTTAAATTTGTAGGAGTTACCAGAGACGTATCAAAACCTGGTTGCTTTTTCATTGCAGTAAGCGCTTCAGCAACACCCAAAGATTCTCCATCATGTGAGCCTTTATCACTCACATTAATCTGCTCATCCTCCCCTTTGGAAGATTCCTCCATCCCACGCCTAGTGCTATCATTCTCCAAAATGACAATCATCTCCCTTAATTGCTTGAGTTCAAGGCCTTGTGTACTGACAATTTGTACCAAGTCTGCATTTTGCTTTTGCAAGCTAATGCAGACAGCCGTCAATTCCATCAATGTGTATGGTTCCAATCTTCCCTCCTCTAGAATGGGTATTTGACCTCCCAAAGTAGAGTCATGGGGAATGGATGAGGTATTAAAGATGTTAGGACTGTCTTGGCCTGCATCTAAGCCAGAACCAATAGTCCCAGCCTCATCCATAGCACCAAGCACACTTGTGGTGGTGGTTCTTTATGCTACATGGCTAGGACCACTAGAAGAGAACACTCTAGTAGTCCTTGGGCATTTTTGCAACCTATATTGAGGTGGGGTAGAAGATGATGTGGATTGGGTGGATGTGGGAAGGTTAAGGGGTGTTTGGGTCTATGAAGGAAAGGTGTCAACGTCTGGATTACTTGTGTCAACACCAACATTTAAGGTGTCAGCGTCGAAGGGTTCTTGATCAATTTCCATGTGTTGAGGTGAAGGCAAAGGTTCTGGTATTGGGTCAAGTTGTGGTTGTGGGTCTGGTTGGGGTTGTGCTGTTGCAATAACAGCAAGCATAGCTTGGGTGAGGGGTAATTCATGGTGAGGGGGTGAATTCATCTTGGTAAAAATAGCTTTCTTTTGCACAGGGATCTCATAAAAATCATCATGATCCCTTGTGTAGTAATTTTGCACATCAAAAACCATTTGCAAAAATCTGGGATAAGCCAAAGTCATCTTATTCCCTTTGTTTTTACACATGCCATCAAAAATCAGTTTTGAATAATTAAACTTTTGCCCATTTGCAATGCACACAATTGCACTAGCAATTGATCTATTAATTTCATTGTGTGCAGTACACTTGGGACTCAAACATTGTAGGATGAATGTATGAGGTACTTCCAGGCTGGGGGAAACTCTTGTTTATGATATTTGTTTAAAGTGCCCTCATGAGGGAAAGGATAACCCAAAGCCCGAAGTCCTTGTTCTATTTCATTTATGGGAAGGGTGGTTATACCATCTACATCATCAAGATGCAAAATCTGGCGAACCAAGGCTTCAGTAACCACCCATGTACGCCCATGAACAATAGCTGATAATTTACTCACGTTATTAACTGTTAAGGAACTAACAGTGTTCCAAAACTGTTTAATATGAGTGACAGAGATGAGAGGAGCATGAGAAAGAGCATACCTAATAGGGGATGCATTCAAATACGCCACCATCGGGGTGTATTGTGGAAACATAGTATCATCAGCGTCCAAATAAGCAATCATGTTGTGTTGACTCCTGAATCCCAATACCAAGTCACTTGGTTTAAATTTTGGTGCCATTGTTGAAGAAAGCTGTTTGTGAATGATTGAGAAAGATGAATTATAGGAGAAATTTGTAAGACAAGAATATGAGATACCTTGTTTAAAAATAGGAGCCAAATATATAGGAGAAATACGCACATGTGATTGGTCAAAAATTAGGCAACTATTTTCAAAATATAATGATGAAGATATTGAAAAGAATTATCTTGTGCATTAATTAAAAGTTATCTGCTCCCAAAATTACGGCCCCAAAATTCGTCAAAAATAACAACTGGGTAGGTCCCAATGAGTGTCAACGGTCAAAAATAACCCATCAACGCCCAACGGCTATATTCTTGTCAACGTTTGCCAAAGCCATGTTAGCGTCTAAATTGGTTATAACAACGCTTGAAAAAAATACTTGTCAGCGTCCAAAAATAAAAGTAATAAAAATGAAAAAGGATCTTAAGAAAGTAATTTATCCTAGTGAAGATAACCTATAAATTGATAATTATTATAGGGCGGCAAGCACTGTCCAGTTATGCACACTTGCTTATGTAAGATAGACATAACAGTCCTCTAGTGTCCCTTGCTAACCAAAATTCTTAACAATTAAGTTATCTCATAAAATTCCTTGTAACTCCCAGGTAAAACCCATTATAAATCATTCCCAAGTCTCCAAACAGACCACATCCAATTCAAGGCCAAAAATGTCTTGGCAGCATGCATAGTATATCAACTTTGCATGCTACAGTGCCTCATGAGTTAGTAAACTAATTCATACTCACCTGTGGACACAATCTAGAATTGTGATAAGAGTATTATAAGAATACCCAAAAGTCCTAAAGGTTCCTAAAACCTCCCCTTAAACTGTGATACATATGTTTCTCAATAATATGCATGAATATAAAAATTTATGTCAAGATAGGAATATAAATATTCCAACCATCATCCATAAATTGAAACATGCGCAAATGATTCTCCAAGGATCCATAAGCAACTCTGTATCCAATGGTACAATGCTAACGACGCCTGCACACTTAGATCAAAAACCACAAAACTAACATTGTTGCTGACAACGTCACGATAACACTTGTCAGCGTTAAGGTAACCTTTGTCAGCGTTAGACAAATATAGTGGAAAATCTAACCTCAAAAAGACCAATAACAATGCATATCCTGTACATACTTTTACAAAGAGACCCCAAAACACATATTAAGTGAGATTGCTCATTCCAATACTTGTTACCAAGTATTGAAACCTTCCAGCATCAAAAGGTTTAGTTAATAAATCAGACACATTTTCTTCTGTGTCAACCCTATCTGGTTGTATTAAACCCTTTCCAAAACAATCCCTTATAAAATGATGTCTAATTTCTATGTGTTTTGTTTTAGAATGATGTACAGGATTTTTAATAATGCATAAAGTACTGTTATTGTCTACAAAAATCTTGATATGCATGAAATTATACCCATAATCCAACAGCTGGTTCTGAATCCATAAGACTTGTCCACAACAAGCAGCTGCAGCTACATACTCTACTTCAGTTGGACAATTGGCCACCACTGTTTGTTTCTTGCATTGCCAAGATATCAACCTACTCCCAAGAAACTGACATCCACCAGTTGTGGATTTTATATCAAATTTATCACCACCATAGTCATTGTCTAAATATGCAATAAGCTCCAATGGTGAATCTTTTGGATACCATAATCCAAGGTCTGGATAACATCTGAGGTACCTAAAGATTCTCTTGACAGCATAAAGGTGACACTCTTTGGGAGTCACTTGATGGCGTGCACATGCACAAACAACAAACATAATGTCAGGTCTTGAGGCTGTGAGATACATCAATCAACCAATCATTAATCTATAGTGCCTGACATCCACATCTTTTCCATCTCCAACTTTTCCCCAAGGGTGTTCTCTATCCATAGGAGTAGTAGCCCTCTTTTCATGTGGAGAAAAGCCAAACTTCTTCAAGATTTCTGCCACATATTTATCCTGAGAGATGAAGATACCATCTTCTTTCTGCTGAACTTGTAACCCTAGAAAGAAGTTCATCTCCCCCATTGCACTCATCTTGAACTTGTCTGTCATAAGCTTGGAAAAGTCTTCACTCATCTTTGGATTGGTGGAGCCAAAGATGATATCATCCACATAAACCTGAACAAGTAAGACATCTTTACCAGTCTTCTTTGTAAATAATGCATGGTCTATGGTGCCCCTTTTGAATCCATTTTCCACCAGATAAGTGGACAATGTGCCATACCATGCTCTTGGGTCCTGATGAAGTCCATACATAGCATTCTTGACTCTATACACCTTGTCTGGATGTTCTGGATCTTCAAAACCAGGAGGCTGCATGACATACACCTCCTCAACAATTGTGCCATACAGAAAAGCACTCTTCACATCTATTTGATAGACAGTGAAGCCCATGCAGGAAGCATAGGCTAGAAATATCCTTATAGCCTCAATCCTTGCAACTGGTGCAAAGACCTCCTCATAGTCTATCCCTTCCTCTTGTGTATATCCTTGAGCCACTAAACGTGCCTTGTTTCTGACCACAATGCCTCTTTCATCTTTCTTGTTTCTAAGAACCCATCTTGTCCCAATAGGTCTGACATATCTGGGACAATCAACCAGCTCCCAAACATCCTGAATAGCAAATTGGTGAAGCTCATCCTGCATTGCTTCCACCCAACTTGGTTCTTTGAGAGCATCAAAAATCTTCTTGGGTTCCTGTTGTGACAGAAAACAGGCAAACAAACATGCTTGAACAAGAGGGGTATCAACCTTCTTGTGTATATTGGCAATAAATCCTCCAAGACTCTGATGAGATCTTCTAGTTTGAAGAGGAGACATCACATCTCCAATAATTTGAAAAGTGGGGTGATTCTTTATTGTAGAAGTAAGAACTCCTCCCTCAAAAAGTCTGTTGTCTTCAATCTCATCATCCATGTTACCAATATCTTCTTCAGACTCTCTTCCATTAATATCTGTATGAACCTCTTCATTTCTGTTTGAAGGTTCACCTTGTTCAAAATTGGAAGAGAAAATATGCTCAAAAGAGTTGTCAACGCCTGAACCAAGGTTGTCAGCATTTGATCCATCCACGCCTGAAATGGTGTTGTCAATGTTTGAGCCATCAACGCCTGAATTTGTCCTGTCAGCGCTAGATTTTCCTTTGTTAGCGCCTGAAGGACCATGCATGTTGTTAACTGGTGATACTTGGGGACCACCATTTTCTTTTCCAGCAGCAGCAACAGCAAAAGCATCTGTCCATATGGGAATAGTGACATACTCAAGTATGGGAGATGACTTGTCTGCTTGTGATCCAACCTCTTCATTAACCTGTGTACCTGAAACATCAACAACTGGTTCTTCCACAACATTTGAAGTTACCTTCACAATGTCTAGATTAGTAACAGGCATATAATTCAAAGTCCTAGATAGAGGTTCCTAGTCAAACAACCAATTTGGACCACTTTCAGGATCACTAGGTTTACTCTCTAAAAAACCTAACATGTACTTTCTCAAGTATACGTTTTTCCTTCTTAAGGTAAACCCTATATCCCTTACTCTGCACTAAATAACCCATGAAATAGCCTTCATCACCTTTAGCACTAAATTTACCAAAGGCATCACTAGTATCCAACACAACTACATGACAGCCAAAAGGTTTAAGAAAACCAATATTAGGTTTCCTTCCCCAAAGTAACTCATAAGGTGTTTTGTTATGTATCTTGTTGACCAATGCTCTATTCTGAACATAACAAGCTGTATTCACAGCCTCAGCCGAAAAAGCTATGGGAAAGTGAGCATCAGCCAACATAGTCCTGGCTGCTTCAATTAGGGTTCTATTCTTTCTCTCAGCAACCCCATTTTGCTGTGGGGTTCTGGCAATACTAAACTGCCTAGTAATCCCGTTCTTGGCACAAAAATCATCCAACAGTTTATTTCTAAACTCACAACCATTATCACTTCTAAGCATTTTAATTTCATTACCACTTTTCTTTTCTATTTGGTTAATAAAGTTAATTAAAGTATCAGCAGTGTCACTTTTCATAGCTAAAAAGAAAGTCCAAGTAAACCTAGAAAAGTCATCTGTGATGATAAATCATTATGATTTACCATTCAAACTCTCTATATTATTTGGACCAAACAGGTCCATATGCAGCAAGTGAAGTGGTTTAGAACTAGAGTGCACCTGTTTAGACTTAAATGAGACCTTGTGCTGTTTGACTTTAAGGCATGCAACACAAGAGTGGTCATTGTGGAAAGCCTTTTTAGGCAAACCATCAACCAAACCAAGTCTCACAAGTCTGTTTATATTTTTAAAGTTAATGTGCCCTAGTCTCCTGTGCCATAGATTACTCTCATCAACAGAGGATTTAGCATAAAAACATGACATATTATTATTCATCCTAATACCATTAAGATTCACATTATAAATGTCCTTATGCCTAGGTGTTCTATAGTCAATAAATTTCTCATCTGGTATTTTAAAATCCTTGCTCAACATCAAGCATTCAATATCAGTTAAAAGAACCTTATTTTTGTTATCACAAACTTGTGATAAACTAAAAAGATTATAATCAAGTTCTTTTACCAGAAACACGTTTTCAAAACGCAAGTTGTTGGTGAGTAGAGTTCCTTTGCCTGTGATAGTTCCATATCCACCTCCAAAGTAAACTTTATCACCATCCTTAATGGGAGTGAAGTTTGTCAGATAGTCTTCCTTCCTAGTCATGTGCCTAGAGCATCCACTATCCCAATAGCCATAATCATTCAACTGTTTTTGAATGCCCTGCACATAAAGAAAACAAATTAGTTTTCTTTGGGAACCCAAGCCTGAGCAGACTTTGATTCATCTGGTTGTTCAACAAGAACAGACTTAGTTCTCATAACAACCCCTTGTTCACCCCTTTTTGGATGAAACACCCAGTTAACCCCAATTGGTTTTGTGACCTTTGAAATATAATTAAATCTGTTACAGGTCATAGAAATCCCATTAGAATTAGGGTTTTGATCTTGCTTAGGTCTCTATGTCAAGCTAGAAGAAGCTTTAGACCCCTTTCCCTGTGGTTGCAAATATTTACCATTATTTGGTCTGGCAACGTTTCCGTCAGCGTTAGATTTGGTCTTGTCAATGCTGAAATTACCCTTATCAGCGTTGAACCTAGGGTTTGCCACAGGAGCCCATTGCCTATTAGACCATGTATTGGTCTTCTAAAAAGGTCTTTGTCCATGATTGTTAGACCCTTTAGTGAAGAATGGGGCTGGTCTAACAACTTGTGGACTTTGCTCCATAAAAGTTTTGGGTCTGACAGTGTTTGACCTTTTGTCAGCGTTGACCTTGGAAGCATTGACACACTTATAGGCTAAATGTGAAAAGCTACCACAAGTGTAACAGGCTTTTCTAGACACAACTCTAGGTCTAGAAGAAAAGAAACCTGTTCCATTATCACTAACTTGGCTTTTTGGTGACCTAGTATTCCTATTCATTTCTGCATACTTAATGCTAGGTTTTCTAACAGTGTTTGAGCCAAGGTCAACAGTCTTGCCAGTGATTGGGTTTGTTACTTTGGTAGGGTTGGCTTTCTTCCATTCATTCAAATCAGTCAATTTATGCCTATATTCCTCTACTGGGGTAAGAACTCTTGGTGGAGGAATAAATTCCTCTTCTTGGAGTTCTGGTAAACCAATCCAAGATAAGTCCTTTCTTTGGACACCATAGAAGTCTCCAGCTGGTGGTGGAACACCAGAATACTCTTTCATCCCAATCCTAGTCATGTCCCTAGAATCCCTCTGTTTACTAACACATTCTCCTAGGGTTTGTGAGGCTTTATCAAATCTCTGAATTTTAAGGTCTACATTATCCTTATTCTTGATAGCCTCATCTAACTTAGCCTGTAATTCAGCATTGACCCTTTCCATGATGTTTCTAATATCATTACAAGCATTCAAATCATGTTTTAAGATATTTATTTTATCTTTTAGGTCAAGCTCCATTTTCTTATACTCAGAAACTGTCTTTTCAATTTGAGTGAGAGCAAGTTGATAGTTAGACAACTTGTATCTCTCAGTACTCACATCTCCTAACAATCTTAAAACCTCTTTATTAAGTCTTTCAGTTTTTAAACGACAACCCTTACTACAAAAAGCATCATCATATAGCTCATTGTCTGATGAAGATGAGGAGTGTGCCATAAGAGCATATTGAACATGCTCTTCTTCTTCTATCTCGGCAACCAAAGCTTTGTCCTCTTCCTCATCCTTAGCCAAATAGCTCCAGTCCCATCCAATACCATCAGTTTCTTGCACTACCACTATTGCCTTAGGATCCTAAGCCTTAACAATTTGGCTTGAGGGTTTTCCAGCATCAGATCTTCTTGGAGATCTGCATTCTCTCATAAAGTGACCCATACGATGACAATTGTAACACTCAACCTTGGATTTATCAAATCCAGTAGTGTCCTTAGCATTAAAAGTCATATTCTTCTTGAATCTTCTATTCCACCTGTTTGCTCTTATACTAGCAAGAGCCATGTTCCACTTTATATCCATCTCCTCCAAATGCTCATCACTTATTTGCTCAAGGTCCTCATATGTAATCACTAAACCATTGGGCAATGAAGCAATGTATGCACACACAGTATCCAGATCCAAACCAGCAGGCTTAACTCTTGGTGAGTCAATTTTGTACGTGTCAGCGTCTGAATGTGAGGCGTTGACAGGATATGATATAGCGTTGACACATGTTGATCCAGTAACTGGGTGCATGTATGAATCCTTCTGATCAAATTGGCCTTCACTATGTGAGAAAAAGGCCATGTTACTATTGGTAAACTTACTTCCATGATCCAAAAGAGTTTCATTTTCCAACAGCCTCAGTTTGTTGTAGACTTCATCAAAAGTAGAACTTTTGTGATTGTTGTTGGCAATTATAGATCTTGCCTCAATTTTCCATGCATCACCAAGGCTTTTAAGAAAAGTGGAAATAATGTCAACATCACCAATTACTGTCCCCATGAAGGATAGCTTTCTTGTAATGTCAAGAAGTCTGCTTCTCACACTACTTAGCTTCTCATTAGGTTGAGACTTAAAAACAGCATACTCATGTAAGAGTTGCTTCCTTGTCTCTTCCACAGTATCAGCATTACCACCATATGCAACTTCAAGAGCTGCCCAAAGGTCTTTTGCAGACTCATAACCTCTGTATTTGTGCTAATTTTCTTGTCCCAAAGAAAGTTTCAGAATGCTTAGTATTTTCATATCAACCCTTTTCTTTGCTATGTCATCAGCAGACACAGCTCTACCATCTTCAGGTTTTTCTTTCTTATCTGCTTCAGAACATCCTTGAACAGCTGATCATGTAGCAATGACATCTACAATCTTTTGAGCTTTATTGAATGTGTTTCCATATTCAATAATATCCCAGAGAGTGTAGTCATGGATTTGTAGATATTGCTCAAATTTGAACTTCCACAGCTCAAAATTGTCTGCATCTAACATGGGAATCTTGATGTTGTGGTTTGAGGAGGAGGAGGTTACTTCTGGAGTGGACATGATGTTTTTAGGGTTTTGTTAAAATTAGGGTTTTGGTGATTTAGGGTTCTTGTGTTCTTTTAGATCAAAGTTTCTCAACAAGCTCTGATACCACTTGTTGATCCCAAACTTAGATCGATTTAGCTTGTGCAAACGAGATTAGATCAAGTTATACATAGAGAAACTTTGTTTATGTATAAAGTAATTTAAGTGTTATGCAGAATTAACACTTAAACAAGAACACACAAAAGATGTAAAACAAAATTTCACTTGATTGATAATAACGAACTTGCTTACAATGAAAGTGTTTAACGTATGAAAACTTATTATGTAACATAACCTAAAGGTCTTCTTTTATAGACATAAGAAGCCTTGTACAAGAGTCTACGTATCAACTATTCTAGGTAAAGATAATTATAGAAAATACGATGTTGATCCTATCTTTACTAGAAACAAACTAGAAACATAATACGCGTAGACCATATCTTTCTATCAGTGCTTGTCTTCAACCTATCAACGCTTGACTTCTTCCTGTCAACGTTTGATCTGTCAGCGTTTGTTTTCTTCTTATCAACGCTTGTTTTCTTTTTGTCAGCGCTCAAGTGGACTGGCTACATTTTATTCCCAACAAATCAGAGAATGTATTGTTTAGATTTGTTCTCTGATTTTGGATTGCTTGCTTGTAAACCTTCTGCTACTCCACTTGAGCAAAATATGACTATTGCTAGTGATCCTACAGATTCTGATTGTGTGCTTGATAATATTACTGAGTATCAAAAAATTATTGGCAAACTTATATATCTTACTCACACTAGGCCTGATATATCTTATGTTGTTCATTTTCTTAGCCAGTTTATGCATAAACCTCTTAAGTCTCATCTTAAAATTGCTCTTAAGGTTTTAAGATACTTAAAAGGTTCTCCTGATAAAGACATTCACATTGTTAGAAATACAAATGTTTCTCTTGAAGCTTTTGTAGATGCAGATTGGGCTAAGTGTTTAGTAACTAGAAATTCTGTTACTGGTTTTTGTTTACTTTTGAATGGATAATTAGTATCTTGGAAAAGCAAAAAACAAAACACCATTTCTAAGTCTAGTGCTGAAGCGGAATATAGAGCTATGGCTTCAGCTACTTCAGAAATTGTTTGGGTCCTTAAAATTTTAAAGGACTTAAATTGGGAACATTTTTTGCCTGTAAATTTGTTTTGTGATAGCCAAGTTGCTATTAAAATAGCTACTAATCCTGTCTTTCATGAGAGAACAAAACATCTTGAGATAGATCTTCATTTTGTGAGAGATAAGATTCTGGCTGGTGTGATTAAGACTTGTAAAGTTAATACTGCAAATCAGACTGCAGATATTCTTACTAAGGGTCTTGACAAGTTACAACATGATAAACTTGTTGGTCAATTGGCGTTATTTGATTGCTTCCAGGTTTAGATCAAGGAGGGGTGTTGAAAGTGTAATCTAGTCCTGGTTAGCAAGAAAGTTTTTTTGTTGTTTATTTATGTCAGGGACTGAAGTGTGGCTGCAAGAAGAGTCAAGGGGGCTAAAGTGTTAAGTTGAGGAAAGCTGAAGTCTGACACCCCGGGTAGGGTCAAAATATGTGGAAAAATATCCCCGGAGACGTCAAGAGGGTGAATCGATATCATATAGTCCATAGAGCATAAGATAAAAAGTTAGTCAACTCAGATTACATGTTTGATAACAAATAAATTAAAAATTGTCTTAAACACGACAGTAGGTGATTGTTTTTGTTTCCCAAATAGAACCCCTGACGAGTCCTATGATGCATATTTCTAAGATGCTGGAGACCATGCACACACCACGTACTAACTTCATATTCTTGTGCAAAACATACTAATGGGGTCAACATAAAGTTGGTGAATTTACAGATTTTAACAATTAATTAGTTTGGACATACAATAATCATAGAAGTAATAATGCACAAAGCATTCTTACTAAAATGAAAATAACATTTGTTTATTATTAGAAACTGAAGCTTAACCCCATAGTCCTCAACAGATGAGGACGTAGTGTCTTACAAAAAGACACCCCTTTCTAGTTCCAACATGGTATACGTCTGTTGTCCCGGCCAAGACACAGTGAGCATGACTCACCCAGACGGGGATGGTCAATCCCTAATAGATCTATCTATAACATTCAGGCGATTTACAACAATTTAGCAGTTTCAATAATAATCAATCATAATCAAGTTTATACAATCCAGTTATGTCCAATATATGTTTGCATATTTTCTTTCCCAAAAGGGAAAGTTTTATCAAAGTTTAAATGGGGCTGTAAACTCACCTGGGAGTAGGCAATTGCTTGTTTAACACGGATATCCAATTAAAGCTCACACCAAAGTTATGCCTAATCAGATAGTACAGTCTTAATAGATAGTACAAAGAACATATATGTATGCTTATACGGATTTTATTCAGTTCATTCATACTATGGTATTTATCTAAATAACCGTAGTTCAAGTAGCATCAATATTCATTTAACTTATTTATATAAGTTTCATTTCTAAGTTCACATAAAATGTTTAACTATTGATATTAGTTAGCATACATGTATTTATAGTAATCATTCAATCTTACAATTAAGTTTTACATTTAAGTAGACATAAAAGAAAGTGTTTCACTTAAAATATTAATTTATGTTTATAGTACTTGTATCAATAACATCCAATTAAATTTATAACCAAATTCTATATTTAAGTAAACATAAGGGGTTTTACTTATAACATATTTACGTAGTAACATTTAATTTAATTAACGTTCGTATAATTTTATTTCTTAAAATTATATGAGCACATGTATTAATAACACACATTCATCTTGTTTATACATTTTATCTTGTAAAGCAAATATAAATAAATATTTCATAAAAAAATATATTATTTTATTTAACTCTAAAGTTTTCATAAATTATTTAATATTTATAAAACAATTTATTTATCAACAACTTAAGTTTATACATTAATCCTTATGATCTAGACTTTTAATTATGTTTTATTATAATTAAAATAGATTTTAGGGTTAGGGCTTGTTAATGTTTCGGAACATGGCAAAACTAGTCCCTCCATAATTTTAAACAAGTACACTTTCGGATTAGTACACATTTGGTACCTATGGCTTGTTTAAGTTTCGGCTTATGGCAGTTTTAGTCCCCCTGGTATTATCTAGGTTTTGTAACTTTACTAAAATGACAAAACAGCCCCTAGGGCTTCTTTAAGTTTCGGACTATTGCCAAAATGGTCCTTAGGGTTTTAATAATGACAAAATAACTTTTAGAAACTTCCCAAATGGTCCCTAGGGTTTAATTTGCCACGGATGGTATTTATTAAACCCTAGACTTTTGGATAACTATATTTTCAGTCCTTGTGTTTATTTATTTATCAAAATAAGTTTCATAAGTTATGGTTTTAGTCTTTAAGTTTCATAAATTGTCATTTTAATCCAAAAAGTTTTTATAAGTTATAAATTATTATAAAAACTTTTATTTAAACATTTAAACCTTATATGAGCTCATTCAAATGGGTCAAAGTATCTAATGGGCCATCTAATGGGCCTAATTATATTTTAAGTTTACCAATATTGTTAAATGGGCTTATTTACATTTTTAAGTCCATTAATTAATTAAATGGGCCTAAGCATATTCTTAAGATTTATTAAGATTGGTCAAATGGGCTTATTGGGCTCATTAAGCCTTGGATTACATTTTATGGGCTTAAATAGTCCATTAACACTACTTTACATTTTATGTAAGTTTTAACTTAGGATAACCTTATAAGCTTACTATTAGGTTATTCATATTTAGTTTTAAATCTAAAATAAAAGAATAAAGCTTATAGTTGTTTTATGTGATGTTCTAAATTAGATCTAGGTATGTTACAAAGTTGCATGCAAGTCATAAGCCCTTTTTGGAGCTTATAACCCACGGCTATTTTTAGTTATAGCTTATTAAGATGAGTTTAAACTTGTTTTAAGGTTACATGTACTTATATGTGTTCCAAAAATAGATCTAACTATGTAAAAATCAAGTAAACAAGTCATAAGTCCAAAATGAGATCTAAACTATGTCTAGACCTAAAAATCAATCATAGATCCATGTACACTCATATATAGTCCATGGCTATATTTCTAAATCTTGGTATTTCCAAGATGAACACTTTAGCTAGTTTTAAGTCTTGTAAATATTTTCAAAAATACAACATAATTATCTAGGTTACATACATGTTCCCACGGTTACCATTATTCCAAGAAAACTACCTATAGCCCACGGCTATATTGTTTTCTCACAAGATTCCCATAAGATTTTATAAGCTTGTTTTATGTTTATCATACTCAAGTTAACTCTATCATTAGATCTATGGTTTACATAAGCATGCATGTACATCTAACCCATTGTAGGTCATATATAACCCACGGCTACATATTTATACATAAGTTATATTTTGTGATTTTTAATATTCCATTTAATATGTAACATTTCATATTACATTATTAAAACTAAGTAGACAAATCATATGGTCACCACTAAATTTAGCCGTGACCTTTTAGGTCATGGTTTTTATGATCTTTAAGTTGCACAAGTTCATTTCATGAGATCTATGGTTATTGGTTAACCAAAGTCCCATAGACAAGACTTATAACTCATGCAAGGTTTAGATATATAAAAGGTTTTATATGGCTTTTAAATCAAGTTTAAAACATAACACATAAGTCATAAGTTTCTTATTCAAGGATTTTAAATCATGAACATGGTTTGTATAAATATGTCGTGACCTATAAGGGTCATAGCTTTATCAAATCTTGATTTTTAACATGTTTATTACTTGTGTTTATAGGTGTATGATGATGCATGCATGAAGAAATGGAAGAACATGATGTGTATACCTTTCTTGCCTAAAGTACCAAGGATGATCTAGATGAACAAGGAGATTAGAGATCTAATCTAGTTGATGGAGAAAACCCTAATACAAACCAAGCCGTGACCTATAATGATTTGGCTAGGGCTTGTTTTTAGTGATTTAAAAAGGATGATTCCACCAAATGATTTGTAATCAAGATGGGACAAAGATTTAGTTGATTTTCATGAATTAATTTTGGATTTTTGTGGCTTATGGCTGAAATGTTTGAGAGAGAAAGGAGTAGAGAGAAGTGAGTTGCATGTATGAGAGATGGGAATGTGTGTGTTTCAGCTTAAAGATGAGAGAGGGAAAGAGAATGCAAAAGGCATGATTGCCTTGGTAAGGACATTTGTGCCAAGTGTAGGCTCTTCCCTTTCCAAGACAACCCTTCTTCTTCCACATATGCATGTGTGTGCCGTGTAAGGCTATCCAAAGAAAAGAGTGGGCTTGTGTTGGGCCCTATGTTGGGCTAGAGCATAAAGAACACATAACCTTGGGCTAGTCCAAGAAAGTTTAGGGATACCTAAACTATGCATACACACATATACGGCCACATACACATGGTGTAGCATATTTTTCAAATTTTTGTCAAGTGTTGAATATTTCCAATATTAAGTATACATCTTACTACTTGTTATCCCTAGTTTTATGTACAAGGTTCACATTATGAATCTTATTTCAACAAGTGTGTATGTATATGTACATGTTAGACAAGTTCACACATGACCCATATAAATATAACACATGAGTTTGTGTTAGGATTATTGGGTGAAAATCTATTACATAAAATCATGGTAAAATCATGGATTTTACATGAAGGGTTGCAATTGCCAAAGTGTGGAAGTTTCTAAAGATGGAGTATTTAAGCTGGTCAAACGAGTTAACAGCCTCATAACTCAATCTCACTTTCTCTCTCGTTTACACATAGTGATCGCATTATTTATTCTTGGTGATTGAGATCATCTTGATGTTTGTAATCTTGTTTTCTGGTTTGAATCTTGTAAAACTATTATCAATTAGATAATAAACCCATACCAGCTTTAATCTTTGGTGGGTTTTTGTTTTAATAAAAGTGATTTGAGAATCATATCTGGGTTTTATAAATCTTAATAATTATAAACCGTCTTTTTAATATCTTTTCATTAATTACGTACCAATAGATCTTCCATTTGACTTTCATCTTTTCTAGCCTTGGATCTAATCTTTGATAAATTTCTCGAGGAAGAATGGCTTCTCCCTATACGACTCGTCCTTTATCTACACCTTTACGATACTACCAGCTTCATGTTGGTCTTACACATCATAATTTGGATTCTCCTTGTATTGATCCGCCAACTAGAATATTAGTCCCAAGCTATTTTTGTTTTGACATTCGCTAACCTTTCATCATTCTAATTTTTTTCTATTCAAGCACTTTTCCATTTCACATCTTATTTCCTTACCCAATAAAACATACACGGAGTCGTATATCATTATAGATGGAAATATCTGTATGATACTTTTCAATTATATGTAATACGAATTTTATAGGCATTTTTGATATTACATCAACCTCAAGTTGATCTTTTACACATTTTCATGATTTCATATCATTTTAGTCTACTTGACTTTTCGCACATATAGCATTCACATATGTTCTATTTTCCAATACTTATCTTAACTTCATTTTATTATCAGATTCATCATGTAATATGTAAACATGATCAAATCATGCTTTCTAATTGTTTTTAACACATTACATATATCACTTATAATTTTTAAGCTCCACTTATCTCATTTTATGCCAAAACATTACTCTAATATTTTCACATTTAAATTAAAATATATTAATTATTACATGTTCAAATACAACATTATACGTGTATTACTATTAGCCCATATATTGATGATACTAAGAAATCTAAATTCCATTCCTATATCTCAACTTCTAATACATTCAATTCATGCCTTATTACCACCACCACACACATATCACGATATACCTTTTCATGATTTCACTATTTTTTGATTTGCTTACTGACTTTGCAAGTTCGAAACAAGAATTCTAGCAATGATCGGGATCAGAACTAATCAAATTGTCGATCCAAAACTCGACGTTTCTTTGATTGATTTATTGTTTACTCACTAATCTCGACAAAAATATTAACGAAAACAAAAATATTTTTTGTGTCACTCGAATTCAAGTGAATTTTTGACTTTTTCAATTTTTATTGAGATTTTATAATATATTTAAATAAAAATATAACTTTAAAAAATAAAACGATATTTAAATAAATCTAGCATGAGATTGGACAACTACTCCTAAATTAGAGGTAATATATAATTTTATAAAAGAAATCCTAACTCCTACTTTAAAAAAATTATAAAAAGACAACTTACTTGCACGAGTCAATAAAGCTAGTCGCATGGTTCGTTTGACAACATGATTTCCGAAAACGATCCTACAAATATAAACAAGTTATATGTTAATAAAGGTCAAATAGTACATAAAATCGTATCGTAATGAACTTTTTGAGGGTTCGGGTTAATTCGACCGATCGGATAAGACATCTTTTATATTTTATAACACTTTTTACACTTTTTTTTATGTTTATAATACAATTTTTGTATACTTTAGTATTTAATACTCATATATCTAATCTGATGATATATAAAGTGGATCAAACACATACACACACACACTAAAATTAGATCTTACACACACTCATATTTATCTCTCTCAACAACCCCGGCCATTCCAACCACCACCCACACCACTACCTTCGACGATGCTTAATCAGTAAAGCGAAACTGTGTATCCAACATAAATCCAACCAAGATTCATATCAAAATGCTTTAATTGTTTGAAGAAAGAGGGATTTGGTGTTTATCTCATCTGTACCAGCCACCGTCATCTTGTACAACATAAATCCAACCAAGATTCGTATCAAAATGCTTCGTTCAAATAATTTTCTTTCTTTTTAATGTTTTTTTTGTTTTAATTTTAGGCCTTTGTGAAATGGGTAGGATTATAAATATGATTTTATGCTTTTTAATGTTTTTATTTATGTTTTTCTGTTTCATTGTTTAAAATTGATATTTCGACCCATGTGACCCATTTCGATAACTTTTGACAAGTGTTTTTAGGCTTATTTGATTATGCTCTGTCAAACATAATGCAAGAGAGAGTATCTCTATTTGCTTTGCAAAGTTTATATTGAAAAGGTTTATGCTTAAATCAGATAAGCTGATCCAAAACAGCTTAAGTAGCTGATGAGCCTAATCTGTTTTGGTCTATCCAGTCACTCATAAGGTTTTATTGTTTGTATCGAAACATAATCTGCTGTTTGAGTCGGCTGTATGATGTAGCGGATACACAAAGTAACAAAGATAAGTAATTGGATCTGTTGATTCAACAAGAATGCCAGAAACAATTCTTCCAACTATCGTTGATTCAAAAAGAATACCGATAATCAGGTAAACTCCAACAATCGTTGATTCAACGAATACCCGATTATTTGGATGAAATCGAACAATAAACCGTAACCTGGATTTAAGTTGATTAACAAAAGACTAAAAGTCTGTAATTTTTATTCATAACTTTATAATAATTCAATACAAATAAGTCCTAATTTTATAGGAAAACTAAACTTGGGCAAAAAGATAAAAATTATTTTAAAAAAAACACAAAATAAGATTACTAAATAAAAGATACCACAAATTAAACTAAATAACCAGTTTATTTTTATG
Organism: Glebionis coronaria; assembly: GCA_025667525.1. NCBI lineage: Eukaryota > Viridiplantae > Streptophyta > Magnoliopsida > Asterales > Asteraceae > Glebionis > Glebionis coronaria. Next base: position 569,782,064 of record CM046881.1, read on the forward strand.
TTCCTCCATCATTCTCCCTCACTTCAAAAAACTCGTCCTCGAGTTTGTGTCGCTCGTCCTTGTACTCGTAGCATCCAAAGTTGTATCCCTTGCATCAAATTTCCTTTATTTATAATGAATCTACCTCGAACCTTGATCGTCTTTAAACCCAACTTGTCGACAATGGTAGTTTGGATCATTGATGAATAAAGATTAGTAGCCACAACTACAATGTCTTCAATGTTATCTTTTTCCCGACCAAATTCTTCTTTTCCGATAAATCCTTCTTCTTCCCCAATGACATCTTTAATACCAGTATTATAAACTAGCATAGATTCTTCTTCATATTGATCATCATCAAATATTGGAGGTCCTTCATAATCATCACTAGTCGCACCATAATCTTCCCATTCATCAAAACATGAACCATCACCTTCAAAAAACGGATATTCTAACATCTTAATCAGGAACTTCGGCTCTTGATACCAACTGATGTTGTATCTTTTATTTAGTTTATTTGTGGTATCTTTTATTTAGTTTTCATATTTGTGGTATCTTTTATTTAGTTTTCTTATTTTATGTTTTCCCAAAAATATAAAATAAGAAAACTAAATAAAAGATACCTCAAATATGAAAACTAAATAAAAGATACCACAAATAAACTAAATAATCAGTTTATTTTTATGATCCTCCATCATTCTCCCTCACTTCAAAAAACTCGTCCTCGAGTTTGTCTCACTCGTACCTTGTACTCGTAGCATCCAAATTTGTATCCCTTGCATCAAATTCCCTTTATTTATAATGAATCGACCTCGAACCTTGATCGTCTTAAAAGCAAACTTATCAACCATGGGTGCAGCTTCTTGATATATATTTTTTTCAATCATGATACTCACATCCACCCATTTACCTTTTTGCAACCAAATTAACTCATGAGGTTTTAAAACAGCGGGTTTTGAATAATCAACACTAAGATCATTAGCCATAACTTTAACATATTCGATGTTGTCTTCTCTGCCATCAAATCTTCTTTCCCTAAAAAATCCTTCTTCCTCCTCAATGACATCTTCAAGATCAGTATCATAAACTGCCATTGACTCTTCTTCGTCACCCAACATAACATTTGAAGATGGCACATCATTTTCTTCTTCTTGACAATTCTGATAATTGTCAACAAAAGGATACTCCTCTTCCTCTGGTTCTTCATCATAAACCGGGGATGTTTCATAATCACCACAAGCGACATTATCATCGTCATCTTCGGGATCAGCAAATGGGTTTTCTGACTCACCATGTTTAATACCCCGACCGTTACGATCACCACTCCGGTTCATCAATTGTCTCATCCGGTTAGTCAATTTATCAAAGAATAGATCCATTCGCTCCTCCATCTTTGCCATAATACGATGCTCTAATTCTTGTTCATACACATCATGAACATTCCTACTTCTTCTTGAAGACATCTTAAACAGGAACTTCGGCTCTTGATACCAACTGATGTAGTTTAAAAATAACAAGGATAGATAATTTAATCTGTTGATTCCAAAGAATGCCAGACACAATCCTTCCAACTATCGTTGATTCCAAAAGAATACCGATAATCAGGTAAACTCTAACAATCGTTGATTCAACGAATACCCGATTATTTGGATGAAATCGAACAAAAAACCCTAACATGGATTTAAGTTGATTAACAAAAGACTAAAAGTCTGTAATTTTTATTCATAACTCCATTATAATTCAATACAAAAAGTCCTAATTTTATAGGAAGGGAAAAAGATAACAATATTTTCCTAAAAACATAAAATAAGAAAACTAAATAAAAGATACCACAAATATGAAAACTAAATAAAAGATACCACAAATAAACTAAATAATCAGTTTATTTTTATGATCCTCTATAATGATGGAGGAACATAAAAATAAACTGGTTATTTAGTTTAATTTGTGGTATCTTTTATTTAGTAATCTTATTTTGTGTTTTTTTTAAATAATTTTTATCTTTTTACCCAAGTTTAGTTTTCCTATAAAATTAGGACTTATTTGTATTGAATTATTATAAAGTTATGAATAAAAATTACAGACTTTTAGTCTTTTGTTAATCAACTTAAATCCAGGTTAGGGTTTGTTGTTCGATTTCATCCAAATAATCGGGTATTCGTTGAATCAGCTATTGTTGGAGTTTACCTGATTATCGGTATTATTTTTGAATCAACGATAGTTGGAAGAATTGTTTTTGGCATTCTTGTTGAATCAACAGATCCAATTACTTATCTTTGTTACTTTGTGTATCCGCTACATCAGTTGGTATCAGAGCCGAAGTTCCTGATTAAGATGTTAGAATATCCGTTTTTTGAAGGTGATGGTTCATGTTTTGATGAATGGGAAGATTATGGTACGACTAGTGATGATTATGAAGGACCTCCAATATTTGATGATGATCAATATGAAGAAGAATCTATGCTAGTTTATAATACTGGTATTAAAGATGTCATTGGGGAAGAAGAAGGATTTATCGGAAAAGAAGAATTTGGTCGGGAAAAAGATAACATTGAAGACATTGTAGTTGTGGCTACTAATCTTTATTCATCAATGACCCAAACTACCATTGTCGACAAGTTGGGTTTAAAGACGATCAAGGTTCGAGGTAGATTCATTATAAATAAAGGAAATTTGATGCAAGGGATACAACTTTGGATGCTACGAGTACAAGGACGAGCGACACAAACTCGAGGACGAGTTTTTTGAAGTGAGGGAGAATGATGGAGGAACATAAAAATAAACTGGTTATTTAGTTTAATTTGTGGTATCTTTTATTTAGTAATCTTATTTTGTGTTTTTTTTAAAATAATTTTTATCTTTTTGCCCAAGTTTAGTTTTCCTATAAAATTAAGACTTATTTGTATTGAATTATTATAAAGTTATGAATAAAAATTACAGACTTTTAGTCTTTTGTTAATCAACTTAAATCCAGATTAGGGTTTATTGTTCGATTTCATCCAAATAATCGGGTATTCGTTGAATCAACGATTGTTGGAGTTTACCTGATTATCGGTATTCTTTTTGAATCAACGATAGTTGAAAGAATTGTTTCTGGCATTCTTGTTGAATCAACAGATCCAAGTACTTGATGGAGGAACATAAAAATAAACTGGTTATTTAGTTTAATTTGTGGTATCTTTTATTTAGTAATCTTATTTTGTGTTTTTTTTAAAATAATTTTTATCTTTTTGCCCAAGTTTAGTTTTCCTATAAAATTAGAACTTATTTGTATTGAATTATTATAAAGTTATGAATAAAAATTACAGACTTTTAGTCTTTTGTTAATCAACGTAAATCCAGGTTAGGGTTTATTGTTCGATTTCATCCAAATAATCGGGTATTCGTTGAATCAACGATTGTTGGAGTTTACCTGATTATCGGTATTCTTTTTGAATCAACGATAGTTGGAAGAATTATTTCTGGCATTCTTGTTGAATCAACAGATCCAATTACTTATTTTTGTTACTTTGTGTATCCGCTACATCAGTTGGTATCAAGAGCCGAAGTTCCTGATTAAGATGTTAGAATATCCGTTTTTTGAAGGTGATGGTTCATGTTTTGATGAATGGGAAGATTATGGTGCGACTAGTGATGATTAAACGAATACCCGATTATTTGTATGAAATCGAACAATAAACCCTAACCTGGATTTAAGTTGATTAACAAAAGACTAAAAGTCTGTAATTTTTATTCATAACTTTATAATAATTTAATACAAAAAGTCCTAATTATATAGAAAAACTAAACTTGGGAAAAAAGATAGGAAACACAAAATCAGAAAAATAAATAAAACATACCACAAAATAAGAAAATTAAAATAAAAGATAGCATAAATTAAGGAAACTAAATAATCAATTTATTCTTCTTTCTCCATCATTATTGTTGGAGTTTACCTGATTATCGGTATTCTTTTTGAATCAACGATAGTTGTAAGGATTGTGTCTGGCATTCTTTGGAATCAACAGATTCAATTATCTATCCTTGTTATTTTTAAACTACATCACTGTATCGAAACATAATCTGCTGTTTTAATAAGCTTAGCGAACACCTCCTGAGTATCTTTATGAATTGAGGCACTTTGGGTTTAATACTATATAATAAAAAGAGAAAACAAAAGCCGCTTAAACCGGCTGTGCCTAAATTCAATGAAATTAACAAATTATATAAGTGTGCAATTTCACCTGCTTTAGTTGTCTTGCTACTGAGACATTGACAGCGATTTATATGGCTTTATGCATCTCTTGTTTTTTTAAGGATCGTATATATTTATACCACCACTTGATGAGATTGGTTCGCGAAAAATGAAAACTTGGTTCTAGAATCATAAATAGCTTGCAAATTCAATTAGTCGTTATAGTTGAGGGTGGTAGAGCTGTAGGAAACCTATAACTAGTCAATCGTAGTAAAATACATTCTTGCCTTGATTAAACAAGCTCAAGTCTACCATGGATTCGTTAAGTTTGAGATGAAATACTTGTTAATCATGTTATTAAGAAAAACAATAAAAAGGCCACACTAATGATGTAGCAAATGATGTGAAGCATCATAAAATATGATATACTAGTAATAATGTATGATTAAACTATTGGCGCACACTGGATTGCATAGATATGTTGTAGCTCCAACTGGATTGCATAGATATGTTGTAGGCCCAACTAAATGGGAAATGGTTGGAGTGGAAGCAAGAACCGTATCTTAAATTATATCCAAAATTTACAAAAACTCATTTTGCAAAACTACCTTTCCCGCACTATAATCGTGTGCTTGAAGTTAATCACCAAAAGTTGATGATAGAAAAGAAAAAGAATACTACTTAGATAAAGTACATGTGTGAGTTGACTTGTTTAGTTAATCATGAAAAGACTATTGGTTAATTAAAATATTTGTGCATGGGATGGGTAATTAGAGGCCACGTATTAGGAGTTAATGAAAGCCCAGCAGGTTCTTTGACTTGTTTCCAGAGATTAGTTAATCGTTAGTAAGACTTCTTAGAAGTTAACAAACTTGCTTAACTTAATCATTAGTTAAACGAACGCTAATCCTTCTTCCACATCACTATCCAATTAAATTATAGCGTACAATTAATCTGATTCATTGCTTTTTTTTTAATCTATGAAAGCTATACACCTTGCTTCGAGTGTAAAATTTTTATCCAGGGAAACAAGTAAGATTATTCAATTATTTCATTTGCTTTAAATTGTTTAAGTCCCGATTGTTAGACGGCAATTATGATACCTTTTGACTGCAAAGTTATGCACATGAACTTTCGACTAGACATATATGTGTAGTATGGTAGTATTATATAATAAAGGTAGCGTTCTAGCTAATTTAAAAACTGTGTTGTTATTAAATCCATCACCGGTGGCCCATGAGATGAGCTGCTGGTGATGGCATGGGGCTAAATATGGCCTGCGAGAGATGGTTGTGGTGGTGAGAAGTTAGATATATGGGGTGTGATTGTGATTAATTACATATCATTCTGAGAGAGTTATTAGTTATATCGGAGGTTGGATATAATATATGTGTTTGGATAGAAATCATATATTCCAGTGAATCAATGAGTATTTGTATGCTTAAGGAGAAGAGTAAATGACTATTTACAGAATTTTAATTTTTAGGCAAAGGGACCAACTCCATAAGTTGTCATAAAAGCATGGATCGCATGTGTCACAACCATTATAGTTAACGTAAATCTATGTTAAAAAAAATTAAATATACAGTAAAGCTAGAAAAATAAAACATATAGTGATGCAAGAAAGATAGAAAAATCCTTTGCCTCGCTTAAGGCAAATGATTATTTGATTGTATTGTAATTTCTGAAAACACATCGACTGTATCTTTCGTGTCAATCTGACATGGATTTTGATGACTTATATTAAAGTATATACATACAGTTCTGAATTTGTAGTAAGATTTAGATCTTAAATGCTTACAAGAGCCCAATATTCATATGGACTTCTGATGCTTGCAATTAGCTTGACACTTGATGCGGGGAGAGTTTAAGCAAAGTTATTCTACAATAGACTTATGCATCGTGCTTTGTTGATGATATACATCACTAAATGAGTTTTCTATTACTTTTTCATTACTGATTTTTGTAGAATTACAGGTACTACTACCTAACTACCTTACCGCGTGTGCACCATCTAAGGAATTGATGAAGCAAGCGAGAAACCGACTCAAGTTTTTTTTTGTTTTTTCGAACTAAGCGTTTAGCGAATGTATTAGTTGAATTTAGATATGCAGAATATATTTAACTGACTTCTTGGTTATATTTACTGAGTTTTTTCTTATGTTTTTGGTATCATTTATGATGATGTATGACAATAAGAAGTAAAATAAATGTTACATACCTTTACATATCACTAGATCATTTAAAGCTTCATTTATTGAAGGTAATTTGAATAATAGAGAGGGTATAAAGAAATGTGAAGGAAGGATGTGTTTAAAAATGTGTAGGTAGGCCAAAAATGGTAAGAAATAAAGAATTTGATGTTTCAGCCCGTTAGTGTGTCCTGATTGGGTATTGGCCGTTTGAGGCTATAATAGTCCCCTGTTTTATGTGTGGGAAAGTGGCTCTATTACCTTTGCCCTGTTTTATAAATAGATCCCGGTTTTTAAAAGCCACATGGGCCTATGGGGGGTTACTCAAATAGAGACCGGTTCCATAATTAAAAACATGGCTCTATTACTTTAAAAAAGAAAGGGAATCCCTTTATAGCCCATTTTTCTCAAAGAAGGGGTTTTATTAAGGGGGCATTATACCCATTTGTGTAGTAATGTGAATCATACACTAATTTAGCCTCATTAACAATGCATACAAGCTGTTCAACAAGGTAACACATTTGAGGATCTTTAATGAATTAATACGAGTCAGTTTGATGAAGCAAAAAAGGTTTTTGGTACAATGGGTATGACTTTCAGTGCTCGTGGAATAGTATGGATTCGGGTTTAGGGAAGTATGATATATAGGTATGAGGACTTGGTTGAGTTATTTGTAGGTATGCCAATTGTAGTAAAATAGCATAAGCAACATGGGAGCCACGATTTTAATTTACGAACGCTAAATTTTTTATAAAATGGGTATTTTTTACACGTGCAACACCCATTTTTACCTATTGTAAGACAACTCTAGTACAGATAATCATAAAATTTTTTGTGCAACACTCTATTATAGTCCACCTCTCATGAGCAAGATGGATTGTTTTATTCAATGCCGGTTAAAAATACTGTTTCTGAAACATCAATTGTCAATGGTTATGCAAAAACTGCCGATATTGACGATGCGCGTTCAATATTTTGAGTATGACATATAGGAAGAGTAAAAATGTAGAAATCATATGTGTTATTTCATTTTTCCGGATTTAATACCAGTGTTCCAAAAGTGCAGACGATATCATTAGTTTAGTGTTTTGTATCATTTACAAGAAAGTTGAGAACAGATGACGGGGGTTTCCATGGCGACACAATGTCGCCAGGGATAACGACTTTTCCCTGGCGACAACGCTGACATGGCGTTAAAGTAGATTTACTTTTTGGTCAAAGTTTGACTAGGGTTTCCCTGGCGACATGTGTCGCCAGGGATAATCGGTCCAAAATCAGATACCAAGTGAAAGAGCGCGAAATTTTCCATCCAAAGTTTCCATGGCGACACGTCGCCAGGGATACTTTGTCCCCACTTATCCCTGGCGACATGTCGCCAGGGAAAACTCGTCCATCGTATTTAACAAAAACTATGTTTGCTAATTACATGTCAAGATTATCCCTGGCGACATGTCGCCAGGGAAACCGTTGCCATTTGTGATTAGTTTCAAAATTAAACACAAATGTTTAATTACATGTCAAGAATGTGTGGCGGGCTTTTACCCGCCAAATCGCAAATGTTTCCCTGGCGACATGTCGCCAGGGAAACTCCCTGACATATATTTATTTTGTTTTTGCTTGTTAATTATTATTTTAACTATCGATCCGATGTTATTTAATTTTTGCGACGTTTATATAATAAAAATGAGACATTTATAAAACAAATATTTATTTATTCCAAATAATTATTATATTAACTATCGATCCGATGTTATTTAATTTTTGCGACGTTTATATAATAAAAATGAGACATTTATAAAACAAATATTTATTTATTCCAAATAATTATTATATTAACTATCGATCCGATGTTATTTAATTTTTGCGACGTTTATATAATAAAAATGAGACATTTATAAAACAAATATTTATTTATTCCAAATAATTATTATTTTAACTATCGATCCGATGTTATTTTATTTTTGCGACGTTTATATAATAAAAATGAGACATTTATCAAACAAACATTTATTTATTCATAATATTATACATAGCCCTTGTGGAATCAAATGAAAAACTTAAAAACAGACATTACTAATCAACTTAAAGTTCGTGAAGTAGTGCAGACGATTACTACTCAACGCTAAGATTTTCCATTTCATTTAAAAGCTCATGAAGTATTGCAGCCGATTGACATGCGTGGTCTTCAGGATGCCTTTCCATTTCTAGTCTTGCCTCTAACATCTTTATCTTTAGATATTTGATCTTGCAATTTGAGCACTCAGTGGGTGCAGATTGAGAAGGACCTGTAGAAGAACTTGGATGTGAACCTTGAGGTGTTGAAGATCCAGGGGAAGATCTTATACGGAGTTCGAGATCAAAATCATCCTTCCATTTAAAATATTTACATCCATAATCATCTGTTTTTGGCTGTTACAAAGTAAACAAATAACATGACATGTCATTTTAATAATCTCACGTATTACATAACTAAAACATTTGATTGTTTACCTTCGAAAAAGGACATGCATGGTAGAGTTTACCAAAGCTATGAGGTTGATGTGACTGTCTCAACACAATATATCCCTTTCTACATGTACACTTATAAGCTTCACGGGGATCCATCTGCTACCAAATCAGGTGGTGGTGGTGGTGAGTTTGGTAGGAGATGATAAGTGTGTGTGTGTGTGTGATCTGCTGATGATAAGTGTGTGTGAATCCTTTTATGGTCAAAAAGTAAGGGAAATGGTTAACATTTTCCCACCAATGTTTTCCCGCCAACGTTTTCCCGCCAATAGTTAAACATTGGATGTTCAATGGATGACCCGGTTTGTTATGGTTGTACGTTGGATGTTCAGTGGATGATCCGGTTTGTTATGGTTATACGTTGGATGTTCAATGGACGACTCGACATGTGTTGGTTACACGTTAGATGTTCAATAAATGAGTCGGCATGTCTTGGTTAGACGTTAGATGTTCAATGGATGAGTCGGTATGCATTTGTTAAACATTAGATGTTCAATGGATGAGTCGGTATGTTTTGGTTACACGTTAGATGAGCTGGCAACATAGCTAGGTTGAGCTGGCAAATGACTATACTCGTTGTGTAAGCTATTTTGGTGAGGTTACATCAAATGAAAAGCTTCTTTCTTTTGTTCAAACTTACGCGAAAGCTTCTGATATCCCTTATTTATCTCCACCTAATGCTGTTGTTCCTACTATGTCATCCCCATTAACTAAATCAAATACGTTCTTGTTCAATGGTCCGTTCATTGATAAAGAATATTAACTGATATCAGCAGCGGATGCAGGTTGGTTGCCAATTGTCTCAACTTTCACTCAGAACGTTATGACATATGCTTCTCAGTTTAGTGAAGTGATAGCGGACGGGATGTTGTGTGAGAATGAAGAACATGTAACCAAGCTTGGTTAGACGTTAGATGTTCAATGGACGACTCGACATGTGTTGGTTACACGTTAGATGTTCAATAAATGAGTCGGCATGTCTTGGTTAGACGTTAGATATTCAATGGATGAGTCGGTATGCATTTGTTAAACATTAGATGTTCAATGGATGAGTCGGTATGTTTTGGTTACACGTTAGATGTTCATTGGATGAGTCGGTATGCATTTGTTAAACATTAGATGTTCAATGGATGAATCGGCATGTCTTGGTTACACGTTAGATGTTCATTGGATGAGTCGGTATGCATTTGTTAAACATTAGATGTTGAATGGATGAGTCGGCATGTCTTGGTTACACGTTAGATGTTCAATGGATGACCCGGTTTGTTATGGTTATACGTTTGATGTTCAATGGATGATCCGGTTTGTTATGGTTATACGTTGGATGTTCAATGGACGACTCGACATGTGTTGGTTACACGTTAGATGTTCAATAAATGAGTCGGCATGTCTTAGTTACACGTTAGATGTTAAATGGATGAGTCGGTATGTATTTGTTAAACGTTAGATGTTCAATGGATGAGTCGGTATGTGTTGGTTACACGTTAGATGTTCAATAAATGAGTCGGCATGTCTTGGTTACACGTTAGATGTTCAATGGATGACTCGACATGTCTTGGTTACATGTTAGATGTTCAATGGATGAGTCGGTATGCATTTGTTAAACGTTAGATGTTAAATGGTTACCGAATTAGAATAAGTCGAGAACCTAAACGGAACAAATCGGAATGAATTTAGAAATTAAACTGACCGGGATGATATAGTTATTTTATAAATAATAATAATTATTTTATAAATTGTAATAATAATTATTATTATTTCATAAATAATAATAATAATTATTATTATTTTATTACTAATTATAATAATACATAAGTAACAAGAAATTCTATTTTCACAAAAATTATCCCTTGCGACATGTTTGACTATCCCTGGCGACATGTCACTAGGGATAGTTTCCCTGGCGACATGTCGCCAGGGAAACTTGCGCTCACTTGACTTTCTAAAAAGTCAGCCAAGTTTCCCTGGCGACATGTCGCCAGGGAAAATTGGGCTCACTTGACTTTCTAAAAAGTCAGCCAAGTTTCCCTGGCGACATGTCGCCAGGGAAACTTGGGCTCACTTGACTTTCTAGAAAGTCAGCCAAGTTTCCCTGGCGACATGTCGCCAGGGAAACTTGGGAGATACGACAAAAGTTATAGGTACGTGTATATGCGTTGAAAATTCAAAGGTATCCCTGGCGACATGTCGCCAGGGAAACTTCGTCACACCCCTCCAAAATGTTTCAATCACGCGCGCTTTTGGCTAAACGACAAAATTCGAAAGTATCCCTGGCGACATGTCGCCAGGGATTGTCGCCGGGGAAAAAAAACCCTTTATTGACCAGATATCCTTATCTTTTCTCACAACACTTAACAAAAAAAAAACTTCATCTCCTTCGCTGTTGCTGCTGTATCACCACCGCCACCACTCTCCTCCACATCCCGATCGCTGCTATATCACCACCACCACCACTCACCACCACCACTCACCATCACTCTCCTCCACACCTGCACACGTGCACTCACCACCACTCACCACCATCTCCAGTCGCCAACACCACCACCACGCCATCTACATTCACCGACACCACCACCACCGCAATATATATTAAGGTTTTTTATATAATTTATATTGTAATTGTTAAGGTTTTTTTTATATAATTTTTTTTATAATTTATATTGTAATTGATTTTTTATATAACTTATATTATAATTGATAGTATATTAGGTTTTGTTTTTACATATCCGGTCACCGCAGCCGAGTCCCGACCGTAGCCGAGCCCGACCACAGCCGAGACCCGACCGCAGCCGAGCCCCGACCACACCCACCCCCCGACCACAGCCGAGACCCGACCACTATTTAACGGTATGTTTTTTTTACTTTTAATTGTAATTGATAATACATATTGTTTTTTTTTAGTTTTTTTTAGATTCCCTGGCGACATGTCGTCCGGGATGTTTAAACTTGTTAATTTTTTTAAACGTAAATCCAAACACTCCTTATGTTACCTATTTGATGAGAATAAATTCTAATAATCTTTTTTGGATAAGCTGATTTCAAACAGGTTAACCTGGCTTATCAGAATAAGCTGTTTGATAACAGCTTATCCTAATAAGCTTATCAGGATAAGTTGTTTGATAACAGCTTATCCTGATAAGCTTATCAGAATACGCTGTTTAAAAACAGCTTATCCTTATAAGCTTATCAGAATAAGCTGCTTATTCTGATAAGCTTATCGGGATAAGCTGTTTTCAAACAGCTTACTTTGATAAGCTTATCGGGATAAGCTGTTATCAAACAACTTATTCTAATAAGCTTATCAGAATAAGCTGTTTGAAAACAGCTTATTTTGATAAGCTTATCGGGATAAGCTGTTTTCAAACAAGTTATTCTGATAAGCTTATCAGAATAAGCTGTTTTTATTATATGATATAAATGTTTTATTGGACTAAGCCTTAGGAATTTTTTAGGATTTTAGCGATTAATTTCGGAAAATTCCCGTCTGAAATTGATCAACCTATAGAAAACCCGTCCGAAGTTAATTTATTAGGAATTAACTTCGGAAAGTCCCCTGTTTGGGACTGCTTTTTGAATGTTTTGTCTCATTTAGGATATAAATGCGTATAACCGATTTAGTATTTGAGATGATTTCGACAGTGTTTCTCCTTTACTCCTACGAATATGTCTTTAAACACATATTTGGGGAGTTGAGGGGAAATGCTGCCGAAATTTTCTCAAATAGTAAATCGGTTATACGCATTCATATATGAGACGGAACATTCAAAGGGTGGGTTAGGATTGCCTTCCATGAGAATAATGTAATAAGCTTTTCGGATAAGCTGTTTTCAAACAGCTTATCCTGATATGCTTATCAGAACAAGCTGTTTGAATACAACTTATCTTGATAAGCTTATCAGAACAAGCTGTGTGAAAACAGCTTGTTCTGATATGCTTATCAGGATAAGCTGTTTTCAAAAAGCTTGTTCTGATATGCTTATCAGGATAAGCTGTTTTCAAACAGCTTGTCCTGATAAGCTTATCAGGATAAGCTGATTTCAAACAGCTTGTCCTGATAAGCTTATCAGAACAAGCTGTTTTCAAAAAGCTTATGCTTATCAGGATAAGTTGTTTTTATTATAAAAAATTAAATAAATGACTAAGCCATTAAATAAATAAACAAAATAATGTATAAATTATATCTCTAACTCTAACTCTGTGTTTGTTTTATTTGTTGTATATGAATGCAGGCTAAGTTTAATTTGACGCCACACAAGAGTGATCCTAGATGGAAGGATATACGTGGCGGCATCAATCAAACGCTTACAAAGAGTTACAATTCTCGAAAAAATACGCTCAAGACAAAGCATTGGGTCCGAGACATCGATACCGGCAGGGTAGATATCGACAGAGTCCGCAGCGAGCGTCCAGAGGAAATTACTTCAGAGGACTGGGAAAAACATATCGCACTTTGGAGTAATCCGGATTACGAGAAAAGATGCCAGACGAACTCCCAGAACCGGTCTAAGCAGAAGACGCCGAGTCGGCAGGGATCCCGATCGTTGGCACGCCTTCGAGACCAAGTGGTGAGAAATTCTATAATTAATTTACATACATATATGTCTTTGATTATATGTTTTGGTGTGTTGGGGTTAATATACAAAGATGTTACTAAACGTTCTATAAAATTTGTCCTAAGGTAACAAACGTTCATTTTGTGCTTTTAGGGTACTCATGTATGGGTGACCGGTTGTTTACGTTACTAATGTTTGAGTAACCTGTTAAAAGTGGTAAATTAGCAGGTTACCCAATTTTTTTTTCAAAGTTAACTTAAAAAAAATACTTGACGACATAAAAGATTTAAAAAAGTTCTCGAAAATATTTCTTTCCAAAAAACCTCTCGAGTCTTTTTTCAAAAATAAATATTTTATAATTAAAAAAATTAAATTCTTATAATATTATATTTTAAAAACTTAAAAAAAATACTTGACGACATAAAATATTTACAAAATTTCTCGAAAAGATTTCTTTCCAAAAAAACTTCTCGATTTTTTCTCAAAAAAAAATCTTTTATAATTAAAAAAATTAAATTCTTATAATAATTTATTTTAAAAACTTAAAAAAAATCCCATTTCAAAAAAGTGTGTTTTATATTAAAAAATAAATTCTTATAAAAAAGGATTAAAAAATTATAAAAATACTTGAATTTCACCATTCGTAGGGTTAAACTATATTTTATTAAATAACATTTATTTTTCCTTTGTTATAAGAATATAAATTTTTTCGAAAATGTTTAACGATATTTTAATATAAAACACACTTTTTTGAAATGGGATTTTTTTAAGTTCTTAATATAAATTATTATAAGAATTTAATTTTTTAATTATAAAAGATTTTTTTAAGTTTTTAAAATAAATTATTATAAATTATTATAAATTATTATAAGAGTTTTTAAAATAAATTAATATATATTTTAACGAAAATTTTTTCGAAAATGTTTAACGAAAATATTTTTTATTTTTCTGAGTTTTTCGAAAATATCTTTATAAAAATTCTTTTCAAAAATATTTTTTCGAAATTATTTTAAATATTTTGAAAGTTATTTTTTGAAATATTTTGAAAAAAATAAACATTTTTTAAAAATCTTTAAACCAACTTGTTTACTTAATTACTTAAATCTTTAAAAATAATTTCAAATATTTTTTAATATTTAAACAATTTAAAACCTTTTTAAAAATGTTTTCCGAAAAATACTTTTTTTTAAAGATTTGTTAAAGATTATTTTGAAAATGTTTGTTTAAAAATGTTTTCTAAAAATATATTAAAAATCTCATTTTTTCCAAAAGTGACCTGGAGTACCGGTTACCCCTCCATTGAGTAACCTTGTTGTCACATTTTGTAATGTTAAGTAACCCATTTATGCAACCCGTATAGATGAGTAACTTAGAAACACAAAATGAACGTTTGTTACCTTAGGACAAATTTTATGGAACGTTTAGTAACATCTTTGTATATTAACCCTGGTGTGTTGTGATTTTTTGTTTTGAATTTGCTTCATTCTATATATGCGTGTCTATGTATGTACAGACGCAAGCTGCAATTGAAGCTGATGTGCCACCCCCGACTGTCACTGATCACTTCTTCATTGCGCACACCGACCAGGATGGGAATTTTCCTTGCGATGCGGACCGCGTTATGTATGTAAGTATTTTTTTAAATTAATTAATTAATTAATTTTTTTTTGGATATGCCTTGGTTTTTTACTATTCCCTGCCGATAAATAATGTACCAACCCGACTAATAAATAATATACTAACTGTTGTTTGTTTTTGTCACTTCATTAGGAGGAGATGCTTGCGATGAAGGCTGCAGGAAGACATACGGACGACGAGATCAACCGTATCGTCCGAGGTGGAAAGCAGCGAGGCCACATGCCCGGTGTCGGCTAGATAGTACCGAGAAGGACTGCTCACTATATTCCTCCTCCTCCCGTCGACCCACGGTTGGAACAAGCGTCTCAAGTGTTTAACTTTATGAGAAGTGATGATAGGTTTGCCGATGCGTTCGAAGCATTTCTATCGGGTGGTGCTAGCGGGAGTGGCACGGGAGGCAGTGGTAGTGGCGCCGATGAGAGTGGTAATGGTTAGTATGCTTGTCTTGTTTTTCCTACCTTAGCATGCAAGTTTAATAATTGTAAACCCCGAATTGCAAGTTTAATAAGTGTAACTAGGAACTTTGTACTCAATTTGTGACATGTATTTGTATTGATCGAGAGGTTACATGTTATTGTGTTTTGGTACTAGATTCGTGGTAGATTTTTAGTATTTGTATCTTCAGGTTTTGTATTTGTATTCCCAGGTTTTGGTAGATTTTTTTCGGAAAAATTCCGGAAAAAATCTGGAAACAGCCTGCTGTGCAGGCAGCTAAAAAAATGTCAAAGTTTCCCTGGCGACATGTCGCCAGGGAAACTTTGGCTCACTTGACTTTCTAAAAAGTCAGCCAAGTTTCCCTGGTGACATGTCGCCAGGGAAACTTGGGCTCACTTGACTTTCTAAAAAGTCAGCCAAGTTTCCCTGGCGACATGTCGCCAGGGAAACTTGGGCTCACTTGACTTTCTAAAAAGTCAGCCAAGTTTCCCTGGCGACATGTCGCCGAGGAAACTCGAGAAAAACATTGACATGTCAACGCCAGGCGTTGACTTGTCAACGTTACGTATAGTTTCCCTGGTGACATGTCGCCAGGGAAAAGTGAGGTTTAATAACCTGTTTAACTTAAGTTCCTTAATCAGCCAGATTTTCCCTGGCGACATATGTCGCCAGGGATACTATCCCGCACCAACTCCAGCGTGGCACCTATTTTTGAACCAAAGAGTTGCGGGGCCCACTTAGTCGCCAGGGAAACCCTAATTTGTCGCCAGGGAAACAATCCCGCACCAGCCTTTCTTGGCGAGGTTTCCCTGGCGACATGTCGCCAGGGATTCACCTTCCCTGGCGACATGTCGCCAGAGAAACATCGCGAATTTGGCCAGGGAAGGGATCGAATATTGTAGTGATTTTGATACTTTTTCTTAACGATTGTTTAAAGTTGACAGTTACTACAGAGACAATTTTTTATTTTCTTTGTCTTCTTCCCCAAAACACCACAAACGCCACTCCATCACCACCACCACCACTCCCCCAGCAGTACTCAATTGCTCTAAATTTTGGCGAGCATATTCCTCTACCACCACTCCTTTACCTGATCAAGATTCCCCACTTCACTCTCAATATAACCCATATCTCACACATAAATCACAAATCTCTACTATGATAGATAATGGTGAAATATGCACATAATCTATCTAAGGTAAGTGAGAGTCCAGTAGACCTAACCTTACTTAGAACCTTCGTTATTAGTATACAACAACATAAGGCTTACAACGTGCCTCAATTTCGGCTTCTCTATCATGGTGACATAAATGTTATTGTTTTATTAATGTGGGACGCGGTGTTACATTATTCATGTAAAGTTCCTCTAGTGACCAGTGACTTAAGTAACTGTATGTATTTTACTTAAGATGGGATTGCGTACTATGAAGTGTGACAAACCTTTTTTTATTTGCGTTATAATGAGAGGATGTTGGAATCCAACGTATTTCTTGTGCATAAGTCCACGCTCTTATCTATGATTTAAAGCTAGGTACCAGTTTTTTTTGTGTTTTATTTGAAGTCTCTACTCCAAATATTATAGCCTTTTATCTAATTCTTTTTTTTTTTTTTTTTTTTTTTTTTTTTTGAACGGCGAGTTAGTAGTTAGTGATTCGAGCTTACAGTGACATCCAATTGGGCAGTATGCAAGCATCGAACCTTCTCCTTAGGGGATAAACCCCACTCCTGCTTCTTAATTCGGGCCCCTGAAGGTTCTTGGTGAGACTCGAACTCGAGACCTCTCCAAGAATACCTCCCCAAAGTTACCTTTGGTGACCAACTGAGCTAGCTCAACTGGTTCTTTTATCTAATTCTAGTTACGAAAATGATGCACTTTCAAAGTTCACTTCCAAACGCAAACAAAAGCATATGAATCTTTAATGTTATAAACAAACGTTGTCTAACTATGAACATAGGTCATATGATTGATGATTCACATGGCTAAATAATCATAAATTTGGTTTTATAAATTGGTTCTTTATAAACTTGATTTTTAATTCATGAATGTGTTTGATTTTTAATATTTATTTCTTTGGTTTTTGTGATGTTTTGGAGAAGAAGACAAAGAAAACTACAAAATTGTCCATGTATTAACGATAAACTTTTAACATTAGTTAAGTAAAAGTACCAAAATAATACAAAACACTAACACTAGTGATGTCGTCTATATTTTCAGAATATGAGTTATTAAATCTGCAAAAATTAAATACCACACGTAAGATTTACTCCATATAAGAATACTAGCCGGTACCCGCGCAATGCGGCGGCGGTACCCGATGACTAAATTTTCGGCGGCGGGTGTTGGTCTCGGTGGTCGGGTGGTGGTGTGGGTTTAAGCGGTATGTTTAGTTTGGCAGTTGTGATGTCGGGTGGTGGTCGCGTAACAATGGGGTTTTAAAAGCTCGGTGACATAATTACGAGAATGAAGAGAATGATATATCATAGGTATATATATATGATGGGTGACGAATGTTACAACTTTATATTTAATTTTCATTGAATTGGTTGTTACAACTCTGATGAATGTTACAACCGTTACTCTTTTTTCCGTTTATTACATCTTTATTACATTTTTATTGAGTTGTTACAGTTTTTTTCATTTGTTACAATTTATTGAGATGTGACTATATAACTTTGCATTATATTATTTCCTAATTAAGAAATGTTTTATGCTGGATTTTTTAAGACTACTAAATATAGAAAGGAGTTAAATCCTTTATAAAGTAGTAAGATTTTATCAACGAACACACTTATAGCCAGATAAATAGAGAATGGAGAATGGAGACAGTGAAGCCACGATGAAAACGTTTCTCAAACTAGAACATAATGGATATGTGAATATTTAACACATCACCTTAGTTTTATATTTAATTCATTTTAAATTATATTATACTTTTTATTATTTTTAAGTATAATAGTTAAAAATAGGGGGTTTTGTGCCACAATTTTTGGTCTCGCGGTTTATTTTGTTTACGCGCACATGTCACACAACATTATCATAAAATAATTTTGTTTATCCACTAGAAAAATCTTTACCTACACTTGTCGATATACATGTTTGAGTTTGCAGCTTTATTGGACATGTGTTTCCTACTTCCAAAAGATGGTATAAAAACCTCTTTTTTTCTCATTGTTTTTCATTTCCAGATCTGCCTAATTTCAAAAGCTGGTATAGAAACTTCTTTTTTTCCATTATTTTTCACAGTAGATCTGTGTAATTAGATTAGGTTTGTGGCTTTTCATCCCTTTTTTATTCATGTTGTTTTTGAGATTAGGACGTGTGTTTTAGGAAATGGTTGGGTTTTTTCTTTATGGCATGTGGTGCATGAGGTGGGTTGACTGATCAATTAGTGTTTTGATAAGTTTCTTTTTACTTGTTAGTTTTCATGGTGATTTTAGATGTTATTATTGATAATCATTGAATAAGGGCTTTGTTTGTTTTTTGAATCCGTGTGATAATTCATACTCTATACGTTGAGGTTTTGCAACGTTTCTTGATCTAACTAATGGTCGTGGTTGTTGATTATAGTTTTCGTTGTTTTAGGTGTTCGATGATTGATAATTTGTGTGTGTGTGTGTATGTATGGTGGTGGTGGTGGGGGGGGGGGGGGAGGGTTAGCAGGGCAATCTGTTGTGATTTTCACCCACCATGGATGTGTGTTGTATTTTATATATGGCTTGTCCTAACAAACAATAAAGACTATAATTTCGTGACTTTGGAACCTTCGATTTATTAAAATGATTGTATATTGACTATTGGGCCCACTGTTTGGATGGCCATTTTCTATGTTTGCAGCCATAGTGGGTTAGTGTTGGTATTTCTGGAAAGTGGCAGTAACAGGTAGTGGTTGTGGTTGTTGATTATATTTGGCATTATTTTAGGTGTCCGATGATACATAATTCGAGGGACTGAAACCTTCGCTTCGTTAATTTGCTGATTGTGATGAATGTCGATATTACCCGGTGTTTAGAAGGGCAATCTGTTGTGTTTTGCAACCACTGTGGGTGTGTGTTGTATTTTATATATGGCTATGTTACACTAACAAATAGTGTTTTTGTTTTAGGCCCACTGTTTGGCATGACAATCTGCTATGTTTGCAGCCACAGTGAGTTGGTATTGGTATTTCGTAAAGTGGTTGAACGAAATATGTATCGTGGTATACCTAGATTAATGGGCGGTAGTATTAATCAGAAGATGTCGGCTTAAATTTTCATAGGCATCCTCTCGATAAAAAAACCCATATTGATATGAGAAAATGTAGGCTTAAATTTACCTAGGTGTGGTCTAAATAACGTCTCTCTTTAGTCATGTTGTTGGTGGTTACTCTACCATCATTCCCGGTGTGTCAGAAGTTAATTATATGTTAGTATAATAGTAAAATATATGATGGTTATTGTACCACCGTTCTCAGTGTCTCAGAGATTATTTTGTACGCGCCTATCTCACACAACATTATCATAAAATCATCCTTCTTTCTCTTCTGTTGGTGGTTTTGGAAGTGATTGCATATTTCCTAAGTTAAATCATATGTTGTTGCAGTGTCATTTCAAAACGTGAGAAAGGCCATATCTTGGCGGGGCGATTACACAAATGCAGCAATGGCGGTCTTTCCAGTTTTGTTATGTGCCATCTCTTGATTCGGGTTGTAGTTTATGTCTGATACATCAAGAGACCATCTACTTTTTAATGTTAGACTAACAAATAATGTTTGGCGTGCTAATCTACTATGTTTGCAGCCACATTTGGCTGGCGTTGGTATTTCTATTATTATATTGTTGGAATTGAACAACCCTAATGTATCTAATATTCATGCATAATGAGTAGACGCAGCAGATAGGATCATATAACTATGCACATAATGTAATTTACATAAACATTAAGTATACATACTTTGTTGATGCAAAAGTTGGGTGATCCTTGCTAGACCCGAATAAGGCTTAATTCGGGTTGGCTGGGCTCCGGCTGCTGCACCAAGTGAACTGTTTGGTTGAGATCCTACACACTAAACAACACGCGTTAGGCTTACCGTGGGAATGTTTCCCACGATTAGACTCCGGCGTGAGAGTAAGTAATCGGTTAGGGTTTTATGTGAGTTGAGAGTATAGAACGTAATACCTTTGTGGAACCCTTGGGGGTTCCTTTTATAGGCAGTGGAACCCTAGTGGGCTGCCACTGATACTTCGGCCCCAAGGAAAGGATAACTATCAGAATTAGAATGATTGTTATCTTCTAATTATGGTAGTGAATATCCTCCTCTTTTGGGGTAAACCTATTCCTAGATAGAATATGATTCTGTCTAACCCTATGCCGACCGCACCGGGCCGTGGGCCGCACACATGTGTGCGATCACTGTTCATCCAAGCCCATAAGCCAGAATGACATTATCCCACCCATCTGTGATGGGCCGGATACGGGTAGTACCCGTGGGCCGGGTTCCTGACCCGGCTGGGGACTATACGCCATCATACTTTAACTCCAAGAATGCTGATCAAGAATACAAATCACCAACCAATCAAAACCCTAACTTTCTTATACCGAAACCGATTCACCAATAAACCAAAGATCAAGTTAGATCGTCTCAAAGATAGTTCACACAACACCTCAATCAAACACCTTCGATTGCTAGATCTTGATTAAGTTTATACTTAATAAAAATAGAACCCCTAATACCCTTGTGGGTACCTTAAGCCGTCGAACACCAAGAAAACAAGGGAGAAAAGTTTTGTTTAAATTTAGGAAACGATGAATCAAGTCCATTTGTTTATATAGTCAATCATGCTTGTCAGCTTGGCAAACACATGCGACTTCCATTTGCTCATTCGAATCCTGTAGTTACTTCTTGTTTTGACATTATTGACTCGGATGCATTGACTTCACCCATTCCGAGTCTTTGGGGTTTCAAATATTATGTCTACTTTCTAGAACATTTTTATCAATTTGTTTGGGTTTATTCATTGTTACATAAATCTGATGTCTTGTCTAAATTTGTATTGTTTCGTAAATATGTCCATACTCAATTCAAGTGTGAAATTCCGTTTTTTTAGTGTGACCATGGTGGTGAATTCGAAAACCGCACCTTACATAAACTTCTTGCTAACAATGCCGTTCAGTTTCTTTTTTCATGTCCCAAAACATCTCAACCAAATGTAAGTCCGAACGTATGATTCACACCATCAATAATCAAATACATACTTTACTTTTTCAAGCCAACCTTCCTCCAAATTTTTTGGTCGAAGCACTTAATATGGAGATTTATTTACTCAATTGTTTGCCCTTTACAGCAATTTCTAATGATATACCATATACCAGGTTATTTGCTACTAACCTAGATTATAATCTCTTACAAACATTTAGTTGTTTATGTTATCCTTACTTGTTTTCTAATCATAAAATTGAACCGCGTTCAACACCATCTATCTTCTTAGGACATGCATCCAATCATCATGGGTATCGATGTCTTGAGTTAAATACCAATAATATCATTATCTCTCGTCATGTTACTTTTGATGAAACTGTGTTTCCGTACGGCTCCCAAAAATTATCCTAAGCACCTACATACACTTTCTTTGATGACTTACCTGATATTTTGACTTAACTACTTCGAACCACTCATGTTTTTTCTCTAGTAATACCAATGACCACAATAGCCCACATATTTCACCTATCGTTCAAACATCATCACCTACCACCTAGAGCCCAACTACGCCTTCCTCCATCATTCCTACCAATTTGGCCCAACAACTTGACCCCACCACTCCAGCTCACAATTCATTTGATACCAATCCAGGCCCCCCACTTCCACACCCGCTTGAACCGTCTACCTTATCTCCCCTTATTACCCCGGATCCGCCTCAGAATCCAAACCCAGCTTCGGTTCATCCTATGGTCACGTATTTTCGAGTCGGGACTAATAATCCTAATCCAAAGTATAATTGTCTTGTTTCCACTATCTCCCCTTTACCTAAGTCGTATGATGTTGTGTTTAGTGATCCGAATTGGCAAAATCCTACGAGTGACAAATATAATGTGATTATTAAAAATAGCACTTAGACTTAAGTACCGAGAGTATTGGAAACCAATATTGTCCGTTGCAAGTGGCTTTTTTGTCACAAGTATATGGAAGATGGCACACTTAGTCGTTAAAAGGCGCGTCTTGTGGCGAATGGTAGCACACAGGTTCAGAGGGTTAATGTCGATGAGACACTTAGTACAATTATTAAACCAGATATGATTGAGACAGTACTTAGTTTGGCAGTTTCTAGACATTTTACGATTCATAATCTTGATGTTAAGAATTTTTTTTCCATGGAAATTTATAATGGAATGCTTATATGCATCAGCCTCCTAGTTTTGTGATTCTGAGCCTCCTGATTATGTGTGTTTATTACAAGGATCTCTATATGGTCTTAAGCAGGCACCTCGAGCTTGGTTTCAGAGATTTGCTTCTTATATTACTCATGTCGGGTTTCATCATAGTCGTTGTGACACTTCTTTATTTTTTTATAGACAAGGGGTGGATACTGCTTATCTATTGTAATATTTTGATGATATTGTGCTTACTTCTTCTTCTAAGACGTTGTTACAGAGGATCATCGCATTATTACACTAGGAGTTTTCCATGACAGATTTGGGGGTTTTAATTATTTTTTGGGTATATCGGTTACACGAGATTCTTCAGGGATATTCTTATCTTAGAATAAATATGTTGTTGAGATTTTTGAGCGAGCACACATGGTTAATTGTAACCCTAGTCGAACTCTTGTTGATACTAATTCTAAGCTAGGATCGGACAATGATCTACTGGCTGATCCGACTTTATATAGAAGTCTTGCAGGTTCCCTTCAGTATCTTACGTTCACTCAACAAGATATATCTTATGCAGTGTAGCAGGTTTGTCTCTGTATATGTGATCTTCGGTAGCCTCATTTCTCAGCTCTTAAACAGATTTTGCAGTATGTTCAGGGTATGTTGGGCTATAGGTACTGAATATGACAAATAACATATCAAACATAATCAAACGCAATGGAACAAGCACCTATGAACGGATCCATAGAGTCATATGATCAATCAAACAAAACATGTAACACCCTACTTGGATAAATGGACTGTTACGTGTATTTATGGCGTGTCATCAAAGCATGCGAGGCAATGTATTAAACATTAGCTGACCATAACGGAAATACCGGAATCAAACATCGGTAGTCCAAACATAAGCTCAAAATATAAAAATTAAATACTGAAAGAAAAGGACGAAACAGTGTCCAAACAACCAAAGTAATGTATGTGTGCATAAAGTAAAGGAGTCTGGATAGCTCCCATCCAATGCACGTACTTTCTTAGAAGTCCTAAGATCATCCATGTGTACCTGCCGTTTGGAAACATGAAAGAAAACTACGGCTGAGCATAACGCTCAGTGAACGAATATGAAGCATGATAATAATATGCGGAAATAGAACTGATAACCAATACTGAACTAAAACTGTTATGAAAATTTGGAGCAACTGTGTAAAATCTGATATATCTGATTTATAAATATAAACTATCTTATTAACTGTTAAATCTGAAAAAAAAAACATTTACTGTATTTTAATTTGCCAGAGCTGATATAGGTCATGTGCTGTAACAACTGTGCATGAATAATTGGAGGGGTGATCTCGTCATGCTGTAGAGGGGTGACCTCTAAATAGCTGTGTTGGGTGGAGGGATCAGCTCCAATGTGAAGGATGTAGAGCACACACCACATTCACCTGATAACTATAAACTGATAAGTCTAGGATGCATCCATACGCCCCACTAATAATACTGATAAAATGGCCAAGCTGAGTTGAGTGGGACGATGCAGGATATCACTCTCCTGCATGTGAGTCACGACACCGGTGCCTCAAGTGTCATGGTTACGGTACCTCCGTAACTAGTACTACTGAGTGGTCATGCTTGTATATAAGGCTCAACCAATTTAACTTAATTATAAAACTGATTTCTGATAATTCTTATAAGATATAAATAGGGAAAGCAATTGGCTGCAGACGGGAAATCCTAATCATGCATAGAAAGGAAGTCGTTACTGAAAGGACGGAAAATCCGTACCTCATGTCTAGTAACCGGCCGAGATCAACTAACAGAAAGTCTACTCTGATTTCACGCGAGCTACAGGAATAAAGGACGCGAATAAGTGATCTGATCTTTATTTAAATTACTGATTTCTAGAAGCTTCTTATTTATTTACTTCATAACTTCTGTATGTATATTAACTGATAAATCTGAACTTATAATAATTCTCTTAATATCTATAACGACTTACTAATAATTATGATACAACGTGTTTTGACGTTATATTAATACTATAATAAGTTAACTCGTTAAAACATAAAGTTTCTAATTTAGAGGTTTCTAAAATAATATCATTCATATAATAAAATTATACCCTTTTAAAATATTAAAACTATTTTAATTTAACTCATCTAAAATACAACTTAAGGCATTTATAAAAAAATTAATAAAAAGGTATAATATAAAAATCTTCGTTTTATATGTTTAAACTATATCCCGAGCCTACCGAGATACCCCTTCTCGATCGCACTAAATAAATCAACAAAGTATACAAAATCTGTCTATTTGAATCTGCGACAGAAAAACTGTCGCTAAAAACTGTCAATAAAAGCTGAAATTCAAAACTGTCAATAAACAGTCCTGCGCCAGAAAGTTCTGTCTCAAAACTGTCACTAATTTCATTTTAAAACTTACTATTATTTCTGTCTAAACTTCCCATTGCTTTCTATATATTTTTCCCACTGTCTTCTATGTTTTTCCCACTGTTAAAGTAACCAAGCGCACCCTTATTTCTTAAACAGCCCGTTTGGGTTTTCTGTTTTTTGGTCAGCCAACGCAACACCCACCGAGACTTTTGTCTCGGTTGGGCTTCAACCAACACCAACCGAACCCCTGCTGTTGTTGTTGATCGGGGCTGGCAAAGAGAAACCAGCGAGAGTATATGACTCTCGGCTGAACAAAACATATCCCGCCGAGAGTCTAAAACTCTCGGTTTCTTTTCTTCTTTTTATTTTAAACATCCAACCCGATTACATCTTATATAATTTCCAAGTTTACATATAAATTCGTGTTTATACAAGTCATCAAAAAAGATTCGACAAAATGAAAGGGAGAGGGTTTGTTTACCTTGATTTCTTGATTGGAACAATCGTACACACACTACCCGAATATAACTTAGATCAAAACCATTTTTTTTGTTCTTGGTGCCGCCGGTTTAACTCCACAACCCTAGCTCTCTCTTTTTTTTTCTTCGACTAAATGAAACAAAGGGTAAACCCCCCGTCCTATTTTAAACCCATAGTAGACTAAAGCCCATAATCTTCTTTCTTTTTTTTAAAACCCGGCCATAAGTCCTTTTACCTTTCTTTTCTTGTTTTTTTATAATTGTTGATACAAAGTTGGATGATCCTTGCTAGACCCAAATTAGGCTTAATTCAGGTTGGCTGGGCTCCGGCTCTTGCACCAAGTGAATTGTCTTGTTGAGATCCTGCACACTAAAGCAACACGCGTTTGGCTTACCGTGGGAATGTATCCCACGATTAGTCTCTGGCGTGAGAGTAAGTAATCGGTTAGGGTTCAGAATCGGATGTGAGTTTAGGGTATGTAGAATGTAATACCTTTGTGGAACCCTTGGGGTTCCTTATATAGGCAGTGAAACCCTAATGGGCTCACTGTTTACTTCGGTCCCAAGCATAAGATAATCACCATAATTAGCTTGATTGTTATCTTCTAATTATGGCTAGTGTATATACTATACTTGAAGGTAAATGCCAATCCTAATAGGATTGTGATTTTGTCTAACCCTGTCTCAGCTGTACCGGGCCATGGGCCGCACACACTTTATGCGGCCACTGTTCATTCAAGCCCGTAAGCTTAACTGATCAATCCAACCCATTCGTGATGGGCCGGATGCGGGTAGTACCCATGGGCCGGTTTCATGACCCGGCTGGGGACTATACGTCATCATGTCCCCCCAGTCTAGTTGTTACAGCCGTAGGCGGAATATATAGACTAACAAGATGCTCCTCGGACGTACCAAGAAAGAACATTATGAAATGCTGAATATTTAAAACCATGTTTTGGTCGCACGTATGTGACGACCGAGACAAATTAAATGAAACATTGAATATCGTCTTACGTATGACCGCGTATCCCGACATAATTGACTGTTCATCTGCCATTTTGACTGACAAAGTGCAAACAGTCAGAACCTCGAGCGACGCAATCTTCTGAGTCAGAAGTGACCCGTGGGTCCCACCTGACTTTTCACTTGCCACTTTCTTCCCAACCACACGATTCTGGTGAGTGGAAGACACGTGTCATGAATCTAACGAACCATGACCAACAAGGCAACCCTATAAATAGGTTGACCATACGGATGTGTGTGACACACAGTCTTTTTCTCATTTCTGCAATTAACGATTTATCCCCTATCACCACCTTCTTTCGCACGGATCCTCTCCTACACAGGTTAGAATACCACGCCTTCAACTTATTTTAATTAATAATGGCTCGGAGAAACAACCCTTTCCATTGGATCCGTGCTAAACGTAATGACGGAGGAGAAACTAGGGCACTTTTGCTCTGATTTCTTAATTCCTAGCAACCTTCATCCCTCTCTTCCTGATGCAGGGGACCTCATAACGGAGGCACCCCAGGGTAAGATTGGCTTATACACTTGTCTCTTTGACGCGGCCAATTACCGCATTCCTTTTACCAGATTCCTCGTAGATCTCCTAGGCTACTATGATGTACATATCACCCAGTTACACTGTATAGGCGCACGTAGAGTTATTTAGGCTGTTTTATACCCCCAACTTAGTGAATGGATGGCTTTACTTTAAGAAACGATCCCCAAACAGCCCCACATCACACAATAAAGCCAAGGAGTCGCTAATAAATTGGTACGACCACTACTTTTTTATTGACGCAGTAGTTTGGCCGACTGATTTTGTATTTAAACATAGAGTATCTCCTGACCCTCCTCCCCGGGCTGGTACATATAATACCCAACATTCCCAAGAATTAGATAGGAATAGGACAGGGTTTCATAGGAATGTACCCGAGTCGTTCCTTTGCCTGCTAGGGATTAGCCGTAACTACTTTGGCCCGTCCAACAAATACCCTGTGTTTTGGAGGAGGCGTGGTGAAGGTAGGTATAGTATCCACACTCCTAAACATATATAAATCCGTTGTCCATAACTAACACACTTCTTTTCTTTATAGAAATGAACTTCTTTGGAGTCCTACGCCAAGGTGATCCTAAAACCATACCAGAAGGAGACCGCCCTAGACGAGAAAACGAGCTACCCCTTCTCGAGCAAACCCGCAACGTGACAATCTCCCTAGCAGCCATACCGGACCCCCAATCTGATGAGGAAGAAACAATTATAAAGACCCCCGAGGATTTTGGCAATGAGGACGGGGACAATATGATGCTAGAGAATGAAGCCGGGCCCTCATCCCCACCTAAGACTGCCACCCCTGCCCATGAGGAGGAGCAGGGTGATAACATAGAGAGAACCACCTCCAGCCTTTGCCAAATGTTGGGCGATGATGAGGAGGAGGTGCAACACGTAGAGGAGGAGGATGAAGAGGAAGGACCTCAACTTGTCCCAAAGCGCACCCGCAGAAAGAGTAAACGGGTAAAGAGAGCCACCGAGGCCGTGATAGGGGAACACAATGCCCCTGCCAAAAGACTGCGTGAGGACCACCCCCTTTACCAATCTGGTGAGAGTACCAACCAAGCCTCAGAGACGGCGCAGGCTGCTCCCATAGCTCCGGACGTGCCGTTACCAGATGTCGAGCCAGTCACTTAGGTGCCCCCCACTACGTCCGAGCTGGAGAAAACCAACATGTAAGTCTTCCGCACATGCTTGTCATTACTCTTCTTGAAGTAAAAGGTACATCCTTCCGTAGATAAGATTAATGTTTATTTCAATTTTTTGTTGCAGGGATGAACAAGCTGGTGTCGCGCCTGTCCAAGAGACAAGGAAGGAGAAGGAACCTGTCCTGCATGCCATAGCGACCAAATCTGGCCCAACCTTTGAGGAAGGTACTCCCACGACTTCACAAGAGATACCGATGTCCGACCCCCTCACACACTTCAACCCTGATTGGAAGATAACCACCTCCTCTAGAATGAGGGAAGCTGAAGAATGCCAGGACTATCTGAACAACTGCATTCCACCCGGCCTGGTAAAGGATATAAATTCACTAAGTCATGCAGACTTGGTGGATGAATATAATGGTGCCTTGGTATATCAGATGGCGATGGGTACTTCCATGCGGGTGAGATTTGAGGCTGACTTAGAGCATGTTGATTCCCTAAAGAGGAAGAATAGCCGAAGGGAGAAAATGATCGAAGACCATGAAGCCCAGATCTCCGCCCTTCAATCCTAACTTGCTACTGCTGAGGCCACTATTAAAGAACAAGTCGTACACGCCAACACTCATGACCAACATGTGGCCGAGCTTGAAGCCCAACTTGAGACTGCAACCACTAAGGTATGCATCCGTATAGTAGCGCACCCACGTCCACATTATTCTATATTCTAACCTTATGGTATCTTATGTAGGCGACCGCGGTAGAAGCTTTGGCAAAACCTCTTCTGACCAAGTATCCACCCTTATGAAAGAGCTCGAAAACGCAAAGGCATTGATCTAAGGCGAGGAGATGCTGAAAGAGGAGCTTGCCAAAGAAAGGGTCGTGGTGGAACAGTTGATGGAGGCTTCCACACAAAAGGATATAGAGTTGAACGCCCTTTCCGCAGACCGCGATGAAGTACTGTATCCCCAACTACTAGCAGCCATTTTCGGCCGCAGGTGGATGGTGGGTCATGGGGCGCGCCTGGCCGTTACGAGAGTGCTAGAGGCCCCTCAATTTATGCAGCAATTTGCAGATCTAATATCAGATGGCATCGACCACGGGCGTCATGAGGGTATGGTTATGGCCGCAGAGTTAATAAGTAAGAAGCATAATTTTACTAAACATGCTTACTTTAACATTGGAGCCGCAGAGAAGATGACCGCGTCCATGGCTGCTATGCGAGATCTGTAGTACCCCTTCTTAGCTGAGCTCGAGTCTACTTAGGATGCGTCCAACAAGGATATCATGGAGAAGCTAAGCCTAGGTGCATTCTCGCAGGACGAGGGACAATCCCGGACTCACTTCACACCCTCCCCCAACCAACTCACTCTTCCCATTTACGAGGACGTCACCAGGATCGTAGTTGGTGAGCAATTATTAAGTGAAGTGCTGGAAGTGAACGCGGCTCGGGCTCTGAACAGGAAAGATCATGGTGAAGCATTGCCTCGAGTAGCTAAAGAGCAGCGGGAGAGAGGTAAGTTTCTCCCCCCAATATAGGGCGCTCCTTTATTGATGTAATTTCTGAACAATTTGGTCTGTAACAAACATTCGTTCGTGGATGTCCACGGTACTTTGATCTTTTGTGACAGCATCTGAACATTTAGAATATGATATTTATGAGTCCGTGGTAGTCACAGCAATTTTGATAGTTGGAAACTTACTTATATTTTTTGGATATTATATCTATGTCGCATGACATGCGACATCTTACCTAGAATAAAGCTAATTCTATATTTTACTAGACGTGCGGCGTGCGTCTTTACCATGTACAACACTATGTAAGTGTGTCATATGGAAACTTATTACAACGTTTTGTGAGTAAGGTGTCTAGTAAGGATACATGATCCGCGTCACTGGGGTTGCATCCCTCTTATGCGACAAGTTGAATTATTAGGTTCACTTAATCCTCTTACCCCGCCTAGAGGCGAACAGTACATGTACGGTTTTGAATGAATTCATATGAATAAGAAATGGCATATTATAACAATAATAAAGAAATCTAAAAGACACGACAATAATTTGCACAAGAACATGTCGTGGAGCTAGCTAGGCACCACGACATTTTATTAGAACATTTACGATTTTTTGACAAGAATGAAAAATCCTAAAACAAATAGAACCCAGAAAGCATGAAAACAAAAAATACATGGATCTTCATTGAAGCCAACCATAGCGAAGTGTCCATGCGGAGGCCGTAGCCTTTTAAAGATAGTACTTTTTAAGAATGCAGATATTCCATGTACGTTCCAGGTCACGGCCATCCATGTCACGCAACTTGTACGTGCCCTGTCCTAAGGCTTCCGTAACCTCATACGGCCCTTCCCACTTGGGGCCCATCTTTCTTGTATTCTCCGCGTGACTTGTCTCGTTAGCACGATAAACAAAATCTCCCGGTCGAAAGGAAACACCTTTAACCTTGGCATCGTAATAAGCGTTCATCCGTGCTTTGGACATGGCCTCATTGATGGACGTTATTTCTCTTTTTCCTCCAACAAGTCCAGATTAATCCGGAGTTGCTCATCGTTCATGACGACATTAACCTCCGCCGTGCGGATGGTCGACATTCCAATTTCTGCTGGTATAACAGCCTCGATCCCGTAGGCCAGTGCGAATGGAGTGACCCCATTGGCTGTTTTAATCATAGTCCTATGCGCCCATAGAACATGCGGCAACTCATCTACCCACTTGGCACTTCGTTCATCCAAGCATGCCTTGATGCCTTCACCTAAGCTTCTATTTGCCCGCTCCACAACACCATTGGTCTGCGGGTGCTTAACAGATGCGAAGCGCCGCGTTATATTCAATTCCGCGCACCAATCCTTGAATGGATTATCCGCAAACTGCCTCCCGTTATCCGAGATGATTTCTCTGGGCAAGCCAAAATGGCACACAATATTTTCCCAAACAAACTTTTTTAACCTGCTTGCCCGTAATGGATCTAACCGCCTTAGCTTCTATCCATCGTGTAAAGTAGTCCATTGCGACGATCAAGAACTTAGCTCCCCCTGCAGCAACAGGAAAAGGTCATGCGATGTCGATCCCCCACTTATATAATGGCCATGGGGATGTGATGGGTGTCAGTTCTTGCTGCGGATGTCCGGTATTGGTCTGTACACTTGGCAATCACTGCATTTACGAATCATGCCACGTGCATCCCTATGCATAGTAGGCCAATAAAATCTTGTGCGTAGAGCTCGTGCTTCTACGGATCGGGGACCTGCGTGCATACTGCATGACCCTTCATGTATCTCACTGATCACATAGGTAGCTTGGTGTGGCCCGACACACCGCAAACACGGCTGTAAGAAGGAGCGCTTGTACATAATACCTTCTCGGAGCTCAAAGTGATGCGACTTTCTTCTGATACGTCGTGTCGCCTTTTCATCATCCGGAAGGGTTTCATCAGTTAAATAGCTGATGATCGGGGTCATCCATGTAGGTCCATCTTCCTCAACTATAGCTGCGATTTCCCCTCCCATTATAGACTTTTCCATTAGTATTTCTACCAAGACTTGCTTGGATAAGTGGGCGAAGCTTGTAGACGCAATCTTGCTAAGAGCATCCGCTTTCTTGTTTTCACCTCTTGGTACCTGCTTGCTAGAAAACTTCCTGAAAGTAGCTATGAGTGACTTGAATTTATCCAAGTATCGAACCATGTTATCCTCCTTGGCTATGTAACCTCCTAAAATGTGGTTCGCGACAAGCCGTGAATCCATATAAGCCTCAAGGTTGCGGACTCCCATTCTAGCGACGACTTTTAAACCCACGATCAACGCTTCATATTCTGCCTCATTATTAGTGGCTGTGAATTCAAAACGCAGGGCGTAGGTAAAATCCATTCCTTCCGGATTCGTGAGGATAAGGCCAGCTCCTGACCCGTCCGTGCACGAAGATCCGTCAGTAAACAAAACCCATGTTTCTGTTGGAACTTCCTCTCACTGTGTCACTGGTCCATCCTCCTCTGGCTTCTCAATTAGGAAATGTGCCAAGATTTGGCCTTTGACCGTTGTCCTTGGTCTATGGGAGATGTTATGCTCTCCTAGTAGAATGCTCTTCTTCAGTAGCCTATCGACTAAGTCTGGCTTGGAGATGATTTGTTTTATTGGTTGATCAGTGATAACCACAATTGGGTGCGCCTGAAAGTACCAGCGTAACCTTTTCGTGGCGTATACCAATGAAAAAACCAACTTCTCCATCGAGGAATAGTTCAACTCCGGCCCTTGTAGTGTTCTACTTATGAAGTAGACCGGAGTCTGGACTGTATCGCTATCCGTCATGAGTACTGCACTTATTGCTCCGTGTGTAGCCGACAGATACATAATGAGCTCTTCCTTGGGTCGGGGAGCCACTAGCATGGGAAGGGCCGCGAGATGCTGCTTAAGCTGACCAAAAGCTTCCTTTTCCTACTTTGTCCAACGGAAATCTCCTTTCTTGATGCACTTATTGAGTGTTTTGAATAGAGGTAGTGATTTCTCCGCGGACTTCGACAAGAACCTACTTAGCTCGGCCAGCTTTCCATTTAGTGATTGTACCTCCTTTCGTGTCCGAGGGGATGGTAATTGTATCACCGCGTCCGTCTTTTCTGGACAAGGCTTGATGCCGTTTGGAACAATCATATATCCACGGAACATCCCTTCCGTGGCCCCAAACGTGCACTTTTTTGGATTCAGTTTCATGTTGATTCTCCTCAACGTGTCGAACGTCTCCTGGATGTCACGGAGAAGTGCTTCCTCCGTATGACTCTTGATGACTAGATCGTCAAAATAGACCTCAAGATTGCGGCCTATCTGGGAATCGAAGGCTTTATCAACAAGTCGCTGATATGTCGCTCCGGTGTTCTTTAGTCTGAACGACATTTTTGTGTAACAATACACGCCCTGACTAGTCTGAAACGCCGTTTTCCTCCTCATCTTCTTCCGCCATCTGGATCTGATGGTATCCTTTGTATGCATCTAGAAAACACTTGAAAGGGTATCTACATAAGGATTCCACTTTCCAATCAATTTCTGGTAACGGATAACAGTCTTGCAGACAAGCTTTGTTCAAGTCCGTGAAGTCCACACACATGCGCTTACTCCCGTCATGCTTCTTGACCATGACCGGGTTGGATAACCACTCGTGGTAGTATATCTCGCGCATGATTCCCGCGTCTACTAATTTCCGTACCTCTTCCAGTATTACCTGACTGCGCTCTGGTGCTTGTCCACGCTTCTTTTGTTTAACATGAGGATATCCCTGGCGGATTTGAAGTTTGTGTTCTGCTATCGAGCGCGGCACACCCGTCATGTGCTTAGGCTCCCATGCGAATACATCCAGGTTCTCTTTTAGGAGAGAGCACATGGCCCTTTTTCCGTTATCTGAGAGCGTTCCTCCTATGGACAACTCTTGTTCTGTGTAGTCGGGATGGATTGCCACCTTCTAATTGGGGGGCGGTGATCCTTCCTTAATGGGAACAAGCTCGACTGGTGTCGTCACGGTATGGCATTCGGATGCTGGCATGATTGAATTGTAAATAGTAACAATTCCCCCCTCAACAGGGAACTTAATCATATCGTGAGCCGTGGACGGAACTGCCCGTATGGCCTGGATGCCTGGTCTTCCAATAATCCCATTGTATGGAGAGTGTGAGCGTATCACCATAAAGTTCATCCACGCCATGGTGGAATGCTCTTCATTCCCAATGGTTACTAGGAGACGCAGTTGTCCTATTGGCCAGATAGTGTCTCCACTAAAGCCAATGAACGGCGATGTGGCTGGTACTAATTGGCTTCTTATTTCTGGTCGTAGCTGTACGAAACAGTGTTCGTAAAGTACTTCCGCCGATGACCCTCCATCCACATACATACGACGAACATTGTGTGTTCTAATGCTTACCTCAATCGTGAGAGGTGCATCAGCCACGTCACTTGTTGTAATGGGAGGGAATGATATTTCTCTGCCGCGTGAAAATTTTTGACTAATTTTATGCTTTGTGCGGCGCTGCCAAGATTGGATCATGTATATAGTCGAAGTCTTGTCCTTTTGGGGATCCTTCTTATCATGCTTTTTGTTATCCTTTCCGTCCTTCCAATCCTTGACCAAATGTTTTTGTTTGCCTGTCTTGATCAGTGACTCAATGTGCTTCTTGAGCTGGATGCATTCCTCCGTGTCGTGGCCCTTGTCGTTGTGGAATTGGCGAAAGCGATTTCCTTGACGACGGTCCACCGAAGTTGTCATTGGGGGAGGCCTTGGGAAGTTCGCCCCTTCTGTCAACAAGATGTCCCGGTAAGTCATCTTTAGGGGGGTGAATTTGTCATCCGACCGCCCTCCTTTGTTTTGGCTCTTGTAGTCCGAGCCTCTTCCATTGCCTAGGTTGCTTTGACCACCCGACTGTCTCCTGGAGTGGTCGTTCAATCGATAGTTGTATTTTCCCTTTGTAGGATTGGCTGCGGCTACCGCGGTTTCTCCTTCTACAAAATTCCTGACCCTTTCCATGAGGTCATCATACTTCTCCGGTCGTTTGTCATTGAGGCACCTAATTAACTCCTTGTCTGTTATGGCATGCATGTAATCGGTAATTTTTAGGAGATCCGGCATCGTTTTTGTGCACGTGCACTTGTCATTGAAACGTTCCGTGAAGTCCTCCGTAGATTCTCCAGGCTGTTGCTTGACGGTTGCTAATGAGACCGGATCCCTATTATACTTCTTTCGCTGTGTATAATTGTTTTTGAATGCAGTACGCAGCTCAGTGAAGCTATCGATGCTTCGGGGAGGAAGTCTCTCAAACCAATCACGGGCATTGCCAATCAAGGTTGAATTGAACATCTGGCACCATATTTGCATGGGCCATCGTTCGATTTTTGCCTGCGTGTCAAATATCTTTAGGTGATCATCCGAATCACCAGACCCATCATAGGTTTTGACGCACGCTGGCATGCGACGCTTCTTATCCTCGGAGTAATTCCGTATGCGAAGGGTAAAAGGATCTTCCCTAGGATCACACCATGGACGGGAGAGATTGGGTCACACCATGGGCGGGAGAGATCCTCCCCTTCCACCTCACGATAGTAAGGGCCACCGTAGTACCCCTCATCGTCCGATGGTGGTGGAGAAGTACGCTTAGGTCGGAGACGCTTGGGTGGATGGTCATCCGAATCTTCTCCCGAGGGACCGGGGAAAGGGGGCGGTGCCCCACTTCTTGGCTGAGGATCACTTTTATGAGAAGAGCTAGAAGCTTTCTTACCGGTATTCACCCTATCCCACACGCTTGTGCGGCGATTTTTCTTGGTTAATTCCAAGTCCGGTCGTTCGGCCGAGTCGTCAGATCTATCTACTTCTTCACGAGATTATAGTAGTTTGTAGGATCGAGGTTTTCTAAGGATTAGGCATTGTTGAATTACCTATTGAGATGGAAGGGAAATGGAAGAACTTAGAGAGAGAAAGAAAGAGAGAAAGGAGAGAAAGATAAGAAAGATGAATGTAATTAATGAATGTGTTCAACAACGACCCCTCCTAACATGCTAGGAGGGGGGTTTATATAGCCC
Organism: Glebionis coronaria; assembly: GCA_025667525.1. Classification (NCBI taxonomy): domain Eukaryota; kingdom Viridiplantae; phylum Streptophyta; class Magnoliopsida; order Asterales; family Asteraceae; genus Glebionis; species Glebionis coronaria. The sequence continues at coordinate 569,818,022 of CM046881.1, forward strand.
ACCCTACATGTGGGATATATGGGCTATATTGGATCACGAGCCCAATATCATTGGAGTGACCGATCCTTTCTAAATACGTAAAAAGGTATTTCCAACAATCTCCCCCAAAGGGAGGTCACTCCAAGTTACAATGTCCTAAATAGTCTATAGCTCGTGATCTATGCTAATAATGATGTGACCGAGACTTTCCTTGGAAAAAAGTATTTCCAACAATCTCCCCGAAAGGGAGGTCACACCGTTTTACAAAATCTTAAACCTAGCATACTATGCTTGAGTCTTCGATCTTGTTCTTGTGAATATGCTTGATGTGATCTTTGACTTTAGCCTTGAGCATGTTTCCTTGCCTTGATCTTGTGCATTCATCACTTGTGATATTCGCCTCTTCGTGACTTCATGTTCCACATACTTATACCTTTATAATTCTTGAAAGCTTCAGAGTTTGATACAGCGGAAGACTTGACCTTCAGACTTTCTTGAATTCGTTGAAGTACTGAGTGTATGCAGTATAAGCATGTGGTTACGACTTCTTCTGGATTGTACACCGTAATGCCACCTTCTTGTTACGCTGCATAAGACAGTTAGCAACAAACCATATACACGGATGAAATGGCCTTGAACATTTCATTCTAATTCGGTAGCATTTTACCTACGGCCGATGAAGACCGTTGAACGATATTAAATATCGTACTTGTGGCAGGTAGTTTCAATAAAGAACCTCCTTGACAAGATTTCGCAGGTAAACCCGTTCTCTTTACTCGACCGTCCAAAGCTGACTGCGAACGTAAAGAGTGAATCATTTGGATAATAATATCTGCATGATTTGAAGCCGTCAATTCATGTTCCTGGAACAAGTGAAATTCAATTAAGAACCGCACCATCGTTGCTTTCCAGTTGTCACGAGCTTGATTCGTATAGAATCTTGCAAGTTACCTACCAAGTGCTGTTTGAGGTTAACACTAGAAGGATTTCCACTCATCACTGTGAACACTAAGGTATCACTCTGAGTGTTCTGGCAAGATCACTAAGATATTGCGTAGAGGCCTGGAACGTGTTTAATTTCTTTTAAGAATTAAACCTCTGTTGCTTTCCAGTTATCACAAGTTTAATTCATAAAGAATCGCACAAGTCACCTACCATGAGCTTTTTGATATTCGCTCAAGAAGGATTTCCATCTTCATTGTAAATACTTTCGTATTACTCGGATGTTCAGGCAAGATCATGAAGATTTCGCGTAGGACTCTTAAGATCTTTCTTACTTTTTCACAGTGTATGAAGAAGCAAGGAAATATGAAAGTGTGTCCTAATGAGATATTTGATGACCTCAAATGGCTCTAGACTCGATCGTGCATTTTGGATTTTAGTGATCGGAGGCTGGAGAGGAGTGCCACCATTTCAATACCAATTTATTCGGAGTGAATAAATCAATAGATAATGCGTTGTCTCCGTGTGATTAAAACAAATATCTTTTGTGAGATATCTGAGTTAGCTGGGATGGGTTGTGCATTGCATCACTGGGTCCATGATGTCTATCTTCAATATCAAGAATTATTAAAAATGATCTCAATAGCATATGTATTGACCCGGTTTCAGCCTAAGTTGTAAGGAGGGCTTCTTTCTTTACACCCTTTATCTTTACAATTCTTTTTCATTCTTCAACCCCTTCAATTCTTACCAATACGTCATCACTAGCACCTTGTTGTGATTGTTCCAGTTCTAACTTAAGTACTTGGTCGGTATTCAGCTACGTTCACAATCTTTCTCCATCTTTCCTAAGGACTACTATTTCTAGCTATGGAATGTCCTTGGGAAGATTTCTCCGGTTCTAGAGGAATCATTGGACATTAACCTATCCTACCATCCTTATGTCACCACAATCTTCACCGTCGTGAATAGAGATGTTATGGGTAAGTGTATGTCACCATGAAATCCATTTTGAAGTGAAAATCCATTTTGCTCCCCCTTAACATATGCCACGATATCCGAAAACATTTTGCACATGTCGGGATGAGCTATCACGTTAAGTCAAACCATTTATGATTGATCATATCCCATATTAAATCACATTTTCTCCCCCATATTAAAAATATTAACCCAATCGATATTTTTAATATCAATTGATTTAATAGTATTTTAAGAAAATTTGGGAAGAAAAATGCAAATCCAATTATCTTCATGAATTACACAAGCTCCCCCTCAAATTAATGAGGGTGTGCTGAAACGTAAATTAAATACCTTTTAAACACAAGTGTAAGGTATTTTTAATATCAATTCATCATATATGATAATGAATTCACAAGATTAGCAATTTACGAGGTAGGACCTGAATGATGGAGAACATCATATGAAAGATTCACATGGTTCTTGTTCACGAATGTTGGTCACCTCGTCACGTCTGAAGTTATCTCTTGACTCCATGTGTATGATTGATATCGTTGTCTTGACACCAATATGTGAACTTGGCACTCTCGGCATCAAGGATTCTGAATGCTGGACAATTGCTCCCCCTCAATTGTTGACCCGTGTTCTATTGAAAGAGTTGTAGTCACTGTTTGAGTAGTCGCATCGTCGAGTATGTAGATATCATTTGTAAGTTGCTACGGTTGGTGGAGATGATAACTTCATAAAAACAAGACTTCTCTTGTTTTAACAAATAAATGCACTGAATTGTACATATATTCGTGTTAGATTATGTTATTACGTAAACACAATCCCTTACATGGTTATAAAGTAAACCATGCCCGAGAAAATTAATTCCCGTTGTTGAGTCGAAGTTACATTTTGAGCATGTTTTAAAACATTTGAACTTCTGCTCGAACTTTATTTACAACCCCGTGTCATTATTGAATGACATTTCTAGTATCGTAAATATTATCGATTCCAGAAGACATGCTCTTTTTATCAAAACATTTTTGAACATACAATTTTGAAAGATTTAGAAAAAAAAACCTTTTGAGAAATTCTCGAAAAATTGTGTTCAAAGTTTTGAAAACCAATTACTTGAGCTTAAGATGTTGAATATCTTATAAAACGAGCTCAAGTCTGAGAAGTTGTAAACTTCCCGTTGTGAAGGATAAGTTTATCATCGGCGATAAACTTTCCTTTTAACTATAGAACGAGTCCTAAGCTGACATTTACTTAGGAGTCGTGTTCATGAGCTTGAAAACTTTGAATGTTTTAACGGAAAGCTCTTGATCGAGAAATATGAATTTCTCGTTATGAGGAAAAGTTCTCTTATTTAAAAGATACACTTTCCTTTCTGAGCTTAAAACTTGTAATGTTTTAATACAAGCTCATGACCGAGAAAAATGAATTTCCCGTTACGAGGATAAGCTATCTTTAAAGATAAGCTTTCCTAAAATTGAAGTCCGAGTTACAGTCTGATATTTAACTGTAAGTCATTGTGCATAAGCTTAAAAACTTCGAATGTTTTTAATATAAGCTCATGCCCGAGAAAAATTAATTTCTCGTTGTAAGGATAAGTTTATCATCGGCGATAAACTTTCCTTTATTTGAAGAACGGGTCATCATCTGTTATTTAATGATGAGCCTTATACACGAGCTTAAAACCTTTGAATGGTTTTAGGATAAGCTCGTGTCCAAGAAAACTTAATTTCTTGTTAAGAGGGTAAGTTATCGTTGCGTAGATAAACTTCCCTGTCTCTGAAGTCCGGGTCATCGTCTGTCATTTAACGAGGAGCCATTGTGCATGAGCTTAAAAACTTGGAATGTTTTTGATATAAGCTCATGCCCGAGAAAAATTAATTTCTCGTTGTTAGGATAAGTTTACCATCGGCGATAAACTTTCCTTTCTTTGAAGATCGAGTTATAGTCTGTGATGTGACTATAAGTCCTTGTGCACTGTAAGCTTAACTGGAAATCCCCTGAGACACTTGTTTCTTAGATATCAGCTTCTTTAGCAACCAAACTCTGAGAGTGTCCTTAATTGAATGGTATACAATGATTGGACCGCTTCGTTCTTTTGGAACATCCTCTTTGGTACCTGCATTCTCATTTGGAATATGCATGCTTTGATATGGGTTAGCGATATCTATCTTAGAAGCAAGTGGGGGTTCGCAGTTTTCTTTTCTTGTGCTAGATGTGCTCTGAGGAGATGATTCACTTGTCTTAGCTGGTAAACGTTTTCTTTTATAGAAAACCTTAAGTTCATGCTTAGGTGATGCATCCTCCTTTTCAATTTCCTCCCTAGTAGTCTTAATAGAATCGGAGACTATCCTAGTTAAAGGGCACACATTTTCTACAAGGGTGAAAGTTCTACCAGTGGGGCGCCATATTTTACCAATGGGTTTGATTTTGGCAACCCACTAGGATTTAAGTCTAGCACGGGAGTTCACCTCATTAAGTAGTTTCTTGATACAAGAATCATGATTTGCCGTAAAGACACATTTTCTACTTGTTTTACAAGTAGCATATTTAATGTCCGAGTAAGATCTAGAATTCCTAGATGATTGATTGATGCTCCTAGGATGTGACATGCTACGTTTAGCAGTGTTTGGTAAGCTAGAAGGCATATGAGTAGGTTTGAAATTCATATCTCTTACTTGTGTCTGTTGCTTAGCTTCCCTTAGACCAAATGTATGGCGAACGTCATTTGAACTAGTTCGAGACGTGTTATTTGGACTATGTCTAGGGAGACTAGAGGAAATCATGTGATTAGGTCTTGCAAAAGCTGTTTTAGTCATACTGGGCATAGATGGTGGAGTGACTCGTCTAGGAAAATGAACCAAATCAACTTGGGAGGCAAACCGCGGTCTCGAGGATTGTGGTCGCTCGGATCTAAATGCAGTAGGTTCTCTGACAGTCGTTTGTCTGACGAACTGATTTGTAGGCGGTTTCCCCAAGATTGATGGTTTTTCAAACTTAGTGTCCACACTAGGTCCTTTAGTTTTCCTCAAATCGTTTTTCAAGGCAGCTATAGCAAAGACCTTTTCCTGTACTTGAGCCTTTAAGGTCTCATTTTCTTTGAACAATTCATCTTGGGATGCCAATTTAGATTCAAGCAACTTAATTTGTTTCAAAAGATTATCTTTTCAGCTTTAGAATCTAGAACTGTTTGATCCAATTTTCTTTCAAGAAAAATGTTTGACTTTTCAAGTTTTTCAAAGTATGTTTCAAATTTGTCCGTTTTCTTAGAAAATTCAAGTTTGGCATCCTCAAGATCTTTTAATTGTTGAGCTACAATCGTTTCGAGCTCTCTAATCTTGGAATCAGAAGCAGTTACTGAGGCAGTTATAAGACAATTATCATGATGTTTAGCATTTTGAACACTTTCTCCCCCATTATGACTCATATCGGATGAATCAGAAGTGGTATTTCTATCACTCTTTTCTATCCCATGTTTGTCATAGTTAGGTTCAGCATGCTCAATATGCTATATTTCATCAGCATATACATCATCAACATTACATTTTACCATGTCCGCAGGCTCTTCGTCATTAACGGGTAAGGTGTCATCAAAAGAGTTCTCGTGAACATTGCCTGACGTGCCACTGGTATCATGTTGTCCTCCTGATTTCGTGCTCTTGCCATCGTTAGGCTCCAAGTTGTCAACCGTATGACCATTCTCCTCTTGTATTTGCATCATAGATTCTTGCACTCCATTATCATACACTTGGTGAAGTCTGGATCTTTCATAAATCGAAGACGAAACCGATGTCATAAATTTCAATAGTTTATCACGGAAATCTTTAACATCGTTCTGTGTGTATTGAAAAAATGACCGGCATATCCCTGAATTGTCAGACTTGATGATATTGAATTGGAGGAAAGGCGTGAGTTGTGTCACAAGAGCCTGATATGCAGTTTCTGATGCAGAGTGATTAAAGTCTTCTTTGTGAAGTTGCTCAGCTAGGTGGTTCAAGTTGAGAAATAGTGAATCGATGAATGTATAATGATTTTGACCAAAGAGTGTCACAAATTCGCTTCCTCCTTGAACCCATGCAATAGTCCTAAGATGTGACTGAAGTAGTCGACATGAAATTATACCACTTTCTCTAGCTGTGTTTTGCATGTGATGCAAGTCTCCCTCTTGAAATTTCGAATTCAAAGACTCCATTGATATATGACGAAAAATAATCGTGATTGTAGTTATATTCGGAATCTTGCAATTCGTGAAGAAATTTCGAAAGATCCGTAAATAACTTTTTTAAAAATCCACGATAGATGAGATCACACTTTTCTCGGCTCAAAAATTGTTGTCGGCTCAAACGTTGAAAAAATAAACCGGAGACCAATTCAACTGTGGCTCACTCCAAAAAAGAAAGCTCGTCGGTCCGTTAAATAATTTACCACGTTGGTCCTTTCTAAATACCCGCCTCAACACGATGTACCAAATCCAACATAAACTTAACTAAAAAAAATTAACTTTAAAATATAAAATATAAAAAGTTTAACTTTTTTTTTTAAAAAAAGAGTTGCTTCACTCAAATTCAAAAAATAAATAAATAAATAAATAAATAAAATAAAAAAATAAAGAAAGAAAAACTGGTATGTATCGGTTTTAAAGAAAATAAAATCTTAGATAAGATGTGTCAAAGATTGAGTCCACGTGTTTGCTTTGACAACACTTGCCTAGTTTCCTCCGTCCCAAATTAATATATAATTTCTACCCATAAGACCTAATCCCACTAACCACCGTCTCTCTCTTCTCACTTAGTATATATCGCCCCCTCTCTCCCCTAGAACATATCGCCCCTCATCCCTCTTTCTTGTTACCTACGCTGCACTGTTTAAAACCAATCCAGACACCAACACACTCAACTTCTCTTAAACTCCTCCTTTAATTGAAACTCACGGTTGAGACAAATCTTAACAAAGATTATTGTGATTAATCTCACTCAACTCACTCAAAGATTATGTGGCTGCAAGATCTGATGATAAAGGGTCTCGGGTAAGATAGTTGTTTGATGTTTTCTTTTGTTTTTAATCGAAATCAAGACAAGAGTTGAACATAAATGTTCTAATTCTGTCTCAGATTTCGTAAATTAAAGATGGTTTCCCCACACATTGGATCTATGATGAGATACGTTTCGAATGTATAGATCTTAATTGATCTTGACATGCATGTGCAAACACGAAATAGAAACTGAGATCTTGTGTATTGTTGATTTCAAAAAAAATGTGTCGAGTGTTTTTTGTGTCGGGAGAGTGGTTGGTTGTTTTCAGGAGACTCAGATTTGTGTCTCGAGTCTGTTGAGGTTTTTTTGGTGAAATCGAGTGTTGTTGTGTGTGTTGTTGGAGTCGAGGGTCTGATGAGGGTCTTGTCAATGTTTTTGAGTCTGTTGGTTAAAGTTTAGATTTGAGTCTGTTGATGTGTGAGTCTAAGTCAAAGTGAGGTTGAGGTCGTTTGCTGTTGAGGTTGAGGTTGTGGTCTAGTCTTGTGATCGAGTCATGTTAAGTTTGGTTGTGTCGAGTCCTTGTTTGAGTCGTGAGGGTAAGGGTCGAGTCGAGTGAGACGATGGTGAGTTGAATGGTGTGAGTGAATGGTGTTTTTGGAGTCGAGCAGTCTGAGGGTGTGAGTCAAGAGTGAAGGGTTCGAGTGTTGGTCGAGAGTTTAAGTCAAAGTGTCGAGTCGAGTCGGAATGTCAAAAATTGAAAAGCATCGGAATGTCAAAACAAAAACACCATCGGAAAGTCGTCGGAAAGCTCGATCGGAATGACATCAATCGGAATGCAATCGGAAAGTCTTGTCGGAATGCAATCGGAAAGTCTTGTCGGAATGAACCTTGTCGGAATGAGTTATCGGAATATTTAAAACCCTTTTCCGATGCAACAAATCGGAATAAGTATCAAACTTTAACCCTTTTCCGATGATACCAAAAACAAAAAAACAGTATGAGACAAAAGTGTCCTTAAACAAAGGACTGACACTTTTTTTAAAAAAAATAAGATAAAAAACTGATAAAATAAGATAAAATACTACTGAGACAAAAAAAGTTGATAAAAAAGATGAAATAAAAAAATGATATTTTTAAGAACTTTTGAGACAAATAAACACCAATCGAGAAAGAAGAAAAAAATAGATCAAAACTTTTACCACCAAATCAATAAAAAAGATATAAGAAAAGAAGAAAAAAAATTGTAAAAGAAGTAACTTTTACCATCAAATCAATATATCAAAACATGCCAATCCAAAGAATCAACCAAGCTCTTGATACCAATTGTAGGATCGAGGTTTTCTAAGGATTAGGCATTGTTGAATTACCTATTGAGATGGAAGGGAAATGGAAGAACTTAGAGAGAGAAAGAAAGAGAGAAAGGAGAGAAAGATAAGAAAGATGAATGTAATTAATGAATGTGTTCAACAACGACCCCTCCTAACATGCTAGGAGGGGGGTTTATATAGCCCACCCTACATGTGGCTATATGGGCTATATTGGATCACGAGCCCAATATCATTGGAGTGACCGATCCTTTCTAAATACGTAAAAACGTATTTCCAACATAGTTCATGCATAACACGATCCCCTATGCGTTCGAACACATTCCGAGGTTGAGGGTTCTCCTCAAAGAGGTTTCGTTCCTTAGGTCGTGCCCTCTTCTTCTTTTGAGTCTGAGGAGAGGTGCCGGACACGGCCCTGCCAAAGTTGAGCCTAGATTAGAGGTTCCTACCTAGGTTTAGCCTTGACGCGATACCCGGGACGATCCTCTCAAAGTTATGCGTGAGAAAACGAGCGAGGTCTTCATCACTAAGTGGTTCGACTTCCACTTCTTCTTCAGTTGACGGCCTGCGTGGCTCCTTGTTAGGGGCCTTAGGCGCACTCCCTGGGTCAGGGTTGTCCATGGTCATGGTTGGTGGTGGGGTATTAGCGGACGTGCCTGTCCTACCCATAGACTGAAAAATGTTTCGGTTATTCGGTCCACCTGTTTGGTTGCTAGGGGACTGAGTAGGGATGAGTATCCCGTCCCCTGTGGACTTCCGATTCACATGATTTATGTTCCTGGGATTTCCTTGCGGATGTCCTTTCGTCATTGAAAGAGATCGAGATGAAATTTTTTCTAGCTTAGTGTATTGGTCCCACGGATGGCGCTAACTTGTTGATACAAAAGTTGGATGATCCTTGCTAGACCCGAATTAGGCTTAATTCGGGTTGGCTGGGCTCCGGCTCTTGCACCAAGTGAATTGTCTTGTTGAGATCCTGCACACTAAATAAACATGCGTTAGGCTTACCGTGGGAATGTATCCCACGATAGACTCCGGTCAAAGAGGAAGTAATCGTTTAGGGTTAAGAATCGGATGTGAGTTTAGAGTTTGTAGAATGTAATACCTTTGTGGAACCCTTGGGGGTTCCTTATATAGGCAGTGAAACCCTAATGGGCTCACTGTTTACTTCGGCCCCAAGCATAAGATAATCACCATAATTATCTTGATTGTTATCTTCTAATTATGGCTAGTGTATATCCTATACTTGAAGGTAAATCCTAATCCTAATAGGATTGTGATTCTGTCTAACCCTGTCCCGGCTGTACCGGGCCGTGGGCCGTAAACATTTTATGCGGCCACTGTTCATTCAAGCCCGTAAGCTTAACTGATCAATCCAACCCATTCTTGATGGACCGGATGCGGGTAGTACCCATGGGCCGGGTTCATGACCCGGCTGGGGACTATACGTCATCAATAATAACCGGCCCAATTGTGATATTCATATAGTCTACATATACTATTTTTTAAACGTAATCGTAGTCTTCGCGTTCTTTCTTAGCTTTAGTAATTAAACTGCGTATTTATTATTTTGACTAATTAAATACGGGTTTTACAATTCTTCTCCTCTAAAAAATATAACTCGTCCCCGAATTAAAGATACGACTATACTGGTTTTTTTACAATTCTCCCTCTCTAAAAGGAAAATTCGTCCTCGAATTTGGGTATTTAAAGCTGGGGAAAATTTCTAACTGAACGACACATGCACTGAAAGAACGTGAAAACTGAAATATATATAGACTGAAAGACGTGTAACTGAAAGACATACCCGAATTAAAACTGGAAGTGAGGATAAGAAGTCCGTATAGACTCCTCTATTTCCCAAGTGTCCTCCCGCTCGGTATGGTTCCTCCACAGGATCTTGACGAAAGGAATGGTCTTCCTTCTCATAACTCGATCCTGGCGATCTAAAACTGCTTCGTGTTCCTCAATATAAGAATCATCCCGAATCTGATCGAGTAGATAATTCACTTTGTGAAGCTCATGATAGTTGTACCCTCTGAGTAATGATACATGAAACACATTGTGAATGTGTGAAAGCTGAGGCGGTAATGCCAACTGATATGATACTTCACCGACACGTTCAAGGATTTCAAACGGTCCGATGTAACGAGGGCTGAGCTTGCCCTTAAGGCCAAAATGTCTGACGCCGCGTGCGGGTGATCCTTTGAGGAACACACGATCCCCACTCTGAAATGATAGATCTCTGTGATGCTTGTCGGCGTAACTCTTCTGGCGAGTACGCGCTTCTTGCAGCTTTGCCCTAGCAATGGCGACCTTTTCATTGGTCAACTCTATTAGTTATGGTCCCTAAATTAAACGTTCTCCGACCTGATCCCAACAAATAGGAGCACGACATTTACTGTCGTATAACATCTCGAAGGGAGCACGCTTGATACTAGCATGCCAACTGTTGTTGTAGGCAAACTCGACCAAGCAAATATACTCATCCCAGTGTCCTGTCTATTCTAATGCATAGGCGCGTAGCATGTCTTCCAAGGTCTGGATGGTATGCTCTGACTGACCGTCCGTCTGCGGGTGGAAAGTAGTGTTGAGCTTGAGCCTAGTTCCCCAAGCTTTATGCAAACCTCCCCAGAAATGAGAAGTGAAACGTGGATCCCTATCTGATATAATTTCTGAAGGTGTACCGTGTAACCGTACAATCTCCTTGGTGAATAGTTCCGCTAATTTACTGACTACAAAATCTTTACGGATAGGAATGAAATGTGCTGACTTGGTCAAACGATCGACAATAACCCAGATTGCATCATGTCTCTGCTGAGTCTGTGGTAATCCGGTGACAAAATCCATAGAGATCTTGTCCCATTTCCACATTGGAATATCTAACGGCTAGAGAAGACCGCTGGTACGCTGATGTTCTATCTTAACCTGCTGGTAGGTTAGACATTTAGAAACAAAAGTGGCGACATCCTGTTTCATGCTGCTCCACCAGAAATGCTGCTTAAGATCGTGGTACATCTTAGTGGAACCTGGATGGATAGAGAACGGAGAGCTGTGAGCCTCAGTCATTAAGGCTTCTCTGAGAGCAGGGTCTTCTGGAACGCAGAGTTTGGTACCCTTCCATACGATACCATCGTCATCGATACGAAATTCAGTCTGCTGGTCAATGTTCTGGACAATCGCCCAGATTTCACCATCATCCTTTTGTGCGGCTTTAATCCTAGAGAGTAAATTCGGTTCTACCCTCAGACTAGCCTGGTATCCCCTCTGTCCATGTACTAAGAGCTCAATATCATACCATCTAAGTCCTGTATAATTTCCTCCTGAACTTTGATGCCATTTATCATTCCTGACTTTTTGCTAAGGGCATCTGCTACTACATTTGCTTTACCTGGGTGATACTGAATATTAGTGTCATAGTCTTTCAGCAGTTCCAACCATCGCCTCTGTCTCATGTTCAGCTCTCGTTGTGTAAATATGTATTTGAGACTTTTGTGATCAGTGAAGATATCACATGACTCACCATATAAATAATGCCTCCAGATTTTAAGGGTGAAACGACTGCTGCGGGATCTAGATCATGCGTAGGGTAATTTTTCTCATATGGCTTTAGTTGACGTGAAGCATAGGCAATGACTTTCCCATGTTGCATAAGTACACAGCCTAAGCCCTTTCCTGAAGCGTCACTGTAAATCTGATAACCACCTGTACCGGATGGGACAGTAAGGATCGGCGCTGAAATTAAACGATGCTTGAGTTCCTCGAAACTCTTTTCTCTCTCCTCAGTCCATATAAACTTTTCCCCTTTACGCATAAGTTTGGTCAACGGTAATGCCAAACGTGAGAAATTTTCTACAAATCTGCGGTAATATCCCGCTAACCCAAGAAAACTGCGGATTTCTGTGACAGATGTCGGTCTCGGCCACTTAGTGATAGCCTCCACCTTTGTAGGATCCATGGTGATCCTCTCTTCCAAAACAATATGGCCAAAAAACGCCACTTTATTCAACCAAAACTCGCACTTAGAAAATTTAGCATACAGCTTCTCTCGTCGGAGAATTTGCAAAACTAAACGGAGATGGTCCTCATGTTCCTCTTTGGATTTGGATAAAATAAGGATATCGTCGATGAATACAATCACAAATTTGTCTAAGAATTCGCGGAAGACCCGGTTCATCAAGTCCATAAATACCATAGGCGCATGCGTGAGGCCGAATGGCATAACAACAAATTCATAATGACCGTACCTCGTGCGAAAAGTAGTTTTGGATATATCCTGCTCTTTTACACGCAACTGGTGGTAACCTGATCGTAGATCGATTTTTGAGAAATGCTTGGCAACCTGAAGCTGATCAAATAAATCGTCAATATGAGGAAGTGGATAACGGTTACGAATAGTGAGCTTATGCAGCTCACGGTAGTCAATACACAGTCGCATACTACCATCCTTCTATTTGACAAACCAAACTGGCGCACCCCAAGGTGACACGCTTGGACGAATGAAACCCCTTTCTAGGAGTTCCTGAAGCTGATCGTTCAGTTCCTTAAGCTCTACAGGAGCCATACGGTAAGGAGCTTTAGATACTGGTTCTGCACCTGGAATGAGATCGATACCAAATTCTACCTCTCGTATGGGAGGTAAGCCTGGGAGTTCCTCTGGAAAGACATCTGGAAAATCTGACACAACTGGCTGATCATGAATTGAAGGTGTCTCGAAAGCAGTGTCATGAACTATAGCTAGGAAACCCTCACAACCATGGTATAATAGAGTACGGGCATGTACAGCTGAAATGATCTGAACATGTTTTCGTGGTAGGAAACCCCGGTGAATATATCTGGTGTCTGGACATCACCGAAGATGACCCGGTGAGCATGACAATCTATGGTGGCACGATGAAGTGACAACCAATCCATACCCAGAATAAGATCGAACTCGCACATATCTAGGGGAAGAGCACTAACTGGACGGATTCTATCATCAAACTCAAGAGAAAGGTCCTTGTACACCTGGGTAATGAGTACCGAGTCTCGCATAGGGGTATATATACTAAGTACAATGTCTAGTGGCGTAGGGGGTCATGTTTATTTTAACATCATATGAAGTAGATATAACTGAGTGTGTGGCGCCTGTATCGAAAAGCACGATGGCAGCCTGTCCGTGTATAAACAAAATGCCAGTAATGGTACCTGTGGTCTTATTTGCTTGATCACGGGTGGTAGTGTAGACGCGACCAGTGGTTGGTGGTAGTGGTGGTGGTGGAGGTAGAATCTGAGGAATCTGGCCTGAGGTACCGCTAGCATCCCCGCTCTTGCAATCCCTCTTCATATGGCCCGGCTAACCACACTTGTAACAACCACTTGAACCACGGCGGCAAGGCCCCGGGTGTTTCTTCCCACTTGTGATGCAAGTGGGATAAGAATACCCGGTAGAAGCAGCTTTGGTTTGCTGAGAACCTGATTTACGAAGATAAACACGTGTCACGATTTTGATAACATAACTGAAATAAGGCTGCTTGGCTGAAATTTAAAATTACCAGAATTTGTCGGTCGGGCAGACTGCCGACCTCTGTTGTTTTGGTCACGCCCTTGTCCAGCATCTCTGTTCGAACAAACAAAAAAATTAGGATATGTTTTACACGATAGTCTAGTGTGTTTGGAACTTAAAGAATCACCTGTAGGTTCTAGATGAGTTTGAGCTGCCGCGGTAGTTATCACCACCGCTCCTCTTATCTGATCGATTACGGTCATAAGACTGACTGTGGTTTCTGTAGTTCTGCTATGGAGTAGTCGATTGGGATCGGTCTCCTCCTCTGTGTCTGCAAGATTATAATTGGATAAGGCATGACATATAAGTTGACAAGTAATAATCAGAGTTAAATTGTTTAAGTCTGTTGGATGAGATGTACCTCTTCTCAGGACGCTCTACATTCTCGAGCTCATCCCTCTCGAAAAGCATCTCAATATCACGAGCTGCATTAGCTACTTGTGACACATTAGTAAACGTGGCACTCACCAGCCTATCTGCAGTTCTAGAGTGAAGAGCCCAGCGAAATTATTTCACTTGCTCCTCTACGGTACCCGCAACCTCCCCTAAGAATCCAGCCATCCCGAGGTATCAGTGCATGAACTCTATACTGTTCTCTCCATGGTTCTAACGAATGACGTGAAAGTCCCTCTTCAGTTTAGCTTGCTCAGCATGTGGGAAAAAACGGTCATAGAACATCGTCTTAAACCGTGCCCATGTCAATGAAAGCTCCCAAGCATCTCCCCCATTTGACAACTTTTGAGACCTCCACCAATGCAGAGCATGACCCTCCAGTTTGTAAACTTCAAGTCTAACCTTGAAAGCATCACCACAACCCATAGCTCCAAATAATTTCACTACATGATAGATCCAGTCTTCTGCGTCTGTTGGAGCTACAGTCTGTTCGAAAGGTTGGGGTGTCTGTTTGTTAAACAAATCCAGCCAGGTGGATAAAGTGGCAGGTGGTGGAGAAGGAGGGTTGTTATTCTGCTGAGGTCCGTTTTGGTATTCAGCTCGGATCTCATCACGAATTTGGGGTAACATGGCTTGTATAGCCGCCTGAACATCAACAGTAATAGCAGCTGCGTTAGCATCATTCTCGTTTTCACGTCTGGGTGGCATCTGAAATGACAGAGGATAAGTTGATAAATCTGTCAGAACCTGGAATAATAAATCTGAATATGCATAGTGTAGTGCATGAAGGCATAGCCAACAAAATATGACCTGAATACTGGTGAACGCCTATGGTCAGTTCACAAAATGACAATTTATTGAAACATAAATCTGACATGAGTAAGGATGAACGCCTATGGTCAGTTCATCTATACAAAATCTAGACGGCTAAGGGTGAACGCCTATGGTCAGTTCACCAACACGAAAAGTTCGCTGAAAGCACATGCGACTAAGTATGGCCAGTCCTGTACCAACCGTTTACTTAGTCAAAATTTTGAAAACCCGACTGATAAAATACATGAGTAGCATGGAAGATAACGACGCCAAAATACAGGAAGTTCTTGGTGACTACCCACTGGTCACATGTCAAGTTTTAGAGCCTACAGGTCAAACCTTGCGCTCTGATACCATAATTGTAACACCCTACTTGGATAAATGGACCGTTACGTGTATTTATGGCATGTGATCAAAGCATGCAAGGCATTGTATTAAACATTAACTGACCATAACGGAAATACCGGAATCAAACATCGGTAGTCCAAACATAAGCTCAAAATATAAAAATTAAATACTGAAAGAAAAGGACGAAACAGTGTCGAAACAACAAAAGTAATGTATGTGTGCATAAAGTAAAGGAGTCTGGATAGCTCCCATCCAATGCATGTACTCTCTTAGAAGTCCTAAGATCGTCCATGTGTACCTTTCGTTTGGGAACATGAAAGGAAACTACGGCTGAGCATAACGCTTAGTGAACGGATATGAAACATGATAATAATATGCGGAAATAGAACTGATAACCAATACTGAACTAAAACTGTTATGACAATTTGGGGCAACTGTGTAAAATCTGATATATCTGATTTATAAATATAAAACTATGTTATTAACTGTTAAACCTGAAAACATGCATTTACTGTATTTTAATTTGCCAGAGCTTATATAGGTCATGTGTTGTAACAACTGTGCATGAATAACTGGAGGGTTGACCTCGTCATGCTGTAGAGGGGTGACCTCTAAATAACTGTGCTGGGTGGAGGGATTAGCTAAGGATGTAGAGAACACACCACATTCACCTGATAATTGTAAACTGATAAGCCTAGGATGCATCCATACGCCCTACTAATAATACTGATAAAATGGCCAAGCTAAGCTGAGTGGGACGATACAAGATATCACTCTCATGCATGTGAGTCACGACACCGGTGCCTCAACTGTCATGGTTACGGTACCTCCGTAACTAGTACTACTAACTGGTCATGCTTGTATATAAGGCTCAGGCAATTTAACTTAATTATAAAACTGATTTCTGATAATTCTTATAACATATAAATAAGGAAAGCAATTGGCTGCAGACGGGAAATCCTAATCATGCATAGAGAGGAAGTCCTTACTAAAAGGACGGAAAATCCGTACCACGTGTCCAGTAACCGACCGAGATCAACTGACAGAAAGTCTACACTGATTTCACGCGAGCTACAGGAATAAAGGACGCGAATAAGTGATCTGATCTTTATTTAATTTATTGATTTTTATTAGCTTCTTATTTATTTACTTCAGAACTTCTGTACGTATATTAACCGATAAATCTGAACTTATAATAATTCTCTTAATATATATAACGACTTACTAATAATTATGATACAACGTGTTTTGACATTATATTAATACTATAATAATTTAACTCGTTAAAACATAAAGTTTCTAATTTAGAAGTTTCTAAAATAATCTAATTCATATAATAAAATTATACCCTTATAAAATATTAAAATTATTGTAATTAACTCATCTAAAATACAATTTAATACATTTATAAAACAATTAATAAAAAGGTATAATATAAAAATCTTCGTTTTATATGTTTAGACTATATCCTAAGCCTACCGAGATACCCCTTCTCGGTCGCACTAAATAAATCAACAAAGTATACAAAATCTGTCTATTTGAATCTGCGACAGAAAATCTATCGCTAAAAACTGTCAATAAAAGCTGAAATTCAAAACTGTCAATAAACAGTCCTGCGACAGAAAGTTCTGTCGCAAAATTGTAACTAATTTCATTTTAAAACTTACTATTATTTATGTCTAAACTTCCCGCTGCTTTCTATATATTTTTCCCACTGTCTTTTATGTTTTTCCCGCTGTTAAAGTAACCAAACGCACCCTTATTTCTTAAACAGCCCGTTTGGGTTTTCTGTTTTTTGGTCAACCAACGCAACACCCACCGAGACTTCTGTCTCGGTTGGGCTTCAACCAACACCAACCGAACCCCCTACTGTTGTTGTTGATCAGGGCTGGCAAAGAGAAACCACCGAGAGTCTATGACTCTCGACTTAACAAACCATAACCCACAGAGAGTCTAAAACTCTCGGTTTCTTTTCTTCTTTTTATTTTAAACATCCAACCCCATTACAACTTATATAATTTCCAGGTTTACATATAAATTCGTGTTTATACAATTCATCAAAAAAGATGCGACAAAATGAAAGGAAGAGGGTTTGTTTACCTTGTAACCCTTGAAAAACACCTTGATTGAACACTAGAATCAAGAAATATGATCCAAACCATGAAACCCTTAGTATATGCTCATAAATTTCGTGGTTATTACAAGGAGAAACGAGAGGAGAGGTTTTGGTAAATTTCTATGACAATTAATAGTGATTATTACCTTATTAAGTGGTACTTATCACTAAATAAAAACCCTTCCTTTTTCCTCTTAATGGGTGACCACCTTTGCGCTTGTATGGGCCTTCCAATACAACTTTCAATGTCTAATAACTTAGTACTCTACTTAGTCATTAGATGCCCAATAGTGATCCCGAGTTATGTAGGCTATTAATATATCGTAAATACGATAAACACGATATATGAAATGGTACCTCATTGTATATGTGTGTGACCCCATAGGCCCATATGTGTCTAGCCATATAATTAGTTGTTATGACACAAGCATACTCCAACAGCTCCCACTTGTGCACGCCATAATAACCATGTAATTATACAAGCAATGGTTAGCGTCTAGCCACACGCTAATGCCCCTAGAAACGTATGGGAATAGTTTCTCAAACATCTTATTTAAATGCTTTAGATATCAGTTATCCTTTTGCTTCAGATACTTTGTTAAACTTTAGACATGGATCATAAGTCATTCTTAAGTTTAACTATTTTGTTTCTAGATACAGATATTGAACTAGATTACCAATTTAATCAATAATCATCTTAATTACATTTGGGTGTGGCCACACATACATGTGTACAATTCATCGACATGCCCAATAGTATCTTACTCTAATATTTGTGGAGGAACAAATCCTATTTTGACTGCAAGTGTCGTTCATGTGTTTCACATCGCACTTGAAAATGGTCTTTATAGCAGCCTTGTTCAGGACAACGTTGAACCATATCAAAGATTCACATTCCACACATACAAAACCTACTTGCTTCTCAAGTCTAAGGATGAGATATTTAACCACTTGCGAGATTCACTATTGACGTTGATCCATGCAGTGAATTCTCGTAGATTGGGTCAATCCAATGAACACATATGAGTTTGGCGGCATCATCATATTTGTCTTAATTCATCGATACTCCCGTATCAATGACCGACAACGGATGATTTAGAATAAATAAATTATTCTTGGATTAAACATGCTAATACAAAACACAATAGTACAAATAAAAACGATCATACCAAGTATATCAATTTATTATTTAGTAAAACCACTTAACGTTCCATTATCCAAATACTTATAAAATGACAACAGTCACGACTATAAACAGACTCGCGACTATGGCAGGGCGGTACACTCTGCTCTCTCGCGACCCTTTTATTTCCCTAGCAGTGGTTATGTCTCAAACCACCGGCAACAGGTTGAGCAAAATATAAATGAGACTACTAGAAGGTCAAAGTCCAATGTTCCTAGCATGATCAACATGTTTGGTTACAAGACATTTACTTTACACACAGACCTGTTGAGTTGTCATCTGAGTGAACTTTGAGAAGACTTATTTCAGAAATTCACAAATAGTGAAATTTTGAATAATTTGATGATTGTCATTTTGTGTATGTGCGATTAAGTTCTAATACAATAATACTAGCATCGCCATAGTACATTACATAGGTTGTTTGAAGCAAGTAGAACACCTATTTAAGATAATCTTCTTAACAACTTCTCAAACTATAAAGTATTCGTATGTTGCTAATAAATAGTGCAACAGTGCTTTCCGTCAAGCACGTCTACGAAGTAGTATTATCATTTAAGATTAACTCCTACTATTGCTAGGATGGAGTATCATCTCAATCAATGTAAGCATTAGTGTATAAACTCAACACTAATATCCTTACCAAAACTCCGTAAACAATAAAAATTTCTATAGTAGTCTAATGACTTTTAATTAGATACATTTTTATCAGTTCATCTTGCATTCATGTAAGTTAAAAAAAATAAGTATAATACATAACATATCATATGTAATGAATCCATTAGATAAACTAAGATTTCCATGTACATGTTCAGTCTTTTTAAGTGAGATAGAACTTTGAGACTTTGTCAATGATGTGTCATTTTTAGACTTATTAACCGCGTATGCCTTATCCTAATAAGCATCCGTTCTAAAGTTATATCTTTTAATTCTTATATCTCTCAATATAAATATACTCCAAGCCAAGGATTAAAAACTAGCTTAGATAGAATAATATTTCCAATATGTTAACAACATAAGAGATTTAAGAACAAACAAAACATACTGGTCCCACCAGCTCAAAGGTGTACTCAGGAGTTTTATTCATTTTAATCATGATCATATCCTTGATTTAAACTTAAGATACTACCTCCTAGATGCATCCTCTAATCTATACTTGGATTCCTAGAGCTTATATACTTTCTAAAGATTACTTGGATTTATAAACCCTTTTGATTACACAAAGTTCTCGCGAATGTAATCATTCATGAGGAATTTTAACATACAATTTCCATATTTCATATTCATGAAATCAAGTATGGTAATTAATATCTTTATTTAACACTCACAAAGAAAAGACAACTTTAAACATGATCAATTGCTTGAGCATGTGTTAAACTCTTATCAAAGAAAGTGTGTATAAATATGTATAATTGTGTCCATATCTATCTTATCATATAAGACCATTTATAACCTATCAGTCTTACTGATTGGTGAAAGATAATCAATTTCAAAAATTGATTCTCTTTTATGGACTACATCTAAACATTTATAGTTTTGAGTCATTTATTAGATTCAAAATCTGAAAATGAATCCCAGTGGTTATTAGGTTCACTATGATTCTCTAACTCATTGTAAAACCCGATTTAAAAATCCATGAAATACAGTAAATTACATATTTAATTAAAACGATCTTTAAATTAATACACGAACAAGCACGACATTGTAAAATCACGAAATTCGGATAGTAATATATAGGATTTGTGTTGGGACGGTTGGAGCAAGAAACAAAGGCCCATAGGCCGGCCCAAATAACACTAGACCACCACCAGGGATTAATTTACTTTCTCATATTTCATTTTTAGCTAAAACAACACAAACCCTAATACTCCCTTGATCTTGGCCGCTGGCTATTTCACAAGAAAACAAGAAAAAGGTTTGGTTTGATTTAAATTCGTGTACAAGTAGTGGTGGTGTTCTTATAACCTTAAACCATTCAAGATTCGGTAACCTTTTATCCCCTTTTCGATTTTATTTCTTTTATTTATGTTATAAGAAAACGAATTCAAGATCATACAATGTTAATAGTTCAAAAACAGATAATGAATCATGTTGGTCGGGGGTTTTAGTTCGAGTTTTATTGAAACCGAGAGTTTATAACTCTCGGTGGGTTCTTGTTCAAATCAGCCGAGACCACCAGGGGTCTCGATGGTGTTTCTGTTTGGCCAGCCGTGACCCACACAGGGGCGGCATGGGATGTGTTCAATCAACAACAGCCAAACAACCCATTCGGGTGTTAGAATTATGAACGGGGTGTTTGGTTTTGTATAAATCAGTGGTAACCGTATAAAACAGTAGAAACTTGATAAAATCAGTGGGAACAACATAAAGATCAGTGGGAAAGTTTTTGGACAGAAACTAATACATTTTAGATTGGAATTAGCGACGGTTTAGTGACACTAAATTCTGTCGCAGTTTATTAAGGACAGTTTTCAGTTACAGCTTTTAGTCACACTTCTTTTAGTGTCATTTTTTCTGTTGCTAAGTCAAATAGGCAGATTTAATATATTTGTCGAATCGTTTTAGTGCGACCGAGAAAGTGGTATCTCGGTAGGCTCGGGGCATTGTATAAAAATAAAAATAAAAAGATATTAATTTATACCTTTATATTACTTATGTTTTTATAAATGTTCTAATTGTATTGTTTTAAATAAATTAAATTATAATAGCTTTGTAATATTTTTATTAAAGGGTATAATTTTATTATACGAATTAAATTGTTTTAGAAGCTTGCTAGTCAGAAACCTTACATTTTAACAAGTTACTTATTATAGTATTTTAATTAACGTTAGAATACGTTTGTATCGTAATATTGGTAGGACGTTGATATATTAGAGTGATTTATCATTAAAGAGCATATTTATCAGTAAAATACGTGCAGAACTTCAGAAATAAAATAAGTAAATGAGAAAAATAAGAACAGTAAATTAAATAATAATCAGATAACTTATTCACGTCTATTATTATTGTAGCTTCTGTGAAAGCTGAGTAGTATTCGTTCAGTCTTCCATTCAGTCAGTTACTGGACTAGAGGTATGGATTTCCGTCCTTTCAGTAAGGACTTCCTTTCTATGCATGATTAGGATTCCCCGTCTTCAGCCAAATGTTTCCCCAGTATATGTTTAAGCTTATTGTAATCATGTTAAATAACTAAATAAATTGCCTGAGCATTATATACTAGCACGACCAGTTTATGTACTAGTTACGGAGGTACCGTAACCACGGCACTAGAGGCACCGGTGTCGTGACTCACATGCAGAAGAGTGATATCCTGCATCGTCCCACTCATGTTCACGTTGGCCATTTTTTTTATATATGTTATGGTTAGTGGGGCGTATGGATGCATCCTAGGCTTATAAGTGTTACAAGTTATCAGGGTGAATGTGGTGTGTGCTCTACATCCTTCACATTGGAGCTGATCCCTCCACCCAGCACAGTTATTTAGAGGTCACCCCTCTACAGCATGACGAGGTCACCCCTCCAGTTATTCATGCACGGTTGTTACAGCACGTGACCTATATAAGCTCTGGCAATTAAAATACAGTAAAAGCATGTTTTCAGAATTAATAGTTATATTTCAGTTTCAGTATTTATGAACCAGGTTTCTCAGATTTTATGCAGAGTTCTACCACATGTTACATATCAGTCTTATAGCTTCATTGTTGTCTTCTATTCCATTACTTTCAGTACATCCTTATCATGCTATATCCGTTCACTGAGCGTTATGCTCAGCCGTAGTTCCTTTCATGTTCTAACGGCAGGTACACCAGGACCCTCTTAGGATTCTGAGAGCATGTGCATTTGGATGGAAGCAATCCAGACTTCTTACTTTATGCTTTTCTTACATTATTCTGCTTATTTGGACATTGTTTAGTCCTTTTCTTCAGTATTTACTTTTCATGTTTTGAGCTTAGGTTGGATTACCGATGTTTGATTCCGGTATTTCCGTTATGGTCATTTACTGTTTTAGGACATTTACCTTATGCTTTGATGACACGCCATAAACACACGTAATGGTCCACTTATCGAAGTGGGGTGTTACAATTATGGTATCAGAGCTCGACCTGTTGGCTCAAAAACTTGACCTGTGACTAGTGGGTAGTCACCAGGAACTTCCCAGATTTTGGCGTTGTTATCTTCATGTTTCTCATGCATTTATCAGACTGTTTCCTTAAAGTTTTTGACTAAGTAAAAGGTTGGTATAGGACTGGCCATATTTAGTCGCATGTGCTTTTCTGCGAATTTTGTTTCGGTGAACCGACCCATAGGCGTTCACCCTTGTCCGTTCAGATTTTGTATTGGTTAACCGACCATATGCGTTTACCCTTACTCATGACAGATTCATGTTTTCAGTCAAGTATTACTTGGCGAACCAGCCATAAACGTTCACCATTGTTCAGGTCAAATTTCATGCTATTCAGCCGAAGGTTGTTTTGTGAACCGATTCATAGTTGTTCACCTTGTCATATCATGACATTTTATAAAATATTGACAAGTATGGATTGGACTACAGCCAACCATATTTAGTCCCAGATTATAAATTTCTATACTTGGCAGTTCTAATGAAAGTTTGACAAATATGGATCGAACCAGAATCGCCCATACTTAGTCACATGTTTTCTTCCTTGGATTCTATGGATTGAACCATAGCCATCCACATCAGTTGATTTTAAACCTCAGTTGATTAGACATTTTATGTTCTTTGTAACAGTTAAATTTTCATACCCTCACGTTGATGACGTCTTCATGCTGATTCAGTTTCATGTATACTTACGAGGGTTTTATGTTCAGCAGAATGATAATGTTTCATGCTAATGTACAGAAGGATTACAGTAAGATCCCGTTTATGATAAATCATGTTTGACTTTCATCAGTCATGTCTTTATGCTGACCATTAGTGAAATTCCGTTTAATCATATTCTTGAACCTCTATACAACCAGCATTAAGTCTACGAAGAAATTACCAGGATATCATGTACTCATTTCAGTCCAGTTACTACCGTTTAAATCAAGTTATTTCTTTGAACATGTTAGACAATTGACACCAGTATCGATCATCCTATAAATTCCTACCAGTGACATGTACAGTATTCCATATGTACCCCATGTACAGTGTCTCAGATATGCTCCATGTGCAATATTCATTTTGTACTTCATGTACAGTAGTCCAGGTGTACACCAGGTACCCTACTCCATGGATAATGCTAATCGATCCTCAATCATCTCAGGCGTTTCCACTTATCGATATTCTACCAGGTGCTGATGCTGCTCGTGAGTTGAAGATTTTACCAGATGCTGATGCTGCTAACACTTTGAAGACCTCACAAATGCGGATGCTGCTGATACTTTGGAGATTTCTCAAGATACTGATGCCGTTTATAATATGAAGAATCTACAAACAAGGACGAAAACTATAAACTTGAAATTCTTGACAAGAATAAATTTCAACCATCAGACACTACCATTCTATTCCATACTTTTACTTTCTCAGTTAGATGTCACACGTTACTCAGCTAATCTTTCAGTCGGAATAGTTGCATGAATCACGGTCATGATAATGACCGTAAATTGACAGACAAAGCAGTATTGACAACCACCATGCTTATAATTAATCAGTTAGTAACATCGGGACTCCGGCACGGACGTGACCAGAAGTACAGGGGTCAGTAGTCTAACCGGTTCGTCAATCCTAGCAGTTACCAAAATTCTTAACCTTATTCAGACTCACCATTAAAATACATGTCCAGACAACAGTTAAGACACAGGTCTCAAGTATCATTTCGGAAGACATTTGTCAGGACACCAGTCATGATATACGTCATACGAATATCTTCTCAAAGAACGAGTCAGAACTCATAACTCCGTATATTTCTAAACTAGGCCCTCAATGATTCAGGGCACCCTCCAAGGGGGATACACTCGTTCTATTATGCCACGCATAAATCAAATCATTTGAAAATTTTAGTTACCACCACTGGAGTGTTATTCAGGTTAAACACGTAGTGTTCACTCTGTGAGGTTACAGACGAACACATTCAGTGAAAATTCGCCATGTTTACTTCACGTATTCCTATGTCAGCTTTATCTTAAATCTGGTAGTCACCTGCCTCTCAGCCATAAAGGACCCAACAGTATCACCATATTTATTAAGTTTATTTTCAGTTAACGACGAGATCCGTCCTACCGACCCTGAACATATTCATTTTACTCCTGCCAGAAAAATCAGTACAATTGTTCTAGCTTTACGAGCACGTGAATTATTATCCTATAGCTGCAAGGACTTTTTAGCCACCAGTTAAAATCCACTTCTGAAGTTCTTAAAATTTATTATCAGCAGATATTTCAGCATTTCCAGAAGTAATTAAGAAGGTGTTCCAGAAATTCCTTCCTAACCACGAGACAAAATTTAACATCAAGCTTGTCTCAATAATAGAACCTGTTTTCAAAACTCTTTATTCCAGGGCTTCAACTAAGTTAAAAGAGTTGCAGCAATTGCTGCAAGATTTATCGGAACGAGGCTTTATTCGCCCTAGCGTACCACCATGAGGTGTACCGTTTCTGTCTATCAGGAAGACGGCAGGTAACATGAGATCATGTATCGACCACCGATATTTTGACAAGATCATCATTTAATCGATGTTCATTTCGCGAATAGCAGGTTTATCTGATCTGCTATGACTTCTTATATATTTTCCAGAACAATTCATAATCATGTCACCATCAGTGGTGAGCGAGACATATTATAGTCACCCTAAGAAAATTTTGAATTATACTTCTGAGCTCCCTAATGCTCCAGCTATAGTATGAAATTTATGAATAATTTTTTTATATGACTTCGTAGACAAAATCGTCAGTATGTACTTTGATAACATTTTGATCTTCTGAATTCTAGAGAGGTACAAGATAATCATCTTCTCTCAGTTGTATAGATTCTCTGATAGGAGAAAAGTTATATACGCAGCTTTCTAGATATGAATCCAGTAGAACAAGGTGGCATTTCGGGACCACACTATTTCAGCAGAAAGGAATTTCAGACAATCCTACGAAGGTGAAGGCCATCACCAGATGGTCACGACCAACGCCGATGAACGAAGTACAAAATTTCTAGAATTCAGTTGGCTACTACCGCAGAAATCCTCGACAATTCTCACGATTAGCCTTCTATGACTAAGCTTACGTATAAAGAAGGGAACCTACACCGAATGATGAATACTTCTCCGTGAATATTCACTCAGGTTCCACCATAATGTACCAAAATTCCAGGAAGAATTTTGATAAACACAGTATAACACGTTGAGGCAGCTATGTTCATATCTAATGCCTGCCATTCCAACAGGTTTAAGATAGAACACCGTCATGCTATCAAGTGATTACTACCAGTAGAAATTTTGGACCGAAAGGAGACAAGACTCCATGGAGATTGTTACCAGTTTACCACAGACTCAAAAAAAAAAGAAAAATATGATACCATCTAAGTCATCGTCAACCATGTAATCAACCTGCGCGTTTTCTTCCATCCGCAGTAGTGGACCTGCAGAAAAATTTATCAGTAAATTGTACGAATTCAAGGTATTCCATCGACCATCACATCAGACAGAATTCATGTTCACGAACATGTGTATATTTACGTTCACTTACGTTCACGTTTATTTTCACTTTCACGTTTACGACTCATTCACAGTAAGATGCTATTTCAGTTCATCTTTTATGCTATCACATGATTTAAACTCACATTTGTGTTCATAACATTGTTCACGTTCAAGTTCGTATGCCATTTCACGATACACGTTTCTTAGTTTATTACCGAATACGGTTACAGATAGCTTGAGAAATCAGACTCAAGTTTAGCACAACTATTCCATAACATGACAGGCGTTTCACATCTCAGGCCGTATCGTTTGGCATTCATTCCTCAGTTAGCATACGTTCATGATATGTTATAGTATCACGTTCACAGTATGTTTCACGTATCATGTTTACGGTATACTTCATGCACAGTGTTCATTATATAATCGTGAACCACGTTCACAATTGCTCACGTAGCACGTTCACAATTGTTCACGTAGTTCGTCCCTATATGTTTTCAACAGCTTGCTCAGAGATACAAATGTTATCCTCTTAGGATATGGTACGTACTGGTTCACGTATACTACATGCTATAGCATATTCATTTTATCAGATTCCGAAAATCCATCTTAAGTGTGGAGCCAAAAACTATTTCAGCAGTTAACAAGACAAGGTGATCAGGACCAAGATTTTCATTGCGTTTAGACCTTTGAAGGAGTCGTTTCGAGCGAGAAGCCACTCGAAACAGAGGAGTCCATCTGGACCTCTCATTCATTTTCCTTTAATAAATCCAGTTAAGTCCTTTTAGTCATGTCACGTTCCATGTTCTCTTCAGCCAGGTCAAGTTACATGATCATTTCAGTCATGTCAGGTTTATACCTATCAGCAGCATTATGTCTTAATTAGAAGACAAATTATCTTAAGCTTATTTGTCTTTTTAGTTTACGTGTTCTTTCAGTTCTTATAACTTCATCAGCTTATTATCTTTTATTAGGGGACGAATCTTTCCTTTTAGAGGGGAAGAATTGTAAAACCGGGATAGTCGTCTCTTTAATTCGGGGACGAATTATTCTTTTTAGAGGGGAAGAGTTATAAAAACCGATTTAAAAATCCATGAAATACAGTAAATTACATATTTAATTAAAATGATCTTTAAATTAATACACGAACAAGCACGACATTGTAAAATCACGAAATTCGGATAGTAATATATAGGATTTGTGTTGGGACGGTTGGAGCAAGAAACAAAGGCCCATAGGCCGGCCCAAATAACACTAGACCACCACCAGGGATTAATTTACTTTCTCATATTTCATTTTTAGCTAAAACAACACAAACCCTAATACTCCCTTGATCTTGGCCGCTGGCTATTTCACAAGAAAACAAGAAAAATGTTTGGTTTGATTTAAATTCGTGTACAAGTAGTGGTGGTGTTCTTATAACCTTAAACCATTCAAGATTCGGTAACCTTTTATCCCCTTTTCGATTTTATTTCTTTTATTTATGTTATAAGAAAACGAATTCAAGATCATACAATGTTAATAGTTCAAAAACAGATAATGAATCATGTTGGTCGGGGGTTTTAGTTCGAGTTTTATTGAAACCGAGAGTTTATAACTCTCGGTGGGTTCTTGTTCAAATCAGCCGAGACCACCAGGGGTCTCGATGGTGTTTCTGTTTGGCCAGCCGTGACCCACACAGGGGCGACATGGGCTGTGTTCAATCAACAACAGCCAAACAACCCATTCGGGTGTTAGAATTATGAACGGGGTGTTTGGTTTTGTATAAATCAGTGGTAACCGTATAAAACAGTAGAAACTTGATAAAATCAGTGGGAACATCATAAAGATCAGTGGGAAAGTTTTTGGACAGAAACTAATACATTTTAGATTGGAATTAGCGACGGTTTAGTGACACTAAATTCTGTCGCAGTTTATTAAGGACAGTTTTCAGTTACAGCTTTTAGTCACACTTCTTTTAGTGTCATTTTTTCTGTTGCTAAGTCAAATAGTCAGATTTAATATATTTGTCGAATCGTTTTAGTGCGACCGAGAAAGTGTATCTCGGTAGGCTCGGGGCATTGTATAAAAATAAAAATAAAAAGATATTAAATTATACCTTTATATTACTTATGTTTTTATAAATGTTCTAATTGTATTGTTTTAAATAAATTAAATTATAATAGCTTTGTAATATTTTTTTAAAGGGTATAATTTTATTATACGAGTTAAATTGTTTTAGAAGCTTGCTAGTCAGAAACCTTACATTTTAACAAGTTACTTATTATAGTATTTTAATTAACGTTAGAATACGTTTGTATCGTAATAATAGTAGGACGTTGATATATTAGAGTGATTTATAATTAAAGAGCATATTTATCAGTAAAATACGTGCAGAACTTCAGAAATAAAATAAGTAAATGAGAAAAATAAGAACAGTAAATTAAATCATAATCAGGTAACTTATTCACGTCTATTATTATTGTACCTTCCGTGAAAGCCAAGTACTATTCGTTCAGTCTTCCATTCAGTCAGTTACTGGACTAGAGGTACGGATTTCCGTCCTTTTAGTAAGGACTTCCTTTCTATGCATGATTAGGATTCCCCGTCTTCAGCCAAATGTTTCCCCAGTATATGTTTAAGCTTATTGTAATCATGTTAAATAACTAAATAAATTGCCTGAGCATTATATACAAGCACGACCAGTTTATGTACTAGTTACGAAGGTACCGTAACCACGACACTAGAGGCACCGGTGTCGTGACTCACATGCAGGAGAGTGATATCCTGCATCGTCCCACTCATGTTCACGTTGGCCTTTTTTTTATATGTTATGGTTAGTGGGCCGTATGGATGCATCCTAGGATTATAAGTGTTACAAGTTATCAGGGTGAATGTGGTGTGTGCTCTACATCCTTCACATTGGAGCTGATCCCTCCACCCAGCACAGTTATCTAGATGTCACCCCTCTACAGCATGACGAGGTCACCCCTCCAGTTATTCATGCACGATTGTTACAGCACGTGACCTATATAAGCTCTGGCAATTAAAATACAGTAAATGCATGTTTTCAGAATTAATAGTTATATTTCAGTTTCAGTATTTATGAACCAGGTTTCTCAGATTTTATGCAGAGTTCTACCACATGTTACATATCAGTCTTATAGCTTCATTGTTGTCTTCTATTCCATTATTTTCAGTACATCCTTATCATGCTATATCCGTTCACTGAGCGTTATGCTCAGCCGTAGTTCCTTTCATGTTCTAACGGTAGGTACACCAGGACCCTCTTAGGATTCTGAGAGCATGTGCATTTGGATGGAAGCAATCCAGACTTCTTACTTTATGCTTTTCTTACATTATTCTGCTTATTTGGACATTGTTTAGTGCTTTTCTTCAGTATTTACTTTTCATGTTTTGAGCTTAGGTTGGATTACCGATGTTTGATTCCGGTATTTCCGTTATGGTCATTTAATGTTTTAGGATATTTACCTTATGCTTTGATGACACGCCATAAATACACGTAACGGTCCACTTATCCAAGTGGGGTGTTACACTCATCATCCTCAGCATTGACATGAAACTCATATCTTTCATGTGCTTGAGGTATCCTTGAGGATATGTGAATGGGAGTTACAACACTTTATGGCTTTTTCATTTACATGCTCAGCCTCATTATGTCGTTCCCTGGTGTATTTAGAAGGTTGTATTTCATTCCTCACTTTTTTCAAAGATGCATAAAGGCTCCCACGTGCTTCTTGTAAGAGGAGACTTTCTCCAAGTACAAATCATGTCGATCAACAATGAATTATTCTCGTTTGGGATGTATAAAATACATTGACAGTTCTTGATTCTAGTTTGTTAATAACACATCTAACATGATTTTAACAAATTCAAGACTTCAACTAATACTTATTGGGAGTCATCCTATTCCATGATTTGATGGTTTCTTAGTTACCTTATTGTTTTTAGCCATATTGAATAAGCACGTGCCTCATTCATATTTTTTTAACCTTAACAAGATAAGAGAGACAGAGAGAGAGAGAGAGAGAGTAGTTAATGTTATCAAGGATCAAATAATAACAATATTATTTGATTTTACACATATGACATAGTGAAACGATTGTGAGACAGTATTACAATTCCTTATATAACCTAATACTCTTTGGCTCACATATTTTATTATTTGGTCAAATCAAATTGCATAAAAATATATTCAAGCCAATGACATGCTATAAAGTATGATTCTTTTAGCAGTTCAAGAACTTCATGTTCATTTTTTGACAAAAAACCATAACTTGTTAGTCGCTAAATATACGTTATAAGGTATTGAACAATTCAATACATTCATTGTATATGCCCTAACAGGAAGACACAACATGTCAATTACTTACTTTATTTATAAGTCTTTGAGCAATTCAAGGAAGTTCACGTTTATTTCTTTAGTTGAAGACATAAACATATTATACATTAAGTATTATTGAAGGCCTAATTTTGGATTCAATAGTATTTTCAAGTTAATTTAAATACTTCATATTTATGTCTTTACAAGAAGACATATGCATATTAGATAAAGCATTTAGGTAATGTGATGAAGTAGGTTTTATTATTTCTTGACGTTAGTTTTCTATTAGACAACATACATCAATATGTATAAGTCCTAATAGAATATTATTAGCCATATTATGGTGTACCTTGCACACTCTAATATTTCTCCCACTTGAGCATGGCACAACATCATATATGAATAATATTAAAATGTCACAGATATAATAAGATTTAAGTCATACTCAAATCAAGCTTGTATAGAAGGGTTATGTAAAACTTCATCGTTTAATAAGCAATCGTACATAACTATTTTTACATAACATTTTGGGAAGCGACTAGTTATCTTTTAAAATAATATGCAATAAAGCTTAGAAAACTATGATGTCATTTCAAGACAATCTAGAAATTAAGTGGGTCACTTACAAGGTGATAAGATCATAACTCCCACTGAATAAGACAACTTTACAAGTGTGTCATATGGTTAAAAAAGGCATTGCTCCCATTAGTTTAGACAACATTTTGAATGTATCTATACTAGTGAAAAAGCATGTAGAAATTTGTATACTTTCTAGTTCTTTGAATGTCTATACATTATAGCCAATGTGAGTCTCGTAGACTAGTAAACATGTACATAGATATTCAAAGAAAAGTATCAAGTTCTACTATTTTTGTGATGAGATTTCAATCGATGCCATTAACTTGAAAGTTTTGCATGCAATTCTTCTTTATACTTTACCTCAAAGGTGTGTAGAATCTTATAGAACTTATTTGAGTAAGGAAAATATACTAGAAAAACATGCTAGTAGTTTCCTTTCCTCTCACAGTTTATTGAGACTACAATTTCTAATCAAGAATCATACAATATCTTAACACTTCAAGATGTGTAATTTTGGTAGCTATAGAAAACTTGTTCTCTAGTTCTCTAGATATCTTATATATCTCACGATTTCTAAACCGGAATAAGGGTTATGAAAATCACTTGAAATAGTAAGATGTGCAAGTGTACTTAATCGTTTTGACTTACAAGACAATGCGATTTCATAAGTAGGTGTGTTTTAAGTTTGATTAGAATTGAGAAGATTTAAGTGTTCCTATTATAGCTTTCTCATACAAGGAGAAAGGATGGGAACGATTCTTATTCTTACAAGGAAAGAAGACTTAGTTTGTCTTCCTCTAGCACAAAAGGAAATAAACTTTGTTTACAGTTTGTGTTGCATAAAATAATTAATAGACATACAAAGTACATATTTAGTATTTTTGATAATTATCCTTTTAAAATTAACTACCCAAGTTTATAAAAAACAATTAATTTTATGAAAAGGCAAAGATCCTAATTGAGGTTCCACCATCACATCAGTTGATCTGCTATCAATGATAAATTTCAATAGGTAGATGACATTCATCAATTGTAAATCTTCTGTAATTCATAGATCCTTATGGGACTCATGACACAAGTAAACATTTCACTAATGTCAAACTGGCATGTTTAGTCCCATCCTTGCCTCGGTTAAGGTCTCATCGTTGTACCGATTAAGTCATCCAATTTGAGAACATGCGAGAATAAGTCTAGGTCTCACGCATATATAATAATCACCTTGGGTTACATTTCACATCCGTCTCACAAGATGCAAAAAGTAATTGCAAGTGATCTCAAACGATTGAACGACATTAAATTTGAGACGGGTATAAAAGTTTGATTTACAAATCAAAAGTGTGTACGAGGAAGCATGCATTCATCTATCGTAGCACAAAACAAAAACATTTCTTAACTTAATTCTAATCTTGTTTTATTTTATGCGTGTCAAGTTGTCCAAGTTAAAGACTAATATAAAACCTAAGTGGAATTAATATTAGATTAGACAATACATAAAAGAAATAACATTCATAACACATTACGAGTTATTATAAAAACAAGATTTTAGTTTTAAATCATATTTAAACTTTAAACAAAATCAAAGATTTAGTTTTATAATTGGTTTGTGATTGGTTTTAAGTTTTTATAATAACATTTGCAAGTTATAGCAAGATATCAAGCAAATAAGCAACCACACAACCACAAGTATGCAAAGCCTCAAACCGATGAAAAACCTATGCTTGATCTCGTGAGCCATCACGAGGACCAAGAAGTCAACTAAGGGTAAGTCAACACAACTACAAAGTGGGCTCTCACTTGTTCCAAGACCATCAAGAGCAAGTAGAACCCAAACTGAACAAGAGGCCCAAAACTGCCATAAAAATTCTAGTCGACTTCTAGGGCCCAAAATACATAGAAGGATTCTTCCCTAGCCTGAGACCTAGTTGAGACTTTTGAAGGCCCATAAGTTGTGAATCAACACACCAAAATTGGGCTTCTATCTCCTTATAGAACTCTGGGAAAACACGTTTTAGTGCAGGTTGAAAGTTTATGGACTTTTATTTAATAGTCGTCTGATAGGAACGAACTTGAGATTACGGGATTGCACACAATAGTAAAGAGTTAATTTATTTAATAAGTATATTTATGGTATTTATTAATTTGTTTAATAAATATACATTTATGTATTTATTATATTAAACTGAAATATAACTTTAACAATCGTTAAATAATTAAGAGTTAAGTATTAGCGAGAGATAAATAAATTTATAATAAGTAAGTAAAATAGAAAGAAGGATGGAAGATTCCAGAACACCCCATAAGGGGGTGTTAGCCGTCGGTTATGGAGGAAGGGAAGGGGAAGGAAAAACTTTTCTTTTAATTGTTTTAGGTTACAAGAATTAAGCCTATATAAACAACCACTCACCTCATGATTCAAGACACAAAAAAAATCTCTCCCTCCGCCTCTCTCTTTGCGATAGCAAGACAAACCCACACAAGGGTTTTGGTTGGTTTTCTTGTTTGATCAATTTTACTTATAATCTAGTCCTAGCCTCTCTCTAGGGTTGTTGGGTAGATTTTCTACAAGTGTTATAGCTCGATTTACACGTGCTAGAATCACGGTTAGCTCGTTGTATTACGTGTGTACAAGATCGTAATATAGTCTTACTTTAGAATATATCTTGGTGGTGTTCGTTGTAAACCCTAATTGGTGATTCGTTCTTCGTCTTGTGGATTTGCTTTAGCCTAAAGGTTTGTAACCCTAATTCGATTAATTATAATTGTGTTAATTATGATCTTGTTAAATCGCTTCCGCTATATGTGTGCTTTGATCTCGTTTAGGGTTTTATATAATTGCTATGATGTTAATAAACCTTCAGTGGCATCGAGAGTCGTTTTAACATGTTATAATTATCGGAAATCTAAAGTTTTTTAACTAATAATTTTTTTGAGTTAAAACTACATGTTTTTTAAGGGTTTTTTTTAAATTAGGTTTTTGTTTTTAAAAATTAGGGTTTTGGCCGAAGTGTTATAAAAAATAATTATTTTGAAACCCTAAATTACATGTGGGGTAATTTTAGATTAAAATGCATGATTAATTGTTATGTCATGTATGGTTACGATCCATAGAGATCTAATTGTTAAGATTTGTGGGAGGATCCATGGTAGACGTGCATGTTTTCATGGATTGTAAAATTATATGTTAATATGATTTTATGTGCTACGTGATTATTTGATTCAATAAATCTTGAATTCAGGGAGACTTTTATATGAATATAAAAACCTAGATTTGATGATTATTGAATAAATCGTATGCTATTTGATTTATTTATTGCATATATAAGTTGTTATTATGTGTTTATGATTTAGTTTTTTTACTTTTTTATATTAAAAATTGTTGAATTGTTGTAAACAAGGGTTTTTTTAAAAGAAACAATATGGATTAAATCATATTTAAATAAAGATTTCTTAGAGATCTAAATTACATAAGATTACGTTGATTGGTGAACTGGAAAAATAATCTAATGCTCTACTCCTTTGACAAACTATAAAGTGGGTTTAACGCACCGCTGGTCATACCCGGTTAAGGAAGGAGGTGTTAAACCATTAGTCGCTGACCAAATTCCCAGCTCGCCTGTGCGTAAAATTGAAATTACCTAAGATTATTAATTGAATTATACCTTATGGGTGATTTCCTAGAAATTCACATCCGAAACACAATGAATAAGGGTATTGCTTTATGCGTAGCCGAGTTCTAGCAAAAGTACATTGTGAATAGTTGTGGATAAATTCTGTAATTGGTTTAACCAATACCTCAATAAAATTTATGTAGAAATTTAGTCTCGTGAAGAAGTTTACTAAATGTTTTACTAAACTTATGCTATGGAGTTGTATGCATGTTTCTCCATACATTGACTTTGACATCAAAATTTATACCCTTAAAATTTAAGTCGAATGCTCCTAATTGACGAACACTTGAATTTACTACGCCATCAAATGAGATTTTTAGGTGATCTTTTAATGGAGAAAAAACTTTCATAGAATGAGAATTCGTATGACGGTTTTACGTTTTTCAGATTAGACGACTTAATTAAGTTACTCAGTGAGATCTGGAAACTTACGGCATTCAAAAGGGATGAAACATGTTTACAATGCAAAACGTTTTTGGCAATGTAAATCCCTTAAATATCTAGAAAGTGAAATTTTTTTGTCAATTGAATTGTTCGACAAGTCGCTACATTTAGTACATTCATTATTAGCAAATCAATTGATGTAATGGATCTATGTCAATATAGTTTTAGGATTCAAGGAAAATAATATGATTTTTATACCGGGGTAATTTTATGTAACACCCCACTTGGAAAAGTGGACCGTTACGTGTATTTATGGCGGGTCATCAAAGCATAAGGTAAATGTCCTAGAACATTAACTGACCATAAAGGAAATACCGGAATCAAACATCGGTAATCCAAACATAAGCTCAAAACATAAAAAGTAAATGTTGAAGGAAAAGACTAAACAATGTCCAAATAAGCAGAATAATGTAAGACATGCATAAAGTAAGAAGTCTGGATAGCTTCCATCCAAATGCACATGCTCTCAGAATCCTAAGAGCGTCCTGATGTACCTGCCGTTAGAACATGAAAGGAACTACGGCTGAGCATAACACTCAGTGAACGGATATAAAGCATGATAAGAAGTACTGAAATGAAGTAAATGATAAAATACTGAAGCTGTAAGACTGATAAGTAAGTTGCAGCGGAAATCTGTGTATAATCTGTAAAGTCTGATTTATAAATAATAAAGCTAAACTGTTATCTGTTAAATCTAAAAACATGCATTTACTGTATTTTAATTGCTAGAGCTTATATAGGTCATGTGCTGTAACAACGGTGCATGAATAACTGGAGGGGTCACCTCGTCATGCAGTAGAGGGGTGACCTCTAAATGCTGTAGAGGGGTGACCTCTAAATACTTTGTTGGGTGGATGGATCAGCTCCAATGTGAAGGATGTACAGCACACACCACATTCACCTGATCTGTAAACTGATAAGCCTTGGATGCATCCATACGCCCCACTAATAATACTGATAAAATGGCCAAGCTGAGCTGAGTGGGACGATGCAAGATATCACTCTCCTGCATGTGAGTCACGACACCGGTGCCTCTAGTGCCATGGTTACGGTACCTCCGTAAGTAGTACATAAACTGGTCATGCTTGTATATAATGCTCCGGCAATTTAACTTAATTATAAAACTGATTTCTAATAAAACTTATAACATATCATTGGGGAAGACATTTGCTGCAGACGAGAAATTTTAATCATGCATAACAGGAAGTCCTTACTAAAAGGACGGGAAATCCGTACCTCGTGTCCAGTAATGAAATATGAATGAAAGTTGAAAGATCGATTCCGACTTCACGGTTACTACATAAATAACGGATGCGAATGAGTTAACTGATTACAGTTTACTATTACTGATTCTCATATGTTCTTAGTTTAATTTATTTTATTCTTGTATTACTGTTTATGTATAATCTGATTGTCTGGTGAATTTCTGGTAAACCTGACTGTTCTTAAATATTCACTGAATAGCGTACATCATGTATTTCTGATTACTGTATAATATACGGTATTCTGATTACGGTATTAAACTGTATTCTGACATTATTTCTGATTCTTGAAATATTGTAATTCTGACTATCTTTAATTGGTTATTGGTTACGGTAATACTTATTCTGATTTTTTCGATATTGCTAAAAATAATAACCTGCTATAAATATAAGTTTCTAAATTTAGAAAGATTTTCAAATGAATAAAATCATTTAATAATTTTATACCCTTTTAATTTTATAAAACTATTTTAATATAATAATTTTAATCAAATAAATAAATCATTAAAACATTTATTGAAACAAAACTGGATAAAAAGGTATAATCAAGATCTTTATTTTTATTATTTTAATATAGCCCCGAGCCTACCGAGATATCCCCTTCTTGGTCGCACTAAAACAAGCCAACAAAGTTATTGAATCCAAAACTGGATTAGCGACAGAAATATATGTCGCTAACTAGTACTAACTGTCGCTAAAAGCTGTGGTCAAAACTGTCCCCAAATCTGTTAGGGAACTGTGACAGAAAGTATCGTCGCTAAACTGTCGCTAATCCCAAAATAAATTCTTATTAGTTTCTGTTTAGAAAGTACCCACTGGTTTGAATGTTATTCCCACCGTCCTTGTATATTTCCCACTGTTTTTAACACAGCCAAACACCCCCTTTATAAATTAAACACCCCGGTTGGGGTTGTAGCTGTTGTTCGAAAAATCAAACACCCCTGCTGATTGTTTTTACCCGCTGCTATTAGATCCAAACACCACCCTGCTGAAGCAAAATGTCCCCCCTGGTGGGTTTGGTGTCTCGGCTGACAGAAATGGCCACCACCGAACCGACCTGGTGGTCACGGCTGGGCAACATTTATTAATTTAATTATGTTTTTTATTAAACCACGAGTTCTTGATGTGAGTTCCATGAATCACGATTTTATAAAAGAAAAGAAAAGAGATGTTTACCTTTTTCGATAGTATGGATATAATACGAATCACGAAACCGATTTAATTGAAAAACCAAACTGTTTTCTCTTGTTTTGTGTCTGCTACCGTCGGCCACCAAGAAAAGAAGACAGAAACCTAATTTTTTTTCTTGTTTACAACTTGACAAATGGGGTGGAATAACCCCCTTGTTTTTCTTTTGTTCATGAAACGGGCTGAAAGCCAAAACCTGCCTTTGTCTTGCTTATTAAAGCTGCAGACCAAGTTCAAACACATGCATACTTTATTTTTTTGT
The DNA here is from genome assembly GCA_025667525.1 of Glebionis coronaria. Lineage (NCBI taxonomy): Eukaryota > Viridiplantae > Streptophyta > Magnoliopsida > Asterales > Asteraceae > Glebionis > Glebionis coronaria. The sequence goes on from CM046881.1 coordinate 569,855,948, forward strand.
TTCTTTCGTTTCGCTTCGTTTATAAACCTTTAACTTGCGTTTTCGTGCTTTAAATCCGTCATGTATTTATTTATTTTCCTGAATGAATAAAATAATAACTGCAACACTTACGTAATACTAAATAGCTAGTATATAATTATTTACTAGTAATAATTATTTTTTGAATAATTAATCACGTCACGATTTTAATTAAAACTGAGGCTGTGTAATTACTCTTAACGTTTAATTATTTTATGTATAATAATTAATACATACGTAATATTTTCTGAACTTAATAATTATTTTCTGGATAATTATTTTATTGTAGTATTTAAATAAACCGAGACTGCGTATTTATTGTTTATGTTTAATTAGGTTAACGTCAAGACTACGCGTATTTAATATTTGAGGATTTTAAATAGGGGTTTTACAATTCTTCCGCTCTAAAAAAAATAATTCGTCCTCGAATTAAGGATGCGATTAACGTGGTTTTACAATTCTTCCCCTCTAAAAAGGAGAAATTCGTCCTTGAATTAGAACCATTCGAGAGCATGAAGGCTGAAATGACATATAAGCTGAAGGACCATTCGTCCTTGATTTAGAACCTACAGCTGCTGAAAGGTATAACGTGACATGATTGGAGTAAAAATGGAACGTGACATGACTGAAAAAACTTAAGTGGATTTATTGAAGGAAAAGGGATGAGAGGTCCGGATGGACTCCTCCGTTCCAAATGGCCTCCCGCTTGAAACGATTCCTTCAAAGATCTAACATAATAAAAAAAATCTTGGTTCTGATGGTTGCTGAATAGTTTATGGTTCCATACCTAAGATGGAATTTTTGAATCTGATAGATTGAACAAGCCATAGCATGAAAAGGTACTTACAATTATCCTGAAGAGATAACAATTATTTATCTGAGCAAGCTGTTGAAAACATATATGGACGAACTACGTGAACAATTGTGAATGTGCTACGTGAGCAATTGTGAACGTGGTTCACGATTATATGAGGAACGCTGGGCATGGAATATATTGAGAACGTGATACGTGAAACATATTGTGAACGTGATATTAGGACATATCATGAATGTATGCTGACTGAGGAAAGAATGCCAAACGATACGGCCTGAGATGTGAAACGTCTGCCTGGGTATGGAAAAGCTATGCTAAACTTGAGTCTGGTTTCTCAAAGGATCTGTTGCTAAATCCGGTACAAGACTTGGAATGTATATACTGAGATGGAACACGAACCTGAACATGAACGATGTCATGAATGCGAACGTGAATTTATCTCTGACATCATTGTTGATGGAATACTTTGAAAACGTAGGATTTACTGCTGAATTTCCTGCAGATCTGCTACTGCGTAATCCTTCCGGATGAAGGAAAACGTATAGGCTGGTTTAATTGGTCGACAATGACTTAGATAGCATTATACTTTCCTGAGTTTAGGGTTATAATAACTCACTAACATGACGGTGTTCTATCTCGAACCTACGGTGTGACAGGCATCTAGATATGAACATAGCTGCATCAATGTGTGATACTTCTTCTGTCAAGATTCTGCCTGGGATTATGGGACATTCTGGTGGAAATCTGGTTGAATAGTCATGGAATTTTTTAATTTTTTTTAGTGAGAACTGTCAGCAGTTTCTGCGGTGGCAGTCAATTGAGTTCTAGAAAATTTTATACTTCGTTCACAGGCGTCGATCGAGACCATCAGGTGATGGCCTTCACCTTCGCAGGATTGTCTGAAATTGCTTTCTGCTGAAATAGGGTGGCTCAGAATGCCACTTTCTTCATCTGGGATATACATCTGGTAAGCTGTTTATATAATCTTCTCTTATCGGAGATTCTGTTCATCTATGAAAAGATGATTCTCTTTTACTTCTTTTTGAATTTAGCAGATCAAAATATTATCAATAAATTTACTGACGATTTTGTCTGAGATGTCATGGGAAAAATTTTATTCATAAATTTCATACTATAGCTGGAGTATTAGGGAGCTCAAAAATATCAGTCCAAATTTTAAAGAGGCTATAACGTGTGCAACAGCAGTCTTAAAAAAAATTCTCATGTTCTTTCTCTCACCACTGCTGGTGGCATAATTGTGAATCGTTCTAGAAAATGTTTAAAACGTCGTAGCAGGTCAGGTAAACCTTCTATACGTGAGATGACATCGATTATGAATGGTGATCTTGTAAAGTTTTCGGTGATCGACACATGATCTCAAGTTACCGGCCTTCTTCCTGATAGACAAAGACTGTGCATCTCTGACGGTGCCTAGGGAGAATAAAGCCTCGTTTCGGGAATTCTTTTAGCAATTGCTGCAACTCATTTGACTTAGCTGAAGCCCTGGAATAAAGAGTTTTGGAAAAGGTTTTATTCTTGAGACAAGCTTGATGTTAAATTCTGCCTCATGGTTAGGAAGGAATTTCTGGAAAACTTTCTGAAATTATATCTGAGCACTCTGGATTGATCTGCTGATCATAAATTTTAAGGAGTCTCAGAAGTGAATTTATAACTGGTAGCTAAAAGTCTTTGTAGCTATGGACTGATAAGTCACGCGCTTGTAAGGCAGAAATAAATTGTACTGATTTTTCTGGCAGAAGTATAATGAATATATTTGGGATTTAGTAAGACGGATCACATCGTTAACTGAAATTAAAACTTTAATAAATATGGTGATAATGTTGACTCCTTTCTGGCTGAGAGGCGGGTAACTACATGATTTGAGATAAAACTGACATAGGAACACGCGAAGTAAACATGGCGACTTTTCACTGAATGTGTTCTTTTGTAACCTCACAGGATGAATACTGTTTGTTTAATTTGATTAATTTTCTAGTGGTGGGGACTGAGTTTTTAATTATCTGATTCATGCGTGGTATAATAGAACGGGTACACCCCTGGGAGGGTACCCTGAATTTCTGAGGACCTGGTTTAGGAGGCATACTGGTGTTATGAATCTGACTCGTACTTTGAGAAGATATTCGTATGACGTGTACTATGACTGGTGTCCTGACATGTGTCTTCCGAAATGATACTTGGGACATGTGTCTTGACTGTCGTCTTGACATGTGTTTTAGTAGATGAACCTAGACAAGGCTGAAAATTTTTGGTAACTGCTAGGATTGGCGGACCGGTTAGACTACTGACCTCTTGTATTTCTGATCACGTCCATTCTAGAGTTCTGATGGTTAATGACTGATTAATTCTAAGTACGGTGGTTGTCACTACTGATTTTTCCGTCACTTTATGACAATCATTATCATGACCGTGATTCATGCAATTATTCTGCTGAGTGGCCGGCTAGGTTCTGGTTCCCACTCTTCTGAATGAACGGTTAGCTGAGTGAAGTGTGACATCTAGCTGAGAAGGTAAAAGTAAGGAATGGAATGGTAGTGGCTGATGGTTGAAATTTGTTCTTGTCAGAAATTTCAAATTTATTGTTTTCGTCCTTGTTTTGTAGAGTCTTCATAGTATGAACGACATCAGCATCTTGAGAGATCTCCAAACTATCAGCAGCATCAGCATTTTTGAGGTCTTCTAAGTGTTATTAGCAACATCGTCATCTGGTAAAATCTTCAACTCACGAGCAGCATCAGCACCTGGTAGAATATCGACAAGTGGAACGCCTGAGATGACTGAGGAACGATTAGCATTATCCATGGAGTAGGGTACTTGGAGTACACCTGGACTACTGTACATGAAGTACAAAATGAATACTGCACAAGGAGGATATCTGAGACACTGTACGTGGAGTACGCATGAAATATTATACATGGAGTATAACTGAGACACTATACATGGGGTACATATGGAATACCGTACATGGCACTGGTGGAAATTTTATGGGATGATCGATACTGGTGTCGCTTGTCTGACATGATCAAGGAAATAAATTGATTTAAACCGTAGTAAACTGATCTGACATAAGTAACATGATAGGCTGACAATTCCTGCGTCGACTTACTGCTGGTTTTTTCGAGGCTGAAAAGTATGATATAACCGAAGTCCCAACAATGGTCAGCATGAAGCATGATTAATGAAGGTTAATCATGATTTAACATGAAAACGGGTTTTCTGAAGTTCTTGTGTATCTTAACATGACAACATCATTACTTTGCTGAAAACATAATCCTCGTAAGGAGACATGAAACTGAATCATCATGAAGACAACATCAACGTGAGGGTATGAAAATTTGACTGTTACAAGGAACATAAAAAGTCAAATCAACTGAGGTGTCATATCAACTGATGTGAACGGCTATGGTTCAATCCACAAAAATCAAAGAAGAAAACATGTGACTAAGTCTGGGCTATTCTGGTTCAATCCATACTTGTCAAAATTTTATGAGATGTCCTGATATGATAAAGGTGAACAACTGTGGATCGGTTCACAAAAGATCATTTGACTGAATAGCATGAAAATTTGACCTAAAAAATGGTGAGTGTTTTTGGTTGGTTCACCAAGTAATATTTGAATAAAAACATGAATCTTTCATGAGTAAGGGTAAACGCCTAAGGTCGGTTTACCAATACAAAATTTGAAAGAGCAAGGGTGAACGCCTATGGGTCGGTTCACCAAAACAAATTTCGTAGAAAAGAACATGCGACTAAATATGGCCAATCATGTACCAACCTTTTACTTAGTCAAAAACTTTAAGAAAACTGACTGATAAATGCATGAGAAACATGAAAGATAACAACGCCAAAATCTGGGAAGTTCCTGGTGACTACCCACTAGTCACAGGTCAAGTTTTAGAGCCGACAGGTCAAACCTTGCGCTCTGATACAATAATTAACGGCTGGTACACCAGGACGCTCTTAGGATTCTAAGAGCATGTGCATTTGGATGGAAGCTATCCAGACTTCTTACTTTATGCACGTCTTACATTATTCTGCTTATTTGGACATTGTTTAGTCTTTTCCTTCAACATTTCCTTTATGGTCAGTTAATGTTCTAGGACATTTACCTTATGCTTTGATGACACGCCATAGATACACGTAACGCTCCACTTTTCCAAGTGGGGTGTTACATTTTATTTTCTTGAAAGTACTTTGTTATCGAAAATACTAATATTTGAACTGATGTCTGTAGAAATGGCTCAGCCTGACAATAACACTATAAAAAGTTCTGCGTTCAAAGCATTCTTTGATCGTCTTGAACTTACTGGCCCAAACTTCAATGATTGGTACCGCTTACTAATAATTGTCTTGAGAGTAGCGGGTACTATTGATATCTTGACGACTCCTTATCCGGAGAATCTTGCTGAAGGAGCATCTGATGCGCAAAGGCTTGAACACGCTGCTAATGTTAAGAAGCACTCAGAGGTAGCTTGCTTAATGCTAGGTAAAATGGCTCCTCCACTTCAACAGAAGTATGAGCTATTTTCACCAAAGCGAATGCTTGATGAGCTCAAGGTTATGTTCGAGAAACCGCAAGCTGTAGAGATCTACGACTTAGTAGATGCTTTGCATAGCTGCAAGAAAGCACCTGGAAAGTCTGTTAGTGCCCATTACTTGGAGATGAGGGGTTATATAGAATAGCTCATTGCACTAGAACAACCCTATGATCATAATATGGCTATCAACTTGATCAATAGGTCCCTTAACAAGGACTTCAATGATTTTGTTTGAAACTATAATATGCATTGCATAGGGAAGACAGTTAATGATTTTCATTTAATGATCATTGAATATGAGAAGAGGTTAACGGAAAAGGCATCTACTTCTACGCCTTCTGTATCAACCATACAAAAGGGTAGAGTGAGTAAGCCAAAACCATAAGCGAACAAGAAGAAAGGCAAAGGCAAGGGTGATAAGGGCAAGAAAGTAGCGACTTATTGGTAACCTAAGCAGAACTTTGTCAAGAAGAATCAATCACAGAAGGATGAGACTTGTCACCATTGCAAGGCAAGTGGTCACTGGAAGAGGAATTGCCCTCTTTACCTCGAAGAGTTGCGAGAAAAATAGAAGAAGTCTGAGCAGAGCGCTGTAGCTTCAGGTAATTTATTTATGATTGAATTGTTCAATTAAGCATACAAATTAAATTCCTGGGTATATGATACGGGATGCGGTATTAACATTTGTAAAACGCTGCAGGGATTTAATCTGGAAAGGAAGCTTTCCTATGGGTAACAATTTTCTTTAAGTGGGCAATGGCGCACAAGCAAAAGCTGAAGCTATAGGAACATTTAATTTAGTTTTACCTTCGAGTTTAGTACTGATTTTAAATGAATGTCATTATGCACCTACAATTGTTAGGGGTGTTATTTCCTTTTCTTGTTTGTTGAATAATGGATACATTCACACATTGATATAATGGAATTTCTGTTTGGAAAGATGGTATTTTCTATTTTAATGCAATTTTGTGAATGATGTGTTTGAAATAGACATGCATGATAATGAAACCATGAATAATAATAATGTTGTCTTTAGCATGAATAAGAAGAGAAAGTTTGACAAGAACTCTTTTATCTTTGGCATTGTAGACTTGCCCATATCGAGAAGACTCGTATACAAAAGCTTCAACTTGAAGGTCTTTTGAAAAATATCAGTGATGAATCATTTGATAAATGTGAGTCTTGTATCTCTGGAAAGATGACCAAGAAACCTTTTAATAGCAATATTGAAAGAGCTAGTGATCTACTTGGATTAATACATACTAATGTGTGTGGACCACTTAGAAATTTGTCAGGAAAGGTGCTAGCTACTTCTTAACATTTATGGATGATTATAGTTGTTATGGTTATGTTTATTTAATTAAGCATGATCATGAGGTATTTGAAACATTCAAAGTGTTTAAAGAAGAAGTAGAACTGCAACTAGGAAAGAATATTAAAGCTCTTCGTTCTGATAGAGGTGGTGAATATTTATGTCAAGAATTTATAGATTATCTAAGTAAGAATGGAATTGTTTAGCATCTTACTTCTACCTATACTCAACAACAAAATGGTGTATCCGAAAGGAAAAATCGTACATCATTAGATATGGTACTATATATGTTTAATCTTACAACTTTACCTTTATCCTTTCGGGATTATGCTTTAGAGTATGTTGTTCATATTTTAAATATGGTTCCCATAAAAAAGGTTGATAAGACACCATATGAACTATGGCATGGAAAAAATCCATATTTGTCTTATTTAAAGGTCTGGGGTTGCGAGGCGTATGTGAAATGTGACTCGGGTGACAAACTCCAACAACGATCTGCGAAATTTATCTTTGTAGGATATCCTAAGGGAACTATGGGTTACTACTTTTATTATCCATCTGAGAACAAAGTGATTTTTGCTAGGTATGGAGACTTCCTTGAAAGTGATCATGTAAATCAAGAATTCAGTAGGAGAAATTATGATCTTAAAGAGAGTCATATAGATACATTACCTTCTAAAAACACTAGCGATGTAATTCTTGTAGAACCAGAAAGTCTGGTGGTTCCACCGGAATTAGTTCCTCTGCGTATGTTGTCCCAAGTATTTGTGATGAATAAGCAATGAAGAAAGAAAGAAAATAGATGAAGAAGAGATGAATTCCTAGAGAGAGAAAGTAGTGAGAGAAAGTAGAGAGGAGATGATTAACTTGGTGAGATTAGATTAAGAAAAGAAGTTGTTACAAATGACCATCCACCCTCCTAACATGCTAGGAGGGTAGTATATATAGTCCACCCACATGCGGGCTTTAATGGACTATATATTGGGCCGGGCGTGTCTTTTGGACTTTAATTAGTTTAAATCCAAGCCCGTGAACTACGACTAAATAACTACTTATTACAACGTTCTAATAAATATTACAATAGAAACCTATGACCGAACATTCTTGTTTGACTCAATATTTTGAGGCTAACAATCTCCCCCAATGTAAGGTCATTCCTCTTTGATATTTGAATTCCAATGGAGATTTATGAATTTCGTCATAAATGAGTCTTGAACGTGTAACGATAGCTTTGTTCCTTCATGATGTGATCTTTGAGCCTTTGTCGTTGTCTTTCGACTTTGTCTTTAAGCTTGAGATCTTCAAATCATCCTTGACTTGTCATTGCCATCTTGCGATCTTGTGTCTGTATCCACATGCTCAAACTATCAATTGTTGGATAAGTCTTTGGGCATGAATATGTGGTTGTGAATCTTTGACTTTGCTGAGTACACCGTGACGCCACCTTCTCGAGACAAAACATAGACACGGACTGAATGGCTTTGACATTCGTCCTAAATCGGTAGCATTTTACCTCCGGTCGGTGAAGACCGTTATACGATATTAAATACCGTACCTGTGATCAGGTAGATTCAATTAAGAATCTCCTTGACAGGGTTTCGCGGCAGTACTAGCCGTTCTCTTTACTCGACCGTCTCAAAGCAAGACTGCGAACATAAAGAGTGAATCAATTGGATAAATATCCACTTGATTAAAGTCGTCAATTCAAATTCCTGGAACAAGTTTGATTCATTAAGAATCTTACCATTGTTGCTTTCCAGTTGACACAAGTTTGATTCATGAGAATCTCACAAGTCACCTACCGTAGCGCTGTTTGATGTTGACGCTAGAAGGATTTCCATTCTTCACTGTGAATATTAATGAATATCACTCTGAATGTTTTGGCAAGACCATAACGATATTGCGTAGAAACCTGAAACGAGTTTGAATCAATTCAGAATCAAACCACTGTTGCTTTTCAGTTTTACATATGTTCAATTCATAAAGAATCTTGCATATGACCTACCGCAGTGCTGTTGATGTTAACACTGGAAGGATTTCCACTCATCATTGTGAATACTAATTAGTATCACTCTGAGTGTTCTAGCAATATCGCAAGGATATAGCGTATGACTCTCTTGATCTTCATCCGTGTGTCCTATCGAGATTTTATTGATCTCTTGGCTCTAGGCTCTATTTGTGCACTTTTAGTGGTCGGAGGCTGGAGCAGATGCCACCTATTCAATATCAACTATCTCGGAGTGAGAAAGTCAATAGAAGTCGTGTTGATCTCCGTGACAATAAAACAAACTTCTTTTGAGAGAAGTCTGAGTAGCTAGGAAAGGGTTGTGCTTCACATCACTGGGTCCATGATGAGTTTGTCTTCATGATGAGTTGACCCGGTTTCTGCCTAAGTTGTATGGAGGGCTTCTTTCTTTAGACCCTTTATCCTTACATTTCTTTTTCATTCTTCAACCCCTTCAATGCTTACCAAGACATCATTACTAGCACCTTGTTGTGATTGTTCCAGTGCTAGCATCAGTACTTAGTCGGCATTCTGCTACGTTCACATTCTACTCCATCTTTCCTAAGGACTTCTAATAATCTATTGGATTGTCCCTGGGAAGATCCCTCCGGTTCTGGTTGGATCATAGGACTTAAACCTAACCACCCTTTTGACACCAATAACGTCGTGAATTGAAGATGTTGTGGGTATTTGATCGTAACCATGAAAACCACTTTAAATTCTAACAAAGTGTTTGAAAAACATTTAACACCTTGCTAGTTTTGTCGTTTCAGAAATGCTCCCCCTTCACATGTGCATCGATAATCGAAAGTGTTTCGCACATGTGGGTAAGAGTTAAAGTGCTTGAGTCTTATAGATCACATTTTAATCACATTTTCTCCCCCTATCTCTAATATATAAAATCTTTTGATATTAGAGATACCAAATTTGATTAAAATATATGTTGAAAAATAGTCTTGAAAATCTTCGGGAGAAAAATGTGTCAAACTTAGCATGAATTTTGGAACGCTCCCCCTTAAAAATTGATCCAATGGAATTGTCATTTCGAGGATTTGATCCACATTAAACTTTTTGAGGATAGGAGTTGTTGAACACACAATTTTTGAAAGATTTTGAATATCATTGAGAAGTTCTTGAAAAAATTGTGTTCAACGCTTTTTGAAAAATCAATTCTTTTTGTCGAAAAGGTTTTTCTTAAGCATAAACTTGAGTTCATAGACTTTGAATGTCTTGACGAATCCACTCAAGTGTAAGAAGATTTAACTTCTTTTGCTAAGGGTAAGAGTACAAAAGCGTACACTCCCCCGTGAATTTAGATCCGGGTTGCAATCTGAAAGTGATTACAAGCCATTGTGTTGAGCTCAAAACGTTGAATGTTTTGTGACAAGCTCAACCCAAGATAGATTGCTCTACCCGTTGTTGGAAATATTGTCCAAAATAGACAATTTCCTTTTGAAAAGATAGAAATGACATGTTTTGAAAAATATTTACAACTTTCATTCGAGCTTTATGTACACACCCGTGTCGTTATTGAGCGACATTTCTAGGTACGTCCATATTATCGATACTGAAAGACATGTCGAGAAGAATATTTTTGGATTATCAAAGATTTTTTACTTTTGTATTTTGCTTTTTGATTAATATTTACAGGTAGATGTTTGATAGATGAATCAAGCAGGCTTCTTTGCCAGAACCTCCAGTTCTGCTGGAGTCAAACATCTCATACCAATTTGCCTAACTAGATACGCAAACCTCTCTTTCGAAAGAGCTTTTGTAAACAAGTCAGCTAATTGGTAATCAGTTCCAACAAAGTATAATTCAACAATACCTCTTTCAACTTGTTCCTTAATGAAGTGATATCGGACATCAATGTGCTTCGTGCGGGAATGCTGAACCGGATTGCAGGAGATGGCTATGGCCGACTTTGAGTCACAGTACATAGGTACTTTATCAAAATGGAAGCCATAATCTGTGAGTTGTGTTCTCATCCAAAGAACTTGAGCACAACACGCAGATAGAGACACATACTCCGCTTCGGCTGATGAAAGTGACGTGTAATCCTGCTTCTTGGAAGACCATCCCACAAGCTTGTCTTGACCTAGAAATTGTGCACCACCAGAAGTACTTTTACGTGTATCAAGACACCCTGCATGATCAGAATCTGAATAGGCCGTTAGAAAGAAACCGGTTTCCCTCGGATACCAAAGTCCCATGTGAATGGTATTCTTAAGGTACCAAAAGATCCGTTTAACCTCCTTGAGGTGCTTTTCAGTGGGTCGTGCTTGATATCGTGCACAATAGCATGTAGCATGATGAATATCAGGTCTGCTTGCTGTCAAGTACATGAGGGACCCGATCATGGAACGATATCTCGTTTGATCAATGGGTAATCCCTCCAAATCAGCATCTAGGGATGTGGTTGATAATGGTGTCCCAACAGGGTCACATGATGTCATACCATGCTTTTTGATTATCTCTTGACAATACTTAGCTTGGTTAATAAAGATACCACTTGGGGATTGGTGAACTTGAATTCCTAGAAAGAATTTTAGTTCGCCCATCATAGACTATTCAAATCTGCTGTGCATTACTTTTTCAAACCATTTTGAAAGTTTTGGGTTTGTAGACCCGAAAATAATGTCATCAACATAAATTTGCACAAGCAGAATGTCATCCCCATATTTATAAGTGAACAAAGTTAAATCAATGGAACCTTTTGAGAAACCTTTGGAGACCAGAAATTTCGAGAGCTCGTCGTACCACGCCCTTGGAGCTTGCTTGAGTCCATATAGTGCTTTGTGGAGACGATACACCTTGTCAGGATAATGAGGATTGACGAATCCTTCCGGCTGCGTGACATAAACTTCTTCCTTCAATGGACCGTTAAGAAACGCCGTCTTTACGTCCATTTGATAGACAATGAATCCCTTATGTGCAGCATAAGCAAGAAAAATCCTGACCGCTTCCATTCGAGCTACTGGTGCAAATGATTCTTCAAAATCAATACCCTCTTTCTGTCCATACCCTTTAGCCACTAGCCTAGATTTATTCTTGATGATCGTGTTCTCTTCATCCATCTTGTTTTTCCAGATCCATCGAAGATTTAATGGTGTTACATCGTATGGTCTGTCAATAAGTTCCCAGACTTTAAGTCTTTCAAATTGTTGAAGTTCATCCGTCATCGATTCAATCCAAGCATGATCAGCTAATGCTTCTTTGATGTTTTTCGGTTCAGCTGAACTCACGGCGAGTGCGAACATACAAACATCGGCATCGGTGTTCAGCTGTCGTCTTGTACGAACAGGCTGTGAAGGGTTTCCAATGACATGAACCAAAGGATGATCTCGGGTCCAATGATGTGTTGAAGGATGTCGTTGGTAGAACGTGTGCATATTTGACGGATCAACATGGCGAGTAGAAGACTCTCCAGTTTCGTGTACCGGTGTACCGAATGGGTTGATGAATTCGTCTTCGTCAGATAATGCATTGTCTGCTTGATTTGTGTTCTCTGGAGCAATGACAGTAGTTTTGGATGTTGTAGGATCGATTGTTGAAGTGATATTCTGAGGAGGTAAATCTGTAGCAACCCGTGTTGAAGTAGATGAAGTTGTATCCGGTTGTTGACGATGATCGGTATCATCAGTCTTATCATGAGTGACAGCGGAAGACTTCGATACAACTTGTTTCTCCCCCGTAAAATATTCATCATACATTGGTCCATATAACATTTCCAACTCTTCAATTGTCGTGTCGACTGTCATATCAGCTCTAGGAATATTTTCTGGAACCAGCGTTGAACTTGACGGTTCATTGCTGTGGTCTTGAGTTCCGAGTTCCGTGCGGTTGTGAACGGAAGTCGTTTGTCGGTGTGGATCGGGACTTAAACTGTTTTGTTCAAGTGCCATTTCTTGAGATTCATCAAATCGGATGTGAATTGTCTCGACAATCAATTTTGTTCTTTTGTTGAACACTCTATATCCCTTAGACTGAGTAACATATCCCACAAGAATACATGCATCACCTTTTTCTTTCATCTTATCCAAATTTTCACCATCTCGTATAATGTAACAAGTACATCCAAAAACATGAAGGTGTTTGAGTGAAGGTTTTCGATCATGAATTATGTGATATGGAGTCTTTTCGTGTCTTGGGATAATTAAGGAGCGGTTTTGTGTGTAGCATGCGGTTGACACGGCTTCGGCCCAAAAGTACAGTGGAAGTTTTGAAGCGGATAGTAATGTTCGAGCAGCCTCAACTAAAGTACGGTTTCGTCTTTCAACAACGCCGTTTTGTTCGGGTGTTCGAGCAATAGATGTTTCATGTTCAATCCCTTCGGCTTCAAAATACTTTCTCAGATTTGAATTCAAAAATTATGTACCTCTGTCAGTATGAACCACTTTAACTTGAGCTTGAAGACCACGTTGTATCAATTTAAGGAAGCTAATGAGAACATCGGGTGTTTCATCCTTGGACCTCAAGAAGTGAGTCCATGTGTACCTTGAGTAATCATCAACGATGACCAGAATATATTTCTTTCCATTGATACTCTGAACACGCATGGGACCACACAAATCCATGTGAAGAAGATCTAACCGTCCTTTAGAGAGTGGTGTGGTCTTTGTTTTGAAGCTACTTCGTTTAACTTTACAAAGTTCACAAGAAGAACAAAGATGATCTTTGATGAATTTCAAGCTTGGAAGGCCTCTCACAATATCTTTCTTGGAAAGCAATTTAATGGTATCAAAGTTGAGATGAGAAAGACGTTGATGCCATAACCATGCCTGAGTCGTTGAAGCTTTAGCCATGAAGCAAATTGGAGTTGATGAAGTTGTGTCTTGAAGTGAAATTGTGTAAAGATCAGTACCCCGTGTACCGGTAAGTAAGTCATTCCCATTATAATCACGAACAAAACATGTCTTCTTTCTGAAAGCAACTTCCAAATCCGCATCACAGAATTGACCAACCGAGAAAAGATTGTGATTGAGCCCTTCGACGTAGTATACCCTTTTAATCGTGATATTCCCCTGAACCAAATCTCCATATCCTAGGATCGGTGCAAATTGATCATTTCCGAATCGGACCGTACCCAGGAACTTCTCTACGAAGTTAGTTAGAAGTTTGAGATTCCCCGTCATGTGCTTCGTGCATCCGGAGTCCATTATGAAGAGAATTATTTGTATCACCTGCAGAACAGTTAGAACACGATGGAGCATTTGCTAAATTGGATACCACAGTAGTTGTGATAGTAGAATCATTAGTGTCCTTATCAACATTTAAAGGCAAACTAACACTCGTTTTCACATTTTCTGTCCTAACTTTAGGCATCCATTTATATCCAGGAGGACATTGATTAGCAAACCACCATTTCCAAGACTTACTAGCAGACTCATATAATTCCTTAATTTTGCTTCTAGGGTTCTTAGTGGTAGAGTCTGCTGCATTACTATTCTTAGTGGGGGTTGCACCAGAATGGTTCACTTTGCGTTTGGGTTTACTAGCTCTAATAGGCATTGCAACTTGCTTCTTAGTTCTAGTATCTACGCCTTTGACTTTATTTATAGCACACATAGAATGATTAGCATTAGCACACTTGCCACATTTGACACAAACAAATTTCACATTCATAGCATTCAAATCATTCACAGCATTCAAATCGTCATTACATGCGATAACAGACTTTTTATTCTTAAAAACATTCAAATTCCTAGGGTGTTCTTCTACTTGCTTCATCTTCCCTTGATTCTTGTGTTTCCAGACCTTATCATTCTCTTGAGTGCTCTTAAGCTGAGGCCGGCTAACACTAGTAGTGGAGACTATTCCTGTAGTAGAAGACACATGAATATTAGTGTTTCTAGAAGTCTGAGGCGAGTGAGTATCTTTGTTTGTGGGCTTCGTGGACATTCTATACATCCCTGGTTTAATCACATTATTGTGCTTAACGCTTGGTGCTATAGGATTCCTTATGGGTTGAGCTTGTGGTAACCTTTCCTTTCCATCCATCTTGGGGGCAAACACAGGTTTTGCAAACGAGGAATTAGATAAAGCAGATGGTTTTCCCAAGATAGAGGATCTATTCTCTTTAGAGGCATTGGGTTGTCTAACAACATTTTTCTTAATGCTAGGTTCCACAATTTTCCCACCCATTTTAGCAATGAGTTTCTGCAACTCAGCTATCGCTCTGTCCCTGTCTTGTAATTGAGCTTTCAACCCTTTAATTTCCAAATTCTGTTCATTCATTTCTCGAAATGTTTGGGAAAGTTTTTCTTGCAATTTATTATCATGTGGAAAACGACCAACATCTTTTTGCAAAGCAAGTTCAAGTGAATGACAATGTTTTTGAAGGAAATCAGTTTTGTGTTGAAGTAACTCAAAAGCCTTTTTGTCAACATTTTCTTTACGTTTCGAAAGCTCAATTTCAAGACGTTCACATTCTTTGATCTTATCAAGATATTGGCATGCAACTTCAGAATATTCATCAATATCAGCACAAGATGTAAAATAAGCACACATAACATCTTTAGAAACGCATTCTTGCAAGAGTAAATCATATTCATCTGAGAAATCAGACTTCTCCATTTGAAGATCATCAATGTGTTTCTCAATAGATTCAACATATTTTAAATCATCAAACATTTCAGTGCGAATGAACTCCTCAAGTTGAAGAACAGTTTCTTTAATCAACGCCGTGTTTGGAATTAAGAGTTCTTTGACAAGCAAGGTAATATCGTGAGGAATCGGACGTGTCCACTCAGCATTTTCACGTTTTGCCCAGTCTCTTTCAACAATAGATTTAACATTATCTATGTGGTGTTTAAGAATACCTAATGTTTTCCTACTCTTGCTTTTAGATTCATCTAGAGGGAGGTAGTTTATGTATTTGTAAACATTAGATTTCTTAGGGGCAAATGCTTTCTTCCATTGAATTCTCTTTTGTTTTCATTCTAGGAACACTTCCTCACGAGTTTTCTGAGTTTGTTTGTTGAACAGGCCATAAAGACTATTCTCATAAGCATAATTATAAGGTTTCACAAACTCCTTATTAACAAGTGGTTGACTATCAGCATCCCAAAGGGCAGTCTCTTCACTATTGGCACTAACAGGCATGCAATCAAGATCTGTCCTTTCAGTCTCATCAAGATAAAGATGCGGGTTCGCAGCTTGAGCTTTGGCAAGGTACTCAGGACTTGCAAAGCTAGCTTGACCCTTAAACATCGAAGGAGGTGCCAACATTCTCACAGATTGAATAGAATCATGCGTTTTATAAACAACGTTCTTCAAAAATTCGACTTGTGATTCTAATTTCGTTACCTTTTCAGTTTCTTTATCATATCTACTTTTTAAGTCTTGTTTTAACGCATCTACCTCTTGTTTCTTATCCTCAAGAATTTTAGCAGAATCAGTAGTGGTCATAGAGAGCTTTTGTTCAAGTTCATTAACTTTGGTATTGGCAAGGTACGTTTTTTGACGTTCATCCATTAAGAAAACATTATATTGACGCTTCTCTTTGGCTAATAACTCAAGAGTTGTATTATATTTGTTTTCAAAATCATCCTTTTGACTTTTTAATGTACTTCCCTTGTACCCCTCAAGCTCTTTGGTTTTCTGAAGGAGCTGATCTCTATAGGTTTCAGTCATCTCAGTAGATTTGATAAGAGCAGCTTTGCATTCTTCAAAGCTTTGAGTGAGCGTAGCGTTTGCCTTCTTTAATTGCTTTTGACTCTTTTTATTTTCAGTGACATCTTTTTGTAAAGTAGCAATTAAATTAGCAAGCGCAATACGTTCCTCTTCATCATATTCATTTGCATGTTGATCATCCTCAGACTCATTATTGCACATGTCTGATGAATTGGGTGTGGTATTGCTATCAACCGTTTCCATCATACACGTGTCATTAATGGCATTGGGTAGATCACTATGCTCAGGAATATCACCAAACACATATTCATCAGTAGTGTGTACCTTATCGATTGGCTCAGTGTCAAAGATAGGGCCATTGTCATCTTCAGTGACTTTGAGAACTTCTTCAACCTTTGCCATGTACGAGTAATGTGCATCAAGCTCTTGATCAGAATCTTCATCATCAGTATCATCAAGCATGGCTCCTTCCTCAGCTGACAATTTAACCCCTGCTTCCATCTTTTTGCATAGCAGCATCTTTTCCTTGTGATAGCTGGAGTCTCTAACCCTTTTCGGCTTCCTGCATTCCTTTGCCATATGTCCATAACCTTGGCAATTAAAACATTGAATCCCGCTCTGCTGAACCACTTGACTTCCAACCGTTTCCCTATTCCCAATAGCAGCAGCAATCCTCTGAGTATCATACTTTGCATTTTGTCGATCATATCTTGCAGAACCCTCAACATGCGTTGGATTATGTCGATCATACCTAGAAGGACTTTCACCACGTCGACGTGTGTCATACCTTGGAGGACTCTCAACATATCGGTTCTTTGTGTTAGATGATGTGCGAAGATTATTGTTGGTGGGTTTGTAGATTTTCTTGTAAGTCTTCATTATGTAAGCAATTTGTTGTTTCATCTCTCGGTTCTTTTGAGCTTGGTCTTCATCACTATCTTCTTCAGATGAGGACTCAGATGGTGGTGATGGTGCTCTTGGCGCTTTACCTCGAGATTTTGTGGAAGATGAAGACTTAGATGATGTGGAATATCGTGGTGAGGATGATGTATTGGAGTATGTCTTAGGAGCACGAGAGTGAGGATCTTGAACATGTTGAGTGGTAGTCAGTAAAGCAAGTGGATTAGCCGTCTTGGCAACACGTTCAGTTCGAATCTCATTTGCTTCATTCTGAAATTGCTTCAAGATGTCAAAGAGTCGATGATATGAGACCTCGTCTAACTTTTCTTGTTGTTTCACCAAAGTGACGAATCGTGTCCACTCGGGTTGAAGTTGTTGAAGAAATTGAACATTGACTTGCATGGTGGAGACTTGCAGATTATTTCTTGTCATGTCATTCATCATCTTATAAAACCTGGAGTAGTAAGAGTCAATTGATTCTCCATCCCTTGAAGTAAACTTGCCAAAATTCCAAAACAAGTTTGTTTTGACATCTTGTTTGTTGAGTGATTCTCCTTGTTGCAAGCGTTCAATAGCAGTCCACATTTCATGTGCTGTCGGGCATGCATCAACCGTGGAGTAAATATCATCTCCAATCCCACTTAAAACCATATAGATGGCTTCCTTCTCCGCATCATGCCAAGCACAATTTTCAGGTGTGAGATCAGCTCTTGTTTCATCACGTTCACTTGCAGGTATTGGATCAGTAGTATCTGTGGCTGCTCTTGGAGGAACTGAGATCTTCTTAAATATATATGGTCCATGAGTAATACATTTCCTCAAGGCATCACCATTAGGTCTTGTATCAAGATATCGTATGAAATGTGATTGCCATTGAGCATACCGACCAGATACAAGCATTGGTGGTCTCTCTTTGTTACCCGCCACCATTATGTTGTTGTTCGTCACACGATATTCGGCAGTAGAATCCATCTCAATATTCTCTGAAATGATGAAGTGAATATGGATCTTAAGTAGATTTGTTGTGATTGTTGTTGTGGTTTAAATTCCGAAAATTGCAATTTTTCTCCAGGCCGACAATAAATTCTCCAGTCCGACAAAACGGTAGACTAAAAAATTTTGTAATCACCAAAATTTGAAATCGAGCTAGAAATGTCCTAAAACTAGTATGGAAAAAATTTGAATTTACTTGACGAAAAAATTTTAACTCTTTCTTTTTTTTTTTTTTTTTTTTTGATCTTCGTGGAAACGATATTCCGAAACTAGTCTAGATGGTGGCTAAGTCTAAAAAATACTCAAACAAAAATTAGCGAAAACATGTCATCGGAATCACTTCGTCGGAATGTCTGATCGGAATGTATGATCGGAATGTATGATCGGAATGTATGATCGGAATGACTAATCGGAATCCTTCGTCGGAATGTCTAATCGGAATGATCGAAGTCCAATCGGAAAATTCAAAGTCCAATCGGAATGTTCAAAGTCCAATCGGAATGTTCAAAGTCCAATCGGAATGTTCGAAGTCCAATCGGAATGTTGATCGGAAAAGCTGGTCGGAATGTTAAAACCCTTTTCCGATTGGAGTAATCGGAATCACAATCCCTTTTCCGATTGCACTGATCGGAATATATAGTGCTGTTACGAGATTTTGGGGTAAAAAATGAATTTTTCGACAAGAAATCCGTGATTTTAACCAACTAAATGCGACCAAATCCCTACCACAGCTATGTAGAAGATTTTTATCAAGATTTAGAGCATAGAAACACAAAAAGAATCTTGAATTCGAGATGATTATAAGAGAAAATCACACGAACCAAGTAAAATCAACAACGAATCACAAAACTACCCCATGGCGATTGATACCAAATGTTGTCCCAAGTATTTGTGATGAATAAGCAATGAAGAAAGAAAGAAAATAGATCAAGAAGAGATAAATTCCTAGAGAGAGAAAGTAGTGAGAGAAAGTAGAGAGGAGATGATTAACTTGGTGAGTTTAGATTAAGAAAAGAAGTTGTTACAAATGACCATCCACCCTCCTAACATGCTAGGAGGGTAGTATATATAGTCAACCCACATGCGGGCTTTAATGTACTATATATTGGGTCGGGCTTGTCTTTTGGACTTTAATTAGTTTAAATCCAAGCCCGTGAACTACGACTAAATAACTACTTATTACAACGTTCTAATAAATATTACAATAGAAACCTATGACCGAACATTCTTGTTTGACTCAATATTTTGAGGCTAACAGCGTAGATCTGAAAGGATTAAAAATAAAAATAGAAATATATGTCTTAACAAAGAGGATAATGATGAAGTAGGGGATCTTGGTGAACCTGCTAATTATAAATCCGCCATGCTTAATCTTGAGAAGGATAAGTGGATGGTTGCTATGGATGAGGAAATGAAATCCATGAAAGTTAATGATGTTCGGATTTCTGTAGATCCACCACCAAATGCTAAAGTAGTGAGACATAAGTGGATATACAAGAAGAAAACTGACATGGACGGAAAAGTACAATCCTATTAAGCTCGTTTAGTAGCTAAAGGTTTTTAACAAACTTTTGGCGTAGACTACGAGGAGACATTTTCTCTTGTAGAAGACTTAAGAGCTATTAGGATTCTCATAGCTATAGCAGCATACTATGACTATGAGATATGGAAAATGGATGATAAAACTGCCTTCTTAAATGGTCGCTTAGATGAAGACATCTATATGAAGCAACTAGAAGGGTATGTTGATCCTGAGAATTCAGGACACGTGTGCAAACTTTAAAGATCCATTTATTTTTTGAAGCAAGCATCACGTCAATGGAATAAGCGATTTGATGAAAAAATCAAAAAGTTTGGATTTATTTAAAATCATGATGATCCATGTGTATATCGCAAAGCTAGATGTAGTATTTCTAGTCCTATATGTTGATGACATATTAATCATGGGAAGTAACATTCCAAGATTTAAAGCTGTTAAGGATATCTTGGTAAATGTTTCTCTATGAAGTATTTAGGAGAAGCTACATACATTCTGGGAATTAAGATCTATCAGGATAGGAAAAGACGATTAATTAGTCTAAGTCAAGATGCTTATATAGATAAGATATTGAAGAAGTAGAATATGCATAATTCCAAGCAAGGTTTTCAACCTATGGAAGTTAAGCATAATCTAAGTCATGAGATGGATGCATCTACTCCTGAAGAGGAGGCATACATGCCAAAGGTGCCTTATGTTGCGGCTATAGGATCTATTATGTATGTTGTTAGATGCACAAGGCCTGATGTGGCGTTTGCTCAAAACTTGGTCAGTAGATACCAACAGAATCCAGGGAAGCTCAACTGGAGTGTTGTTAAACATATTCTAAAGCATTTGAGGAGTACGAAAGATATGTATTTGGTATTTGGAGGGATACCAGACACATAACCGAATGTGACAGGTTTTTGTGATGCGTCCTAGCAATGTGATAAAGACAATACGAAGTCTCAGACTGGTTACGTTTTTTTATCAATGGAGGAGCAGTTGACTGGAAGAGAAAGAAGCAGACAACGATTGCAATGCATGCTACTCAATCTGAGTACATGGTTTCTTCAGAAGCTGCAATGGAAGTTGTTTGGATTAGGAAGTTTATTGGAGATCTTGGAGTCATGCCTTCAATTAAAGAACCTATTGATATATATTGTGACTATTCTACTGCACTAACATTCGCCAATGATTCTGGAGTCATGAAAGGCACCAGACACTTTAAACGTAGACATCACTACGTACGAGAACAAGTTGAAGCTCGTGAAATCAAATTAATAAAAGTTCACACAGATGACAACGTAGCTGATCCTTTAACTAAGGCTTTGCCTAGACCAAAGGTAGTTAAACATGCCAAGGCGATTGGGCTGCAACTAGCTAGCAAACTCATACAATAAATTTGTGATTAGTATTTGGATAGAGGATGTTAAGACATTATTATTTAATAAAATAAAGATTAGGTTTCGTTTATTCTTATTATTTAATTTTGTATCCTGTTTTACATGTTTTACTTAATCCATGAATAAATGTTATGCTAAATGTCCTTTGTCAATTAATAATATGGGAATATTATTAAATTAAGACAAATCAAAATAAGCAATAGAGTATACTTGAAAGTATATTGTTCGATTTTGGATGATATTCGATGAATCGAATATTGGACTTATCCCTACTATATGATTTTACTTTGTGGATCTTTGTCATCAAGTAAATCATAAATAGTTATCCTTAGACTTGAGATACCAGGAAACTGTTATGAGTCTAGTGCATCTCTGTGGAATAATCTAACGCTAAACGTAACTGGTAGCTATAAGGATTATTTTCAGAAGTGTTGCAAAATACATAAGTTTTGCTTGTAGTCAATATGGAATTTATTTCCTCCAATTTCGTTTTGTAGTTTAATACAGCTGATCCCCTCGTAGGATTAGTAAGATGTTTGTGTGGCCACACCCAAATTGTTTTTGGTAAT
This sequence comes from Glebionis coronaria, assembly GCA_025667525.1. Taxonomy (NCBI): domain Eukaryota; kingdom Viridiplantae; phylum Streptophyta; class Magnoliopsida; order Asterales; family Asteraceae; genus Glebionis; species Glebionis coronaria. Next base: position 569,877,672 of record CM046881.1, read on the forward strand.
CTTGTTGAATCTGTGAACGAGAAACAGAATGGTTAATGAAAGGAATGACTGAGATCCATATCCTTATTAACGTTGTATTAGAAATAAAAGGATAATAATAAGGATGAATCATTAAAAGGTTTTATCCAGGAGACCTTACTCGAGTTGTACTAGAGACATTGCTAGTGTAACTAGACGAAAGTCAATGTAATCACGATATTCGAAATATGTCTAAGTGGGAGTTGAAAGTTTATGGACTTATATTTAATAGTCGTGTGATAGGAATGAACTTGAGATTACGGGATTGCACACAATACGTAAAGAGTTAATTTATTTAATAAATATATTTATTGTATTTGTTAATTTATTTAATAAATATAAATTTATGTATTTATTAAATTAAACCAAAATATAACTTTATCAATCGTTAAATAATTAAGAGTTAAATATTAACGAGAGTTAAATAAATTTATAGTAAGTAAGTAAAATAGAAAGAAGGATGAAAGATTCTTGAACACCCCATAAGGGGGTGTTAGCCGTCTGTTATGGACGAAGGGAAGGGGAAGGAACAACTTTCCTTTTATTTGTTTTAAGTTACAATAATTAAGCCTATATAAACAACCCCTTGCCTCATAATTCAAGACACAAAAAAATCTCTCCCTCCTTCTCTCTCTTTGCGATCGCAAGACAAACCCACACAAGGGTTTTGGTTGGTTTTCTTGTTTGATCAGTTTTACCTATAATCTAGTCCTAGCCCCTCTCTAAAGTTGTTGGGTATATTTTCTACAAGCATTATAGGTCGGTTTACACGTGCTAGAATCACGGTTAGCTCGCTGTATTACATGTGTACACGATCATAATATAGTCTTGCTTTAGACTATATCTTGGTGGTGTTCGTTATAAACCCTAATTGGTGATTCGTTCTTCGTCTTGTGGATTTGATTTAGCGTAAAGTTATGTAACCCTAATTCGATTAATTATAATTGTGTTAATTAAGATCTTGTTAAATCGCTTCCGCTATATGTGTGCTTTGATCCGTTTAAGGTTTTATATAATTGTTATGATGTTAATAAACCTTTACAGGTCACTCACCAGCTCCGAATTTCATAATATGTCTTTAGTTCCTTAACCATTCCCATCTAAGCATCGGTTACAACTGATTTATGACTAACAATATTTAACCTATCATTAACCTACTGTAAAATGCCCAAACAATGGCTATAACCAACATAAAAAACATATTAATGAAGCCAAAACAATGGCAACCCCCCAAAACTGAAATTAGATGCAAATCAACACACAACATGTCACATTTGGTCTAGGTTTTCATCGGCTTTGTTGGTGAATTTATGTTACCAAAGTGTTTTAAGTGTAATGGATTGACTTAGGTGACCAATGTGTAAATGTGATAAATGTTCATCAAGTCGGGGTTGTGCGGAGTGCACACTTGTATAACGTTATTGCGATTATCATACGGGGCGTATGACTGGGGTCCGGGGGCAGCGCCCCTGGTAGCAGGGTCCAAGGGTCAGCGCCCCTGGCAGGGTCCTAGTGCTATGTTAAAAACGCACTTAAAAAATAAAATTCTCTGGAAACTAGAACCGGTTTTGCCTACCTAGTTTGCCACTGATTTTATGGTTGCAACTACTATAGTAGTTACAAAATGAATTTCAGTTTATTGATCATTAACTTCTTCATTTTTCTGGTTCTGATATCATAACAACAAAAAACACATTCACTGTTCGATTCTGAGTTTTATCCGATTGTAGATTTCGATAGAACCATCAAAATACTTTGATCTGAAAGTGTTTGACACGACTCTCAGATACTGTGATCCACCAAAATTCTAACAGGCTTTGCATAAGAAACATAATAATACCATAAGATTATGAATATATCAAGGTGTTGGCTAAGTCCATGGACAAACATGCATGTATTTTCCATGGAAACAAAATTAAACAACAAGTAACACTTGTTTGCCAACGAAATCGAAGATATAATCAACAATTAATTAAACCCCCGATTGGTACGTGTAACCAATGACCTTAGGATATTAAAAACATATTTATAACACATTATAATTATCATATAGTTACAGAATCATGTCCATAGGGCTGTTCTAAACAGATTCTCAATTCGTGCCAAAACACTCGATTTTAGGTCATTTTACACGTACCGGTAACAAAACTAATTAACATATGTATACCAAATGGATATGGCATCAAAAGTAACAGATCATAAGGACCCTTATGGGTCATGCTATTTCCAAAAAATAGGCCTAGGGTCTGTTTGAAAAGTATTCTTTTGAATCTATAAAAAAATACGCGTTTTTAGCCATTTTTATGCATATAAGATGATCATATAACATCATATGATGGCTCTTGATACCACTATAGGTGTTGAATATGATAAATAATATATCAAACATAATCAAACTCAGCGTAACAAGCACCTATGAACGGATCCATAAAGTCATATGATTAATCAAACAAAACAAGCAATATGTATACCTATGTAGCCTGACCTGTTGAATGAAAACATGACAATCACCAAGAACACCAATAAAATATGAATTCAAGTGATCAAAGGATACCACCTCTATGATGTATCCACACCACACATCCTTGTATACCAATAGATGCTAGTCTTAAACCCCATAATCCTTGAAAAACACCTTGATTGAACACTAGAATATATAAATATGATCAAAACCAGCACCTATACAAGGAGAAAAGAGAGGAGAGGTTTTGGTAAATTGCTATGATAATTAATAGTGATTATTACCTTATTAAGTGATAATTATCACGAAATAAAAACCCTTCCTTTTTCCTCTTAATGGGCTGACCACCTTTGGGCTTGTATGGGCCTTCCAATACAACTTTCAATGTCAAATAACTTAGTACTCTACTTAGTCATTAGAATCCCAATAGTGATCCCGAGTTACGTGGGATTTTGAAATATCGTAAATACGATGAACACGATATATGAAATGGTACCTCAGTGTATATGTGTGTGACCCCATAGGCTCATTTATGTATAGCCATATAATTAGTTGTTATGACACACAAATACTCCAATAGGGGCATGGTCTATAGTTATTTGCCTCTTCTACTACTTTGTTGGTTGCTTATTCTGATGCAAATTGGGTTGGTTGTCCTACTACTAGGCGTTCAACTTGTAGTTACTGTGTATCATGGTGTTGCCAATGTTGTTCCTGAAAACTTGTTGGTTGAGGAATTTATTACGCGAGTTGCACACTCTTCTATCTAGTAACAAGAAACACTACAACGAGAATGATTACATGATGGATTTTAGAACTATGAACACAATGAAATCTCTGGTAGTGGCTCCCAAAACATGATGCGTCCGGTGGAGAGTGAATTGAAACAAGTTTTAAATTTATAACATGCATTACTAGAATGAATTAAAAACGCATGAGCAAGTATGACCCTTTTGTTTGGAGTTTAGTTTTAATAGTAAACCGAGATCATTCACGGGAATTTGGAAAACCTGTGATCATCCAAAAATCACACAATAATCTTTCTTATGTACCAATATGAAGACAAATAATAACAAGTAATTACCATATCCTAATTTCAACATTTTTTGTTTATGAACTATGTTTTTGAGAGAGAGTAAAGATATACTAATGAAATCCTTAAATTCATGTGTTTTTTTTTTTTTTTTCTCAACCGTAGAGTAAATCGGAAGATGATATATATAGCCAAATGTTCCTTGTAGTCTTTTTTTTCAAAGGCTTGTTGGACTAATCCAAGCCATCCAATCTATTTACATACAATGGCCCAAATAAAACAAAAAATAAACCACCCATCCTCTCATTTTCCTCCAAACGGTTTCTTTCTCATACTCAACAACCACCACCAGCCCCTCACCAACACCTACACACACATTTGATCAACCATCGTTGATTCTGGCCACCTCCTCAAGAATCCACTATTTTCCGACAACATCTACAAGAATTCATCATTTTCTGGCGAGTTTCACAACAAACCCAGTTCTCCGGCGACTTCCACAATAAATCCACTATTTTTTAGCTACTTCCACAAAAAATCCACTATTTTCTGGCGAGTTCCAAAAAAACCTACCTTTAAATTTAACAGAATCACAAAGTCATAGCCTAGTGGCAGGGACTTAAAGTTCAAGTTCATACTAGGATTCCTAGGAGGCTGCAATGTTGGGGACACACCTCAAGTGTGTTGCATGTTTGAAGCATTAAATTGTTACTTTCCCCAATATTGAGTCTACAGCATAAAACATTCGAAGTGAATGGTGGAAGGTCTTCCACATATTATGTTTTGGACGGGGCATGATGGCAAGACAGTTACATAGTTTAACTTATTCTGTTACCAATCATAGCTATATAATTTCGTCTCTTTTATCAACAACTTCCGCACCGACGACCTCCAAAACAAACTACCTTTTTCTGGCGACTTTCAAAGCAAAGCCACTTTTCCGGTGACCTCTGCAACAAACCCACCCTTATCCGACGATATCCATAATTAACCCACCCTTATCCGACGACCTCCACAACAAGTCACCATGACATAAATGTGAGTCACCGTGACTCATATATGAATCATCATTACTCATATATGAGTCATGGTGACTAATACTCATCTTGGTGATTCATATATGAGACTCGTATGTGAACCATGATGACTCATATATGAAGTGACTCATATATGAGTCATCGTGACTCATATATGAGTTAGTGATGAGGTCTCCGAAAAAGTGAGTTTGTTGATGGTAGATTTGTTGTGAAAGTCGCATGAGAACTGAGTTTGTTGCGGAACTCGACGAAAATTGGTGGATTCTTGTAGATCTCGTCGGAAATTGGTGGATTAGTTTTGGAAGTCGCTGGAGAAGTGGGTTTGTTGTGAAGCTCGCCAGAAAAAAGTGGATCTTTTGGAGTTCGGCGGAAATGGGTGGTTTTATTGTGGTGGTGGCTAGCAATCGGAGGGTTTGTTGTGGTGATGTCCGGAAATCGGAGGTGGGATGTTGAGATCCCGATCTTTTATTTGTTGGAAAATACGGTTGCTTAAATGGGAAGATAGGTTTGATGATGGCCATTAGATCAAGATTAGATCAATGGATGAAAGACCCATTGAGACTTTGATAAAAGAGGGTATGCTAGGGATCTCTTCCTGATATATATAAACGCAAGGTATTTTACAACCTAAATGTCATGACTGTATGCTAGATAGGGTCATTCCAAGGCTAGCGGTAGCAAGATCACTCAAGAATTTTGTGAAATGTGTTAAAAACTTTACAAAGCTGTTAGAAATCCTAGTAGGTTCCATCCTCAGGATAGGTTACTAGTTGTTTTAGATTTATAGTATAAATTGATATATTCCGATTATTGAAATCATTTCTCAATTCATTGATAATATTATCTTGTAAATACTATTTAGTCGATTCAAGGAGATGACAAACAAAAACAAGAAGAATGGTGCTAGTTGAAACACAGTGGTTAATGAAAGTTGGTGTCAAGATCATAAAAACCAAGACCGTAAGAAGAGAGGTTGTCTAAGATCATTGTAGCAAGTTTGGATCTGAGAAAGTTAGGTAAAGTCATAAAGATGTAATAATTATGATGTCTTTACACTTAATATTCTAGAGCTAATGAATAAGGTTTTATTTTAGTGTAAAATAAGAAATCAGGTGCCAATAATTGAGGTAACAAAAAATTCAAACCAGTCTTGGTAAAAACAAAAACTTATTTCACCCTAAATAAAATCAATCAACCGTTGGGATTCCGAGGGTAATGGTACTTTTTCTCATAGTAAATCGTTTGCGGATTTAAATGTTAAAAATCTCTCTACTCATAAAATAATTATGAGAAATAAGGTTTTTACATCTAGTGTGTAAGAAGAGAAAAAAGTTTTATCTCGATAGTAGAAAAGATTAATGTCTTTTTTACAACAACTACCTGAGGAGATATGTATGATTGTGGATGATGATGGGGAACTCATTCAAAAGGTTGATTATAAGTATGTTAGGTTTGGAGATTATGATCAGATTGTGATTATTTTTTTAAAAAACTAAGTCATTTATAAAATAATATTTATTTGGCATATCAATTTATAGGAGATTATAAAATAAATAATCTTTCATCATCTCTTAAAATCAAAAGTTTATTCATGTATATTTTAATGATAATATATTTTCATAATCTAAAGCACCATCTTCATTTTCAACAGCATTTCCAGTTCCAGCACTAGTTACTTTCACCAAACATATTTTATTTGGGTGAGTAGGGTGGTGAGGATGAAACTAAATATCTTGAATATGAAATGGAAACTATTTGACGCCTAGATCATCAGGGGGTGGATATGGTACCAAGAGCATGTTTAAACAATGCATGAAATGATATGTGATGTAGAAAAAAACTAAGATAAATAATTGAATCTGTTGATTCCAAATAATGAGACACACAATCCTTCCAACTATCGTTGATTTAAAAGAATACCGATAATTAGGCATACTTCAACAATCATTGATTCAACGAATACCCGATTATTAAGAGAGTCTTAGCAAACTGCCACAAACTAAGCAAAAGCTTTCATAACCAAAACTCAGAGATGTCTCATACAAAAAAAAAGAATTATACTTATAGGAAGAAGAGAATAACTTAAATAAAGATTACACACTACTTTCCTCTTATCCTAAACACAAATAAGAAACAAAATAAAACAAAATAAGTAAATGATATTTTTTATTTCTAAATCCCTGCATCATTCTCCTCTTCTTTGAAAACAATCGTCCTCAAGTGAAGTAGCGTAAACTAGGATACATAATTGAATCTGTTGATTAAAAAAGAATGTCAGAAACAATTTTGTTAATAATCGTTGATTTTGAAAAATGCCCGAAATTTAGGGTAAAACACGACAACACAACGGTCAGTGGTTTAGCTTTTATTAAACTGATAACTCAAAACTGAATACAATAAACCCCAAGCCCTAATTTTATAAGATAAACTAAACTTGGAGAGTAATTTAACAAATATTCTAGAAAACTAAAATAAGAAAAGTAAATAAAATGTAGACATAGAAATAATCTCCAGCGGACATAAAAATAATGCTCATGCATTATTTAAAGAAACTAAATAAAAGACATAGATCAACAAACAAATAATACTCGTGCATCATTATTCCCTTATTTGAAAAGACTCGACCTTTACTCTTGATTGTCTTCAAACCCAATGTATTGACCATGGGTGCGGCTTCTTGATATATATTATTTTCTATCAAGATTCTAACATCCACCCATTTACCTTCTTGTAGCCAAATTAACTCATGAGGGTTTGAAATAAAGGGTTTTGAATAATCAACACTGAACGTAGTTTGGATCATTGAAGAGTAAAGATCATTAGCCACAACTACAACGTATTCAATGTTTTCTTCTTCTCCACCAAATTTTCCTCTCCAAAAAAATCCTCCTTTCTCCTCAATGGCATCTTCAAGATTAGTATCATAAACTGGCAGTGATTCTTCTTCTACACCCACCAGAACATCCGAAGATGGCATACCATTTTCTTCCTCTTGAAAATTATGATAATTGTCAACAAATGGATACTCCTCTTCCTCGGGCTCTTCATCATAAACCAGGGCTGCTTCATAATCACCACAAACGACATCATCATAATCGACTTCGGGATCTACAAATGGGTTTTCTGACTCTTCATCTTCAGTACCCCAACCGTTACAATCACCACGCTTTGTTCATCAAGTGATCCATCCGGCCAGTCAATTGATTAATAAACTGATCCAATCGCTCCTCCAATATATCCATAACACGCTGCTCCAATTCTTGTTCATACACACCCTGAAGATTCATACTTCTCTTTGGAGACATATTAATTAGGAACTTTGGCTCATAAATAAAAAATATCGTTTACTTATTTTGTTTTATTTTTGAATCCCTGCATCATCGAGTTTGCAACAGGCGTCCCTTGTTTTTGTAGCATCCAAGTTTGCATCCCTTGCATCAAGTTTCCTTTCTTTAAAACGACTCGACCTCGAACCTTGGTCGCCTTAAAACTCAACTTATCGACCATGATATTTTGGATCATTAAAAAATAAATATTATTAACCACAACTACGAAGTCTTGAATGTTGTCTTCTTCCCCACTAAATCCTTCTTTTCCGATAAATCCTTCTTCTTCCTCAATTACATTTTCAATATCTGTATCATAAACTAGCATCGATTCTTCTTCATATTGATCATCATCAAATATTGGAGGTCCTTCATAATAATCAATAGCCGCACCATAATCTTCCCATTCATCAAAAGATCCATCAACCTCAAAAAACGGATATGCTAACATCTTAATCAGGAACTTCGGATCTTGATACCAACTGATGTAGCAAAAAATAAAGATAAATAAATTGAATTTGTTGATTCCAAAGAATGTCAGACACAATCCTTCCAACTATCGTTGATTCAAAAGAATACCGATAATCAAGCAAACTCCAACAATCGTTGATTGAACGAATACCCGATTATTAAGAGAGTCTTAGCAAACTGCCACAACTAAGCAAAAGCTTTCATAACCAAAACTCAGAGACGTCTCATACAGAAAAAAGAATTATACTTATAGGAAGAGTAGAATAACCTAAATAAAGATTAGACACTACTTTCTATTTTCCTAAACAAAAATAAGAAACAAAATAAAACAAAATAAGTAATGAAAATTTTTATTTATGAATCCCTACATCAATATGTGAATTGTGAGTATGACGCATACGATAGTGATAAGTAATACAAGGTTTTTGCCAAGTATAAAAATTTGTTCGTCTCGATTCAATTCGAATTGATTACCAGTTGAAAGTGCGACTCAGCCGTCTTTGGTGAATAAAAGAAAAGGTGTCGTTGTTTAAAACAAATTAAAGATAAAAATAAAGCTTTAAAAGGAAATGACAAGATATTAAAGGAATAAACTAAAAATTAAAACGAATGACAAATAATAAAGAAACGATATTAAAAACAAATATGGAAACGAAACAATTAATTAAAATAAAACTAAAAGAAGAAATTAACTTTCGACTTGAAAATAAAGTTTACCTAATGAAAAATTAGGAAATAAAACTAAGTGGCTACTTTAAAACTGAACGAGGCAAAAGCTAAAGCGGGCTCTAAATAAAAGATAAAACTGAAACTTTTCGAAAAAATACTAACACTAAAAATTGATGAAAAATTCAACTATAAATACGTGACTTTCAGAATTAAAATCGGGACAACTTTCAGATAAAACTAAAAGATTACGGAACAATACTAAATAATAAACAAGCTAGCAAGCAAGCTGCTCAAGCAAGCAAGCTAGTAGGTGAAAATAGCGCCAAAAATGCTATAAGCATGCAGGCATGCATGTCATTTGGTCGTAATATCAAGGAAAAACAAAGTATTAGAATGTTATATATACAAACTGTCGGAATGTGTACAGGGAAAAAGTATCGGAATAAATAAAATCCCAAAATCTATCAGAATGTTGCATTATAAAATCTGTCGGAATAATGATTGGAAAATAAAACCCTAATCCGATGAAATGCAAATAAGCAAAGACCAAATAAGCACTTTATCAAAACTTTAACCAAAAAGATTTTAAGAAAAACTAAATAAGCCACAATTTAAAAACTTTAAAAACACAAAATAAACTAAATATTAAAAATCAACTTTTTATAAAAATATTAATCTACCAAATCAACTTATTTATCTAAAAACCTAACCAAATCAACTTTAAGAAAAAAACAAATAAGCCAAAATTTAAAAACTTTTAAAAACACTAAATAATCAAAATATTTAAAAATAAGAAAAACATAAAATAAGCAATAAGCACTATAATCTAAAACCATGAATCACATAAAATGATAAGAATAAAAAGATAAGCACTTTAATAAAAAATAAGCATAAAGATGTAAACTTGAAGATTAACCAAACAAGACAATAGATGTTTAAAACAAGAAGAGAAGAATGAGAATGTTTGTAAAAAGCTTGAAATAAGATGAAATTTAAAGATTCAAAAGTACAAGATTAAAAATTAAAGATTAAGAAAACTTTAAAAAAAAGCGTAAGAACATGAAATAAATCTAGAGAGAGAAAGTAATCTACTCCTACTCCTAAACTAATCTACTCCTAAAAATGACTAACTCATCCTAATAACATATTAGGAGGATTTATATAGGATGAGGAAAATGTGTTGGAGCTTTCTTCTTTCTTTCTTCTCGTCTCGACTCGATTTAAATTCTTTGTTTTTCTCGACGTCGTCTTGGGATTTGTCGATATAAATTTAACTCGTCTTATAATTTTCTTCATTTATTAGACTTGAGTTCTTCGACTTCATTAAACTTCCGTCTTTAGACTTTTTCCTCGATAAATCTTCAGAATATGACTTGGACTTCCTTTATATTTGCACTCTTGATCTTTTGACTTCGTCTTTTCTCGATTTCTTCGATAAAAGCCCGTGAAAGCCCGTGTTTTCTTCCTTTTTCATCTTTCGGTCCTAAAACACAATAAAAACACAAACCACGCATAACTCCGACATTTACGACATAAATACACGTTTTGGCTTGGTTATTATTATAATTAAGTAGTAAAAGGATAAGTGTTTTCACACTTATTAAATCCCTTACACTTGACCATTGCAATGCCCTCATGCAATGCATTAGTTACAAAGCAAGATTTGCATTTTTCATCATAATTAATCCACCTTGGCCTTTATTAAAGAGATAGAAAATTATAAAATATTCAAAGGAAGAAAACAAGTAAAAAGATTAAAAACTTACCTTAGGGTTTTGGAATGTCATGAATGATTATCACCCTCAAGTTTCATGTTCCCCATACCAAGCTTAAAAACGAGATTATTGTTATTATAAGTTAGCAAACTAACACAAATTCATGTGGTCCAATTATTAACTTAGACTCCCTTATTCCTAGGTGTATCTCTTATATTTTATGATTGTCTTGA